>CM029533.1:4650770-5850770 GCA_017141395.1 Laodelphax striatellus
TAGAGGGGAAACAATGTTCAAAAAAGCTTGAAATTAGGAAAATTCAATGATCAAAAGCCTGTAAAACATGGTAAAATCTTAAAATGGGCGAGCGAAGCGAGCCTGTGGGTCACTTGTGACTCACTAGTTGGAACCCAGGGGCGCAGCCCTGGTAAAGCAAGCGTCACACTTTATAATGTTGGATACACCAAATATAGTTGTAATAGTTATAGGTTTTATTGGAAAATAAATAATTATTTATCTAAAAGAATATATAATCATACACCATACAACTATCCTATGATTAATGTTAGCCTCAAATGGTCAGCTGTTCGGACATCGAACTTTCTGACAAAAACGTTTTTAGTGAGTGGTAAAACCCCAAGTTCAAACTAAAATTGGTTCAATCGACGTTGGAGAAACCGGCCCTAATAATGCTAGCCATTGCTGTACTCTCAACTATCCAACTTGATAGTAGGTTCATCCGATTTTGAATACAAACAAATGCCACAAATCATTCTCATTATTCTCATTATGCCACATATCTCATTAAATTTTCTGCATTTGTCGAATTTAAATAATTTATAGACAAATTGAAAATTTTCAAACAATAATCACAGCTTCCAAGTCTTCCATGTGATACCTGTTGTTAAGCCTGTAGGAGCAAAGCTCAACAGCTATTCCAATTATTTTAAAACAGCACTACAGCACAAACAGCACTAACTCATAGGCTTATGCAACATTTTCAAATTTACCATTTTCTAACCATTGTACAGACCCAACGGGGGTGCTAATCACCTGCGAGCGCCGCAAAGCGCGAGTAAACAATTTGTATTTTACAAAACAAATATGGTAGCCTACAGCTATCTAGTTGAATTGAAACTGGATGGTAAGAAAACAGGTAAGTTTTATTTTTATAAGCCTCAAATCTTGTACAATATTTAAAAACATTACTTATCTTTTATCTCTAATTTTGAAGAATTCAAAGCAATTTGAAAATACTTTTGAAGACTTATTAAGTCTCATTAAAGATTCCACAAGATTTCAATAGATTTTACACTTGTTTGAAAAATCTGCATGGAGTATTTTTGGTTGTATCGATCATAGTTTTTTCAAATATAGTTGTTAAATATTTATCTAACGTAGCATCAGAATCCTGACGTATGATAACCCTATCCCGGAGGTGGAAGGCTAGGAGTTAACTGAAGGAGGATAACACAATTCTAATATAATTATGATACAAAAGGTCGAATATTACTACTACTAAAAGGTGACAATTGAGTTAGTCCCATATTGGGCGGAGGTTGGATATGTCATTTCTCCTACCAGATTTGAATATAGGAGTAACCAGGCCAATTTTGCATCTGAGGGGAATACCGAGGATCTCAAGGACAGATCAAAATGATCTTCGCGGAGAGACCCAAAATTTTAGCACAACCCTTACATGAAGAAATATTATCTGGTCCACAACCAGTACAAAGTCTCAAATCACCTATTGCTGCAATTATGGCTCTCAAATCAACAAAACTGATTGAGAGAGAAGGTACATTCAGTCTACTGTCTAGGTTCACCTCATTGTCAACATCCAACTGCGACTCATCAGAAAATACTGAAGAAAAATACTGAGCAAAACCATTAGGCAAATCATGAAGTCCAAAGATCTGATCACCCCAATGCATACCCTCCTGTGTAGAACTGTTAGCTCTTCTTGCATTGACAATCCCCAGAAGCTCTTATGAGCAATAAATTGTTTAACCTGACTTCGCAATCTTTTGAATTGCTCATTGTGATATAGAGAGAAGTGCTGCTTCATAGCGCATCTGTCCATCCTCTTCAACAGCCGAATTATTTCAGCATTGAACCAAGGTTGATACTTAGTACCCCAGGCCTGACCATCCTCTTTGGAATACAATTGTCAAAGCACTCATAAATGAAGGTATAAAATAAATCCACAGCCTCATCTACTTTACTTAAATTATCCATAAGCCCCCAGCGATAGGCTCTCAACTGATAATAAAGCAGGAGATAGTCAGCCCTCCTAAAGTCAAACAGTTCAATGCAATTCAACTGAGAATTATCAGTGGACCATACCTGTACTGTGACAACAAGAGAAGGATAATGAGCGTCCTCAGGAACCAGGGAACAATCACTTTGCTCAACCCTGATATCAACATTAGAAAATACTAGGCCCAGAATACGATCATTACAATTAAGAACTGAGTTACAGAGAGCCAGATCATAGAAGCCTACAAAAAGAAGCCAGTTTCCTAGCAGAAGGAGAGCCCAATTCCAAACGATATCTATCATTATTAATCTCAGGTAGGTTGACTTCGTAGATTTACGTATCCTATGAGCATACTTCCCAGTACATATATATTATATAAACTATAAATTATAAACAGCTATAATTCCCTATGAACTGTACATCAATATTAATATTTGCCAAAAAGAACATTTTACAAAATGAAATATTTACATACAAAATAAATACTAAAATAAATATTGAAAATTAGGTAAGATAGAGTGAAAAATTATCTGATTTCAAAATATCCCTTGTCCTGTTTCATTGATCATGAAACAAATAGCTTGAATAAAATAAAATCTTAGTAATAAACATCATAATATTATTATTAGAGAAACAAAAATCCAAAAAGCTATGTAATATACGATTCTATGCAATAATTCATGCATTCATATCAGTTGGACTGCCACATCTAATAATTCCTCCCAATAAAATTCGTAACCTTACCACTGTAAATTAATCCTGTCAATTGTAAACATAGTTTTTGTCATTTTAATAATTCATCCACAGTCTAATAATTTTTAATCAATAATTATAATTATAAATTATAATTTCGTCAATTTTAATAAATCATAATCACTATCCCTCTAATATTTTTACACCTCATTCAAGGTCTCAACTTTCTTATAATTTTCAGTTTGTGGTACACAATATCTATGATTAGTTAGTGTTGATTTCAAGGATATTATTTACAAATAAAGAATAATCTAATCTAAACTTTCTTGCCTTTTTGCCGCAAATTTCTGAATTATGCTATCAAAAGAAATCATTGAAACCCTTTCGTGTTCAATTGAGATGATAATCAGTTTTGTGAGTATTTTCTGTTGCATAGCATTCCTCAAATAGGTTTTTATGAGCTTCAATTCTCTGAAACTCCTCTCTCCAGTTGCTACAGACACTGGAAAAGTAAAAAAATTCAAATATGTTAGGGTAAAATATCCTTCTCTCATATCCCCATAATTCATCTCTCATATCCCCTTAATTCCCCTCTAATATCCTCATAATTCCTTCTTTCATAGCCTCATAATTCCTTCTCTAATATCCCCATAATTCCTTTCTCATATCCCATAATTCGTTCTCTCATATCCCCATAATTCCCTTCTCTCATATCCCCATAATTCCCTTCTCTCATATCCCCATAATTCCTCTCTCATATCTCCATAATTCCCTTCTCTCATATCCCCATAAATCCATTCTCTTATATCCTCATAATTCCTTCTCTCATATCCCCATAAATTTCTCTCTTGACGACCGTTATATCCCCATACGGCCAAAAATATTGAAATTTCAAACGCAAAATTCGAGAGAGGGAAGAGCATCTGATTCCTCATATTTTTTTGTTCAATATTCTCTCCTTTAAACTTCGATAAGTGGTTTAATAAGCGAGTTCCCACAAGTGACCCAGGGATCCAATATCGCCATAAAGTACGCGGCGCTAGACAGAGAGAGAGCGAGAGAGAGAGAGAGAGAGGTGTGTGGGTGATGTAAAAAGTGGATAACGAATGAATAATGATAAGAAGAGCAAGTTGGAGATTGATATACAGGGTGAGTAAATGATAAAGTTAGTTGGTGCAGAGTATGACGTTTGTGGTTGCTGAGCTGAGAGAGTTTTGGTCTGTTGGCGGTTGATGAGATGGTGTGCGAGAGAGAGGGGATGAGTGCACAGGTTGCACTATTCATCATTGTGATTGCGTCATCACTCTGTTCGTCTCGTCTCGCTGAGTTGACCGACACCGGACTGATGCGGCGAATCTGAGTGAGGAAATGAGGGAAGTTGGTGAGAGGGGCAGAGAGAGAGTGAGAGAGAGTATGAGTGAGAGGAGAGAAAGATTAGATGAGATATATTGGCTTGAATCCTATGTGAAGATAGTTGAAAGTATTTTCAGTAAATAAAATTTTTATTTTACACACACAAGATTAAAAAATACATAAAAAGCAAAATCATAATTCAGGTGGCGTAAGACAAACCTTGTTCGCCAGTGGGAGTATAAGTGAAACAGTAAGAACAATATAAGTATAAGAGCAAGTGAACAGTATAAGAGCAAAACAATCAATAAGGTCCTGGTCACATACGATTGTGGTTTGCTTTACTTCACTTCACTTCACTTCACTAACAAAGCTACTTTGTTAGTAAGTGAAGTGAAGTAAAGTAAAGCAAACCACAATCGTAGGCCCTAAGGCTACTTACAACTCAACAGAATCATAAAATATCAAACAAAAGATGATCAAGAACACATGTGCAACGCATAAAAAACAAATTCAAAGGCCTGTAAAAAAAGAATGCAAAAAATAAAAATAAACTTGAAATTTTAAAATATTCAAATCAAAATTAAATTTTTAAATTATACAATTTTTAGTTTTTAGAGAAATAACTTTTGTAGAAGGATAATTTTGGAGAAGGATTCTGAAAGAAAAAGGGGAAGGGCGAGGAAGGGGAAAAGAAGCTCATGAAGGAATCAGAGGAGGAATTAGAAGATGGATAAAGGAGAAATGGGAGGAGGATAGTGGAGAAGAGGAAGAGAAAAAGAGGATAGCGATGATGAGGGAGAGGAGAAATTTTCCTCTGTTCTTTCCAAGGAAGAGGAGAAAGAAGAGCAATAACAAGAAAAATGAAAGAGGATAAGAAAAAAGTTTCTTTCCTGTGATGATGAATTCTTCTTGCTAATGACTGTTCTTTGTAAGGAAAAGAAAGGTGAATAAAGGAAAAGAAGAAGTAGGAGCATAATAAGGAAGGAGGAGGAAAATGAGTAAAGGAGAAGAGCACAAAAAATAGGAGAAAAATAAGTAAATGGGAGGAAAACAAGAAAGAGCACAATACTCTGAAAATTGATTTTATTGAGAAAGAAATAAATTAGAAGAATATTAGATGAGGAATTATCAAGAGAAAAGAGGAGAGCGAAAATTAAAACGAAAGATGAACAAAGAGAAACAAGAATTGAATGAGAAGACAAAGGTCGTAGAAACTGAAAACTATCAAATAAGAAAGAGACTGAACTATTAAATAAGAAGAAACTGATAAGAGAGAAGAAAAGTTGAAGAAGAAGAATACGAAGAAGGAGAAGAAGAAGAAGAGGAAGTGAGGAAGTGTTGTTCTATTTGTTGGGTCCTAGTTGTGACGCTGACGCGATGGTTATATCACCATTTCCTTGCTAATGCCTGTTCTGTGTCAGCTGACGACTGAGGGGTTTACCCCTGACATCATCGTGGTGTGAGTGTAGACAGGCCTTATCAAACTACAATAACCTACTCCCCCTCCTACTCTCACCTCTCGCAAAAGCAACAGGAGAGTGACGACTGAAATCTGTCTTCTTTTTATGTACGAATTTTTCTCTTTCTATTTTTCCTCGTCGTAAAAAGCAAGTTCTATACATGAAACACATCTATATAAATTTTACAGTTAGGCTAGACCTGGTGCCTGTTTCATAAATCTTGTAAAAGGTGATTTCACACTAGACTCAAGAGTTTACTGCATTGTAAGAGATTACTGCATAAGGCACCGTGGCTCAGAGTTATGAATAAGATCGTACTGTATTGATCAAACCATTTTCATAGGAAATACTTCCTTGAAATTTAAATATAGCAGGATTATTTTAAATTGTCTCAAAACAGCTGATTGATGTACGCTCGTTATTAATATTGTTTTCTGACAATTTAAAATAATTTCTATAATCCATTGTTACTCATAAGCGCTACATTCTATGAGAAATTTTTTTTAAAACAAATATTTCCTGAAAGTCGGTATTTCAAGTACAAGTCGCAGTTCGATATTAATATTCCTTATATTTTAAGGTATTCAATTAATATTCCTACTGTTCCTTATTATCCTATTGTGACTCATAAGCGCTACATTCTATGAGAAAAACTTAGTTATAATAGCAATAATCACGGAGAGTCGGTATTTCATGTACAAGTCGCAGTTCCTTATGATTAATTCCACAACTTTTAATTTGAAGACTAGAATATATCAATCAAAATTAGGCTCGATTCGGTGCTCTACTGTTCCTAGTATATAATTTTAAAACATTGTTATAATAGAAATAATCGGAAAAAAGAGAAAGAAAAGTCGCAGTATCCACAATTAATAAGAAGACTTAATATAGAATATCAATCAAAAAGGTGCTCGATCACTGTTTTTAGTATATAATAATGTTTCAGTAATAGACTTGAAAATTAGAAGATTTATGAGTTGTAGGAGCCAATTCGAATAATGCATATACTGATAGATTTAGCGAAGTATGTTCCCTTCTCCTCACAATGGATAAATTACAATTCAAATGCTTGAACATTGTGGTACAGGTACTAATGAATTGCTGCCGTAAGCTGATGATGGAAACGCGGAAAGCAATAATTATATTAGAGCAGTGCATTACCTGAAAGCATCTAATTTAGCCCAAAGCACTCAGCTGCGCTCAATCCTCATTGCAATTCAACAGTTTCCAGCTTTGGGTTTCACTAATAATGAGTAATGGAATTATGGCTTATGATTAAAGCTTCTTATGGTTTCTTCTTATGTTGACGACAGCATGGAAGTATTTATGAATTAGAATAAGGGAAACAATGACATGGCTTAAAATTACTTAAAATAATTATCCAGGGGGACTGTTTTATGAAATGTTAGAAATGCTGTAAATTAGAAAGAGACGGACTCACACTTGACTCGAAGAGCTCTCTATAATATTATTTGCAGTATGTAACTATAATCCAACTCCAACAATGGATATTGAAATGTTTGTTAGGTTCGACTTGAGTTAATATAACAGAATTATTGCATAAATTCACATTGAGGATTTTTTAGATGATAAATTATTATTAAAGTTGGTGTTTAGATTCCTGTTTGTTGTATCATGAACTTATAAAAGTTTGTTCATGATTCTTTTCTTCAGTGTGTTCCATTATTTTCACAATTTACACATTATTGCAAATTGACAGTTATGCCCTTTTTCAAACGGAAGTATTCTCAAATTCTTTGGTTTTAGATTTATTTATTCTCGAATCTATTGTTTTATTGCTGTATTTATGTATTTTGTTTGAGAATATGATGTGATTTACAATAAATTGGATGTAATAAATTCATTGTGATATTCTACAATATATTAGTTTATACACTGCTACTATAGTGTATTGAAAAATTAGTTTTTTCTGTAACGATCAAAATGTATGGTCCCTTGTATATCTTTATGAAGGCAGTCTACTTCTACTGTATTTTTTTAGTTATTATGCTATTGTACTTTATTTATTATGTTAATATGTTATTTGTAGTTATTGTAGTTAGTAATACAGAAAAGTAGCAGTGTATAAACCAATATATTGTGGAATATCACAATAAATTTATTATATCCAATTTATTGTAAATCACATCATATTCTCAAACAAAATTGTTTGTATAGTTATTGTGTAGTTACTTGTAATAAGGGACTGTGATGACTTGGGGGAAGAATACGGATTTGTACTAGACGTATAAATTTATTATACAGTGCTATGCATGTCCAGTATGTGTAAATATTTTCCTGAATTACAGGAATTTGTATTTTTTAATCAAACAGGCTCCTGGTAACGATATTATCAAATTATGAGTTAGGGAATATAATGAGTTATGATTTATCCTGGTGGCGACGTTATATTATTAACTTTCAGCAAGCTTTCATAATAATAAATGGGAAGACCATTAATTATATTTGTGATGTATTGAAGTAGTGTAGTCAGACACTGCGAGTTGCAACTGTAATGCTTCTTGTTCAGAGTTGGGGTGGTTGTTAGCTGGCGTTGTCGGCTGAGGTTTGAAACACGCCTGGCTGAACAAGAAAGATAATGAATATTTGCAGTTGATGAGAGGTTGAGAGAGATGGAGTCAGGGTGAGAGAGTGAGAGCGAAAGAGAGTGATGAAGTGAGAAGGAGAGAAATGTGATAGAGGAATGGAAAGAAAGAGGGAAAATAAGAAGTAATATCGGAAGTAGAAAATTGGAAGAGGTATGTTTGTTGAAAACGGATGAAGAGTGGCAAACTTGGATAGTTTTAATTGTGTGAAGTGTGTATGCAAATTTACGGTTTTTGAGTTGATCGTACTAATTTACTGTAGTTGACTAGAAAATCTATTCTTGAAACAATCTTATTGAATTACTGTGGTTGACTAGAAAAACATCTATACCTTGATTATACGTTTTTCTAGAAAGTGTAACAATATTCTAGATTATGTTTTCTTTATATATTTGCGACTGCATGTCGGTAGAGAAGTGGAATCAAATCATATAAGATAAGATATTTATTTATTCAACAACAGCATACATACAATACTCATAGTAGGCCTACACAGTTGAATATCCTCATGAAGTCGAAGTGTGTAACATATTCTATATATGGGTGTATAGTGGGTCTTACCGCCAGCTTTGCCCCAATTGTCTTGCTGCTGTTGTAGGGGGCGGCGCTCGCTGGTGGGACTCTGCCCCCCGGCGCCCCCTGCTGCCCCCGAGCTGCCTCCCACATTGACGCTGCCCCTCTTCTGCCTCCACTCCAGCTCTCTCTCCCAGCGCAGCTCTTCGCGACGCTCGCCTGCCACCTGGCAAAATAATAATGACATTAGTGAGAGACTTGAAGCTCATTGTGGGGTTTTGGTGGACATTGTGAATGGAAAAAGCTACTTTGAAGTAAGAATATATCGACACTAAAATTGACTTAAAAGTCATAAACTTGAGAAGTTTAAGTCAATTTTAGTGTCTATATTTGATCAAGTGAGAAAAGGATGGATCCACAACAACTGAAGAATCATTAAAGGAAAATTATTTTCCTCGCACCACGTCAAGTGAATAACATGACATGATGTTCTCAACAAAACAATGCCATTATTGTCCTTACTTAAGGCAAGTTAATATCAAAATCTTCAATATCGACATTGAAGCTCATAGTGGGAATTTGGTAGGTTTATTGGCGGTCATTGCAGTTGAATTATTGTAGGATTTTGATGGGTTTATTGGTGGTTTATTCCTGTTGAATTACTGTAGGACTTTGATAGGTTTATTGGTGGCCATTTCTGTTGAATGTTGCTACTACATTGAAGTAGGAATAATATGTAATTGAAAATAAAAATTTATTTTCCTACTTTTGTAACAGTCAATAAAGATAAAAGACCCGCTTCAAGTAAATATCTAACCTACAATCAAATCAAATAAGAATAACAATAACGACTATGAATCAATAAGGAGGCAGCTTATATAACATGAGTTCCAAAATAATAATAGAACTATTAAGCATTATAAGCAGTTCTAAAATTACTAAAATTATATGGTGGATAGCTGACATGGTTTATCAAGAAGGCCGTGAATTCAGAACATGTTCTATTATCATGTATGTAGTATGTGCTGTAGACAAACCATCTACCATTTAGGTTACCATCCAGAAAGTTTAGCACCGACAGCTCTCTTCAGTCATAGGGATAGTTAGGAATTGTTGGTTCTTTCAGAAGATCTGTAGATTCATATTGTTGTTATGTAATCGATATATTTTTATACATGAATTCAGTTCACTAGCACATTCATACAGGATGATAAAAAGGTCTCTTCGCAGTACTTTAAGTGGCATATTATTGTGTTTTAGTTAATAATCCGCTTGACAGTTTACTTCACTTGCGGGCTTGTACAACATAATTTTGTTGTATTCATCTCAAGTAGCGTCAGATCCATAGTGTATTAGTGTAGCTAGGCTACAATATTACCGTGTAAGTGAGTTATTGAGTATCTCATTGTACATTTCATCGTGGAGGAACTCTTTGATCACTATAATTATAATGCAACCTTAGAGTTAATTTTATCTCACAGAAACTGATCCTCTTAGAAAGTTTTCTTTGCTTTAAATGGAAAAGATTCCTGGACAGTTGTAACTATAACTTGTACCTGAACATAACTTGATAACTGATTAACTAAATAACCAGTCTGATTCCCTAAACAAGTAAACTGAATCACCTTATTTATCGGCTAGAAGCTATTTTTATTACTAGAATATCTGAAAAAATTCGACTTTACCTTTACCTTTTCGAGTTCCTTGAGCGAAGCGGGCGACACGTCGCTGTGGCGGCGCAGCTCGGGCGAGCGTGGCGGCGCCAGGCCAGTGGCGCCCCCCAGCCCGCCGCCGCCCGAGGCGCCCGAGCCGCTGCCGATCTTGGCGTCGGAGTGGCGGCGCACCAGCGCCTCCATCATGGGCACGTCGAGCATGCTGTCGGTCGAGTTCTGAGCGAGCACCGGCTGCTGGGCGCGCGACTGCAGCTTGCGACGGCACACGCTGCAGCGCCATGTGCTCTGTCACACCAAAACAAAATAATCATTCATTATTTATCTCCTAGAAACTTGCCCTGGAAGTTTGCGTTCATAATAATCAGTCATATTACTGATTTTTCCAACTTTTGTCGATGAGTAATATTATTGTAACAATAATTTAATTCCATCTCATTTATTTACACACCATTTCCAAAAAAAAATATATATATATATATATATGCTATATATATATATATATATATATATTATAGTGCTCCCATAAACAAAAACAAAAGGATTTAGGAAAGTGGACGAACAGGTTGCGTGAAAGCGGTCTAGACGCATGATAGGAGGACCTGAAAACTCTGACATCAGACCTGATTTAACGTTAGTAAACCAGCTTTCATAGCCAGCTGTTTTCACGACAATTCAAAAATAATGCTGCTATATTAGCAGGATTCATTTATCTTGTCAGAAAACAGCTTTCATTGTTGGACGCCTCGTTTACTGACGTTAAATCATGGTTTATGACAAAAAAACAAAGTTTGAAAAAAGTTTGACAAACTTATTTACTCAGATCTTAAGATGGCGTCTGCTCCAATGCTTCCAACATTTCGTTTGGAAATAGGCCTACTCCTTAGTTATATAAATGTGACTACGAATAGCAAACTCAGGAATCGTCATTGTGAAGAATGAAACTTACATGACCTATAGCAAAAAATATAAAACTGGCGATATCCTAAACTAGAGAAAGTTATTTCAGGATTATCACGCTTAGTGCAAGCTAAACAATGTTGGACAAACTGATTTGATACTAGAGTTTTCAGAGTCGCGGATGCGTAGCAGCAATTTTCTCTTCATGCCACATTTTTCCAATTTTGTTCTCTATGTGGGAGCACTAAAAATACAATTGAAAAGAGTTTAGTTCGATTGGAAATCTTGTTGAGGCACTGTAACATGTTAGTTATGGTACTCTTAATGATTGATCTCCATGAAAAATTATTCACCATTCCTTGCCTGAACAAACTTTTATCTAGCATCTAGATAAGTGTGTTCCAAGGCTAAATATTTTTATTACAAAAAGTGTCATGAAGCCTTATGAAATAAACAGAAACCTCCCCATTAGAAATTGAGATCTCTTGTAATGTTTGACTTGCAATTTCTTTGAAACAGGGTCCAAGAATTAAGTCCGATAGGTAGACTGATAAGTCAGATAGTGTTATTATTATAACACTCGTAAAACACACTCAATAGGACAATAAAATAACTACGGTAATACATAATGAGAAGAAAAATTTGAAGTTAGGATGAAAAAATAAGTTGCCTGGGCGCCGATTTCATGGGCCACCTAAGGGGACGAGTCCTCTAGAAAATTCATTGTTGGGAGGGGTTTATGGGTTATGGAGCCCCCATCTTCCACCTCAATAAAGCGTTTGATAAATGAATACATTAAATGAAATGATTGATGACTATATCTCGCCTATCTAGCCTACTCATGTATTTCCAAGCCCTGTGGCCTTGATCTGGAGAAGTTGAAGCGTTGTTTTTGTGTTTTATTTTGTCGAGTGAGGTCGAAGGTGTGCAACTCACTAAAGCAGAACTGATGTTTGGCTGTGAAAAGTTTGAGATCTAATATAACTAAAAGCAGTGTTGTGTTCGCCTCGAACCCATTTGGGTGGCTGGGAATTTTACTGGGCCGCTTGTTTATAAGCTTTGTCTGGCCGCTGTTGATGTTGCTATAGTGTGTCAGTTTTCCCACCTAGCTTTGGTCATCATAGGTCTCACCCTCCTCTCACTCATCCTCTTTCTTCTTATTTTCTCCTTCTCCCTCTTCTTCGTCTTCTTTCTTCTTTTTCTCCTTTTTCTTCCTTTCTTCTTCTTCTTCATCTTCTTCTTCTTCTTTTTCGTCTTCTCGTTCTTTTCCTCTCTCTTCTTCTGTCCTCTTCTCTTCCTCATCCTCCTCCTCCTCATCTATCTCCATCTTCATTCCTTTTTCATCTAAGTTTTCTTTCCGATGGTCATCATCACCCTTCTGATCATCTTACTCTTTTTCTTCCCCTTTTCACTCTTCTCTCTTCACTCACCCTTCAGATCATCTAAGTTCCTTTTCTCTATTATTCCGTAGTTATTATCACGTCTTATTCCTTTTCTTATTCTCTGTCATTTTCCTTCTCTCCTCCATTTTTCTCTTTTTCTTCTTCACCTCCCAGTCCTCTCCTTTCTATCACTCTCGTTCCTCCCTCTCCCCTCGTTCCTCATCTTCCTCTTGCACTTTTCCTTCTTCCATCCCTACTCATCCTTTTCTCATTCTTCTTCTTTTCTATTGCTTCTTATTTCCCATCTTGTCTTCCCCTCCATTCTTCCCTTTCCTTCTTTTTAATATTTCTCGTATTTATATCTTCATATTTATTATCTTATACATTCCTTTCTTCCCCTTTCTGTCTTTCTTTTCTTCTAGTACCCTTCTAGTTCCCCTTTTTTGTGTTCTGCTTCTTCTCTTCCATCTCCCATTTTTTCTCTCACTTTTCACCTTTCATCGATTATCTTCATTTTGTAATTCTCACTACTCATTCTACCTTTACTCGTGTATCTTCGTCTTGTTTTTCAGATAGTTATAGCAGGATTAATTCAACTTGTCAGAAAACAGCTGATTTGAAAATCAGTAAACAGTAATTTTATGCAACTTTGACACAATAATCCAAAGGCTCTCAAAAGTCTTAAAGACCTTCAAAGTCTTTAAAAGACCTTTTTAAAAAAGACCTTTCAAAGAATACCTTTTTAAAAGACGTATTCAATAATCTGCGAGATTCAGCATTTGTAGGTTAAGTATTGTGATACTTGAAACAAAATCAGCTGTTTTCTGACTCTATAAATTAATCCTGCTATATCTCTCATGTGCGTTTTCTACCCTCGCTTACCCCTCCAACAACTCGTCCTATCCCCCCTCCTCCTACTCCTCCTCCTCCTCCTTAGCCACCAACATCACTACATAGAATGACCCAGTTGTGAAATATCTGCTGCTTGTTAACCGAAGACCCTTTTCTCATCTTTACTTGTCTGAGAGCAGATCGCCAGAGTAAACATTTTCGGAAACTTTCCTATCCAATTACAGCAATGCGATACCTTGTGAAAGTCCTCGCCAGCCGTGTGTTTGAGCCAACACTTTTTCCTAGAAAGGGCTGCAAAGTGAGAAAGATGTGGAAAGGAAATGAACAGGGGAGAAGAGAGGAAGTAATAGTTCTCACTCAGAAGAAAGCTAGGGGAGAGGTGGGAGGTAGATCCGGGGAGAAAATGGGAGCCAGTATTTTGTACTAGTCTTCAAAATTGTTCAAGTTCTCAGGTATTTTCCAACTGATGATTGGCTGAGGATTTGTGATTGAAGTTTCAATTTATTGGATAACTTGTAAAAATGTGTTGAAAGAATTTTTAGAAACTTGTAGATTGTTGCTCAACAAATGCCAGTTCACAGAACTTGGAAAATCTTTTCAGAAATATTATTCGTGTTTATTTTCTAGAACAAAACCTTTACAGATTGATGTTATCAATCTATTTGATGTTGATCTATTGATCAAATACATCAAATTGATCTAGAATCTAGATCTATTTGATCTATTGTAGTTTTATCTAGGTATTTTATCAACGCTGTGCTGTTGAACATGTATCTGGTGAAGCCATGAAACAGCGGATCAGTACTGTAACAATAGAGTAGTGGAATTGGCAACATCAAATAGTGTTTTCTTCTATGACCATCAAGTAAATTGACTTTTTTTCGTATGGTTTTTTTCTTCTTTTCACCGCCTAATTGCACAATTTTCTGTGTCGGTCACCCATCCAAGAGCAGTCTTGAATGTTTGTTACTTAACCACATGATTACATAGCAACCACTCTCACCGAGTGACCACTGATATTACTATATGGTATATACTGATATACTAAATAAGTTGTAAGACACATTGATTAGATGTGTAAGAGACCAATGATTAAAGAACGTAATCCACAGAATCCAGAAATATTATAGGTCTATTTACCATTATAATTTTATTGGTCAATCTTATTTAAGATCTATTTCAATATTATTAGGATCTATATTAATCTTATTTTTAGGTCTATCTTTTATCTGAGTACAAGATAATAGCCTATTTCTATTGCTATTCATGAAGTGTTTTCTGTTTTCCAGATGTCACAGCCGCATAAACGAACGCTGGTGGGGTTTGTGATGCACTTAGGCGACGCTTGAGAAAGCACTCACTGGAGGGTTTCAAGATATTGACTTGCACGAGATTGTCTTGCCATGGACTCTGTGCTGGAGAGCTTTGTTTTTATAGAGCAGGCGAGATGTTTGACAAGGTAAGACGCTTGAAACTGTCTCTTTATTTGCTTTTGATATTGGGGAAGTGGGGATACTGAATCGATTTCTTATTCAGAGAATCGTATTCTCTTATTCAGAGAATCGTATGGGATTATAGTCCATGGACCTGTTTCATAGAACTTATACCCGATTGCACGAAAGATGAGAATACCTTGTCTGTCAATATCGGTAGATGTGAATGGAACTTAATCAGTACGTGCAAGTTTGATTAAAGAAATCTATTTCTGTTTGAAAATATTCAATCTAGTCTGATTTGGATTAGTATGAAGCAAAATTGTGTAACGGCTAAAGTTCAATCTTGTTCTTCAATCACATTTGGAAGTTTCAATTGTCAAGTTAATAAACCATTGGTAATCATGAGGTTATTCTTATTCGCTGTGTGCACGTAGGTGGTGGGGATAATAAATGACAGCCTTACCTGCAGCTCACGCCGGAATTTTAGAGAAAGAAAAGTTGAGATTAACATACTGGAAAGGATAGGGAATAAGCGAAAAAATGAGTAACAAAGTGTGTTGTGTGTGCCCAAATTGTAAAATAAAGGATACAATAGTAATGTTAAATTCTACACTTTTCCTATTTCCAAACATAAAATGATTCAACGAAGAAGATGGATTACAGCTTTGAATAAATATTGGTGATGAAAATAAACATAACCTTGCATTTATTTACATGGCAGACGACCATCCCTATTCCAGTCTGTTATGAATGTGATTTTGTGAATAAGATTTTATGTTTGATAATCATCCAATTTCAATAAATATTATGTAGGCCTATCCATATTTATTTTATACTTGAAATTTTAGACTTGATTCTTGAACTTGATTTGATAACTTGAGTTGTTGAACACGGTACCGTATGTGAATTAGAAGTTACCAGTACGGGCTTATTTCATGTCAAACTATTTCAGAAATGAAGAGCCGAAGTAAGATTTCCGTATTTATTGAACTTATCTTGTAGTAATTACTAGTCCATATATAATTTATATTAATATCAAACACCAGAAAAGAGCATACCGGTAACCTATTGATAGTGTAATCACATTTATTATCATACTTCCCTTACTGAGTACAGCTGTTATCACACGGAAGTTTCGTCTTGCACTCTGCACAATCATAACGCGAACGCGTGAAACATAACCTTTAAAGTTCGTTTTAAATCTTGAATTAAACATTATAATAATGTTTAAGAACATGCGAAATGTTAATTTTATAATTCTAAACATAATTCCACAATCGATAAGTAGGAAAAATAGCGACAGAGGGTTCTATTTCAATTATAAACTAACTTTTACGTACATAAGCTCATCATCCTTCCCCATGTTAATCTTCCCTCGTAGATTCATACGATTATCCGCCAGAGCGCAACACGGTAGATGCACACAGCGAATAGGGTGAAGTCGGGTAATCCATTTCAGTCGTTGTACATACAGCAATCATAAGGAATCACAGGTTACACTTTAAAATAGTGACAAAACAGGTGGGGCCTAATTAAAAAAAAAAATAGAAGTCCTGTAAAACAGGTAAAAGACGGACACGCACTATACATTGATAACAAGGTGTACCATAAAATAGTCTTGGAAGTTTAGGGCGTGTTAGCCTAGGACTCATAACATCGAACATGCACCGGTGACTTTACTAGATATGAAAAAATTATGTATGAGAAAAAGGTCATTTTTTAGAAAATTCTGCACAGACAGTATAGCAGTACTGTAATTAACTGTATAAATTACTGTGTAGTTTTTAGGACAAATACACAACGCATATTTGCATGCAAATATGTCAGCGATTTCGAACACACAATGAATTTATGCATGCAAATAATGCATCGTGTATTCACAACCTTACAAGATTTTATGGAACAGGCACCGGTGGCCAAAAATAGCACCAGTAGTGATGTATGATAGGAAAACGTGAAACACTTAATTTTTAATTAATATACTTGGAAATTTTTGCGAAATATACTTCGGTAATTCGGTATAGTTGGATATCCCAATCTCAAATAAACTATAGACTGGTATTTCGGTATAATTGAATATTCCAATTGCAAATAAACCAAAGATTTTAGTAGAGTTGGATTATTCCAATCTCAAATAAACTATAGAATTTGGTATTTGGGTAGATTTGAATGTTCTAATCTCGACTAAATCATAGACTTTGTTATTTTGCTGGAGTTGGATATACCAATCTCAAATAAACTATAGAATTTGGTATTTGGGTAGAGTTGAATGTTCTAATCTCGACTTAAGCCTGGTTTTCATTAGTAGAGTTAGTGGTAGAGTTCCCTGGGCAAGTACTAACTATCTTGTGAACTCTCCCAATGAAAACGTTTATAGTAGAGTAGAGTCATGGTAGAGTACTTGTTTTTAGTAGAGTAGAGTGGGATAGTACTCTACCACTTGCCTTCCCCCATCACCGCTTCTCACTCTACTCTACCACCACTATTCTAATGAAAACAGTCTCTAGCTAGTAGAGTAGAGTTCCGTATCGACATTTTGAGGCTAGATCTGTTCACTAGACAACACACTTTACCTACTATCATAGACTTTACTGTGCTACTATTCTCATTTGTAGTAAAAGCAGTCACTCGACCAAGTAAGTAGAGTAGAGTCAGCTCTGTAGAGTTAGTATGCCCAGTTACCTAGACCACCACAATTTCCACAATGTAAACCAGACTTGAATCAGACTTTGGGTAGGTTGGATATTCCAATCTAAAATAAACCTAACCCCGGTCGTTACACCGCTCTGTAATAAGTCAATTAGGCAATAAGCAACATTTGCCACTCATTATTAATCTAACTCTATAGCATTGAAACCATTTGTTCAATTGCACACCTAAAGCAGGCTAGACTTTGGGGTGTGCATTGAACAAATATTCTATAAGTGCACGATCATATATTCAGAGATTATAATATCCAGTGTACCAACTTTCTATACTACCCTAATGTTAGAACCCACGATAATTAGGCAACTAGCAACATATGAATCATATGATTGTCTACTCTATACAAACCTGCATTAGTTCAATGCACACCTAAACAGCTGCTTTGGGTGTGCATTGAACTCATTTGTTCTATAGAGTAGACGATCATATGATCCAAATGTTGCTTATTGCCTATTAGCTTAACTCAATGGGTTCGGTGTAACTACTACCCCTGTCTCAGTCACCGGGCAATGAAGCAATAAGAGCAAAATCATTGGATTATATGGATCATATGATTGTCTACTCTATACCAAACCCAATAGTTAGGTTCAATGCACACCGAAACAGCTGCTTTAGGTGTGCATTGAACCATTTGTTTTATAAGTGAACGATCATATGATCCAAAATCTTGCTGCTTGAGTTGCCCATTGCTTATTAGCTGGGTTCGTGTACAAGCTGTTTTATCTTACCCTAGTCAAATTGCACCGGGCAGCTAATAAGCAATAGGCAACTGGCAACATATGGATTATATGATTGTCTACTCTATACAAACCATTAAGGTTCAATGCACACCTCAAAAACAGCTGCTTTTGCTATGTGTGCATTGAACCATTTGTTCTATGCAGGAGTGGACGATCATATGATTCCACAAATATTGCTTATTGCCTTCTTGTGTCTCTACCCTGTCGTACACCGAGCACAAGCACAGGCTGGCACCCTAGCAACATATGGATCATATGATTGTCTACTCTATACAAACTATTGGTTCAATGCACTCAAACGGCTGCTTTTGGGTGTGCATTGGAACCATTTGTTTCTATAGAGTAGACGATCATACTCGATACAAATGCTATTATTGCTCATTGCTTATTAGCTCGTCCGGTGTGGATCAGCGTTTCTTCCACCTGTCGTACACCGGGCAATATTAGCAATAGGCAATAAGCAACATTTGTATCATATGATCGTCTACTCTATAGAAACAAATAGTCCAATTCGCACCTAAAGCAGCTGTTTCGGTGTGCATTTAACTATTGATTTTGTATAGAGTGGACTATCATATGATCATATGTTGGTTGCCATTGTCTGTTGGCTAATATTGCCCGGTATACGATTAAGACCGGAGCATGAACTTAGCTATAGCAGGATCCAATTCAAATTGTCAGAAATCAGCTGTTTTCAAAAGGCAATATCACAATACTTAACCCACAAATGCTGAATCTCACTTAACAGATTATTAGGTCTTTTAAAAAGTTGTTCTTTGAAAGTCTTCTTTAAAAAGGTCTTTTAAAGACTTTAAAGGTCTTTAAGACTTTCAAGTCTTTTGATTATTGTGTCGAAATCACTGTTTAATTATTACTGGATCAGCTGATTTATGACAAGTTAATTGGATCCTGCTATAGAGTTGAATCTCGACTAGGCTAGTATAATTGAATGACGAGTGCTGACCTCGTCCTGGTTTTCGTCGAGCTTTGAGTAGGAGGCGCAGTCCTCGCAGACCTTCTGATGGCACTCGAAGCACGTGCGCGAGTAGTCGTCCGGCTTGAAGCTCTTGAGGCACACGCGACACGCGCCCGACCGACAGATCGGCGGCGGCTTGCTCTCCGCCACCTTCGCTCTGCAACATACGATAGTATTTTATATTTAATTAGAAATTTAATTGATGTAATCGTCATCAAGGGTAATATGGGACAATACATGATGAAGTTGATATAATGAAGTTCATACATTAGTTTCATCCTTGACCATGTGCTATAAATGTTGAAGCAAACATGAATTGGCTGATTAGGGGCAAATCATTATAGTCGAAACTATACGAGCGTTCTTGGGGCAAGACCACAAGTCACAACTATACGAGCGTTCTTTGCTTTCGTGTTATAGGCTACACTAACAGTACTATATCTAGTACTACCTAACTCTTAGTTATCTATATTAATAAAAGGTTGGTGTCATGTACGCTCGTTTATAACTCGAGAACAGCTCTGAACCGATTTAGATGATTTTGGATTCGTTTGAATTTTTAAAGCACTGGTTAACATAATATGTATTAAAATATAGAAAATCTTTATATTAATAAATAATTAGTAAATTAATGACCTAACCTATTTCCAAACATGACATCCATTTTGATCCAGGTCAAATGTAATAATGCTCCTATGAAATCGATGTGTAATGATTGAAAGATGCTACAATATCGGTCTTCCTAGAGACGAGCTCCGTGGTCTATTGGACAGCGACTCGGCCTTCCACGCATAAGAATTCTCGGTTCGATCTCGAGACAGGTGATATTTTTTTTGGCAGCAACTTTCAGCATTGAGTAATTTATTATTCATAGCGTTTATTATCCCCTCGCTTTATAAAAATTAGTATATTGTAGATTTCTTTTATTTTTACATCTATTCAGCGAGTGGATATAGATATTTTACTTCGTGACATTTTATCGTGGGGGTGATAAGGAAGGGGACATTTGGGGGAGAGACGATACGAAGTTCGCCGGGACAGCTAGTAGTACATAAACCATGCGACGGCCCTGGAATTTAGTGTAGTCGTAGTATCTCAACAGCTGATATAATCTTGTCTCTCTCGCACAGTTCACTCGCTCTCACTCTCTCTAAGGCAGCTCGTACACCGGAGCAATAAGCAATAGGCAATTAGCAACATTTGGATCATATGATCGTCTACTCTATAGAAACAAATAGTCCAATGCACACCTAAAGCAGCTGTTTCAGTGTGCATTGAATGGTAGTTTGTATAAGTGAACAATCATATGATCCATATGCTTAGTTGCCTATTGCTTATTGCCAACTCCGCAGTACTGAGCTGCCTTAGTAATTCATCACTTTTGACCCGGCGTGTATAGAATTGGAGCACGGCCTATGCTATAAATGTTGAAGCAAACATGAATTGGCTGATTAGGGCAAATCATTATAGTTGAAACTATACGACCGTTCTTGGGGCAAGACCACAGTCACAACTATATTGATCGTTCTTTGCTTTCGTATTATAGGCTACACTAACAGTACTATATCATGACTACTACAACTGTATAGTACAGCAGGATCCGTTTAATTTGTCAGAAAACATATGATTGACGAGCATATGATCAATGTGCATAACCTACAAATGCTGAATCTCGCAGACTATTGAAAGGTCTTATAAAAAAAGTTATTCTTCGAAGGTCTTCTTTTAAAAGGTATTTTAAAGACTTCAAAGGTCTTCAAGACTTTCAAGCCTTTTGATTATTGTGTCGAAATCACTGTTTAATTATTACTGGATCAGCTGATTTATGACAAGTTAATTGGATCCTGCTATACATAAACCATGCGACGGCCCTTGAATTTATAGTGTAGTCGTGCATTAAAGTATCTCAACAGCTGATATAATCTTGTCTCTCTCGCACAGTTCACTCGCTCTCACTCTCTCTTAGGGGCAAGAACAGTAGAGATGTTTGCTTCAAAGACTTCTTATGTAAAGATAGGGAAGACCGTGTCTATTCTATACATGGTCTAAGGTTTCATCAACCGCCACTATGCACTGAAGAGGTGACACGTTTTGGCCTAATGTATGCACTTGTCCAGCTTCATAGATTAGTATAGAAATTTAACTAATTTTATTCACCTTTCCTAATTTGGCAGAAAATTAAAGGCAACATGTAGGAAATAACACATGATGAAGCTCAGACAATACTTTTTGTTGTAAGTTCAAGTGTAGGATGAGTTTGATGAGCATAATCGTAATTACGAGGCCTCAATACCATTGACTGAGTTCATATGAACGAGGTGAGTTTTGCAATGCACGGGTGAAGGGGGGTCAAAACGTGTTTTCTATTTCGGAAGCTATTTTCTTACCGATAATCATGAAAATGGTACTAATTTTTTCAGAATGATCTGTAGAATTGTTGTATAACCTTCAAAATTAGATTATTTATATTGAAAAGTTGATAATTATTATTTGAAGACAAGTTGATGAATATGGAGCAAATGATACTCGTTTTGAACTTCAATTAAAAAAATTGATAACTAACAATAAAATTTCAAGGTACCGTACAGCAAAAATAGAATAGATTATGTTTTTATTTCACCAGATACAATAAATTCAAAATAAACAATACCACAATAAAATACAATATTATCAGAAAGGTTAAGAACTTCTAATAAACCGTGTACACAGTATATCTATAGGCTATATTTAGAAACTGAATAAAAAATATATGTGTAACTTGAATAGTGACTCATTTATTAGAAGCAAGGTTAAAATATTACAGTTTACAAACTTAAAATTACAATTATTCATGACAATAATTCTACTATCAATGTTTTTAGCAATGTTTATCTCCAATTTTGTGAGCATCCACACATTTCTAACTTTGAAAATAGCGGCCGAAACTTGATATAATACTTTTGTCGTTAGAATATTATAACCGTAATATTCGATTGGTTCAAGAGATTATCAAAATAATTTCTTCAAATTCAAGAGTCAAAACTGCATTCAAATTTCGCATTGATATCAGCTTCTACCACTCTGAATTTGATTTATCTCTTTTATTATTTGAGAACAGAATTTGTTGAATGAATATCATCCAGCTCTCGATTTTTCAAATAATTCCCTGATTGAAATGTTCGGTTTTCAAGCTCAACCCGGGCTCTAAAACCCCAGAAGCTTATTTATCAATTCAAGGTTTGGTTATGCTTTTCAATCTCCAATTACTTATTCATTATTTAGTCTGTGACTGTCCTACCGCAGAATAAGGGGTGAATTGAGTCAGACCTCAAATTCTATCTCTATGCTCATGGCTTCTGTGGGTTCATGAGGGAGAAAATATTTCATTCATAAATGTTTAAAGTGTAATTCAGTTATACGATTTCATAGGACAGTTATAGATTCGATGTGGTTCTTGATAAATAAGTAATGAGACAGAATAATATTTTGTTTTCTATTAGTTTTATACAAGTACTTCGAACTCAAAAGACTAAAAATAGGAAAATTAGTTAGTAGTGTATTCCACAGAGCTATTCCTAGAATACTAATGCCCGGTTTCTAACGTGATATTTCAGCTGAGTGAGGGAATCATATGATCGAATGCTTCACTAAAATTCAATGTGGCATTAAACTAATGACTGTTCTAGAAACCGAACATAAATTTAGCTAGATTAATTCTCTGTATTTGGTTGATTAAACATTCAACACTCTTCCAATAGTATTAAACATACAACGTCTCCTTGATCTTATAAAGAGCTTCAACCAAGCTGGAAAAGTTTTAATCAATTCTTATTACTTCATTTTTGTATTACCACTCCACATCTACCATACAGGGTTGGTTTAACCAAACATGAAAAGTTTCCAACAAGTTTTCAAAGTGTTGATTAATTCTCATTACCACTTCTCGATAATTACCTCTTCAACTAATTAACTATTCAATGTTCGTTGATCCGTGTAAAAAGGCTCAACCAAGTTGCGCCAAGGTATGTGGTGATTAGGTGATAGATTTTCCTGTCTGGGAAAGCCCGACGCAGGCTTTGAACCGTGCCGTCTGATTTGAACGCAATTTGAACACAGTGACGGATCAAATCACCTTGCCTACTCACTGCTACTCCAACTGGATTGCTCGAACGCGCTATTGATTGTATTTGCGCTCGCTTTCGAATCGAAAACACATCACCGTCATTTTGGAAGCAAACTCGAAACCTGAAGTTAGGTTAGGTTAGGTGTGTGTGTGTGTTAATCCCAAAGTTAGGTTAGGTTGGGTGTGTGTTGCATGCTAGTGCTTGTTGCTTTTGTTGAATTTCGAATTCTAAATTAGATGGCACAACTGCTTGTGTGTGATCAAGGTGCGTTAATTAATGCGCTGAGTGTTGTTGATTGAGTAATTTATTCTTGTTTAGAGTAGGTGACTGTTCGGTGTTCTGTAACTTACATGTAAACTGCATTAAGGTTATTGCTCGTTCAGTCAAAGTACGGGATAAATCAGTCATTATTTTGATATTTTTAACTTTTAGTGATGACTTGTTTAAAATAATACAATGACATGTATCATAGATAATATATTATGTTGTAAGCTATATGTTCGTTATTTGATTTTCATGTCAAATTTCAATGCAATAGGGACCGAGATTCATGTTGCGATTGAGCTGTTTTTGTTTTCGTTAAAAGTTGCCAGATGCCACTATTTATAGTGGGATTTTTCATCAATTGCATCTGGCAACGCTGGTTCGGGCTCCGCTGCGGCACTTTGTCGCAGTAACGAAAACCCACCTTAAGGTAGCAGAATAATATTATTGGTATCACTGTTTTCCTATAAATTATAGTTGAAAACCAATATTTCAAGACAGAAATCCCTACAGTCTTGTACTTACTTCCACTTTGATTCACTTTTCTATAAATTCCCATAGCAGGATTCTTTTAAATTGTCAGAAACAGCTGATTGATGTACGCTCGTTTACTAACGTTAAATCAGCTGTTTTCTGACAAGTTAAAAGAATCCTACTATAGGTAGAAACAGCTGATTGATGTACATTCGTTTACTAACGTTAAATCAGCTGTTTTCTGACAAGTTAAAAGAATCCTGCTATACTATTAGAAGTCTGCTCAGAGGTTCACGGGACACTGTGTACGATTTTGTAATTTACAACATGATTATTTTGTTATTTGTCTGCAATTATTATTTAGTGATTAGTTAGTGATTATTATGATTATTACTCACTGAGGTTTAGGCGGTGTTGTGGGAGCTGTCTCCTCAGCAGGCTTGGGTGAAATAGAAATGTCGAATGCGTCAGTTGTCAGTGGCTCTATCACTCTGCCAGCCGGTGTTAGCTTTGTCACTGCAACACCAAACAAAACCAATAATCAGTATCATATTCAATTTTCAAACTATTCGTTCATCTCTCATATAAAATGATTTTGAAAATAAAACTACAGGGACATTCATTTAATTTGACGCTTGGCATTAGATAGATAGATAGGTAGAGAGATATCATTTCTTGACGTTGCTCATGACCGTAGAGTACGATGGCAAAGAAATAATATCTCTCTATTTATCTATCTATCTATCTAATGCCAAGCGCCAAATAAAATGAATATCACTGTAATTACAGTATTTATAGTGGAATAAAAGTCAATGTTGTTTTCCATGACGAAATACTTGTAGAACATTCAGTTAAAGTAACGACTTGTATTTCACTGTAAATGTTGTTATTACATTATTGATTGAATGCATTTCATTGATGAGCTTCATCAGCCTGATGAAGCTCGGCTGATGATGATCGGCAGATCTCATCAGGGTGAAATGCCAATGTCCAATAATGTAAGTAATATCATTAATTATTTACAATACTTTATGAATGGAATAAAAGTCGTAACTTCGATAGAAAATGGTTCAATGTCTTCAATAAAACTTGAAATAAAAGTCGGTGTTTGAAAAAATGTCCATTTCCATTGAGCATCTCAACTTATTTAATGTATTCATCTTTCTTTTTCAGACTATTATTGTCTTGAAGTTCCAAATCAAATCATGGAGAAGAGAGACTTCATTTCCAGTTCGTCCTCTCTACAGCTCGATAGAGAAAGAAAGCACGAGAAAATCTACAGCTGATTAAATACCCTTCTTCGTCTTCACTTATGGACAGTCACAAAAATCCTGAGGACAACACAGTACGTTACAGCTACTGAATAGCTACATTTGTTGGAGTGTAGTCACAGTAGCTAAATAAAGCTATAGAAGTTGAAAAATGTAATTGGGTATATAGTAGGTAGTTGTATAGTATTGTTGTATAAGTATAATTATTGTATTGTAGTTGGGTTTGTATTGTAGTAGTTGTATTGTTTGGTGGTATATAGTACATTAAGAATAGTTTTAGAAAGCTACAGTGGGTTTACAGTACTGTAGTTGTTTCTTACTAAAAATTCAGTAATGTTCAATCTTCAGTAAAATAATTTTCCCAGTTTCAAACATCCAAAGACTTGTTTTTGTATGTTCAATTCAAATTTTTCTATTGAATGGAGTTTTATTTAATTGTGTATAAACGTCTTCAGAAGAAGCACTGTTGTGTAACGAGCCTTTCAATCTATTGTGTAAGCCAGTATAGTAGCATTCCAAATCTTCTCATTTGCATATAAGTTGTGCATGATAGAATAAAATAAAACACTAAGGGCGATTTCATGAAGATATTGGCCTAGACTATTAACTCAATTCCACTATTATATTGTTACAGCACTGGACTATTAAAGAGTGGAATTGGCAATATCTTTTAGTGTTTTATATCATCATGGAGTTCCACAACATCAACAATTAGTTATGATAGGATACGTTTTAGTTCAAATTTTATTTAATACTTTCCATGAAATAGTACTAGTTTAAAAGATGAAATAGTACTAGTAAGGTGAAATATTCTGTGGAAAAATAGTGAAATTGATGATGGATTGTACTCTGATATTTATGTAATTACTGAAACTGATAGATATTTTAATCGAGCTCAGAATGTTTACTCTGAATAATGCAAGCCAACTACTTCGAGATTTTCTTCTCAAATAGAAGAAAGTGAATCTCTTTGGAAACAGACAAGTTTAGCGAATAAGAAGCGCGGATTCATTGCATGGCACTGTGCATACTATTGGGGCTTGTTTGCCCAGGTTTTGTTTCTGTGGTAATATGTCATGGAGACGGAGTGAGGAGTGAGAGAGTCTCCAGGGAGTGATTGTGTGGTCTTCACAGTTTCTTGTTCAGTCTGTTCTTGTTTGCAATGAGGTCGGATGTTTCTTAGTTTAGTTGAACTTTCGATAAACTTTTCTTCAGCTATGAGTGAGGAGTGAAGATTTGAGAAGACATTCTGCTACCTTGGCAAGTTTTTTTATATTGTGGAAATCTATCTAGTCGAAAATAGGACTGAATAGTCATGGTCATCGGAATATACTGTATTCCCAAACGATACAGTACTGAGCAAGCAAGCGGCGCTTTGCGCTGCACGGGGTAACTCCTAATGTATATATTTTGAACTGATACATCAAAATTGTATAATTTCCTTATCCCTTTTTATGACTTCTTATTTTAAATGCAATTCTCTTGTCCCTTCAAGAGGTCTACATTGAAAAAAGATCAAGAAAGAAATGTTGGCAAATCCATAAAAAATTACATGTTCTTTAGTTACATTTCTACTCCCTTTTTCTTTTCTCATTTCTCTCCACTTTGGTAAATCTTTAAAACATCACTTGTTCTTTCCCCCTTGTTCTTACTTACTTTCTACATAACTTCCTTCCTCTTTTTTCTGTCTCTCTTCTACTGTCCACGTTTTTCTCGTTACTCCTCCCTTTGGCCATGCACTTACTCTTTCTCTACTTAACCATTACCCATGTAACAATCCGTTCTACAAGCAACCTTCACTCTTCCAATATAACCTTCCATTTTGTTGGACGTATTTTTTTTAAATAGAAAGGAAGCAACTGCAGCAGCATAATACCCGGTCTCAAGACTCAGGAGACAATATTGCTGTTTGAACAGGGCTGGCTGGGAAAACTAAGAAAATTCTCGTTGCTCTGGCACACGGGAAAGCGATGGAAAATTCATCTTTTCCAAAGTAAAAACCTGGGTTGGTCTCGCCATTTTCCGAATAATACTTTGCTCTGTGTGTTTGTGTGCGGTTGGGGAGGGGGGTAGGAGAGCTTAGGACTTGAGAGAAGTGGGGCTTTCAGTTTTGAAAAGAAAAGAAACGTGTATCCAGGTATAAGAGTGGATGGGCCTGAGAATAATGAGCCATCTGAATAGCAGTTACTCCTCTTAGCCATTATTTATTCATTTGTCACTTTGACCTGAATGGCCGTGAATAATTACAAAGTTCTTCTTTCTCTTTCTCTCCTTTTTCATTTCTCTGTTCTTTCCTCTTATCTTCATACACATTTTTTCACTCTGTCCTTTTTCATTTCTCTTTTCCTTACCGTTCCTCATCAGGATGGTATAGAAACTACTATACTATACTTTCATCTCATCCTCATATCTTTCTCACTCTCTCATTTAATCTCTCTTTCTCTCTCATTCCCATTTTCATCATACTGTACTATTCTAAATTTTTCTCTCATCCTAATATATCTGCCTCTCTTTCTATCCTTTTTCATTTCTCTTATCCTTGACTCATCCTGATTAGAACGATATAGAAACTGTATACTTTCCTGTTATCCTTTTACATCTTTGTTCATTTCTCTCTGTATATGTCTTTCTATTTATCTATCTATCTATATATTTTCTTTCTCATTACCTTCACATGTCTGACCCATTACCATATCTTCCTCTTATTCTTATACATAATTCTCCATTTATCCATCTATCGTTATCAGTCCCCTCCTACCTTTTCTCTCTCTCTCTTTATCTCTTATTTTCTCTATTCATACATCTGTCTATCTCTCTCTGTCTCTCATTTCCCCTCCACATCATATTTATCCAAGCCTGCTTTCACTCAACGTTGTGAGGACTTAGCCAGGCTGGGATGTGGCTAAGTAGAAAGGTAAGTACCTGTCGGCCGCTGTGCTTAGCTAGGCCAGTGCAAGAAGTCCTCTCCGCTCATCAACTTAGCTCACAAGTCCAAACGAGGATACGTGTAAACAGACAACCATGGCTGTTCTCGTTTGTGTATGTTGAGACAGCTCACTCAAATCCTGTCCCAAACAGCTGTGTACCGCTTAATGATTGGAGGCCTGAAGAAGTGGATATGTTATGGAGATTTCTTTGGATTGTCGTCTAAATTAGGCCTGAATCTTGCCTGATAACATTGACTTCATGAAAGGCCACTTTCCTGTTACTTTAATCCACCAAGTTAAATTTATCAAGTGTCAGGCAATTGTAGAAATAATATATAATACAGTGGAGAGGTGCAAGTATTTTGCAGTACGGTAGTTCTCTTAATCAATAAAAATGTGCTTGGAAAGAATGGAATCAGTTGTGGATGTGAAATATCATATATTAAAAGAATTTTGTGTCCACACAGTGTCCAACTTTGGAAAGTTTGTGGAGAAGATTGAGTGAACCGATTTTGATGCGGTTTGCGTCAAAAGATTGATAAAGAATCGGAGTTTTGCAGGCTCTATTTGTTTCTCAAAACAAATAGGCAAGCAATAGGCAACTAGCAACATATGGATCATATGATTGTCTACTCTATACAAACCAGTAGTTCAATGCACACCGAAACAGCTGCTTTGGGTGTGCATTGGATATTGTTTCTATAGAGTGAACGGTCAGTACGATCAAATATTGCTATCGCATTGCTCTCAGTGCTCCGGTGTACGAGCTGCCTTAGGGAAACTACACACAGCGAAACATTATATTGTAAAAAATGAGTAATAAATTGAATATAAAGGATAAGTTTATGGAAAGCGGAGTTGGGCTACCTTTGTCCTGAGCGGTCATGAGACTGGACGAGAGTGTCTGCCTGAGCTTGCTGAGGGCGCCCGAGTCGGCGCCGGGGTCAGCGCCAGGCCCCCCCGTGCCCGGCTCTTGTTGAACCATCTGCAACAAAACAAAGCATCGCATCAAGATTGAAGCCAGTATATTTCAATAGTTCAAATTCAAATTCGAAATTCGTTTATTGTTGAAACATTTTACAAAATGTATAACAAAGTCGATAAGAAAAGTAAAAAATAACAGCATTGGCTAAACAAAACATCATAAATTCATTAACAATTCATTCTTATTATATGGACAGATATTCATTCTTATTATATGGAGTAGCATGAGGAATGAAGTTTTAACAGGATTCAAGATGTGTGTGAATTGATTAGGTGGTTGTGGTCTTATCGATAAAACCGTGTTTTCATTAGTATAGAATCAAAGCAAAACATCGAAGTTAGAAAAAACCTCACTTTATAATTACATAATTATCCTATAATAACATGAGGTTTGAAGATTCAACATAATTCAAGATGTGTGTGAATTGATTAAATGGTTGAAGTAGCATCAATAAAGCCAGGTTTTCATTAGTAGAATTGAAGGTAGAGTAGCTGGCATATACTGAAAAGTAGTAGAGTAAGCCCCTGCACCCACTTCGCAACTGCTATCTGATTTCAGTCAGCAACCCAATGTTGCCAGATGACATTTGGCTGTTACCGGGTTATCGGGTAATCTAATTTATCAGCCAAAGTCATCTGACAACGCTAGTTGACTGATTAATCATATATAACAGCAGAATGCGCAATTCTTTCATGGTGAAAACATGTACTCTACTTTACCATGTGGTACGTTTTCGTTGGGGGAGTTAAGAAGATGCACAGTTGAAAGAAGTATAGCAGGATTAATCTAACTTGTCAGAAAACAGCTGTTTCGACGAGCAATATCACAAAACTTAACCTACAAATGCTGAATCTCGCAGATTATTGAAAAGCTCTTTTAAAAATGTATTCTTTGAAAGGTCTTCTTTAAAAAGGTCTTTTAAAGACTTAAAATGTCTTTAAGACTTTTAAGCCTTTGGATTATTGCATCAAAGCTGCGAAAAATCACTGTTTACTGATTGCCGAAACAGCTGTTTTCTGACAAGTTAAATTAATCCTGCCATACCTGCAAAGTTAACTTTTCCAATGATTCTACTAATTAAAATCAGGCTCATTATTGAGAAGTGATTAAAGATAATTTTTTCATCACTAAATGATTTCAAGACATTCTTATAGGATCAAATCTAATACAATAGAATAAAATATAATTGACAGGTAAGCCTACCCCCAAACTAGACATGCATTGTTAAAACGAAGCAAACCGTGATATAGACGTCTAGTCTGAGTGTCAGCACCAATTCAGAATCACCAAATCTCACAATTCAGCTGTTGAAGGTGATTTCATTGGATGAAATTTGATCCAGCTTAATTCAAATTCAAATTCATTTATTCTCCCAGTTGATACAATACATGAATACATAATCAATGATATTATCAAAGTATACTACTAAAAAATAATTGAAATATAAACAGTAAACAATCATACAATTTCACTGTTATAACAAAGTATAATATTACTAATTTGAAAAGGCGTTTATTGTACTCGATAAACTTTTTCATCACACACTAGACGTGCACTGCTATCGTAGCAAACCATGATATAGACGTCTTGAGTGTGGTTTCTTTACAAGTCAGCTGTTTAATTCAAGGTCATTTTATTGGTTGGGATTCTATGGAAATTTTGATTTGAAACCCTTTCAGATAAATGTAGGCTACAATTATAGTCCACTACAAATAGCATGATGAAGTTTCACACGACATCTAAGCTTCAATAAGCTTCCTGTTATAAATCAATGCTGTACACTCTGCCTGCAGACAGCCTGACCTACTGACGCAGACTTCAACTTCAACTTGACGAGGCGATGAAATTGAAGTGCCGGTCCCTAGCTTGCCTTCAATTATTCGTCTCTAATTACTTCGGTTATTAAGTTTTCCTAATTGCGAACTAGTAGTTGGCTAAGGAGGAATTGATGGAAGACAGACAGAGAGCGACTTGGTGAGAGGGTGGTGTCACAGGAAGAAGGGGGAAACATTAAAAGGAAAATGAAAGATAGAACAAAGGTAAAGTTCGTATAGAAGAGTGAGAGAGATACAGCTAGGAAGAATACGTGTGAGAAAGGAAGAAGTTGAGAAGAAAAAGAGGACAAACATCTAGAGAGAAAGAGAACGTGTGCAAAGTGAAGAAACACTGAAGGATTCGGAATGGAAGAAGGATAGTAAATGAAGAGGAAAACAGAATGTCATTCGGTAATAAACCAACTGCAGCGAGAAATATGATTACAGGAATCTAGGGAGGTATTTCTCCTGCTGCTCAATAGCAATTGAAATACGAAATTCTAATAACACCAACTAACTGTCAGCTAGAGTTTGCTTTGTACTGTCGCTCTAGTTATAGATTTTCGCTTTATTTGCCATTAACAGTGTAGTTCACGGGTTTTTTCCATTAATTCTGTACCTAATCACCCATAAGGCCGACCTCCGATTGCTCTTGTTTCTCTGCCTATTCTGTAATCTATAGCTGCGTTCACAAAGTTGTTGCACATCATCTCGAAGGGCTTTACTGATAATTTTTTTCATAATTGATTTCATTGTCTTTGCTGAGCTTGTAGGCCTACTACAAATGAATTTGCATGGTGATTCTTTTAAAACAGGCCTCTTAAGTGAAACATGCTCTGCATAAAGTAAACCCGTTCAAGTCGATCTTCTTGACGGCAGGGCAGGGCAAACTCGATCGAGACAAAAACGCAACTAATCACGTGGCCTGTAAAAACAATTGATGCCTTCATCGTTAGTGTAGCCGAGACCGTGGTGCGGCAAAAAATCAGGGGGCCCTAAAGAAAGCCGGGCGCCAGCTACGTTAATGCATTTTCTATTCTCTGACCGGCCATTAAATTCTCATCCGGCTTTTCTGTGGAAAATAATGATGGATTGATCAGTTAACCCCCTCCCCGATACCCCCCAGCACCCCTAACACCGCCCCCAGTAACCTTACCTCCAACTTCCGCTTTACCTCTTGCAACCAACCAAGAATATTTTCATTTTGATATACAAGTTTTGCCAATGACGTATTTAAGGTATTCATTTTGTTCTGAATTATTTTCATCTGTAACAAATTTACTCGTTGAATAACGAATGTTTTTTTATACAGTATGATTCTGTATTATTATTGGCTTTTTTTGGTTTCCTTGTATAATATTCTCCAAAACATTATTTATTGAAGCGACATTTGTTCTGAGTTAATAATAGGTGAAGAATGTAATGGGTAATACAGGATTTGAAAATACGGGCTCCAGTAGATTGTGGTTGGCTAGTTGCTTTTTGAGAGGAAGTTTTATACTATTCAAGATTATTGAGGTTTTGAACAGATATGTTTAGCCTATATCATGTTATTTATTTTGTTGACTGTGTTAATCATTATCTTAATTATTTTAGTACCTATTACTCCTCATCTTATCGTTTTAGAATTTGTTTTATTGCGCCTTATAATTTTTTGTACTGTATATTGTTTGATTGTTTTTTGCTTTGTAAATACAGTAGTTTGATTGTTTTATCAATTATTAACTAATTAGCATTCATTGATTTCAATTTGCACAGTTCATTTGAAATTTGATTGATTAATCATGCTTTAATGTTTAATAATTTTTGGCAGTTTTTGTTTTATCAAAAAAAAACTTTATTTAAACCAAAGTATGATTTGAAAATTGAGTAATGTAGTTTAAGACGATCTTTATTGGGTTTTCTACAATCAATTTTAAAAATTATCAGATGAATCAACAACCAAGCTGGGCTTTAATAACAATATTCAACTTCATGTTTTTAAATCTTCATTCAATTTTTGACATAAAGTGCAGATAAAGAAGTATTTGAAATTTATTGATTCAATGCATTGAAGAAACGACATTTAGAATATAGATATATTGAAAAGATAATTTAGAATAGATAATTGAACATTACTGGAGTTGGAAGCTTTGTTAAACAATGTGATGAAGTCATTTTCAAGTTTCAACCAAAATTTTGTATTCTATATTTGATTTTGTTGACAAGAGAATTAGAATATAATATGAGATGAACATTTTACAAAAATGTAAGTTATAAATTTTGTTTCTATGTGATTGAATATTGTAGAAAATCTATTTTGATGGTATTAAAATATGGAATAAAATATTTTCTACCTCTAAAAACATTTTTGTGGCAAATTCATTGAATCCAGCATAATCTTGGCCTTTTTCAGCGTCTCAATTTTCAAAACTGAAAATAACGATTTACATCAAACATCCAATAATGTTTGAAAAAACTTACTGAGAGCTGATGCTTTCTACTAAGGAAATCATCATGTAAGTACACATGGTATCGTACTTTCTATAAATAATTTTTTCAATGATAACCATCATTTAATGTAGTTTGATATGTGATTAATCTGTTTTGTTCAGCTCAAAAAGGTTGATAAAATATCTTCAACAACAACTCTTTTGTAGACTCTTTGAAAGCGAAAATATTATTCAGATTTGGAGTTGATTGAATTTTTGCATTGCTGTCATACTCCATCAGAACAATGTGTACTGTGAACTGATGAAACGTGACAATAATGAGAAATGGCTGAAAACACAAAACGATTGTAATATTTCCACTTTTCAACACTAGTGTCTACAATTTGATCAAGTGAGAAAAGAATATTGATTCACTACAAGTAATAACTTAAAGTTTTATAAATGTTCTTCCACTAAAACAATAAATGCCAAATACTCGAAAGCCAATTAAATTTCACCGCCGTAGAATGACGTCATATTACAGAGCTCCATTTTACGTCTGTCAAATGATGTCACTTTACGGCGGTTAATGTCAATTGGCTTTTGTGAAATTTTGAATAGTATTTTGAGTAGAGAACTTTGAATGAATAACTCTCAAATAGTATATTCCTTATCATTCCTTAGAATATCTCCATATCTATTTCTTGGAATAGGTCTATTACTTCATATCAGTTCAGTCTCGTTTCATCAGCTCGTTCTGTCAATGCGCTCTATGATTGGTCCATCGTCATTAACGCATGCGCAGAACAAGCTGAACTGAACCCGAACAGTGAGTGACTTGACTGATACGTGGTAATTAACAAAATATAGCAGGATCAATTTAACTTGTCAGAAAACAGCTGTTTCGAATATCAATATCACAATACTTAACCTACAAATGCTGAATCTCGCAGATTATTGAAAAGGTCTTTTAAAAAGGTATTCTTTGAAAGGTCTTCTTTAAAAAGGTCTTTAAGACTTTTAAGCCTTTGGATTATTGTGTCAAAATCACTGTTTACTTATTGCCGAAACAGCTGTTTTCTGACAAGTTAAATTAATCCTGCTATACCCTAAATTGCAAATATTCGGATAACGGTTTCAAGTGGAATCCTACCCATCAGATTGCAGCACAGACAGCAGTAATTGCTGAATTGAATTACTTGTAATTTAACTCGCCTACTACATAATGAAACAATTCCAGTGCGTTTATCTGCTTATTACCAGAAATTAGCCTTTGTTCTGTTGAATATTGAACATGTTAGCAAGCCTCATCGGCAGAGAAGCACTGTATCGATCCAGTTACAATGAAACTATTTCGGGAATGACCGATTTTACATTGCACTTCATGTAGCCTACACGTACAGATGTCTGTTTGTGTTTTAATTTGTAAAACGCTTGAAATAGATTTCCAAATACGGTCAGTCGATCGGATTTGAATACTCGGTGTGTGTGTGATGGAAGCTGTTTGATTCGAATTCGTGCTATTTTGGGAAGCTTATTTCGAGCTGAATCCGGCTATTGTTGGAATATTAGTGATGTTATGATTTTCCAATATTGTTATCAATTCCACGTGTGGAAAATTCGGGCCATGTTTGAGCTGAATAACATCGATGCATTTTAATCCCCCCATTACAATCAATGGCATATTGTTCTGAAGGTCTGGGTGTGGTGGGTTGCATTGGTGATGTTTGATCAGTTTTTTGGGGATTTGATATTCATTCAGTTTTGGAACGTCTGTCGATTTTGGTAGTTTTTTTTTAATTAATCTAATAGAAGCTTCTCAAATCTATATGCAAATACACAAATTTTATAGAAACAAAAGCGTAAGCTCTTATATTGAATCGAACGAACTGAAATTGTAACATCTGAAATAGACAAAGTACATGCATTAATAAAGATCTGTCAATTATAAAGATCAGCGCCCCCCGCTCGTGGCTGACGAGGAGTGTTCCACTGCTTGCAGGTGGCAATGTGATGAGTGTTGTCAGTGATTTCTCATTGCTATCAGAGAGAGACACTAAAAGTTTTTTTCATTTTTGTTGATCAGTGTTTGATGATCCGATATTTCTGCCTAAATGAATGATACAGAAAAGACTATGAAATATAGTTTACAGTATACAGAAATGCACTATCCAAAATTCCAAATAAATTATTGAATGTAAATATGAGCTGTTTCCAAATATATATTAATTGAAATGTTGCTATGATGTAATATTCATTGAAAGCAATAAACATATTCTATTCTAAAAAAATTATAAAGATCAAAATAGTTATAATACTGTAGCCTAAGGCTAGACGTACACTGGTTAGTCAAGACAAGACGAGATTAGTCACGTTTAGTCACACTACTTCACATAGTTGCTCATGAAGCAACACACACCGATTAGTTATTGCATCAGTGTGTCATGCTTCATAAGCAACTATGTGAATTACTGTGACTAAACGTGACTAATATCGTCTTGTCTTGTCTTGACTAACCGGTGTACGCCTAGCCTTAGGCTCTATAAAGACGGGTAGACGCACCCACATACCATTTTGGCCCAGTTTTGTATGCAACCTTGCTATAACCTCAAAACTAAACTTATGTTAGAATTGCTGATAATTGCTAGAAAACTGATGCTGATTGCTGTGTCTACTTGTTCATAGAGCCTTAGTTTACCCTATTTAAGAATTCTATAACTAGTATCAGGTTCCACTCTCCAAAATAAAATTGAATTAATAATAAATAAAAGTTTTGAAACTTCAACTACTGTTGAAAGAACCGGTGGAAATATTATCAAGTCTATACCCCAAAAAGTATCATGATACTAGTTTCTGATGATACAAATCGAATTGGATTTATTGCCAAATGATGATGTTCAATGAATATTCAAATGTTCAAACTAAAGCATTTCTAGATAAATCATAATCATATTAGCGTTATCAAATCCTTCAGTCTATTACTATCTGTAAGATTCATGCAAGAACATTGATCAGTGGTAACTCGGTGAGAGCGGTTGCTAAGTAATCATGTGGTTAAGTAACAAACATTCAAGACCGCTCACGGATGGGTGACCGACACAAAAAAGTCACAGAAAATGTGCAATGAGGCGAGGTGGAACCTACCCGTAAGGGTCTCTCTACCAATAAAAGCCATACGATAAAAAAAAGAATATTGATAGACATCGGAATCAAGAATGTAAACCAAAATTTTATTTAAAATTTATCAATTAGAATAATTACTCCAATCTAATCTAATTTCATTATGCAGTCTGCCAATGAGCATCAGTATTGATGGAATTTACTATTCATTGTCTGAATAGATCACATAATTAAGTACAAAACCACAGCAAAATCATCAGCAACTGTGTCCTGATTAATTATCGAGTGAATTATCCATACATTGTCAATAGGAATTAATTAGTTTTCCTCTGTTGTCATTTATTTGTAGATTATTCCCTTGTGATGACAGCCAGTTAAATTTTCATTGTGCTTTCGGATTATCATATCAAATAATTGGAAATCTCATGTGTCATTTGGTAATATGGTTGTTATTATTTTGAGCCATGGATTTTCGAATAAATTAATCGTATTTCGTCGATAAGAGAGTTAGGAATAATATTGTTTGTTGACTAGTTATTGATCTTGTTAATGAATGAATGGATAGATTAAACTTGTCTACACAAGGAGATTTCCGAGTAAATTGATTGGTGTATTCCAACTCACTGATGCTAATGGAGTACCTAAGATTTGTTTATGAATCTATCAATTATCTCTGACTACTTTTATGGCTGAAGATTATTGTAGGCTACTGATATAATTTATCAATAGTCATATTTTTTTCTCTTCTCATTATCTCTCTCACTTTCTTTCCTCCCTCTCAAAGCTAGAAGTATTTAATTTTTTCTTTACTCAATTTACCAATTGTTTCTTAGGCTAGGCGTACACCGGTTAGTCAAGGCAAGATAAGACGAGATTTGTCACGTTAGGTCACAGTAATTCACATAGCGGCTTATGAAGCAGCACACACCGATGCAATTACTAATCGGTGTGTGTTGCTTCATAGCAATTATGAAGTACTGTGACTAAACGTGACTAATCTCGTCTGTCTGACTAACTGGTGAACTTTTAAAACTCTATGTGCCATTTAAAAGCCTAACTCTTATGTCTAAAGACTCCTGAACTTAGAGCTTCATCATAGCTTTGAAACTGCTTCTATGAGTTCCTGGAATGTTTTGGACATTTATTTTCAAATACGATTGGTGAAAGATTACCAATTCTTTGGAAATTGCCATTTTTTCTGACCTGAGCGCTAGCATATTGAGTGTCGGTTCATAGTGGGAAATATTGCATGCCGCTGGTAAGGTGTGATAGCTGCCTGCTAGGGCCTGGTAAGTTGAAGAATATTTTCGCAGCAATCTTTTTGCGGCGTAGTAATTTCTCAGCTGCGGAGTGGAACACACACAAGAATAACAAACCATAGACGGCCGGATCGTGAGCGAAAAGCTGAAAAACACGCTTTATATGGAAAGAGTGTTTTCTCAGCAGAAACGAAAATAAAAAGAGTGCTCTTCGGTCCGGAAATACTTTCCAAGCAGCTTTGCCAATGAAACGTGAAGAAGTATTTTATAGGATATTCTAGGAGACCATTCAAAGTGCAACTCCCATCTCGGTAAATGTGTGGGAAGATGGTTAGGGTACTTCTTGTGTATTATTGCTGGGCTGAGTGTCTGTCTGAATTTCTCAATCTTGAATAAGATTTGAATTCCCACTTTTTCGTTCTTGCCTACTTTTTCCAATGTTTCATTTTGCAAATGAATAGTGTAATGTACCCAATGCTTTTTACAGTTTCCTATTTATTTTAATGTACTGTAGGCTACTTGTAGAACCCGTTGCATTCATTCCAATTATTTCTACTGGAATATATTCAATGCATATTTGAAAAACTGTATTCACTTTTTGAATGGGAAAGTAGATTTGCTCAATGAACTTAACTCTTAATTTGATTATTGCTTTTGGTTTCTGTCCATAATATTGGTAATTTGGACTTCAATTGACAACGGTTATTATTTATCCAGTGGGTTTGTTCCACGCGAGTCGTATTGCTAAAGATTTCACAAAGTTGTGTCGGTTTCAAATTCACTCAAAAATGCACACAAATACAAAACTGTGTGGTTTATCGTGGACTATTGTGATCCATCATGTTTGTAAAAATGTACATGCTTCGAGTTTTTGCAAATATACACTGGTCTGCATGTCAGCAACCACTCAACTAACAGAATATCAGAATATAAAAATAACAGATATCATGTAACATTTTCTCCTCTTCTTAATCCTTTCTTTCCACTCCTCCTCCTCCTGCTCCTTCTTCTTCTTCTTCTTCTTCTTCTTCTTCTTCTTCTTCTTCTTCTTCTTCTTCTTCGACACTATGTACTAGAGGCTCTCTATGCTGCTAACCCACTAACCTGTCGAGACAAACGTTTGGCGATGCTACGGGAGCCATCCGTTTTAGTTTAGGACGTGGCTAAACCCTGAGCTCATGAACCGGCTCTAAATGTATCACTATTCAAATGTAACTTACGTTGTTGATTATTCACAACAATGCCATTAAATTTCGAGTTCAAATTAAAAAATCAACGTCGTCCTAACCGATTCAACAACATAGATCTGCGTGCCGTAATAACGCATTCGCGTCTCAGCAGCGTTTTTGCTCTGCCTAGTTCCTCCCCGTGCATTAAATTTGCGAAGCGAAAAATGCTTGGTAAGGGTTTTTCGTCGGTTGTCTGTGATGGCTGGGTGGAGGGGGTGAGTGCTTACGAGTAGTCCTGTTATGGAAAGTGGGGGGGGGGGAATTGTAAGGAGAGGGGGGATGAGGAAAGATGAATGGAATTCGAGTCAGCCGTATTAATGAGGCCGTCGCCATGATAGTAAGGGCGGGGGAGGGGGTATGGCGGGAATTTCAATAGCATTGCGTTTCGTTGGCTGGTGGCACGCGCGCGTGTGTGAGTGTGCAAGTAAAGGACTGTCAGGAATGTCTAGATGAAAGAAATGCTTGAAGCAAGCGGCTGTGGGGATGACAAAGATGCGCACACAAATAAGCTTATTTCTTTCCTTGTCTGCCCAGTGGTGGGCTGACGTCACGACAGACTTGGAGAAGATAATTGAGAGCAATATAAGTGGGGAAAATGTTGAGCTGGTAGGAACAAGGATAGGGAGTAATAGGGGAGAATGTATTGCAGAAAGGAGTGGGAAAAAAACTTTTAGGGGAAGCGTGAAGTCGTGAAAAGATCGACTCAAAATAGATTATTGGAAATGGAGAATTAGGAAATAAATTATTTATTTCATTGAACTTTTAAAAATATTTACAGTCATAAATATGAAGTATTACAGGCAAAATATGAAGTTTGGAAAATGCTTTTGAGAGTTTTTTATTGGAAATTGGTACAGTATACATATTTAAAAAAGGAAAGAAGATATGCCCACGCTGAGATGTATAGATGTGGAAGAAACAAGGATATAGGTAATTAATTATTTGATTGCTTCAGAGTTGAAAAAACTTGTTGAAATTATATTGTCAAATACTCCACTCCAATTAGTGGAATTTGACAATTTCAACAGGTTTTTTTCAATTATGGAATGATTCCACAATATCAACATTTTGTTATACAAGCTTTTGAATAAGTGAGTTTTAAGTGAGTTGAATAAGAGTTTTGAATAACTGATTGACATATATCCATGTAGTAATATCGAATAATCTAAAGACTATCGGCGGATTGCACGAAAACAAATTGAATCCACCTTCGTAAAATGTCGTCTCATTCAATAATTGTGCTCAATAGGGATCTTGTTGAATATCGATTCCGTCACGTGACGTCATTTTACGGCCGTTACAGTTGATTTCATTTTATGTAATTGGCCTGTAGACCGGTACCATTGTGAACTACAGTTTTTGTGAAAATCATAGACTTATTTATCTATTCATTTGAGATTTGAATGATGTATGTTACTCTCATGCATGTATTTTGGAACTTTAATTCTGGAATATTCCTTAATTAAAAAACGACATAGAGAAATGCAGTACATGTTCAAGCTCTCTCATTCATAGGAAACTGAAAATATCTCTTTTGCATCTACTTTGGGACAATTCAATTTTTTCAAAAACATTTCTCATTACAAAAATAGCACTAATAACAAGAAAAACTTCGAGGACAAACGTGCGCTAAGTACAAAAAGGAAACCGACTGCAATTTGATGACAGAATAAGGATAGAGTGAAGAGTGGGAGAATGGAATTGAGAGTAATTGTACTGGATTGAGGAGGCAGAGCAGTAGGAGTAGAAGGAGGAGGCGTAAGAGGAAAAGCAGTTGAAAAAAGAGATTGCTTGGGAGAGAACGGAGTGAAATATGAGGACAGAGATAGAAAATGAAGAAGAAGTAGAAAAAAGAGTGAGAAGCAGAATGAGAAGGAGCAGAAGTAAGAAGAAGATAATGGAGAGCAATATAGACTAGCGTCGCTTATCATCTGAGTGAAATAATGCTGTGGGTGGAAAGATATTTTCCCGCACTGAATGAAAATTATGTGAAAAGCCAGCATTCAGATGAGGTGACTCCAGTTATTACTGGATTTTTGTGTTTTTCCCCATCTCTCAATCTCTCGTGTTGAATGCTGACTTTGTGAATAGTGAGAAGCATGATTATTATATTATTATCAAGAATACGTTATGAGATGTTTTGTTTTGCAAAAGTGCCTAATCTCATTCTGAAGTACGAGTACCTATCTTTGATATTATGTTCATAAATAATAATGTACTATTGTTATTGAAATTCCAATTTACATAATATGTTAAATCATCATAGTCATGTTGAATTATCCAACTCTCTACAAATTAGTGTACAATGGAAGTTTCAGGTGATTACTTGTTGGTTGCAAACAATATTCAGTTCTCTTATTTCTCTTTCTTTATCTTATCTTTTTTAATTCTTTTTTGGACAGTACATCCTTTATGTGGTTGAACTCATCAGGAGCCAGTTTCATAAAAATAAAGAAGTCATGTAATACTGGAAAAAGGCGTATACACACTGGACTAGCAAGTTTATTAATAGTAAGCTGTACTATTCATATTTATACAATGCGTGTCTACCTCTCCTACATGGGACTGTTTAATTAAATTTAAAAAGTTCTTTGAACAGGAAAAACATTCCACTAATGATAACATAGCCTACCATGAAATAGAATTGGATATCTAGTGTGTGTTGATCTTTTTTCAGTATTATAAAGCTTCTAAGATTTCATGAAACAGTTCCATGTAATTTAATCGAAAAATTTTCAATAAAGTAGTTAGGGTAAGTCCCTTTGTTGGACAAAGGTAATCATTCTGATTAGAATAATGATCTGATAATACAACTTGAATTGTAGCTCTGTTCAGCTACAAAATACCAGTTGAAGTTCATCCTGAACTGGATCAACACTTTCCCAATTTACAGAAGTTATTTATGGTAGAACAACTGGGGAAAAACCAACAAGTTGGAGATGAAAGTCCAGATCGGATGTGGGCTCTGCTCATTTCAAGAAGCGCTTTCTCAACCATTCTACTCCAATTCCTTCTCTCATTATTTGACCCTTCTTCCGTTCTCTTTCTTATTCTTGGATTCTTCTTATTCGTATTTCCCTCTTATTGCTAACCTTTTTCTTCTGCTTCTGCACTTCTTCTCCCGTTGTTTTCTACATGTTTTTTGTTTCTTTTTCTCCTGCAACTGTTCCTTACCATTCTTTATCTTTCTATTCTCCACCGCTTTTGTTGTTCTTCTCTACTTAATCATCTTCTATCACATTTCTTCTTCACTTGCCTTGTTCTCCCTTCTCCTCTTCCTCTTTTATATTCTCTACTTCTACGTTTATCCTTTCCGTCTTTCTCTCTTTTTTCAATTTCGGTTGCTCTCCCTTCATATTGACGCAGAAACTAATTGTAGGAGCTCTGCTGAGAAGGAATGAGAGGCAGAAAGATAAGAAGGAGTAAGAGAAGAAGGAGGAGAGAAAGCAAAGAGAAGAGAACAGATAGAAGAGGAAAAAGATCATGTCAAAGAAGAGAGTGTATAGAAGAGGAAAGGTATGGTGGCAGAAAGACGAAGCAGGAATGAGACCAAAGGGCAAGAAAAAAGGAAACGAACTTTAAATAGAAGAACAATTTAAAAAAAAGGAGGAGCAGTGGGAGAAGAGAAGATAAGATAATAAGAAAGAAGAAAGGAAAATAATAGTAAAAGGAGGCGAAATGGAAGTAGAAGTAAAAACCTGGGTAAGAAGAAGAATGAGTGGCAAGAGAGAAGAGTAAGAGCAAGGAAAAAATAGATTGAGTGAAAGTTTGAAAGTAGGATGAAAAGGGAATAGAAGTTCAAAACGTATATAAGAAGTAGGAGGATGAAAAGTGTAAAAATAAGGCGGCAAGGAATAGAAAATGAGAGGAAGAAAAAAGAAAGAGAGAACAAGAAGATGGAGAAGAAGAAGAAGAAGAAGAAGAAGAAGAAGAAGATGGAGAAGAAGAAGAAAGAAGAAGAAGAAAAAGAAGAAGACGAAAAAAGAAAGAAAAGAAAAATGATGAAGGAGGAAAATAAGAAAGTATACGAATGAGTTTGGAATTGGTGGTTTGAGGTTGTGTGGTGCAGGCATAGAGTTGTAATGAAGCGAGCGAAAAGTTGCTAGAGGGTCACCTCGCATCGCCACAATCGCAATGTGATGTTGCAGACAAAGTAAAAGAACAAGAAGATGTGAAAGAGAAAGAAGAAGGAGAAGAGGTTGAAAGAAGAAAGAAGTGGTCTGGCGAAAAGTCGGCTGTACAGTTGGAGCTGTGGTCTGCTGCTGCTCCCCTGCTTGGTCTGCCATCTAGTGGCGAGCGACAAAAGGATTGCGAACAATGCCATCTCTTTCTTCTCTGCATCTTTCTCTATCCTCTCTACACTACAGCTTTCTGTCCCTTTCCCTACTCTCGTCAAATTTCTAGGTAATCGTTAATCCAATAATTTCTAGACATGCGTTCTTAGTAAAGACTGGAATTCTAGAAAGTAGAGTCAAGCTTACTGCAAATTAAGGCTAGGCGTACACCGGTTAGTCAAGACAAGATAAGTCGAGATTAGTCACGTTTAGTCACAGTAATTCACATAGTTGCTTATGAAGCAGAACATACAGATGCAATGTCTAATCGGTGTGTGTTGCTTCATAAGCAACTATGTGAAGTACTGTGACTAAACGTGACTAATCTCGTCTTGTCTTGACTAACCGGTGTACGCCTTGCCTAAGATTCCGTAGACAGTATAGTATTATAGTATATACTTGTATATTTACAAACGGTATTTACAGAGCATGATTATTGAATTCTATGTTTCTCTGCGAAATATTAAAACTCATCAATCAATCTTCAGTTAGGGTTACCAGATGACAGGGATTTTCCGGACTTGTCCGGAATTTTAGCTCTGAGTCAGGGAAACAGGGAAACTTTGAAATTGTCAGGGATTTTAAAGAATTGAAAGAAAAAAATAAAAAAAAACTATATTTATTAAGGAGTTTGTTTTCAAAGAGAATAATTGAATAATATTTGATATTTTAATAATAGAATTAATATTTAATAATAGAATAATATGAATAATAGAATTTTTACAATTATAATGAATTATTCAATCTATTCAATCAAAATGCAAATGTAGAGCGATTGTTCTCATTAATAAATTCTCAGTGGACTAATTATTCAATCTGAGTCAGACAGGCCACCAGACTTGTACTTTTCATTGCTAGATACTGCTTTTAACAACTTATGGTCTTTCATCACAATTGTATGGAACTCTGCACATGATGTCTTCATAAAATTGAATTGTATCAACAGTAGAGCCTTGACAGAAGCTACAGACGGTCTATTCCTCTCCTTTGTCCACTGAGAATTCATTAATGAGAACACTCGCTCTACATTTGCCGGTTTTGAGGAGGGTTCAAAGGTTTTAAAGGAGGGGGCGACACCCCCCCCCCCACAATGTCCGGAAATTTATTGAAATGTCAGGGATTTTGTCAGGAAAAATGATTTTTTGATCTGGTAACCCTATCTTCAGTGATCATTGAAGATTCAGTGAATCTTCACTCAAGATTCAATCTTCACAGTGAAGATTCAGAAGATTCACTTATTATTCATCTCCAGTGATCATTCTATCATCATCATATTATTTTGATTTATATTGTATCCAAACATCATAATTATTAAATAATCAGAACTAAAATATATTTTATACAAAAGTTACGTGACGAATAAAGAGTGAAATAATACAATATTATTATTTTTATAGAGTACTGTATATATGCATCATGTGATAGGAAAATCATAATTCATAATAGAATCAAAATGTTAACTTAAATAATAACTTAAATATAAACAGCATTTATGAAGCAGTCATATTTCCATTTTCTGAAAAGCGTATCTCAAAATAAGCACATCAAAAACACAGAAAAAAGAGTAACATACTCCATATAAATACATTGAAACTGAATTACCGAGCAGCATTGTTTCACAGTTATATTTGTCTCCTCTGAAAATAAATATAATCCGAAAATAAACGCATATGATGCTATTGAAACACAAGCACTCCCATCATCTCTTTGTGAACGAGGGCTGCCACTCATTTCAGCATCCGATAGTGCGCACTGCTGATAAAATCGATAGTAATTCTCATCTGTAAATTGCGAAATAACTCTCCTTTTGTAGTACAGAAGCTGCAAAATGATTTTCCGTTGTTGTGTGGTACGGGGGGAGGGAGCGTTGTTAGAGGAGAACGTAAGAGCTCATTCCACCAAATTGGAAAAATAATCTAGGAGAATGTTGTTGGCGTTTGTATCGCGCCTGTTTCACTCCCTCCACCCCCTCCATCAACCTCTTCCCATCCCATCAATTCCAGCTAAGCCCCCTGATAAATCCAGATAGCCGGCTAGCTACGTCAAAGTGAAGTCCGTTCAGGTGAATTCTTTCTCGCTAATACCTGCCTGCTGCCTGCTTTCAAATTTCTACCAGCCCTGTTCAGTTTCGAATATCGAGTCCGAACTTTTCTTTTTCCCTTATTTCTCTTTTCACAGTAGTCTCCTCTTTCTCATTCACTGAACTTTCCTAATTCATCTCTTTTTGTATTCCTCCGTATTCGCTGCATTCCCAACATTATCTTGTGACTTTTTCTCTTCATTCGTACTGATCGAGGCTGTGTAATGTATTTCTTCAAACTATTCATTCATTTGGCTCTTCGCTGGGTTACTTCAATCCGGATAGACTATTTTGATCGTTCATACTTCTACATACTTCGAATTGGGATGATCCTGGTTTAAAATCGATCTCTTTTGGTATAGATGGGCCAAAATTTCTTGGCACTTGGCAGCTGTCTACTACTAACCGCATTAACAACATTGCCTGCTGCTATAAATATTTAAATCCCCCCTGACTGTGATTATGCTCTCAGCTGATCGGTGCATGTAGTAGACCAATATTTTCAGAAACGGACCCGCACTACCCCCCTCGCCATAGGTCGAACCGGTCGAGCGACCAACGTGTCAAGAAATTTTGGCCCATTTATACAATCCAGTTTGTTTATTCAAACATGATCGTAATTATAGCACGATTAATTCAACTTCTCAGAAAACAGCAGTTTCGGAAATAAGTAAACAGTGATTTGGACACAATAATCCAAAGGCTTAAAAGTCTTAATGAAGACCTTTCTTTAAAGTCTTTAAAAGACCTTTTTAAAGAAGACCTTTCAAAGAATACCTTTTCTAAAAGACCTTCTCAATAACATGCGAGATTCAGCATTTGTAGGTTAAGTATCGTGATATTGACTGTCGAAACAGCTGTTTTCTGACAAGTTAAATTGATCCAGCTATACTTTGCACTTTCCAAAATTGTACTGAATTCAGTTGATATTGCGTGATAGTGTTATTTCTTCTCATTTCAACACACATTTTGCCCGGTTCCATTGTAATATTCAAGCTCCAATTGCACTGCCTGGAAGCTATTGATAATCCTGTATTCTATTTGGAATTCATTATTCTACTACACATTTTTTGCTTCGTTCAGTAGTCGTTTACTGCTCTCTGATAGGTCAAAATATTTCTTTGAAATGGAGGCGGAGCTACAAAATGGCTGCCACTGGCCAATCGCATTGCTCTTCAAATCACTCTGTCGACTGAACAAAATGGCGTCTGCTGATTGATTCACATCTCTAGATAAAACTTTTTATTTTTTTGCGTTTTGTTGATGATGTGTTTGTGGTTTAATTTCCCCTATTTTTTTCTCAAATATCTTGAGAAAATAAATATAGCTTTTGAAAATCCACGAGATCTAGCGATCATAAACTACTAAGGCTAGGCGTACACCGGTTAGTCAAGACAAGACAAGATGAGGTTAGTCACGTTTAGTCACATTAATTCACATAGTTGCTTATGAAGCAGCACACACCGATGCAATGACTAATCGGTGTGTGTTGCTTCATAAGCAGCTATGTGAGTTACTGTGACTAAACGTGACTAATCTTGTCTTGTCTTGTCTTGACTAACCGGTGTACGCTTAGTTTAAGTTTCAAATCAACATTGTAACTGAAAACCTTTTATCTCCGGAATATTCACTGCTTCTTTGTACCAAGTACTCATTTGTCACTTCTTCAAGCACTTACTCATTAAGATGCGTACTAATGTCTAATTATATCCATTCTACAAGTACTCATTTATCGAGGTGTGACTTTGAGTGAGACTTGAGATACCGGCATTTGCAGCGCTAATAGTCCAGCAGTGAGCATGACGACTGTGACTATTATTAGTGAAGACAGGCAGTCTTTTCTGAGTGCAGTCAAGCAAGTGGAAATAGATCAAGAAGCACTCTTCGAGGCGCGCCGGAACTTCTTCACTGTCAAAGCTCGCGGAAAGAAAAAGCACCATTCTCATTTCTCCTTTCATTCATCTTTAGTCTGCTCTCTTCTTCCCACGCTTTGCTTTCTTCAAGAGCCTCATTCTCTTTTCTCACTTCCTTATTCGGGTCTCTCCTTCCCACTCTACGCTTTATTAAAGAGCATCATTCTCTCTTCCTCGCTTATCTCTCTCTCCTTACAAACTTGTTCTGCTCTCCGTTTTCTACTCTTCGTTTATTTGAAGAGAATTATCCTATTCACCTGGTAAGTCGCTTTTTGTGGAATATTTCAAACAGCGGTTGTCAACTGGAATCCGAGGAAATAATGATTTTGATATGGAATCAGTGAGATGTAAAATCGAAAACGTATTCGCTAATTTTTGGTTGGTCGCCATTTGTTATTTCTACACTGCAACACCTTCTTTATAGGCCCGTTTATATTGAATTTGTAACACAGTTTTGTATCATAGCATGTAGCTGTACGCTTCCTGTGTCAGTTGTTTTTTCTTTCAAGGATGATGGCCACATGAACTCTATAAGTGTGTGTCGGTATTAGGAAGGGTGATGATGACAGTTGAATTTATAGACTGCTTTTTGGGCAGCTAGGACTGGGCTTAAAAGGGCTTAAGGTAGTGGCCGAACAAAAATGTCTTCGAGATTTTGAGTCAACTGGGAACGAACCCAGGAGTTTTTACGTGTCAGACCGGTGCTGAACAAACTCAGCTATGATCATTCCAAAATTTCAAAAATATTCAATCTATTCGATTTTTGATTGTAGGATGAATTTATACGGATTTTTGTAAGAAATTGTGCATTAATTTTATAATTTACAAAAAAATCAGACAAAAATCATTCTACACAGTTTGAAAGTACAGTAGTTACAGTTGTATCATGAAAGTCAGGGAACTCTAAGTAACAACACTGCTCTCTGATTGGTCGAAATAGGTCTGAAGTAGAGGCGGAGTTTCAAAATGGCTACCACTAACCAATCGCATAGCTCTATGACTTCTTTATCGACTGAACAAAATGGCTTCTTTCTAGGGTACAGCACTGAATAAAATGTTTCAATTTTACTCTTAATTTCTTGGTTTGTTTTGAACTATTTTGGCTGATCTCCTCTAAAGGAGATCAAGGGTGGAGTGTAGAAATCATTTCTCAACTCATTATTCCATTTTATGAGAGAATTCGGCATGTTTTCTAAATTATTGTTAGAAATATTTGTAAAATTAAAAATTTAGTGTTCAGCTTAATTGAATTGAAGTTTATGCAATTATGCACTCAAGTTGTTATAGGTTTATATTTTACAACATAGGGTTAAGCCCGGTCTAATTTAGATGCATGTATGAGATAATTCTGTATTTGTCTAAATCTAAATCATGAAAGCTTGCATAATTCCTGGAACATCTTAAATGTAATAAATTTATTTAAATATTTGACTAACATTTTTATTGAAAAATTTAGTGTATTTTGTTAATACTCGTAAATTAAAATCCTTTATAACAAAACATGGAGAAATATCATAGCAACTACCATTAATCCCTCTTCATTCTCTTTCTTTTTCATGAACTATCTCCTATTCTGTCTGTTTCTCCCATAACCCATAAACTACTTCTTTTTCCTTTTCTATCTCAATTTCCTCTGTTTCTTTTGTCTACTCTCTTCTATCATTCCTAATAAAAATTTTGTCATTCTATCTCTTCATTCTTCTTCTTTCACCGTATTCTCTCTTCTTCCTCCATTTCATCTTCTTCTTTATATTCCATCATACTCTCACTTTCCCTTTATAACCTTATATTTTTGCCGAGAATCCCACTTATGCTGACGACTTGTGCGTGGTTAATGGAAAGAACAATGAAGACAACGAGAGGTGAATATGTGATCTTTACTAAGGCTAGGCCTACACAAGTTAGTCAAGACAAGACAAGACGAGATAAGTCACGTTTAGTCACAGTAGTTCACATAGTTGCTTATGAAGCAACACCACCGATTAGACATTGCATCGGTGTGTGCTGCTTCATAAGCAACTATGTGAATAATTACCGTGAATAAACGTGACTAATCTCGTCTTGTCTTGTCTTGACTAACCGTGTGTACGCTTAGCCTAATGGTTCATACACTTTATTCATTTATCCAATTATATACTATTATTTTCTTTTTTAAGATGCTCTTACAACCATTAACCCCCCTCGTCATATGCCACACTACATCTGTTCCTTGTCATGTACTGTCACACTAGCTGGGGCTGTGCCCCCACCTCTCTTCTCTCGAAATGCAACTAGGATCGATTTAACCCCCTCCTCTCTTTCTGCTTCTTCCTCTTCTTCTCACTTGTCCCTGTCCCGCTTAACCTACCTGTACTTGTCTCACCTGTTTACACTGTCCTATCTCTTGTTTTCCTGTCTAACGTTTCCCTGCTGTCCTAGGTATCTATGTGAACGGTTACTTGTTGTAAAAAATAATCCAGTTTTCTTGATGCCTTTTACACAGCTTTCTTTCCATAATATTGATATCAACTATCTACTTTAATTTGGACAATAAGATTACCGGAACTGGAGAGAAGGAAGTATAAGAGGAATATGGTGGAAAAGAATGTAAGTAGCTGTATCAGGATGAGGTGGGAACTGGAGAGAAAGAAATGAATAAACAGACATGGAAGAAGGTTATTTATTTATTGTCTTTCAAAATACAAGGCGAAGTTAGGACTCGCAGGTCCTCTCTTACACTTAACCTTAAGGTTATGAAGGAGAGATGTGTATGTAGAAAGAATTATGGGAGAATGAAAAAAGGTTGTCACAGAAGAAAGAGATATTGGAGTAAATATTATTGAAGAAGAAGCATGAAGACGAAGACATTTAGAAAAACTCGAAAACTGATGAATATGTGGTTCGAAAGATGAGAGCGTGAAGAAGAATTAAATTGTTTTGAAAGCAAGTAGCAAGATGCAAGACTCAGAAAGGGTAGAACCAGAGACAATAATTGGAACTAGAACTTAGTATCCAATTGTCTCTGGTAGAACACAAAGAGTGTTATCTTACTTAGAAGAAAAAGGAATGTTTTCTTTGAGAAGAGAAAGGAGTAAAAAGGAGAAGAACGAAGGAAGAGAAAAAGAGGAAAAGGAGAAGAAGGTAATGGAGAAGGAGAAGAAGGTAATGGAGGAGGAGGAGGCGGCGGAGAAGGTGGTAGAGGAAGAAGCGGAGAGGAAGGTGGAGGAGGAGGAGTAGCTGATGAAGGAGGAGGCGGTGAAAGAGGTGGAGGAGGAGGAGAAGGTTGTAGAGGAGGAGACGGAGAAGGAGAAGGAGGAATAGGTGGTTGAGGAGGAGGTGGAGGAAGATGATGGAGAAGAAGAAGAATGATGTGGTAAGAAGAATAGAGTAGCTGTTCTGTCGCTCTATGCTGTTCTGTACTGACCCCCCTCCCACTGTTTCCCTACATATTGTGCTATAGTGTTGAGAGCCGGGACTGAACATTGAAATTGGCTTTTAGAAGCGGGGTGCACTCTCTTAGCCTTGGCGAGGGATATCCGAGTGTTAGCTGGCAAATCCATTTGCATCTTGACTCCACCGCTGAACAACAGACTGCTTTACACTGGGTCGAGCCTGTCCTTTCCAACCCAGAAGCCCTTACGGTGGATCCTAATATGCTTTACTAACCTGGGATACGGTATTATAGGGCTGGGAAGCAATCATATCATCAGAGAATTTGGATTTTGTTTTTGGAAGTAGCTTTTAAGTTATAAAAATCTGAATCTTTGGTATTGAGAAAAATACGAAGTATTGTGATGAAATAGGATAACCTGAATATAATATAGGTTAGTAACATAGAGAAAGCATAGTAGGCCTATGTTTTCTCTATGTTAGTAATCAGTAATGAATGAAATAATTCAAATATTTTCAAACCTATGCAATCATGAGAGTAACTTGGAGAATGATTTCAAATCAAAAAACGAATTTTCTTTAAAATGTGTCGATCATTTGGATTGAAGATCACGTATTTCATAGTACATCCGAATTGCTATAAACTTACTAGTACTGTCGCATACGAAAGATTGCACGTATAAACACTCCTCAAATATAGCTTCGAGTATAAATATAAACTACTATAAATGTAGCAAACTCAAGAGACTTTATTCGTAAATATAGTATAAATATTACTATAAATCCTTGGCGAAGCGTGGTATAATTATTTGGTCATCGTCGGGTATATTTCCTATAGGAAATATTAGGCGATGACCAAATAAGTATACCACGCTCCGCCACTACTATAAATATATAATCATATACGAGTATTACACAATATTACGTATAGTACAATACATTATGTACAGTTTATAAGTACACCAGGTATAGTCTCTACAAGACTTAACCTGTACTGAATGAAAAGACTTGAAGTTGTCAAAACTACAAATTTATTAAAAAACGAGATACTGTTTCGAGATACTGTTATCTCGTCTTAATAAATTTGTGGTTTTGATAACTTCAAGCCTTTTTATTCAGTATGGATGATTACCATAATATCACCTTCACTACTACACAGAATCTTAACCTGTATGTGTTTAGTAAGTCCGTATGCATCAACTATCTACTTGACTTTAGTAGTATTCTGGTAGATACTGATAAGTAGTCTAGCACATAATAAAACTGCGACATAGGAGATCGACATAAGCCTTTGGCCAATTTTTCAAGTGTCGGGAATCATTTCCTTGAGTGCACCTTTTCCCTCAGACAGATTGAAAGAAAGAGCGTCTTGTCTTGCTTTGCATAGTGGGAATCTTTTCCAATCGCCGGTATGCCACTACCCGAGGCTCCCCTCAAAAACAAAAGGCTATTGTTCCTGCATCTCCTACGCAATCGGCCGTAATCCTTCTCAACGCGCATCTAATACCTTTCTTTCCTCAAAGTACAATCTAGATCGATTCACTGCTCATAGAAAATTGTTCAGTATCTTCATGATTGAGTATCTTTATGGTTGATGGTGGGTGATAAGATATATTGATGAAACAAGATCGAAAACTATTCAGTGTATCCAGTATCTTCGGATTTATTTGAAAACTAAAATGTTTTAATGTTATAAGATTAATAATAAATTAATAATATTTTCCCTTCTAATCTTCTCTTTCGATTAACGAAACAAGATCGAAACCTATTCAGTGTATTCAGTATCTTCGGATTTATTTGAAAACTAAAACATTTTAATGTTATGAGATTAATAAATGAATAATATTCTTCCCTTCTAATCTTCTCTTTCGATTAACGTGACTGATGTTGGGTTTTACCAATCAAGTATGCAAATCAGTATCAGTTAAAAAGTGAAATAGATACATTAGTAAATGGAGTAGTTGTTATGGAATAGAGCAAAGAATGATGGTCCACTCATGAATAAGAACCGAATTATGACCAAGCCTACAAACACACCTCGAAGTTCCGTCTACTCTCTTCTGATTACTCGGTTAGCAATGTGAAGTGTATTTCTGAATTTCGCCGGTAGATGACAGCAGTTACTGGGTGACATGAAACGCCTTTCTCTCCTAAGCTGGTTACGTAAGAACCACGCCTACAGACACGCCTCCAAGCTCCGCCTCACTTTCTCCTGATTGGTCAGGACACACGTCGCATTGCTGACTGTAATACAATTTTATTCTACTTTTTAAATCGTTAAACTAGCCTTAACATTTTTTGTGTATGAAATTGTTACAAATCAATAAGATTAAAGCTATTCATAGTTAACGGCAACGCAACTTCCTTTGTAAGTTTACCCTGCTTTATAAATTCAATGGTTTTCCAAATAGCTCCAACTCATTCATGCATCATCCGCAATTAGAAAAATGAGAATTTTATCTTATTCCCAACTGGACTAACTCGTATCCAGGCGGATTAGGTAGGAACCCGACTACTGGAAATTGCTTCTGATTAAAGTTCATAAATCAAGTGAGGATGCTCAAATAACCAGAAATTGGAAAAAAATGTGTTGTTAGCCAGTACAATGAGTGAGAAAGCAGGATGTTACGCATATAACAAGATAAACAAAGATAGTAAGTGAACAAGTACGCAAAATACTGTATCGTCCTTGTAGGTGACTGGTAGAGTGAAAGAGGAAGTGGGATGGTAATGGAAGGGGAGGGGTAAATTGTGAGAAAGAGTTTGGCGGAAGTAGGCGGTAATCCTTGTAAAAATACTCGCCGGGGTAAAGTTTGCTTCCTACCCTCATCATCCCCCCCACCGCCATGAGACGTGCCTCATGGGATTTGTGGTTAACTATATTTTTCTGTTGCTCTCGCTAATGTACGCTTGACTCGGCCCTGCCAGCTTAATATGGGCCAAAAAAAGAAACTTTGTTGTCGGTGGGAGTTGAACTGTAGTGGGTGGATTTAGAAAGAAGAAGAAGAAGAAGAAGAAGAAGAAGAAGAAGAAGAAGAAGAAAGAAGAAGAAGAAGAAGAAGAAGAAGAAGAGAGGAAGAAGGAAGAAGAGAGGAAGAAGAGGAAGAAGAGGAAGAAGAAGAGGAAAGAAGAGGAAGAAGAAGAAGAAGAAGAAGAAGAAGAAGAAGAAGAAGAAGAAGAAGAAGAAGAAGAAGAAGAAGAAGAAGAAGAAGAAGAAGAGAAAGAAGAAGAAGAAGAAGAAGAAGAAGAAGAAGAAGAAGAAGAAGAAGAAGAGGAAGAAGAAGAAGAAGAGGAAGAAGAAGAAGAAGAGGAAGAGGAAGAAGAGAAGAAGAAGAAGTAGAAAGAAGAAGAAGAAGAAGAAGAAGAAAGAAGAAGAAGAAGAAGAAGAAGAAAGAAGAAGAAGAAGAAGAAGAAGAAGAAGAAGAAGAAGAAGAAGAAGGAAGAAGAAGAAGAAGAAGAAAGAAGAAGAAGAAGAAGAAGAAGAAGAAGAAGAAGATTTACTCAATATGGCTGAATACCACAATATCCACTTTATCATCTACAAAATCAATCACATTCATTACTACAAAAAAGGAATAGAAGATAAAGAAATATATTTAATAATGTAAAATGAAAAAACACAGATTTTGTCAATTCTACTCTTTAATTTTTGGTTCAAGGACCATGGTTTCGTAACCACACAGGCTACATCATCAGCTTCTAGAATTTTCGAAATATATTTAGACGAGACAATGATAGAGAAAGAGCACAAAGTATGAATTGCTGGAGGTGAAGACAATTATTATTATTATGAAATGGAGAAGAAATATGAGGAGTTGAAAGCAGTTAACAAAGTTAATGGGTATAAAACGATCATGTCAGGAAAAGGAAGTGATGTTAGGATGAAAGGAAGTGGCGAGGAGGATGAATGGGGGGAGAAATTAGGAAATGAGAAGAAGGTGATTAGAAAGACAAGGGAAGAAGAAGAGAGAGAGAGAGTAGTAGTAGTACTAATAATATGAGAGAGTAACAAGAAGAAGATGATGGAGATAGAAGAGAGCAGAAAGAATAAGAGAAAAATTAGAGAAGAATAAAAATGATGTGGGAGGTAGGGTTGCTGTATATACATGTACAGCTGCGAGTTGTGCAAACATAAGCTGTGTTCTGCTTGTGGCTTCACCTACGACTGTACAATGTCGACTGCTCGGTTGCCATGGTAACCGAAACTTGTTGAACACCCTATGCATTTCACTTTTGACGTCCTCATTTTCCCCTTTCCCCCCTCTCCCCCTGCATCTTTTCTTATTTTTCCTGCTGTGCACCTATTTCGGGTTTTAATGAACGTGGCCCGGGTCCTATCATTATTTTTAGGCTAGAATAACTTTGAGAATAAAGTGAGAAAGTTGTAATATTAAATTGTGGGGTATGGAATTTCTTATCTTGTGAATGATGATGTGTTTTGGGAGAGTGGAGAATTTTAATGGTGTTTGTTACCTTACTACTGTTTTGACTTGCCACATTTTTCATTCATTTTCAACTTAAGATGCAATTGATGGAAAATCCCACTATAAATACTGGTTGGGATTTTCAAAAAACCTTCTAAAAATTCGTGAAGCTGAATGGTGTTTGTTACCTTACTACTGTTTAGAAGCTCCACATTTTTCATGTATAAAATTCGTGAAACTGATATTGATATTGTAGAACCTTGCCAAAATTGTTATCTATTAAGATTTTTCAAATTCTACTAGCCAACAATTTGAGTTATATGGACTCAAGGACTTTTTGAAGGACTCACTTGATGATCGCATAAAATGAGTTCGAATTGCTAAAATAAGTCATCTTATCCTTCTTCTAATCATACGTTTGATTCAACGTAGCCTATAGTAAGGACTTACTTGCAGATTCCATTGAATAATTTCAGGAATGAGTTGTTTCATTATTCTTCTAATCATAAGTTCCATTTTACATACATTACGTCAGTAAATTCAGTTCTGTTTAGGGATTCCTATTTCTCATTAATTACTCAGAATTGTTGAATGTCTTGGCAAATGAGGCTTGCTCAATGAAACACGTCTTGGGCTTGTCACGGTAAGTGAGACAATTAACTCGAATTCTTAGCAACTTACCAGCTTGCACAATACAAAGGCAACTTGTCGGAATTCTATTAGGCTCGCCTGCTATGAGTTGTGACGGCAGAAAGTTGGAAGATTTGTCTCTTCTTGCTTGCTCACTCACGCAACGTTTTCATTTGTCCCGTTTCGAAATTAATTTGTCGCGTCTCTATTGAAATTCTTGTGTCGCTTTACACTTGGAAATGTATCGTCGTCCTCTCAATCTGTTACAGCGTTAATTCTGTTATTAAATTTCATCCAGGGCTTCTTTCAACATAAAACGTAGTTACCGTTAATGTTGTAACTATGTACTCGTAACTTACGTTTTTAATGTAATACTGTTTAAAAATATGTTCTATCTGTTTCTTAGTAATATTATCCATCTTTCCCATATATTTAATTGATTAAGATTATGTTTCTCTTTTGATATGTTAAAAAAAGGTTTATTTTTTATCACTACTGAAACTCTCTAGAAAAACTGTCTTTATTATTGCACCCTACTTTAAACAATTATATTATATATGTATTCCTCTCTATCATTGCTGATCTTTTATGGAACTAGATTATTATGAACTAACTCTATATTTGCATACTCTGTTATATTATTTTTGAAAAATCGTATATATCAATTAGAACTGATGATGTTGCAAGGTCTCAAGCTAAAATTAGACAGTACAGTACTTACATCATATTCTGCGTGGAAGTGTGTCTATGTAGTTTTTGGTATCTCACCTGAAAATGAAATAATATGGATAAGTCACTTGATAAATTATCGATTCCACATTCGAAAATGCAATAGATTGATAAGTTAGTCTAGTATTGGATAGGTTTTATGACCAGGCTTGAATGAATAAGACATATTCTTTGTGTTACCCCGGTCGTACACCGGAGCAATAAGCAATAGGCAACAAGCAACATATATGGATCATATGATTGTCTACTCTATACAAACCAATAGTTCAATGCACACTGAAACAGCTGCTTTAGGTGTGCATTGGACTATTTGTTTCTATAGAGTAGACGTTCATATGATCCAAATGTTGCTTATTGCTCCGGTGTACGAGCCAACTCACACTTAATGGCAAGTATTTTACTTGATATTTTCATCCTTGAATGTTGAAAATAACTCTCGTTAGGGTTACAATAACTGTTGATTTATATAAGTCACATTCACATAGTGATTCGGTTGAACCTATTGCTTCTCACACAAACATTTGGTTTCTATTAATAAATGATTATGAAGTAGTGATTGAAATTGACGACTAAATTGTATTTTCTACATATTTTTGGAATCCATGACTCTGAATGTTCAATAAAAGTAAGAAACCCAAAAATTGTTGACAAACTAGTATTTTGGCTTTCAGTTCCGAATACTAGTTGCGGATATTAAAATAATCGTTTAAAACCATCAGAATTTGTTCAGCTCACATTAATTCCAAAAACTCGTTGAGGCAGGTGTGAGCTGAACACACTAGCTTGAAACTAATGGAGCTTTTGACCAATATTTTTCTATTCTGGAAAAAACCCAATCGCTGTACCTTGTTTTCAGACACATCCCACGTTGGCAAATTTTTGAGTGCTGTTGTATTATATCGATTTAGACCATGCTTCTGTCACTCGCACGCGCATGTTTGCGGATTCGTCAGTATGTTAATGCTTGAGTAGAGAGCCGGCCGGAGTGGAGATAAAGATAGATAGATAGAGAGAGAGAGTGAGAAAGAGAGAAGAGTGAAAATTCAATCCGTTGTGAACGATTATCGATCGATGTCAAAGCGTATCACAACAGTGGGTGACTTGGCCCTGTAATAGTAGCGTAATGAAAACTGACAAAATCTGTGCGTGGAAAAGCTCTTTTGCGTGGTGAATATTTGGGATAAGAGGGTAAGCGGAGGACTTGGAGGAGGAGGAAGAGGAGGAGGGGGAATCGGATGATGATGGTGAGGAGCAAGAAATTAGTAAGAGTAGAACAATGGTAGAGACGTATTGGATAGGTATGAGAGAAGGAAGAGAAGGAAAAGGAACCAGAAGAAGAAGAAAATTAGAAGATGGAGAACTTAGATTGAGAAGATGAATGAAAATCAAGAAAGAATTATATATTGAAATTGAATGTGGTTGAAAAGGAACATTTGAGAAAAATAAAAAAGATAGAATTAGGAAAAAGAGTGAGAGGAAAAGTGAACAGGATAAAAAGCAAGGAGTAGTAGAAGAGGGAGAAAAAGAACTAGAAGATAAATAAAAGGAAGCAGGAGAAGTACAACAAAAACACAATTGAAAAGGAGAAGTATGAATGGAGGGAAAAGAGAGAGAATAAAATGAAGATTGGAGAAGAAGTAGGATTATGTGAAAGAAATCAGGTGAAAGAACAAGAATAAAAGAAGTAGAAGGAACTCAAAGTTTTGGAGAATGAGGAGGTAATCACGAATAGAGGTGGTAGACCTGGAAGGAATGAGAGGAAGAAGAAGAAGAAGGAGAAGAAGAAGAAGAGAGGAGCAGGAAGAAGAAGAAGAAGAAGAAGAAGAAGAAGAAGAAGAAGAAGAAGAAGAAGAAGAAGAAGAAGAAGAAGGAGAAGAAGAAGAAGGAGAAGAAGAGAAGAAGAAGAAGAAGAAGTTGAAGAAGAAGATGAAGAAGAAGAAAAAGAGGATGAAGAAGAAGATAGAAGGAATATTGAGAATAAGAGAAGTATGGTAAAAGGAAGTAAAGGAAACCGTTGAGAGGACAAAAACAATAAGAGAATGGAATGTGGAGGAACAAAACAAATAGGTGAAAGGGTTGAAACAGGTGGAGGAGAAGGAGGAGGAAGAAGAAGAGGATTAGGATGAAACGTAAAAGGTCATGTGGAAAATAAATAGAGGCCGAAAGATATTAGATTGGAGCGGAGGTGGTGTTTGTAGCTTATTTGGCCCGCAGCTATGTGCCAGGCAGGCAACTGCATGGCATGGCATGGCAATTTTGTTGCCTAACTTTGTATCCAATCTTGTTGCATGTATGAGCATGTAATGATGTTCGGCCATAGATTGCATACTGCCTTGTTTATAATAACACACATTGAAAAAGTATCCGATGAAATTCCTTTGAGCCATCCACCAGCATGGAAAATTTGCTGGAAGCGGGCGATAATACATTAAACCTCAAAAACGAATCGGGAATATCTGATCTGGATTCAGTATTGTATTCTCAATGCCTGAGTTTTCAATTTGGCATTGCTCTCTGAATAGTGGAAAAGAGTGTAACGGATAAAGCTACTCGAATGTTGTTATTTCGTGCATTGTTATATTAATCTTATTTGAATCTGGTTAATGAAACATTTTGGTGTAAAATCTATGTAAAACTAATGTGATGCTCAAAGTAAAATTTGAGAGCGAATGTTTGTATGGCTCAGGGTTGTGACTGCAATTATTCATGTTAGATTATTTGTACTCTTGAATTGTGAATTTTCTGTTCTCCGTTTGTTTGAAATCTCTATAAGTGACATCCATCTCTGAATTCGAAATTCGTTGAGTTTCTGTATTTAGAGAGTGAATGACTTTGATTTGTTGGACTGTTTGTGTGAATTGTAAAAGGGACAGATTTGGGCAAAAGCCTTCTCTTTAGCTTTTCTTTGTGAATGGTTTCATGTAGGATAGGAGATAGAACAAGTGAAAACAGAAAATTACTGAAATCAAGTTTGTAGTGATTAGTCCTCTGTTACTTATTCTATGTTCAACCACACTCGTGTCAAGTGATGAAATTACTTGATTACTTGACTGACATTACTCAATTGAGTTGAGTAATGAAACGTATTATTCGACCAACTTATACAAGTTTCCGTTTGTTTTAATGCAGATAGGCAATGTCCTCACAGTTGCTATTATACAAATAATGCTTTAACATGGTTGAGTTATAAAACTTGTTGAATTTTCATTTTTGTTGAATCACACATATACTGAGTACCGTAGCCTAATAATGTAGTGTAACAATCGGTCTAGATATTTACCAGCAATGAAGGTACGAGATATTATTTATGTTTATTCCATCGAAACGCAGTGAAAACGTTTATTTTTTATACTACTCACTGAATTTCAAACATGATATAGGTAATAATAGTGTTATTCTATTTTTTTCAGGTAATGGAGCAAACCGAAACCGATCTAGTCTACGATGGATTCTGATGATGGAAATTCATGATAATTTATCAATGGGTGTTGAATACAAACCGAAACCGTGACAAATCAAGAATTTGATTTCACAATGTAAAAAACTGCATACACAATATTCATAATGAAAATCGGATTTCCTGTCTAAGGTATGTAAGAAGAACAATTTATATTACCATTAAGCTCAGTTTATCTAGGTTCAGGAATAGATGAATTCTTATCAAGCATGAGCACGACATTTGGTGTTTTTTAACTGCCAGTATTTTGAATATCGTTCAAAGTGCTTTGAAGATGAATAATTAATTTCTATAAAGTCGATAGAAATTGAGCGAGTTCAGTGGAATTTTCACCCATTTTCGGAGCAAGTCAACATGGCTTCACTACATTCAAATAATCGCAAAATTCTAGAATTTTGAGCAAAAGAAATGATTTCAGAAATCAAACTTACTATAAAAAAATGGTTACATAAATTGGAATGGTTACATAATTTGGAAAGGAACATTCCCAAATTTCTCTGGTGATAAAAGTAGCTCTTGTTTCGTATAAACCTTTTACAAGTCAATATATTTGCAAACAGCATGTTTTTAAAATTATATTGTTGAACAGAACCCTGTTGTAATGCAAACTCTTTTTTTTAAATTACAAACGAAATTGCATTCATAAATTAGGTACTGATGCGTAGAAATTTCTCAATTCACTTTGTAGCAGCTGGGTTAATTGCTAGTTTGCTGGTGGAAAAAATTGTAACTCAAATGTGAAACAAGGGCTTTTATCTGCTGAAAATACACTCTAACAAATAGCAATTGAAATCGAGATTCGTGCTCATTAATTTGTTCCACGGGAACGTTATACTGTACATTCTTTCTCGTTTGTCGGGAATTTTGTATTGAAAAAACAAGCATTCTTCAAAATTAATTCTGCTCTCTACCTACGCCCTTGAATGTTAAATGAGATGTAGGAATTTTTCGAGTGTTGTTGAAAAATTCTGATTTCACGTGCTGTTATGTTAATTAGTTTTCACCTGTGTTACAATTTTCATCTAGCTTCAAGCTAGATTCAAAAGTACGGTAACAAGTACTGAAATAATTTTTAAATTTCCACTTTTAACACCTATATATTAAGTTGATAGCTATCTAGCTTTCGTTTATTTGATGACTTTCATTTTCATTCTAATAAGGACTAAATTCTAAGAATTCAGTTACATAACCAAGGTTCAGTGCTATCTATCATTTCCAGAAACTCAAATTGTTAGTTTGGTGTAATATTGACATGTCAATTTATTCCAATAATGAAGAGACTCCACAATATCATTATCAAATAAGATTTTTAGTGGAAAAATATTTTATATCAAAGAAGTCTTTGAGATCATCTATTTTTCAAAATTATGAAAATCTTGCTTATTGAAGTAGACATTCTGAGGTAGTATAGGGACAGTATAAATTTATTTAAAAAAATATTTGATATTAAACAAGTCTTTGAAGTATTGTATTTTGAAAAATGATGAAAATCTTGCTCATTGAAGTAGATATTCTGAGGTAGTATGGGGACAGTAGGAAGAAAGGCATTTATTTATTTATTCTCCTCATAGATGACTGTGATTAAGATTTTCATAAATTTGGAAAATCTCCAATCAATACAAATGGAAAAGCGAGATGGAAACTTCATAGAAAGAAACCAGATATAAATCTCTCTTTATCAAGTTTATTATAGCTATATCAAGTTACTACTGAATTGTACTGTTTTCCTTGTCCCTGGTTTCAAGTGAGCCTGTCCTTTATTAGTATTGCTGATGGTTTCAGTTGCAATAGGGTGGAACATCTGAACGATTCAATACAAAGGTAATTTCACGCATTTGCGGAGCGAGTCAATATAATAGAGATCTGGCTTTATTGAAATGGAGTTGTCATATTTTATTCGTTCGCCGCAGAAATTTCATAGTTCAGTGAATTTATGACCCAGTATCAAGTCGACACGGTTTGAAAGTTCCCTAGGCTCTGTTCATATTTCACACCTTCTACGATGGGCATCGTTTTATGGATGAATAAAATCAGTGATGTATGGGATTTTTACAGTTTCATGGATATAAACTCCGCTTATGAAAAGTTGTTTCGCTTCTCGCCTATGCCAATTCGACTGTGACTGCCTATTCGAGTTCATTTGTTGATTTTTCTTTTCATTTTATAAAAAAAAAATGGTTTATGTTTGTGCTTTTGTTTGTGGGGAAAAAAGGTTAGTTATAACTTGTAGACGTATCAACTACTACTTTTGTTTGTGGAGGCAAAGGTTGGTTAGCAATATTCAGAACGCAACCTACTACTTACTTATCATTGATATCCAATATATTAATTTTTTATCCACAGATAGAAATCGATATTGATCTTTAAATCGATATAGAACATGGAATCGATCCCAACTTTTTTTTTTTTATAATTGGGTTGGGCTTTTTAACCCTTAGCCACCGCGACCGTTATTCGATCTTTTGTGGCATCCCCTCTTTGGCTTATGCCATGTTCCATAATCCAAGGCCAGAGACAAATTTCCTCAGGGCCTTGAAGTCCCGTCCTCTTGCCACCTCTGGTAGGAGGGTTGCCTTTCCAAGAAGTCTCCTCCTCATTTGCAAGAATGCTGGACATTCCAGCAGCAAATGTTCTGCTGATTCTGTTTCTTCTAAGCAGAATCTGCATTCATCATCCTGACATAGTCCCTTCTTCTGTAACATATACCTGAATGGGCCGTGTCCTGTCAGGAGGCTTACTATTTGCCTCAGCTCCCTCTTTTCCAGGCTTATTACATTGCGGAAGCCTTTGTTGAGGGTTTAATCAACATTTTTGATTGTCGTAGTCCTTCTGTCCTATTCCAAATCAAAACCTCCCATTCTCGGACTTAAGCTTTAAAATAGCTAAAAGGAACCCCACAACCTGGTTCCGGTCCTATAAATGGAGAATCTGCACCGTTTTTTGCAAGGCGATCAGCTATTTCATTTCCATAGATACCCTTGGTACCCACATCAGGCTAACCTGATTCCTGACAGCCAGTTCCCTTAGGGAATTTTGACACTGTGTTACCAGCTTTGAGCTGCTGGAACAGGCCTGCATCGCCTTTAGGGCTGCCTGGCTGTCACTCAAAATAGAGATCTTTGCCCTTCTCAGTCCTCTCTCAATGAGTTGATTAGCGCACATCTCTATGGCCATTACCTCGGCCTGAAAGACAGTTGCCGTTTTTCCCAGGGCCCTATAGAATTTAGTTCCTGGCCCATATATTCCAACTCCTGTCCTTCCTTCCCTACGTGATCCATCAGTGTACCACTTCAGGGCGTTTGATTCCCAAGAATACTCTCTTCCACCCCTGTCACTCTCCAGGATTGTGACTTTGTAGGGGTGATCCATTAAGTATTCCCTGTTTTTAAAGTCCGGAACAGCTAAAGCCATAGCTAATTCAGGAAACTCCTTTAATATTGTCAAATGACCTTCCTCCACGGAGTTGTTGATATTTCTGTTACCGGTCATTTTGAGGGCACTTAGTGCTGCCCTTTTCTTGACCTCCTGCGCCAGAGGCAACATTCCAAATATTGCATCTAGCGCAGCTGTTGGGCAGGAGCCTGTGGCTCCACTAATGCCCAGACCTGCCAACCTCTGCAATTTTGGAGTTATCGATCCCAACTTACTTTCATTGCATCATCCGTCCCATCATTTCTGGTTATGGATTCAATTCTGACGGGCCTTTATTGTGTATCATCCTCTACCTCATGAATCATGTGACAGTCTCCTAATATATTGAGTTTGCATCAATTGCTAAAATACGTTTTGGATGACAAATCTTCTCAATAATTTGTTTGATGTTTAGATATCAGACTTCTCAAGAATGTGTTAGTTGTTTTCATATCAACTTTTGAATTGAAAGAGCATAGCTGCCACAATTATTGCACTTGAAATCAGTGATGCTGAATGGATTTGGACATTAATCTTATTTATGTGTTGGAGAAACGTTTTTGATTTAGGTTATGATTTCCTCAACACTTTACGACAAAAACTTTCAGTCTATACTCTGTTTAGGTGAAGGAAAAACGACGTAAACAAACAGGCGCGTGCGAGTGTCTAGCTAGGAACAGCTAGACCGATTCACAGTAGAACTACTGAAATAATGTTATTTATTATCTGCAGTATGTGATTCCAGTGTGACCTTGAATGAACGTATTGTGAACTGGAATTGGACAGAAAATTTATCGAAAACAGCTGTGAGTAATCGCTTCTATACACACAGAAATGCAAACAGCTTGTATTAGGCTAGGCGTAGGCCTACACCGGTTAGTCAAGACAAGACAAGACGAGATTAGTCACGTTGAGTCACGGTACTTTGGTTTACGAAGCAACACACTGATTAGTCATTGCATCGGTGTGTGCTGCTCATGAGCAACTATGTGGTGTGTGACTAAACGTGACTAATCTCGTCTTGTCTTGTACTGTACTAACCTCAGCCGTCGACTCCGTGAAACAAAGTTCAGATATGGTTTAAAAAAATTGAAAAATTATTCAAAAATAACATAAAGTATATTTAGAGAAACTAGTTAATAATTATTGCAAATTCCTATTACCTACCAGTCTGTATTGTATCATGAATGAGCGTTTGGGTCCGGAATGTTACATAATGGGATGATGCCATTGAGAGTAATGAAGGCTGAAGACACACAATAGTCCCTCTCTTTGTATTTCTCCCTCTCTCCCTTGTTCCGGGCCTAGCGGCGTCCTACCAAGTGGGAATATCCTGCTGCTGTTGCTGCTGCATTACGGGATACAACGGCGGATCCCGGATTTCGCATGACCCTTTTAGGGGAGGGGGGGGGGGCGAAGGGTTTGGCGTCAAAGGGTAGGACGGGCGGAGGGGGAAATGGGAGTTTGAGAAGATAGTGAGTGCTTGAATAACCGGACCTCCGGTTGCCGGATAACTTAGCGAGAGCATCTCAAGAAATTGTTCTTCATTTTGAAGCGTAATTATTAATAAACAGTTAGGAATTTGTTATCATAACAATGTATAAGGTTTAAGGATAGAGAATGAATCCATCTCAGCGTTTCCACGAATTCTAGGACTTATTATCAAACAGTTAGGAGTCTGTTATAATATCGATCGATGGTTTAGAGATAAGAGATGAATCATTTTCTGCATAATCATAAATGTTGGGTGCTTTCATGCCCAGGAGCCCTATAGACGATGAAGCCCAAATCATTCTAGTTATTTACAAACCTTTATAGTCCACAAAACAGCATCAAGTTCATAAAATTATTATCACGAAGTAGATAGGATTCAGTAGAGGAAATATGTTTCTCCTTAAATTCAATTTTATTTGCGAGTCATTTATAGTAATTTATCAATCTGCTGATAAATAACTTCTTAGTGGTGTGGTACAGTATAGCGATCATGAAATAATTCATTACCCAATGACTCTGATATATTCGAATAGGTCCCGGACTACTAAGTTTACTTAATTCTCGGATTTATTAGAATTCTGAAATTGTAGATTTATTATGTAGCTTCATGATGAACTTGAAATACTGTACGATGCTGATCAAAGTGAATTAATTATCAAAATAAATAAAAGCAATAAAATCAAGCTTATACATGATGGAAAACATGTTTAAGGTATTTGATGGGGCCAAAAAAATTCATTTGAGTGATTTTTAAACTAGAGAACAGTGAGAGACTTCTTCCGCTAACTTATAGCTTCTTGTAAATCCATACTATAGTCTATTAAATCCTTAGCATTGCGTTTCTGGGGTACAGTGTTGCCAGATTGAACAGCTTAGATTGTATAAGAAAAAAACAAGTTGGTCGGTCGTGCTATCAACAGAAAAACGGCAACAGTGTACTCATTTTTCTAAATTCAATAGTATTGCTATAAGATTCACTGTATTCAAAGGTTTGCACACAGACCACCTTGCGATTTTTTCAACAGTTCATCACAATATATGCCTACATTACAATGTGAAAAAACAACAGTCATTCGCCCAAAACTGCTACTATCCCATTCACATGATAGAAGAATAGATCATCTATTACATTTAGATACACTATCATATATTTAACAAACAATCCAGATACTTTGTGAATTCAAACAAGCTTACCACTTGATTAAACAAAGCCCTACTTTTTGCTTAAAGAATATTCCAACTGGAGAGCTCGGAAATTGAATAGGAAACATTTTCATGAAATCAAGCCGTAATACAAATTACATTGTCAATACAATCATGTTGAATCAAAGTAGTGTAGATTTCTGATGATTCGAACAAGTTTGACTACTTGAGCAAACCAAGACCTACAACCTACTCTTTGCTGCAAGAAAATCAATACAGAAGAGCTTGAAAATTGAATAGGTAACAATTTGCATGTAATACGAATCGCATCGTTAGCGTGTTGTTCGTTCTCTGTCTCACTCTTGAAATGCATGTTGAGTAGGTGCTCTTTGTCTCGAAAGCAATCATTTTCCAATCAGCATCGATTTGAGAAGCAGACAGGTCAGTCATGATATCAGAATTGATATGAAGGCCGGAGCTGCTGCTGCTGCTCCTCAGTAGCTATTGTGCGATTGCATTTGCTAGGATGGACACACAACCGTACACCCATTCAATTGGAGAACTATTGTCCCCCCTAAATTCCCCCCTCCGTACTGTCCGATTGGTGGGGGGAAGGAATTCCCCCCCCCCCCAACATTTTCCTCACCCTGATTGTGGGGGATATTTATCCTCTATCAGAAGGTGGGAGGATATTTCCCCATTTCTACTAAATATCAGATGGGAGGGAAGGATATTCCCTCTTCAAACTCCCTTTCTCCCCCCCCCCCCTCCTTCCACTATTAATAATCAATATGAGCATGATATTGAATTGAATGTCCGCATTCACTTCAATCTCCGTATTGAATTTGTGATGGAACTGTCCACACAGTACCCTATTGTAAACAAATGGAGGTTGTTGAGTTGAATAAATAAAATGGGCAAAACAATATTATTGTGTTGGATTTTTAGGTTTTTGGATGGGAAATAGGAATGTATAGCGTGCATAGTCAAGGAAAACAGTCACTGGAAGAAGTGGGAATCATAAATTTTATTGTTTACTTATTGTTCATTTTGGATAAGATATTGGGATCCCTTAATGGATAACTTTCAACTTTGTTCGCTTCTCTCAAACTAAGTCTTACTCTGGTATTTTGTAAATTTATTTTAGTGGTAAGTTTAACAAAAATCAGTGCAAACTTCATACGAAGAAACATGCATGAAAGAAGTTTACAAGAATATTCATTTATTTTAGTGGTAGGCTAAGTTTAACAAAAATCAGAGCAAACTTCATATGAAGAAACATGCATGAAAGAAGTTTGCAAGAATATTCACATTTGTAACCACTATCAAAGTTTAAACACTATACAGTATTGGGAACTATGAAAACTGTAATTTTATCTCTAATCAGTTAGTTGAATTCCTTATGAAAGGATAAATTATCTACCATCAAAATAAAAAAGTAGACACTTAGCAGTATCAGGCTACATGTTCTAGAAACAATTTGACAATATCTTATCTTTGGGCGATTTTGTACAACTGCTTGTAACATGCAAACAGCACATTATCCTCAACCCAGTTGATTTACAATAATTTTCATTCTACAAATTTAGTGTAGTAGATAATAATCTACTTCGTCTACTACAAGCAGCTATTCGGTTATCGGTTTTCGTGATCCACAGAAAAAAATAAATTTGAACTACCTAGATATTTATTACTCTGAGGTCTGAAGCATAAGTTTTGAGTTCAGTTGGAATGAATCGAGTCTGTTCTGTGGATGAGTCCAATAATCTGTCTATGTGCATCCGCAATTATTTCGTAATTGTCGTGTAATCAACTTCCCTTCCAACATTGGGAACCTCCTGCTGCGCCACCATTATCACTCTTTTGATAAATGGCTGATGCCAAATTCTAAATCCTACATGAAATTCTAACATCCTGCAATAATAAGCCATTGATTAGGCCTGCAATAATCATGATGGTTAATTTCAGTAGGCTACTTGTAATTTCTCGATCGAGTTTTTGAACTACAAGTAATGAAAATGATTTCTGGTCGGTTTTTCAGACATGATAACTATACTAAGCGTGTAGGTGTGCGTCTGTGCGCGTAACCAACCTGTTCTCCCACCTACGCTAGTTTGGTTTTGTCGTCTTCCTAAAATATACTATTCAACCAATACTGATGTGAGGTCGTACCTTCAATCATGAATCTCCCCAATAACAAAATACAACCTCTACTCCTTCACTTAATGAAATTAATAGTCGATACTCGATAAAGTTTCGATACTCGAGAAAATTTCGATACTCGATGAAAACAATGAAGAATTGATTGACTGAAACTGAGCGATACAGCGATAAAAGTTTTGAAAGTTAGGCTAGTCTGAGAGAGAATGATGTTGGACATGATGATCATAATGATGATGTACTTAAAAGAGGCAACGGAACGAGTTTGTTGCTGGAGAAAAAGAGAGTCGATAGTCAGTTGCTTATTGATTATTATGAAGTGACACAAAGCATACATACACACAGGTACATACATATACCTGCTGTTCTCCTGTACGCCTTATTTCCTATGAATTCTTCCGTTTCCATTCTTTCCTCTTACGTCTCGAATCCATCCCTGTCCTACCACTCCCCCTATCACTACTTTTTTTCTTATCAAATTTTTTTAGTGTTTTAAAACACTATATACGAAGTATATATCATGTTGTCAGTTCCACTACTTTAACATCATATACTGTTTTCTGTTAACATGGAATTCCACAACAAAAACAGAAATTCTACAAATGAGTTGAGATGTATTGAAATGTTGAGTCTTTAGATATATTCAAATATCATGAAATTTGAGGGGTCTATTTGTACGCACAATCTATTCGCATTGGGGTCAATCAGTATTTATGGAAGGTTTACAACAGTGCCGTTCCATTCAGGAAACAAGCATTCAAGATAAAGATAATCGGGGAGAAGATCTTTCCCGGACCGTTTTTTCGGGTAGTTTATTGTAAGTATTTGGATGTCGAGAAGACACGTGATGCATTATTCACGGCATGCTGGTGTGCTTTGAGAGCTGTCTGAAGCTGAGAATGACAACAGAATAGTCGGCTCCGCTCGGCTCCTCACAATTGTTGTCGTTTACCGGGCGAATTGAGGGCCGAAATTACCTTTGCCTCTGCTATTGCAGAGTTGCACATATTTGATGGAAAATCGATGCGCGCGGGTTTTTCCGTTTCAAATCGGTTGACGTTATCTGGCTGCTGCCACTGAGATTGGGTACAGGAAGTCGGTTGATGGTTTGGGGGAGGGGGTGAAAAGGTGAGCGTTTGTTGAGAGAAGAAGTAAAATAGAGTAGGAAGAAGGAGAGAGAGGGAGAGGAAAGGAATAAACTGCGAGAAAAGTGTAGAAGAAGAGGAAGGTGAGTATTTGTTGGGTGAAGAAGGGAGGGAGAATGAGTGGTTATAGGGTGAGAGAGGAAATGAATGAACGAGAAGAAGAGAGGAGGAGGAAGAGAGGGAGAAGAAAGGAATAAACTGGGAGAAAAAGTGTAGACGAAGGAGGAGAAGGTAAGAAAAGTAGGGAGGAGGAGACAGAGAAGAAGAAGAAAGGAGAGAAGGAGTGGGCGGAATGCTTGAGGAAGGATACTGAAATAGCTCACACCAAAATTCCCTAGATCTTCTATTTTATTGTTACCCAATTTGATTAGCTTGACCTAAAATCCCTATCAGTAGTAGAAAATATGTAGTAGGATATAATATGGTAAACATGGTGGTAGAACGTAGGTGAGCTTGGCTTGTTGAATAAAAGAATGGAATAAAAGATAGAAAAAACTAATTGATGTTCTCAATTCAACAATATTATTTCTTTCTATTATGGAGCTCCACAACATCAAAAGAAATTCTACTAATAAGTTAAAAGTTAATTTCAACGTGATGGAATAGCTGGATATATGATAGAAGCATAAGATAGATGGGGGTTGAAGATAAATTGAAAATAGAAAACCTGACATTATATAAGTAGAAAGTATGATCATTATATGATTTTATCGAGAAAGAATGGGAAGAGTAAAAATATGAGAGGGAAAAGAGAAGAAAAAGAGACAGAAAGAAGGAGAGGAAAGAGAAAAGGATTGTCACTTCAAAGAAATAATGAGTGAAAAAGAACGATCATGATAGGAATAAGAGAAACTTTGAAGAAAAAGAGGGTTTCAAGAATAAGGAAATGACAAATCCAGAATCGGACTTTGTATCAGTTTTTCGCTTATTCTGCTTCCGGCTGTGCCCCGTATCCCTTTTCTGCCACTTTCCGTGACAGAAAATATATATTCTTCGAAAAATGTGTATTCTGCGAAAAATATATATTCTAAGGAAAATGTATGCTCTGCGGGAAATGTATGTTCTGACAAACACGTATGCAGCCAGCCACCCTTTTCTGTTTACACACAGGACATGGGTGTGGGGAGGGGGGGGGGTGTACTTGAGAACGCCTTCAATTCCTTCCTCGTGTGACCCCTTGTGTGGCACCCTACTGTCAGGAAATTCACCTTCGGCCTCAGCACTCAGCAAAAACGAATATTCTATTCTGTGCTTGTCTTTGTATTGTGTAAGAGTCCAAGGTGGTGATGTACATTAGTGATGTAGAAACGATGTGAGAAATTGACAGAGAAATGTAGAAAAATGGAATAGAAGAAAGAAGGGAAGAAATGGAAAGAGAATCCAAGAGAAAAGAGAAAGTTTTGAAGTGAGAATAGAATAACGTCGAAGAGAAATTTAAACGAATTATATTGTATCTGCCACTAACTCTGTCGTATGTGGAAAGTGCGCCACTTTCCAAAAGTAAGCTTTTTACAGAAATAATATTATTGTTCCACAGTTTACGAATGCATGATTGCCAAGTTTCTACAATTTGAGGAGTTATTTTCAAGAATCTTATTGTAAAAACTCTTTTTTCCATGAAGTTGGAAGCGTTTATAATCTAATCGTTTTTGTTTTTTTTTCTTCTATTTCAAATGAACATTTTCTTCTGTTTACTAACAATTCTCTACGTTAATTCATTTGTCTGTAGAAAATTTGATTGGAGGCAACATAAAATAGCCCACAAATGCGTCATTCAATTAATCACTATAAAAGTTTATATCAAAACATTTGAACGGTTTGAAAGCATGTGGATGTATTAAGAATAACTACTTTCGAACAGAGAAAATTAAATATTAATAAAATAAATCATGTATGGATACAAAATTAGTGAAGAAACGTAGAATATTATATTATCAGTAAGAAATGATGATGATGATGATGATGATGATGATGATGATGATGATGATGATGATGATGATGATGATGAATTAATTACTAAGAACTCCGCCATTTTCTGTAAACTGTTTGTGTATGTATGGGCGTGGTCTTTCACCAATAGCAAGCCAGCAACGTAGCTTGGCTCCGCCTGTCAGGATCGGCCATTTTGTCAGCCAATCGTAGCGCTCTGTTTTCGGTTTGCACTTTATGATAACAGATTCAGTAACCAGTTTAGTGTCTTAGCTGAGAAGATTTAAGAATTAATTAATTTTATAGTTATCCTATTTCGTTGTTCATGATGGATGCTCTATTTTTCTGGCTTTTGGTCTCATTGCTTGCGAAATTTGAATTCCTATCATTTATCAATAACTTTTTCGAATAGATACTAAATAGATATTCGAGTAGATATTTTTTTAGTAGTTGCTAGTTGATAGCCTACAGTCACAAAACAGTCATAATTTATTTTTTAAATTATTTTTCCTTTCTCTTATCAAGAACACCGAATGATTCTCTCTAATCCCCTTTCCTTAGCATCATCAATACCAATTACTGTATTCTGTGATTTTTATTTCAAGTCATAGAATCCCATTTTTCTCATCTCACAAATTTGAACATTGTTTGTCATATTCTTAATAGCCTTAATGACATTTGTAATGTTGATTCTTTTTATCAGCACTTATAGGTAGTTTATTAATAATTCTTCTAAGGCCTAAGGATTGACAAACCATATGCCTTAGCTATACTACATACACTGAAATACGATCATCCTTTTTATCACAAATGTTTACATTATAGTGGATGAATTCTTATAAACTTTGAAAATTAAAAAAACTGTAATGGGTAATTCATTACTAATACAGATCTTTCTAGAGAAAATGATCCAACTAATGTGTTCCTAGTTATCAGCGAACTTATTTTGAGTTTTTGAATGTTTTCTTTACTTTTTTGTCCCCGGAAATTTGTTTTTTATTAACTATACGAGTAAACATAAATATAAACTATATTTTTATATAAACTACTCGTACTTAGTCAAGACATAAACCCCAATCTACATCATGATTTCTAACAGGACTTTTCAGTCCACATTCCCAATCATTCTCCAGTCCCCGTACAATCCAGATATGAATATTTGACACTGTCCATTGTAATATTGCTGTATATGGTACAGTCACGCTCAACAGTTGCATTCAGAGCGGTGACACAATCTGAATCAATTGACCTTTAAACTTTTTGTGCCTTCTTTTTTCGGGAGCAGTACAACAGGTAGTCGATCTCACCTCGTCTGCAAAGCGCGTTTGCTATTGTAGCCCCCCTACTGGTAGAAGGGTACCTCAAACTCCTTTCCAAGGGGGTACCTCACCCTCCCTGGGGGGTCCATAACCCCCAAGGGGTCTTAACCGACGTCGTCCGTTCCACCACAAACGAATTACGTCCGCGCTGTTTTGGTTGGTCGCTATGTCATCATGGAGCAACTGTTGTTCTAAAATGTTGTTACTGCGACATGGATCCTCTTCTTTCATTTGGCCGGACGATCGGACAATGTTATTTCAGACCGGGCGACATGTGAGAGCTGCATATCTCGCTATTATTATATCCATGTGTAGAGGTATTAGCGGAACATGTAGAGAGGATTGGTGAATATACTCTTGATGAGTCTGTGATGTATAGAGGATTATTGGATGAATTAGATTCTAATCTTTACACAGAGAGTCTTGTAACTCTCTAGAATACTTCTGGAACCTGTTTCAAAATTATTTAGAAGTCCTATAGAACAGGTAAAAGGTGGACTCACACTGGACTTACAGGTTTCTTACATAGAACGCCTGCTATTCGCCTAGTGTGATTTACAGGACTTGGAAAATATTCATGAAGAAGGCTCCTGTAGCTGTAGGTGTTATATATTCGTATTTGTGTGTAGGCATTGGAGAAACAATATAGAGAGGTTTAATGAATATAGATGATTTAAGCCGTGTTTAGAGTATGATCAATTTTTGTTATCTGAAGTCCATAAAGTATATTCTTGAGATTTCAGAAATTGGACAAGTTTTGGTAAAAGAACCAATGGCGATCTCTAGGGAAGGTTGAAGGGTTGGAGTTGAAACTCCATTACCAATTCTATGTGAAACTTCATAGAGCTCTTAAGATATACTGCAATCTATAAAGTGATAACTAGGGTTGATTTGGAATTCTGTCGATAGCCTTTGTTCCTCATTGCATAATATCGTCCAGCTATTTTTCATATTTTAATCGTCGAATCACTGGAAACGGAATGCCCAAAATGTTGTGAACTATTAATTTATGATATAAAAAACAAATTCCATATCTGACCTGATGAATGTTAATATAAGTGAGATTTATCTACATGAAGGAGAGATAGAGGGAGAGAATATGAGTGTAATGATCGAACAGATAGAGAGAAGATAGGGAAGAATAGTGGAGAAGATAGAAAGAAGCAGAGAAGAAAAGAGAGTTGCTAGAGAGAGACCTATTATATTATTTTATTCAGGGGAAAATAAAGATATGGAAATAGAGAGGGTGTGTTGTGTATGCTAACAGAGTGGTCCCCAGCCCGCGACGAAACTGCCAAATAGCATGGACTAGTCCGTCTCCAGGTTTGTCAAGAATGATGGATGATGTTGTCCGGCGCCGTAATCAAATTCCGCTGACATCAGTTGTTATTCACCGTCCAGCCGTCGACCAATCACATTCTGAGTTATGTAATGGTAGCAGATTTATGAGGGGCCCGCACACACAGGTAGTGGGCTGCTGCTCGCTCATTGGACGATGCCTTTTCATTTCGTCACCATTATTGACAAGCGTTCCATTAGCAGATATCACTTCATTTCAAACTCTCCTATTTCATTATGCCACAAATGTGTTGATTTTTCTATTGCTCCAGTGCTAGATGATGAAATCCCAAGTTGATTGAATAATACGAGTATTAACTGGTTGGCTAGTACCCAAACTTGAGAAATATTATGAATTCTTGGGGTACGGAAATCGTTTCTCACAATCTCACATCTGTTATTATACAGTTTGTTGCCCTTGTAGAGCTGATTTTGGAAAGTTCGTGGAGAATTTTGAGTGAACCGATTTTGATGCGGTTTGTGCCAAGAGAAAGATAAAAAATTGAATTTCTGCAGGCTCTATTTGTTTTTCAAAAATAATAATTTCAAATGGGAGAAAAATAATAAAACCCAAAAGTTGGTACCTGTGGCGCTATCTGTTGGCATTAAAATGTACTAAGTTATTAAATGTACTGAGTTAATTTAGATAGAGCTTAGAAGCTAAAAGTACTGTGACCAGTAATCACTATACAATAATAGGATTTCATTGGTATGACTGAGCTGCTGTCAGCTGCAGATAGTCAAAATAGCAACTATTCAAAAATAAGAATTTTAGAAAATTCAAGTGAGCGGCGCTTTGCGCTGCACGGGGTGAACTCGTATAAATTGTAAAACATATATGAGCTTTTGAGTTGAATATCCATAGTATTTTTCATGGGTGAGAATGTTATATTCATGGGTAGTAATGAATTTGGAATGAATGGATCTAATAACCATGAGTAAGAATGTAAAACTATTATTATTTGTCACCAGAATATAGAACAGGAAAGCAATATTCAGCCGTTGCCATGAAAAAAGTATTTTTATTAAGAGAATTCATCGAACAGCATGTAATTGCATACGGAGCGAACTTTTGATAGAAGGGAAGTAACAGTAATTGGGAAGGATACAACAGAGGTTGAATAGAGCTATATTTTTCACAGATAGTGATCAAAGTGCTCGGGAAAATTGGAAACAGTAGAAAAGCTAGAGGGAAATACGTGTGAGTATACTTTATAAAGTGGGGGTAAGTTTTTTAAGGTGCGGATGTAGGGAGAGTGAGAGTGGTAGTGTAATGTACTAGTCGTTCCATCTACTCTTCAAACAAGGAGAATAAAAATGCTCTTCCTATTTTCTCTCATATTTCTTTCATCTTCCGTTCTCCTTCACATCATCATTCGCGAAAAGGCGGATCGCATCATTAGGAAACATCTTATCTTGCTCCTCCGATTTCATTTTCACTTCCATTTCTTTCCTTTCTAGCTGCTGACGCAAGTTTGCAAGTTGATTGCAGCACAGAAAATTTACTGAATTTCTCCTGGCTTCCTAAGGACGCGATCTTTAATTAAAAATAGAAAGCAAATTATTTTGTGTTTCAATTTGTTTTCAAATCGAATAATTATCTTCATTATTGGAACAAATAATTTATAGTTTTCCTGACTAGTGAAATGAACTTGTCTGTTTTCAAATCTTATGTCGAACCAGGGCTCGCAGTATTAGCTGGACACTGTTAATGTTATAATAGAAAATTTGAATTCATATCACAGAGTTTACATAATATTTTTGCGCGAGTTTCCGAAAATTATACTCCTGAGATCCTAATTTTCAGGAGCGAATTCACACCAATTTCAAACTGTAGATCTTTAGTTTAAACCAAATTGAAAATATAATTATATTACTCATCACAGAGTTAACATCATATTGTTTAGTTTGAAAATTATTCTGAGTGTCAGATCCGAATTACAGCAATTTTAAACTGTAGATCATTAGTTTAAACTCGTGTTTGAAAAAAATATGATATTTTTGAATAAGTAATCTAATCAGGAGTGACTTTATGGCACACCAGACCTGTGCCAGCCAGTTTAACGGAATAATTAGTATAATAACGTGGTTCAAACGTGAATTTAACCAAAAATCCACAGCTCAATCCAAATTTAAATTATTATAAAATTTGTAGAACTTGGTTCAATTGAAGTTGGTGCACATGGGCCCAAGTTTTTGAAATGCAGGTGTTACCTAGTATTTCAATTTTCCAATATTCTCTAGTAATCAGTATCCTTTTTCTCTTTCTTGTTCTTTCTATCCTTTCTCTTCTTCTTCTTCTTTTTTTCATTTTAGTTTTTCTTCGTGCCAAGAATCGATATTGCACCAAGTGCACAGTCGAATTGACTTGGAGCCAACTGTTCATGATTGGTGAAGAACTAGAAAGTCTGTCACGCAACATCGTCCACTAGATCTCAAGATTGGGAAAGCATCCCTTCAGAAGAGCACCGAGCTGCGTCCCTAAGATAACGTGCCTGAAACCCCCCCCCCCTTCCAGCGACTACGTCCCTGCCCGCAATCAGTTCAAAAACAGCTTAATTCTAGAGGACAGACTTCACCATCTTTCTGTCTTCTAGGCTTTCTTGATCATCTTCATCCTCTTCTTCCTTTCATCTCCTTCTTCTTCTTCTTCTTCTTCTTCTTCTTCTTCTTCTTCTTCTTCTTCTTCTTCTTCTTCTTCTTCTTCTTCTTCTTCTTCTTCTTCCTTCTTCTTCTTCTTCTTCTTCTCCTCCTCCTTCTTCTTCTTCTTCTTCTTCTTCTTCTTCTTCTTCTTCTTCTTCTTCTTTTTCTTCTTCCTCCTACTTCTTCCATTCCATCCAATATACCCCTTCTTCATCGTTCATCCCTTGCGTCTTCCTCCTCCTTCTACTCTCAACTAAATCTTTTCCTTCTTCATCTTTTTGATCTTCTCTTCCCATTTCTATTCCTTCTTCCTTTTTCTTTCTCTTTCTCTTCCTTTTTCATCTTTTTTTCCCCAAACTTTATCTCGTTCGCAGTTATTTCCATTCTTGCCTCTCGGTTCTGTTTTCTATCCGACGTCTCTATTCTATTCATGATGCTATTCTCTTCGTACTTATCGTTCTCCTTCTTCTTCCTTTTTCCGTTTTTCATCTCTCCTTTATAAACTTCATCTCAGCTCCTATTCTTCAACTTCTTGTTGCTCTTTACCTAATTATCTTCTTCTTCATGCCTTCTATCATTTTTTTACCAAATTTAATCTTATTCTTCATTTTTCGCCTCACTTTTCCTTCTCATCCTTTTCCAATCTCAATTTTCCTTCCCACCTTCCTGTTCATTCTTTGCTCTTTCTTCTCCCATTTGTCATCCTTCTCCACTTCCTCCTTTTTCTTCAATCTCATGTTTTTTTCTCTCCAATCACGAAATATCCCCCTTCCCTTCCCATTTCTCTGTCATTCCATCTTTCTCCTGTTCTGTTCAGTCTGTGCAGTCTCCGAACTTACCCCCCACCCTTTCTCCCATTAACGTACATTCACTCAATAGCTCTCGGTTCGTCTATCTTGACTCGTTGAACTCTATTCATAGCCTTTTACAGCTCACTTTGGATCGTTTAGAGTGTGCCTCTTGATATTATTTAACAGAAATCAAAATCATCACTAAAAGAAGCTGAATTCCAAGTAAACACGTTCCGTTCTACGATTGCCCTTTTGGATTTATTAGTTGTGGAGAGAAGTAGAAGATTTTCACGACTACTTGTCAACCCAATAGAACACAATCTATGGCGTTGCTTGTTACAGATTTGTGAATTTGAAGCTGTACTAATCAATTTTTTCACATTGTTTGGTGATAGTTCTGTTGCTATATTAGTTCTAAAGTTGGTTCGAGTTTCATCTGCAAATCTCATAACATTTTTGAGGCCAGTTGTATGGAAGCTGATTCAATAAGGAGCTCGGTTATCGCTTATCATATCGCTGTTTCAAGGTTAATGTATTGCTGTTGCACTATATAATATAATATAATATAGCTTTATTGACATTCATAAATTGAACAAAAGCCTCTCAACTGAGGTAATTTGTGGTTGGCAGCTACTGCCAACATAACTTTGGAATGAAAAACAAAAAGTTTTAAACTATCTATTTACAAAATTTACAAATTGTCCATAACTCTTTGCCACCTTCTCCTATCCCTGGCTGTTGTTGGCCACATATCTCCCACGCGCTGAGTTATCTCGTCCCTCCATCTGATGGCCGGGCGTCCTCTCGATCTTCTCCTGTCGCGCGGAATCCATTCGGTACATATCTTCGCCCAACGATCCGGCGCCATCCTCGCCACGTGGCCCGCCCATTTCCATTTGACGAGATGTGCTTCTTTTTGGAGATATTTCACTCTCACCTGCCGTAGAACTTGGGAGTTTTTGACTCGTTGATTCAAACGAAGACCAAGAATGCTCCTCGACATCTTCGTCTGAGTGGTTTCAAGTCTCCTGTCCAGCTGCACTGTTAATGACCAGGTCTGCGCGCCATATAAAATTGTCGGGTATATGCACTTCCTCAAAACGTTTGACTTCAAGATGTTTGAGAAGTCACCTTTGAATATTCTCTTCAAAGACCAATACTTCTTCCAACCTTTGCTGATCCTCTGTTTTACCTCCTTTACAGTTCGGTTTTCAAAAGAAAGAAGCTGACCTAAGTATTCATAATCCTCAACGTAATCTATGTAACCACATGACACCATTACTTCCTCCTTGTTGAATTTGTCATCACTCTCGTTTTGCTCGCATTCAATTGAAGACCCATCCTTCGCTGGCTTCTATTAATTCATTCAGCATTTCCGTCATCTCCCAGCACTTCCAGCCACCAACATCACATCATCAGCAAATCGCAGGTTATTCAGTTGAAAACCATTAATTAGCATTCCTCTATTCTCCCATTTTAATTGATTGAAAACATGTTCCAAACAGCAGTTGAAGATTACTGGAGATAACGGGCATCCCTGCTTGACGCCTTTCGCACCTTTATACTTCTTTCTTTTCTCTCCAGCTCCACGTATACCCAACTCCTTCCATATACACTCTGCATTACTTCAATATACTCTCCTTCAACACAGGCTTCCTTCAATGACCCTCACATTTTGTTGCGTTCCAGACTATCAAAAGCCTTGTGGAAATCAACAAATCCTAAATATAGAGGAATTTTATATTCTTGGCATTTTTCAATTAGCTTGATTGGCGGCTTGTAATTGATCAACTGTGGAGAAACCTGGTCTGAACTGGCTTGATCTATTGAGTGGTTTTCATAAATTTTGTTGATTATTCGGTTCTTTATTATTGTTGCAAATATCTTGTAGAAAGTTGAAGTAAGTGTGATGGGCCGATAGTTTTTTACATCTGATCTTGATCCTTTCTTAAATAAAATAATAACTTTACTTCTTTTCCACTCTGCTGGAATTACTCTTTCTCTCAAAATTTTATTTAATAGTAGTTTCAAGGGTTTCAGTAACACTTCCATTCCAGCTTTAATCGACTCATTTGTAATGCCGTCATCACCGGGAGCTTTGTTTCTTTTCAAATGTTTGATGGCATGCCGTATTTCGTCTTCCATTATGTCCAATTCCTGAAGATCACTTTCTTGCTCTTGTATTCTTGTTCTTTCCGCTCCTCTCACAACATTCTCCTCGCTATACAAGATTTCATAGAAGTCTGTCACTTTTTCTATTATTCTCCATCTTTCCGTCTCTTTCCTGTCATCTGTGTCCAACATTGGTATCCATTTTTCTTGGTTTTACATAACTGTTTTGTTAACATCCTTGTTGATTCCGAACTATTCATGATTGAATTTATTAATTTCTCTTCATATTCCTTAATTTCCTTTCTGATTCTACTCTAACCTCTTTCCTCAATTCTCGGTGCTTTCTTTTTCTTCTTCCGACTTCACTCTTATTCTGTTTAATCTTTCACGTTCCCCAATCATTTCTTTCGTTTCTTCTGACAGTCTGTGGCTTCTTTTTCTCCTTCCTCCTCCTCCTCCCTGCGCACGTTCGTTCGTTCTATTTGATGCTGCTACTATCGACTTTCCTATCCACTCATATACCTCTTCGACGGTACTGTCTACATTTTAGTTCCTCCTATTCAATTCCTCTGATAGATTATTCGCAAATACTTGTTCATTCAACTCAGTTATTCTTATATTATTTTGTTTGCAGATGAAAAATCTTCTTTTTGGAAAAATCATTTCTCCCAACAACAATCTGTGATCCGAGTCAAACTTAAAGTCCTTAATCACCTCGAATTTTCATCATACTATTATTCTTCTCCATAATTATGGAAATCAATTTCGTGAACATTATTTAAAGGAGATTTCCAAGTCCACTTATCTTCTAATTGATCTTCAAAGAATGAGTTTATTATTTTAAGGTTGTTGGTCACAGAAATCTATAATTTTCTCCCATCTCTCATTCCTGATTCCAACCCGCATACTCCAACAACGTTTTCCTCCCTGGGACTCTTACTCCAATTCTTGCATTGAAGTCCCTATAATAATCAAGGTTTCTCCCGCTCTTCTGTTTTCTATAATATTTTCTAAAGATTCATACAATTCATCTATTTCCTCCTCTGAGCTGTCCGCTGTCGGTGCATGAACTTGTATTAACAACAATTTTATATTTCCTTTGTACACTCTAAGCAGCGCCAATCTGTCTGATATACCTTGAAATTCTTCCACGTTACTCTTCAAATCCCTTTTGATTATGAATCCCACACCGCGATGACTTCTTGTTGCTGCAGAATGGCAGAGCAGATGACCACTTATCCTTTCTTCTATGCTATTATAACTTCTCCGAACTTCCGCCAATCCTATTATATCCCATTGGTGCTCCTCCAGGGCTTCTTCGAATTCCATCATCCTGTCTTCTCCCAAAATTGATCTCACATTGAGCGTTCCTATTCTGAAGTGTTTCTTATCATTAATCCGTTGCACTATATACCTTTACTTAATGTCCATCGACAGTTTTCGCATGAAATATGCAATTTGAAGGCTTATCACATAAGAATTCCTGTTATTCTAATTGTCAATGTTGGGAAATGTGTTCGTTCCCTTTACATTCACATCTTCACTCTTAGGCTAGGCGTACACCGGTTAGTCAAGACAAGACGAAATTAGTCACGTTTAGTCACAGTAATTCACATAGCTGCTTATGAAGCAGCACACACTGATGCAATGACTTTTTTTTATCGTATGGCTTTTTATCGGTGGGGATGCCCTTGCCAAATTGCACAATTTTCTGTGTCGGTCATCCATCCAAGAGCAGTCTTGAATGGTTGTTACTTAACCACATGATTTCTTAGCAACCGCTCTCACCGAGTGACCACTGATATTACTAGATGCAATGACTAATCGGTGTGTGTTGCTTCATAAGCAAATATGTGAAGTACTGTGACTAAACGTGACTATTCTCGTCTTGTCTTGTCTTGACTAACCGGTGTACGCCTAGCCTCACACTCACCAAATTAATATTGAAAAATCATATCCAATGTATTTTCTTTTGCTCTGCAATCTAACTCTTTCCTATGCTTTGTTAATGAAGCTCCCCGGAATATCTGAGAGTAAAGTAGCAAGGAAGCAGAGCAAATGAGGCACAAAACCAGGATTAGATCAGCTGATTTTGACGGAAATCTCCTACGATTTATAAAAGGATGTCTAATTTCTGATAAGCATTTCCGCGACCATAGCTCTAGCTCTTTGATGTCCTAACTCACATTCAAGAAGAACTAAGCTATCAGTGACAAATATTAATGAAGCGCACAAAAACTGTCTAAGCCAATATGATTGGGTAGTTTCCCTCCGAATTTCTGAGTCTGATTCAATTTGCTTCTATCTCTCTCGTAGTGTCCTTCTTCAATATTGTATTCGTAGCAGACGTGACTGGCACAAAAATGATTTGTCAGCACAATCTTTGTTTTTTTTCTAGATGTCATGCCTACCTGCTATTTTCGCTCTCGTCATCATTTTTCCCGTAGGCTGTTGTCTTGAATCTATATATTATCGGTCTCCAAGAATGGACATTTTGCCCATTCAATCGAAGGATATTTTGTTCGAATCATTGTGTTTGAACTTCGTCGTTTCATATAAATCAAAATTACTCGTATATTATCGTTGGCATAATGCTACCAAACTGCATATTGTTGAAAGGTTATTTATTTTATGCTTTGTAGGCTACAATAAATCAAATAATTTAAATCTTGATCTAGACTTGAGACAATACATTTATTACTTCAATACTAATAATCGAATCTATTATATGTAGCTGATTCATTTTGCTAAGGCACCTGGATTGGCAATCAATTGATTAACTCATCAGAGCTTTTTAAAATATCATGGAAGTGTATAAGAAGATGTATAGGAAAGATGGAGGTTTATAAGCTCATCTACCATTATGATTTAGGCCCGATTTCACCAACAACTAAACGCTTCGTTAGGATATAACTGACCATGGAGCTTTTATCATCAAGGGAGCTGAAGATCCCAATGTTTCCTATGTTGAAAGCGGATGACGCCATACAAATTTGAGTCTAGAGTTTTGAAAGTTTATGGTATCTTTTGCGGTATAAATCAAAGCTGTTGGAAAATATGGGTGATATTCACGATAAAATACAACATTTTTGTGTTTTCAGGTTGGTTTGGGTAGAAGTAGGTTTACTCATTCTTGGAATAATGGCCGAAATAATCGTAAACGCCTTCCGTTTCTGCTTCTCCCCTACCTATAAGGTTATGTTCGTAACTCCATTGCAATAGCCAATCACAGAAGCTCACATGTGACCAAAGAAATATAACCTAGAAAATAGATCAGTGTTTATGTTGAGGAGTGTTTAGTATTGTGTTTAATTGAAAGTAAAAATTAGCTAAACAGCTTTCAATAATAGGAATTATTGTATAGCCATTTTGATATAGTATAATGGATGAAATCTTATACAGTTAGAACATGGTGTTATGAGTTTCATTATATACAATAATTATTCATTTTAAGTGCAGATGCTATTATATTAATAATCTAAGATCCTACGTACTTGAACATTCTTCTACTTCTCTTTCATCCTTCTTCAATTTCTTCTTCATCTCCTCACAAATTTCTCCTCCTATTTCTTCCTTTCTCCCTTTACTCCCCTTCCCCTAAAACACTTCCCTGCACGCCACACAAAAAGAACGGCAACTTGGACCGACTTGCCTACTGATTTGAATTCCAAGCCGACTGGACCCCAACTTATTCCACACAGCAGATTCCGAAAAAAGTTTCAACAAAGTTGAGTCTCGATTGTCAGCCGCCAACTTGAAAATTGCTTTTTTGCCTTCGGACGTGAAAGTATTCACCATTCAGACAATAAAACAAGTAATGGTCGTCTTTGTTATGGGCGCTAAATTACTGCACATTTTTCAGAAGTCGTTGGCAACACTGTGTAAATTAATTTATTGTTATAATGGATTCACGATAGATGGTCTTTCGATATTGAATAGGAAATCCGTTTTAATCCTAACATATCCCGTAGACAAGTCTCCGAAGGATAAAACTACCTATCAAGTTATCCAGTACACGTAGTTCATGTTATTATCAACATTACAACATAAGTATTTCTTGTTTGTGTAGCCTACTTTTCTTGTACGTTTGTAATCTACACTCTATTACTTATGACACTCCAATTTTTCACACTGTATTATTTACGACACTCCAATTTTTTCATATTTGTTACTTGTGAATTTGATTGATTTTCATTGCTATCTGATGACGCTTGTATGAACCGCCCACTGTGGGAGGGGCTTGTCTGGGCCAATGGCAGTCGTTCACCTTGATTGGCCATTCAATTACCAATCGCGTATCGCTTCATAGTATACATTCTGCTGTTTTGTACTACTTCTTAGTTTGTTTCGCTTCTTAGTTTAGTTCGTTGTACTACTTAGTCTGTTTTAGTTCACCAGAGGTCAATAATGATGTAACAGCCGATTCCGGTATGTTGATATTTTATTAATTTGTGGCTGTGAAACTTCTTTGATTTAATATTCAACCGCTGTAAAATGTTGTCATTTTTCTGAATCAATGCAGTAAAAACAGTTTTAAGTTCCGTCAAATTCATTGAACGGCGGTTAAATTTTATTGTCTTTTGTGCAGTTGACCGTTGTAATTAGAATGTCTCTGTGACACTAGCCTAAGCAATTGACAACCTTTAACCGAGATATAATGATAGTAAATAACAAATAACATTTTAGTGATACGAAAATGCTCTGATTTCACTTATAGGCTAACACAATTTTAAAGGAAAAGTTGGCTACTGAAATTTTAGAAATACTTTTGTCAAAGACATATAATACTCGTTTTATATCAAGTTGTCTGGTAACGTGTGACCAATGCATAACACCTTTTGTTCTTGCATACTATAGAAATAGTGTTACTTTTCTGTGAATCAAATCAAGTGAAGATTGAATTAGAACTAGTGAATTGTATTCTCGATAGAATTCAAGTCCCACAGTAATTTAATTCGCAATGGGTTAGAAAAATGTACTCGTAATACTGTTAAAACCACACATAGAATGATTGGAACGGTGACTACCAAGCACGACCGTCAATAGTTAATATTCGACCGTTATATACCGGAGTCGGAGTCGACCGTTAATATTCACACACGACCGTTGCATCACCGGTAAAAAGTACACATTGGAATGATTGATAGTGTACATAACAGCAAGTCATGAATAGATATTGAAAAGTAATAAGCCATCCGATGATTGATCATGTGAATATCAAATTACACCACACATGCAGCAGCATATTATGAAGGGAACGGTGGAATACAGCAATAACGTTGTATAAATATATATATATATATATATATATATATATATATATATATATATATATATATATATATACATATATGACACGGTGCAATAAATGGCAGCTTGACATTTTCAAGAACCACATGACTAACCGCTAGGTATGATGTTTGCTCACAGTTATGAGAAGATAACATCGTGCTGGATTAAAAAAGCTCGAATAATTTCCACAGCAGTCGGCCAAATTGTTTTTTTTCTCGTGGAAGAGTTAGTGTTTTAGAATTAATTCTTTTTTGAGTTGCACGTCCGTCTTCGATAACAAAATAAAGATCAGTGGCGGCGCTTCCATAAGGGCCAAGTGGGCCGGGCCCACCCAAATGAAACAGTAAGGTACATTTTTAAATAAGTTTTGTGATTAATATTATTTAATATTCAATAAAATACAATGTAAATTAATTTTGAACTGTCAGCGGGTCAAAACTCTCGTAAAACGGGTCAAAAATCATCACGTAACACATTGGAGGGCCACGGATTTTGGGCCCTTCTAGCTATCATAAGAACGTAATGGCAAGGCTACACAAGCCGGCGGCGCTGGCTAGTCGGAGAGCAATGCATTCGTATATGAGCATGATGGGCCGATTCCAGCGGGCCCATTGGACGTTTTTTCTCAATATTCTAGCTCGAAATGCTGAGCGCTAGGCTAGTAGTAGCTTTGTTTATATCCTGTCATGCGAATTTCTTATTTTATAAAGTAATAAGTTAATACTTTTAGTCACTTTTGTGCTAATATTTATATAGGTTTATTAGATTAGCCATAATCCAATTGTAGTGATCGTGATTTTATTGTGAAGTGCTGTGTTATTGTGAAAGTGATCATGATTTAAATAGGCCTACTTCAACGGTACAATCCTCAGAATAATATTGTGAGTTTGTTAATAAACGAATCAGCCCATTCAGCTCTTGGCATATTTTTAATACTGTAGTACATTCGCAGGCTAACTGTATGTATTTGTAGATAGTTTTCAGCAGGTCGATTCCTATAGTTTTGTTCAATATCGAAACTATATATAGTCGTAGAATTAATCTTAACTACATTAACTTGTAAAATTGGATATACTTCATAAAGCATGCCCCCCCTTCCCAGCCACACCCACAACAAGTCCAACCACGGGCCCACCCTACTGTTCAGGTCAAGCGCCGCCACTGATAAAGATTGAAGATTAATGGAAAGTAGGACGAAAATCCAATCGATTTAATCCACCGTAGAATGAATTTATTGCATTGACGTCCGTTCCATCCATTGGCTCCGTTTGATGACGTCATTTTACGGCGGTTTAAGGCTAGGCGTACACCGGTTAGTCAAGACAAGATTAGTCACGTTTAGTCACAGTAATTCACATAGTTGCTTATGAAGCAGCACACACAGATGCAATGACTAATCGGTGTGTGTTGCTTCATAAGCAACTATGTGACTAAACGTGGCTAATCTTGTCTTGTCTTGTCTTGACTAACCGGTGTACGCCTAGCCTAATACAGTTGGATTATTGAACAATATGAAAATTGGATCAATGTGGTAATGAATGAACAGCTTATGATGAAAGAAGAACCAAAAGTGATTTGATGTGGTCAAGATAAAATCGTGTATTATAGATTAGGCCCAATTCACACAGAAGAGACGTGGCGCGGACATATGGATCATTTATGATCGTCTACTCTATACAAACAAAAAGTCTCCGCCACGTCACTTCTGTGTGAACTGGGCCTCAGACTTTGCATGCCCGGTTTCTCAGTCGTTCAATAAACAGTTTATGGATCCAATCCAATAGCAGTATTGAATCAATAACCATGCGTTTTCAAATGCAAAAAAAATGATTGATTCAATAGCTTATTGAACAACTGAGAAATCGGGCATCTGTCTCTTGGCTAGACGTTCAAGGCATGCAAGACGAGATATATCTATAAATCTGCCTCAGTCTGAAGGAAATTATGTGGTTCTATATACAAAAAACAAAGAAAGTAATTTACTACTCAACCTAAAAATTACAAAATTAAAGGAATCGAAATAAAGCAACTTAAACAACCACTCAATCTTCGACAAAATGAAGAAAATTCTAATAAAGTTTTTATAAAGGGTAAATACAAAAACAAAGGAATATACTATTAATAGGCCCACTACCTGAAAACCATAAAGATTCAAGGAATCCTAATAAAGCCACTTCAACAACCTTAACATCGACAAACTGAAGAAGATTCTAAAGGAGTATTTACATACCGAAACAAATTAATATACAGTAAACAAGCAAACCGATAGAAATTCCAATAAATACTTTTATAAACAAAACAAAGCAATATACTACACTGTACGCAAACTGAAAGAAATCATAATAAAGTACTATATTTATACAGAAACAAAGTAATATACTACACTTGAGACGAAGTGAAGGAAATGCTTCAAAAGAGTCAGACGGCTGTTGAATTGAAAGAGCAGCTCAGTCTTCATTGAAAAGTCTGTCCATGTATGGTGAAATAATGGGGTGGGAGGGAGTGGTTTTGGTGTGGGGCGGAGGAGGTGAATAGAAAAGAGGAACTCGTTGGGGGAGAAATAAAAGAGGCACGGACTGTCGGCATTCAGAACTGTTGAAATGAAAAGCTTTCAACGGCCAGAGTTGAATAAATGAAGGCCAACGGACAACTGGAGACTTGAAGTCGTATCGAGAGAATGGAGAGCCTGAGGCCCGAGGCTGGACGCTGACTGAATTAAGTTGAGGCCTATTGACCTCTCTAAATGAGTGACCGCAATTATGGACCCTTATTGACCACAGCCATGTGTGTATGGCATGGATGCAAACCCAATATTGCACTCTTAAGTCTATATCCCAACCCTTCTCCTTTTAATTTGATTCTCCCTTCTCATTTTTAATCTCTTTCCCATCGACATCTCTCATCCTCTATTCCTATTATTGTTCCTTCCACTTACTTCTCCTTACCCTCTCCTCTTACCTTCTCTTCTGACCTTACTTTCTCCTTATCTTCCACTACTTTTGTTTTGTTTCTTCTTGCTATTTTTGTTCTCCTTGTTTCCATCAGCTAATACTCTTTGGTTTTTTCCTCTTTCTCTGTTTACTTATGTACATGTTTCAGCTTTAACTTTTTATTCTATATGTCTTCATCTTCTCATATTTTTCCACTGTTTTCATCATCAATCTTCTTCTCCTCCTTGACCTATTCTTCTACTTCCTTCACCATTTCCTTCTTCTCCCCTATTCTCTTCTCATTTTCCTGTTTCTTATTTCCTTTGTCTTTTTCTATTCTCCTTTTCTCTCATCCTTTTCCTCCATCACTCCTATCTCATTCTTTTCCTGTTTTTGCTTCTGCTTGGCCTCCTTTTCTTTTTTTTCTACATTCTCATTATCATATTGGTCTATCGTTCTACTTCATTCACTTCATTCTCCTTACCCTCTCGTCTTACCTTCTCTTCTTACCTTACTTTCTCCTTCTCTTCCCTTTGTTTTCTCCTTATCTTCCCCTTTTTTTCCTCTCCTCTTCCCCTTATTTTCTCCTTCCTTATTTTCTCCTTCTCTTCCTTTTATTTTCTCCTTTTTTCCCCTTCTCCTTCTCTTTTTCCCCTTTTCTTCTCCTTCTCTCTTCTTCTCTTCTCCTTCTCTTTTTCTCTTTCTCCTTCTCTTCTTCTCTCCTCCTCCTCTTCTTCTTCTCTTATTTTTTTGTTCCCTTCTCTTCTCCTTATTTCCTCCTTCCCTTCTCATTCCTTCTTCTTCCTCTCATTCTTTCCCATCCCTTCTCTTCTACTCATCTTTCTCTTTTTCTACTCCTCTTCTTCTTCTTCTTCTTCTTCTTCTCCTCCTCCTCTTCTTCCTCATCCTCTTTCCACCAGCGGCGGTACCGGTAAACTTTGCTCGAGTGCAAATGAGTGAGATAAGTTTGTATTGCTGGTGCACTCCATATTCAATACATGCTGGGGCACTCTGTATTGACGGCGCCCTGTTATGAGTCCTGCCGCAGGAAAGTTCACTTATTATGTCAAGCGCAGGCTCTTTTAGTAAAACTTTTAATTATTTTGTCACGGGTATATGGCTCAAATAAATGAATTAGGCTTTAGAGACCTATTGTATTTCAAGTACAGTAGGCTATGTCATGGACGCTTATTGTCAATTGGGATTATCACAGAAAACCTAATGATTGTGTTCTTCTGTGTAGATGTTTATATAATATCTATCAAATTTAATTTTCTATGAATACTTTGAACTCGACAGCTGATTTCTAAGTTATCCGAACACTGGACAATGGACATGCATGCTTTGTCATGTCACAGTCAAAATAGATGTAAAAACTTCATATCAGTCATATATAGAGAGAATTGAAATAATCATCGAAGAGTATTCGTCAAAATTAATTGATTGTCGAATAAAAATTGTCAAAATTTATTTGACGTAGTTTATAAAGACACGTCATGTAAAGCTCTCTTGTATAACACACGTCATTACAAACGTGTATACTTAGAGATTTGTGATGAAACTGGTAAGGAAAATCTCAACAACCATTCAACTTAAATAATCAAACCCTCCCATTCCACAATTCCCAAACTCTTCCATCCACAAATATTCCAATCCTATGTGGAAATAACATTCTCCTGAATATACCATCAACTTAACATATACGGATGCAAAGGATTCACATGACTTTTCATTACTTGCATTCAATGAAGGTGGAAGTATTGTAACGAGTAACAATACACAAGAGTATTGTCAGTAATAATAAAGATTTAAATATTCATCAAAATGAACCATCATTCATCCGCTCTGAGTGCTTTTCGACTCGTAATATTAGGTAATAAATAAATACAAGCACCACTCCATGGAAACAAATGGAAACTGTATTTCTCGACAAAATCCTGCCCATTCAAATATTCTATTTATACACCACCAGCCCTTCCCACTTATCATCACAACTCCACCAACTCAAATTCTATTTATACGAAATTATCGAACCACCCAGTCTGTATTTATTGTGGAACAATTACGGGGAGGATGAGCAATAAGCTGAACAAACACTAACTGAAAGTAGCTTCACAGTTATTTTGAATAGCTATAAAAAAGCAGGACTGACTGGACTCTGACGGATGGCAACACGATATGTGTGATGGTTACTGGGGGGGATGAGTGGTGGGGGGGTGTTAGGGGGGGTGGAAGTTTTGGAGGCTCTCAAAACACAACCCCAACCCCACAACCTGTGAGGCCCCGGGTCGACCCAGAAAAGACCGGAGAGACCTGTTGCTTAGCAACCACCTGCAAGCTGGCGCTCTTTCTCACTCCCTCTATCACTACCACCGTCATCTGTCTCTCTCACCAGACAGTTGTTCCCCCCTCCCCCCACCCACAAGCGGGTTCTTTCTGTTCCTCTTATCATCTGTATTGCTAGAAGGCAGCAGCAGCAGCAGAAGCAGCGATTCTATACGTCAGAGACGAGCTAAAGATAGAACATCCTCTTATAAATCCCCCTCCCATATCATCAGCCCCCCCCCTAACATCCCTCCCATCAATATCCCACAACTCATGAGAGCCGCCACTTCGAATCAACCCCCCCACAACCATCCAAAATCCCACCCCCATACACACACAGGGAGACACACCAACACACAAACGAGCAGCAACTTTGTGTTCAGCTAGTGTGCACCGAGCCTCGGTCTCAACGCCTGCTGCTGATTTCAACACAAATTATCATATTAGAGGCGCCTACATACTAGCGACCGCCGCCACTGGAGGCTTGTATATTGGTAACGCCACTGATGCAAACAGTTCAAAAATCATACGGTTATCTTGAGTGGTTGCTTTCTCTCGTATTATCATCGAAATTGTTGAAAATATTATTTCACGAAGGGTTGACTAATATTCTTGATGAAGTTTATCTACTTTTTTGACATTCGACCGTTGCACGAAAATCCAATAAGTTTAATCGTTGCGAAATGATGTCATTTAACGAATTCAGTGCAAGAACCAATGAAATAATCAGACGTCAATGCAAAGACGACATTTCACAGTAGTAAAATTCAATAATAATAAAATTCTTGTGAATATAGCCGATTTTACATTTCATTTCCTTTAATGAGAGAATAGATAGAAGATAGAAATAGAGAATTTGATAAATGAAGATAGAAATAGGAGAACAGAAAATAGATGACTGGTAGACATCTTGTGTAGTTGGATATTTTCCTCTCTATATGGAATGTTCATAGCTTTGAATTAATTACTAGTACGTTATCATTAAGCGCAGATATATGTAATAGGGACAATTAACAACGAAAGAGGAATCTATCAAATAATAAGAATGTGACAATGCTGACGTAGTAGACCACGCCTGCAAATTCAAGCAGGTATCTGATTGGCCGATGGGTTGGACAGCCGCCATTTTACGAGATCAACCAATCGGATGCCAGAATAACGAGAACATCACAACAGAGCTGTGCTTCGATTCTCTCGCTCTCATTCTCTCTCTCTCTCTTTCTGTTTCAGAACTGAGTAGCCTACCACTTTTCTCTCCAACAATTTATTTATTTTCTTTTTTCTCTCTATTTTATTCAAATGAATGATATTAGCGTTTGCTCAAACCCTTGAATTGCAGATATTTACATCTCCAGATGCAAATTAGATTTTGAAAAAAATGAATAACCATTCTTGTAAAAAACTGAATCAGATAATAGAAAGTGAATGGGATGAACGCTTATTTAAAAAAATCCAATATCTTAGGCTTTTTCATTATACGCCTCAGCCTTTGCATATTGGAGTCAATTGATTTATGATTATCATTGACTTCTCATTATGACATCCGAGTATTTAAAGAAAAATACTTCATTGGATATGCTGGGCTCCCTCCTAGATTTCTCACAGATTGAAAATTAGTTGTCCTAGTCTAGGAAGAAAGAGAGAAAGACGAGAAAGGCGATCGCAGGTTGTAATGTAAGGTAAAGGTATCAGGGGAAGGAGAAGGAAGAAATGGATCGAGGTGAGGATAATAAAAATGATAGAAAAAACTCGAAACGTCTGGAAGTTTTGTTGAGAAGGATTGAGACAGCAATCAAGAGCAATAAGGGCGTAAAGGGGAAGTACTAAGAATGAAGTGGGTGAAAGAGAGAGATAGGCGTGATGGTGAAAGAGATAAAAAAAGAAAGATTTCGAACAGCAGTCGGCTAAACAAATCCAATTAGATTATTTATTAAAAATGAAAGATAGCTATCCACCCCTGTGAGTATAGCTGTTCTCAAGTTACAATTTATACCTATAGCATGAATCCCTGTATCTGTTGTATAGCTTGAATTTATATCTATTTTTCGTTTTTCTTGCTGCGTCGATTTAATAACTCGACAGATTGCTGGATAGGACTGAGCTGCAGAAATGTTTTCGTACCAGTTGAATAGAACAGGAGTTATCAGAGTTGAATTAACTTCTCTTAATTTTCTCTCAGTTTTTCCGCTTCTTTCTACATCTCTCGCTCACTCACTCTCTCTTCCAAACTCTGTCTCTCTCACTCACTCTCTATCTATCTACCTCAAACTCTATCTCTCTCTATTCATTTCTTCCTTTCTCCGTGAGTCCATTCTCTCCCTCTGACAGCTATATTAAGTTTGTTATCCGTGCCGGCTGTCCCATAAATATTTAAAGGCGTTCAAAGACTGTCAGATTGTCACTCAGTTATTCTGTTGCTAAATTTGGAGTTTTCCTCCGTCTTGGGGGTTGGGATCAAGATGAAGATGGAAATTATTATTCGGTATGAAGTGGAGTGGGCATGTTAGTTGAGAGAATTGATAGAGAATAATGAAAATTGATGTAAACTCAGCCTAAAAGTTCAACAACTCTGATGGAAATTCAGCGTAAAAATGTAACACAAATTAATAAGAATTTGTAAATTTATTTATAGATGAATAGTAAGATCGAATGTGAGCTACAAAGTATGGTGTAGTAATGAGATAAGAGTTTGTAATGATTGTAACTTGTCAGTGATTGTCACTTTTCTACGTCACGCCTCTAGAACTCTAGACTAGGGTTTGCGCGTGATCCTTACGCTCAACGTCTATTCTAATACCCATGGTTGAACTATTAGAGCGAAGATCATGAATCTGTACTCTTCTACTCAAATGTACTCTTCTGTACTCAATAAGCGTCATCCATTCAATCCAATCAATAATTTTGATAATAATTAAGTCCTCTGGATTTGTATTTCTTCAACCTGATGAATTACTCTTCTTCTCTTTTCGATTCTAGTAACAATCTTTTGTGTTTCTCCTATTGTTCATATATGTAAGGGGGTTCATATTTGTCAATTTTTAAATACTTCTTGATGATATCTAATATCTCTTCTACTTTTATTTGCTGGTTACTTTTTGACCATTCCAATATTATCAGTTTTAAACTCTTACACTTATTATTGAGAATTCATCACTGAGAATCATTTGTTTGTCTTTCAGAAGGCTACTCTGGTCTATGACTACACCATAGCTTTTCAACTAATGATCTATTTGGAAAAAATTGAGCCCAGAGGAAAGACCACAATGAACAGATGAACAGTGGATAATTCGTTTCTCAAAGGATGCACCATTTACTGACTGGAACCAATTATTTGAAGGTACGTTTTTATTCTCTCCATTCATGGGAGGACTGCAAGTTCATTCATTGTCTTAGCAGTCGTTCAATTCAACTCTTTTTCTACCTATTATCCTATAAGCCATCGTTTCCTGCTGATGACTCCGGTTTGGACAAGGGACAAAGGTGATTGTTGCCAGAGACTAATTAATGGCGGGGGCAGCTCTTGTTGCTCTAATTGGTCCATCGATTGATTGATTTGGGAAAAATCGAGTAAGACCATTTTAAGTCAGTGCTTTTCGATACGATAGCGGTTTTATATCGATAAAATAGTTTATATCGATATTGATATAATAACTTTATCGATTCGATAGTTTCCATTAATACGATAGGTTTCTGTTCAATCGAACAGAGCAGAACTGAATGGATAATGAATGGAAACTGAGCGGACATTGAATGGTTACTGAACTGAGACTGAACCAAAACTGATAGAAAAATGAATAGAGAATAAACGGAAACTGGATAGAAACTCAATTGAAAATGAACTGAAGCTTTACAGCAACTGATTTGTAACTGAACTGTACGATACTGAATTGTAACTAAAACGGGTTGCTCCAATATCACATTTCTGGATAATGTATAAAAAGTAGTGGAATTTATATATATATATATATATATATATATATATATATATATATATATATATATATATATATATATAACAGTTTTGTCTTCGCATAATGTAAGTCTCTTCAAAAGACCTTTACTTTCCAGTAAAATCAGTGTTATTTTATAATTAAGAATGGCTGCGATCACTGAACAAACATTAGATCATATTAGACAGGTTTGGTTCCTTCTATTTGGCACAATACTTTCATCGGTTCTATTTATTTATTTATTCATTCATCATTATTGGATCAAGCAATACAATCTTATAGGAAAGAAAAAACAGATGTTAACCCAAAACTTCTTCTGTTCCAATTTGATAAAATGTTCAAATTAAGGTTATGTTCAATAGTTTTGTTCACATCAACGATGTGTCTATTCTGCAAGTTGACTCTGTTACGCAATATTCATTCATTCACTAATTGAATGGAAAATACCAGCACTTGACTTTAACTGAGAAAGTTGATTTTTTTTGTTCCTATTCATAGTTATATTCAGCTTTGTATCAGATATTGGTCAATGCAATCCCCCCAGACCAGACTAACAACTCAATTAGCATACTTAACAACACAACTTGGCATGATAATTATATTGACTTGACAAGGAATCAATTAAATCAATTACAATGACCCAAGAGTTCTAGTTCTATGACTATCAATCCAATCCATTTTAAATTAATAAACATAGTGGTTGAAATTTGTTTTGACTTTGCAAGGAATTAATTTTTGAGCCTCCCTGAGCGTATTATTTACATAAGGGATGAATTTCAGCACAGCTTGCAGTGACCTCGAGTCAATTAGGGGTAATTGAATGGTCGCAAAGTCCATTATTCCAATAGAGTTCAATTATATGCGGGGTGTTTAGAGTGTGTGGAATGGCCGCAAGGGGACGCTGCTGCTCTGATCTAGTATGCAGTGGCCGTGGCATTCGACGATCAAGTAGGCGGTGGAATCAGATGCTGGCTGGCATATTGGTTATTAATGTGGCAGTGTATTGGACTAAGGGACGACCCTGCTCACGGTGCGTGTAATTGAAAGATTCCATTGCTATAGCAGGATCCTTTCAACTTGTCAGAAATCAGCTGTTTCAAAGAGCAATACTTAACCTACAAATGCTGAATCTCGCAGATTATTGAAAAGGTCTTTCAAAAATTTATTCTTTGAAAGGTATTCTTTAAAAAGGTATTTTGAAGACTTTAAAGGTCTTTAAGACTTTTAAGCCTTTTGATTATTGTGTCGAAATCACTGTTTAATTATTACTGGAACAGCTGATTTCTGACAAGTTAATTGGATCCTGCTATACATGTGTCTGGCACTATAAGCTGATGTGTGACGATTGTGTTGGGTCTGTGTATGCTTCAATTATGTTAAACCAACTTCTAGAAATCCTGTAATATAGGTAGAAGAGTGGACTGGACATACTATAGAAATGAATAGGTTGGCCTACCATGTAATAAATTCGTACGTCTAGTGCGTGGTCGCCTTTTTCATGGTTTACAAAACCTTGAAAATCCTATGAAATAGGCCTCATAATAAACAGGCCTCACAACTCGTGAGTTTTCATAGTGATAAGGAATTGAGTATATTTTAGGTGGTATTTAGGATCTGTATATATTCACAGATGGTTTGTTCTCGAACTTTAGGCCTTTACAGATCCTAGAAGCCAAGAAATACATTCTGAATTCCTTATCACTCAAAAACCTCATGAAAGCCTTTCTCATAAAATATTTGAAGAATTGTATACTATAGGACTTGCAATAACAGGAATATTTCATCATCCCTCATTCGCTTCAACATGATCAAATTTTTCAATTGAATCTCAAACCAGTAAATTCAATTCGAATTGAACTGTTGATTTATGAGTGACACATTCTGGAGAAGACGAACATACTGTAATACTAGAGCGAGAGTAGAGCGAGACCTAAAGTTGAGACCTAGATTGTCCTCACTACTCAAAGAGTTTTAACTCAAGAGTCTGAGTTTTTCTCAGCAACTAGAAAGGCACAATTCCAAAACTTGAATTCAACCTGCCTTCCCATATCAGCTTACAATAACAAAACATCAACAATTTTGATGGAATCTTGTAGCTTACACGAACGATATAATATGAAAGAAACTGACACGTTGAACCCGCAAGAAAATGAATAGTATTTCGAACCAATAAATTAACATATCAAAAGCAGAGAGCATGCAACATGTGTTGGTGAGATATTAATATGAGGCAGTATGAATGCTGACTCATATCATAACTTTTGAGAAATGGAGAGTGTGTGTGTTTGTGCGTGTAAGTTCAGAAGAAGACATATAGCTATTTCGTTAACGTTAGTGCTACTTGTGTAACATTATGGAAATGGGTGTCCCTTGGTGAAGTTTGTTAAAGGAGGGGAGAGAGGAGCAGGAGGAGGAGGAGGAGGAGGAGGAGGTCTTGAAAGAGCAATAAGCCACCTTTACACTACTCACTTGCTCGTGAGACAAAGTTATACTTGTGTTAAAGCAGAGCGGACTTGCTTTCCGTAAATTTGAATCAGCTTTCCGTTCTGTTAAGTTTGGCGAAGTTAGGAGACAGGAAATCGATATGGTAATCTTGGAAGTACTGTTGTGAGCCTCCTCGTGTATGTTTTCAGGAGGGCATAAGTTCTCGAGTTTGTTGTTGGCTGAGGGTAAAGTGCGATAATTCAAATAGAAAGAATCGATTACTACAACAATCACGTACTGCTATTTGCATAAGTTCTGAAAATGGAGTTCGGACTTGATTTTAATGGTGAGAAAGTGGGTTCTTCTTTTGTAAACTGAGGTGTTGACTCTAGGTATCATGTTGAATTTTGAAGCGATTTGGTTGAAATTTTCTTTCATAAATTGAGATGTTGATTTTATCCTGTTGAATTTCGAAGTGGCTTAAGTCATTTCGTTGATGTTATGAGTATATTAACCATCAAGTTCAATTTATCATTATTATTTTTCTCATTTTTCAATTGAATAATATCTTTCTATTCTGCAATCTAACCTGTTGATTCATCCATCACTCATCATCCCTCTCGAAGAATGAACATTTACAATTCTAAGCTTTGTTATTTGATGTGGGCTAGTTACAGTACAATCGTAATAAAATTATCGTTAGCATATTAAATCTCATTTTCATATTTTTGGCTAACGTTTTCAATAAACGGTTTGTTCAATCTATTCAACAAATATTACTTTTATTTTCAACTATCATATTCTTGAATTCAAGCAGAAATTATAATTTGTAATCATTAAACGCATGATACAGGGTGAATACCTCTATGGAATAGGCTAAGATTTTAAAGTTAAGATTAAACATTTCACTCATATTACAGGCTCAGGGAAGACAGTAAAATCAGTTGTTTTATAGTAGTTATTGTATTATAAGTATTCAAAAGTTTCATAAAGCAGGCTACAGCATTCATGTGAGCATCATCATCACCAAAAACAATATGAAGGTACTACCTCCATTTGCCATTGAATCTGATTTTCAAGTCGATTCTTTTCAACAACTTATCACTAATAAATAAAAATCTCTCACTCGATTGGAAAAAAGGAAAACAAAAATATTTTTGATGAGAAAGGCACATTAGCCTATGTACCAGCACAATCCATCAGATAATTAATTTTTTATTGGGTGCCAATCAGATTTGAACAGCTACAAATGCCGATTTAATCAGGCAGTAACGACGGCTGGTGTTGGTTTTAGGAACCGAGAAATGTCAGTGAAAATAATCGAATGCAATCGTGGCTGGCACAAAATCGAGGCGATTTCAATTTTGTCGCCACGATTAGCCACGATAAGTAGATTATGCGCCGCGGCGAAAGGTCAGTCCGGCTGTGATTGGTCCGCTGGCGTCCGCTCGCATTCTCATTGGTCGATTTGTAAACGGTTGACTCGGCTTCTGCTGCTTTGTTGCCAATGAATAAATTATCGATAATCGAAGTTGTATTGATCATTGTGATAGGAATTTTTTTATTTTTGTCAAGTAATTGAATTTCAATAAATTATTGATAATCGAGTTGTAGACTATTTGCAATTGACTGGTATCATGATCTGTAATCTGTGAAATTTAGAGGTTCAAAAGATTTCCAAAGGAATTCATTGAGGTGGAAAAGGGCAAGGAGTGGAGAGGAACTATTTGGGGAGGATTGGATTAGTTTATTCTCTTATTCATAATCAGTATATATCGGCTAAAGTTCTGAACAGTATTAGTGAAATAGACTTGAAAAGCTGAGAAAGATGATGAGTAAGAAGAGAAAAAAGAGGAAAGGAAAGAGACGGAGAAAATCAAGAACGAAAGAAGGAAGAATAAGAACGAGAAGATTAATAAGAGACTATAAGAATGAATCGCAATCAGAATTCAGTTCATCCAAAGACAATAGAAAACTATTAAGTATTACTACTAAGTACTACTAAGTATTCTAATTTTCTTTGGTTCATCAGATACGTTTTCAAACACTACATTATGTCAAGAGGTAGTCACATTAATCTAGTTGAGTGTTTCATCTTTGTATTATTGAATGTTTCAATAATACTAATACAAACTATTTGCATATGATCGATTACCAGATTTTGAATTAGAAAGAATTATGAATTCAAAACTGGTCTCAGAAATGGAATAGAATTGTTCCGTACTAGTATAAAAATATCAAATTTTGTATTTTTCACTTAGCTACTAGGAAAAAGGCAAAATTTGCTGTTTTTATTCCATTTTAGAATAGATGAATTATCGATACTAAAAGTTATACTTATTATACAGTAGAATCTTTCACTATATCTATACTTACATTCGGAAAATCTTATAAATTGAAAGTTTACAATGTGAATTAAGTAAATTGAATATGAGGGTAGCAAATGAACAATCATTTAGCCTTTATTTCAGTTGTTGAGTGGCAGTTGCAAATGTGTCACAAATTATGAGTTCAGCAACCAGTATTCGATAAGTTATTTGTCGAATACAAAGTATGATATTGAGAAAATGTCGCACATACAATGATTTTATATTTGATTGAAAGGAAATTAACATGATCAATCACAGGAACAGTCAAAAATTAAATGTTTTGACTGAGAGTGCCGTTGTAATTTGTTTAAACCAAGATGTCAAGAATGTCAATCGATAAAGAGATTGGAATCAAATTCAAGATGATTTCATTTATCAAAATCACAGTGGCTATATTTGGTCAATTTGAGAAGGACATCCAACATTTCGTGCATATTAAATTCCTGTTTTTGTGATAGGATTGAAGTTGAATCATATTGAATTGAGTTCATTTTTATCATTTCATTATACATATTGACAGAATTTCATGAGCACAGAAACTGTTTTGATCAATAAATCGCATATTCAGTTAAATAATATCCTGCAAACAGTTTTGAGATATTGTCCGATTTCAGTGTGGTAACATGTCTGATTTATAACTTCGAAAATATCTTAAAACAGCTTCACATATCGTGGTGCGGCTTTCGCTATCTTCATTTTCTCTTGAACGTATCAAACTGCGTGTACAACAGAATCAATTTCCGCTTAAAAAAAATGAACTTAGACTCATTACATGGCATATTCAATCAGACTTGAAATTTCAAGAACTTTAAAGCCGCCTATATCTCGCAAACTAACAGGCCCACAATGACCTCAATTTAGTCTCAAATTGTGGGTGGGGTTTAGCATACCAGAGAAATCATGTTGGAGTCCTATTCTCGAAAAAGTGACACTTCACGGTCGCGGCCTGACCAAATGTAAAAACAAGTGGAAAATTACGATACCTTGATAAAACTTTGAAGAGCTGCATTAAAAACGGTTGAGGCCCATAGTCAATAAATTTGGTCTCAAATTCAGGCAATCTAATCAGCTTTCAGTAAACTATGTTGAATGTCCCATAAGAAAAATTGATTCTTCAGGCTCACAACGAAGAAACGTAGAAAAAGTGGAAAATTTTACAATTTGATTAACTTTGAAGGCCCAGCATCTCGCAAACTATTGGTTCATACCATAATTAATTTGGTCTCCAAATTGTAGCTTTTAAATTATCTTTCAAAACTGGCTTTAAAGTCACACTTGAAAAAGTGATGCTTCACGGTCAAATTGACCAAATGTACAAAACAAGTAAAAATTACGATAATTTTATGAACTTTGAAGAGCTGTTGATCTCGTAAACGGTTGAGCCTACAATAACCAATTAGGTATCAAATTGTAGGTATTTGAATTTACTTCTCAACCCTGTGTGTTGAATGTCCTATATGAAAAGTGATTCTTCAGGGTCAGAGTACGAAAAATCGAAAAAGGGTGAATTTTCGTTAATTTGATGAACTTTGAAGAGCTGTATCTCGCAAACAGTTTAGGGCCTACAATGATAAATTTGGTCTCAAATTGAAGGTAATTTAATATACTTCAAGAAATATATGTACAATGTCCTATATATAAGAAAGAAGTGATTCTTCAGGGTAAGAGTGTTAGGCAAACGTAAAAAATGTGCAAAAATCGCCATTTTATTTTACGATTTTTGGAGAAGTGATCCCATTGTTTGCCGAGTCTGAAACTTGGATTAAGCATCCTGGACCTACCATAAACATTGATAAAAGGAAAACCATTTACCCCATTTTGTGCAAGGTAGAATGTGCTATTTTACTGAACTATAAGTGGTTGTTCTCATTTCTTAAATCAATAACATTCCTCATTCATTCAATAGGATATTTGCACGAACAAAGGGTTTGAGGGGAAATGAATCAAGCGTTTTTGATCCGTTGATTTTCGACGCGTTTTGAGTCATTTTTCTGATTTTACCGATGGATTTTGGAGTAAATCCCCAACAATTTTGTCTGTGTGGTTTCAAAATCCCACAAAAGCTCTCTGTTTTTTTATCACATAGCATTTCAATCAAATATATTAGATGGAATACAGTCCATTTATGTGAAATTCATTGCTCTTTTCACAACAATTCATTCTAAAAAATCCTGTACCCTGGATGGTATTATGTTTCATCACAATATGATATCCGCTAAGAGTGAACAATTATTAAAGTTATAGGTTGAGAAAACTTATTTAATTTTCTCAAAACCACCAATTGTTTAACATATTTAAAGAAATACATTATCATTTTTATACTGTGCATCAATAAATATTGTGTTTAATCCGTGGCGAAGCGTGTTATACTTATTTGGTCATCGCCGGGTATATTTCGTATAATCAATCAAGTTTTATTGTTCACATCAGTATGATATATATTAAATTTCACCAAAAATCATCACATTGGATAGGCCTTAACATTTTTTATAGATAAAATTCCAATAATAATGTACTTGAATAAAAACGTACTTTCAAATGCTAATTAATTATTGTTAACACAGTAACACAGCAATGATTAATTTTTCATTTTGTGTTGCTGATTGATGAATATTTTAGCATCAATACGAAATGTAGTTGAGAATAGATTTACTGATATAATCTATTTGCTAAACTTCAATAAATTTTTCATCAGAGATAATCCATTCTATATATTTTGTTAGTCATAAGTTATTAGTCTAAAGATATTATATTTACGATTGATTAGTGACGAATTTTACCAAATGAAGTTGTTCCAAGAGAGTAACGTTTGTTTTGAATATTGAATCTTTGATTTTGAATATTGTAATCAATAATCGTATTCTTGATATTTTTCAAATCCTTATTTCCAATCAGCCTATTGAAATTGAGTTGAATCTTACTGCAGACGTTTTGTCTAGACACAAAACAATACTTCACGAAAACTCTTCAACAACGCAGGAACTTTACCAATAAATTTCCAGTAAGGCATTATTGTAACAATATAAGAACGTTGTGTTCCACATTATCCGGTTATGTTACATTATTGACAGCCTGTCTATTGAATTATAAGCTGTGGCCTGACATGTTTTCCAGTGAGCAGTCCAGCAGGAAAGACGTCATTATTTGTGGCAAAGATGACAGATTGATGCCCCTGTTCCGTACCAAACTGCTTCTCGAGCTCAGCAAACTAAGGTAATAAAATTTGTCGTAAGATCAATAAGCATTATATAACGTTATTAAAGAGCTTGAGAACATAAGTCGCTCCGGTTAGAGAGCCGACCCGTTATAAAATATTGGAGAAACTTGTAATAAAAGACAATAAGTTTTTTATGACAGTAAATGAAAGTACGCAAGTTGAGCTGTGCTGTAAAATCCATTGATATCATCCACCTCATTATTTTCCACCTCACCTGACCTTGTAAGTTGGATTACAATGAGAGGATGCTTTGTGATTTTATGTGCAACAGGGAAAGATCGTTGTAATAAATAATGATGGTGGAAATGTGTAGAGGAAGAGTGTTTCAAGTTGAAGTAATAATTGGGTGGAATGTCACTCTCGTAATAAAAGTGTCATCATGAATGCAATTAGGGTTGTTTGAAATGAAGTGGAGAAAAGTTGAGAATTGAAAAAATCTTCAATTATTTTTAATTGACATTTGATAACTTTCGATTACATGTGGCGAGTTTACTAGCTACTATCCGGCTTTTTGGGAGGCTACCGTAGCATCGACAAACGTTAGCGTCGACACGACGTAGCATCGACAAACGTCGATGTATTATAGACTCTCTTAAAGACCTTTAAAGTCTTTGAAAGACCTTTTCAAAGAAGATTTTTCAAAGAATACATTTAAAAAAATCTTTTAAAAAGAATCACACATTTTATCAAAAAAAAACATGAGTCAGAGCTTCGCTTTCTGATAGACATTTAACAAAATCAAAAACAATTTAAGATAATATTTATCCCTTGTTTTGAGTAGTGAATTCAACCAACTGCTTTTCATCTCTCATAATCGAAGAAAAATAATAGAAAAGAGCTTATTTTTTATTAATTTTTTACATGTGTGTACCATCTCACACACGCTGTATTCCCCCGGAATGTTCTTGTTTTTGTTAGTCTTAAATTTTGTAGTTTGTAAGCAACAAATTGTTATTTTTTGAATAATAAAAATGATTCATTCATTTAATTTTCTTATTCTCAGTATACGCTCCAGTCAACAAATAATCGAAGGTAATTGTTGATGTATCCTCAGGAAATGGTGAAACCCCTCCAATTTATCGATGATCTTGAAATTGGATTTTATGAGGAGGCTCGTGACTACCAGGTAGGCCTATGTTTGAATATGATATTTTAAAAGATTTTCATGATTTGATGTTTTAAGATTTAAGTATACCTGAGACTTATAAGCATATGCATTGTTGACTTGAAAATAAAAATTTATTGAGACGAGTATACATGAAAAAGGTGTGTGAAAAATCTATAATCTATGAACTATTCTCTCCTATTGAGATGAGAAACACTTCTTCAACAGATTGAAGAAATGTAGGCTACATGAAGAACAAGAGAATTGTGGGGGGGGGTACATATTTATACATCTATTATGTTGAATAAAATAAAACTTTTTATTCAGTATGGATAACTACGACAATGTCACCTTCACTACTACATAGAAAACATCCATATGTGATAAGAAAGTTAATACAGAAAAGATAGTGGTCGGAAGATATGAGAAAATTCTAGAGCCACCTTATTCTCAAACCCATTAGAACTGTTTTCGTAAATAATCAACTCCTTCTTGCTCCATTCTCAAAGCGAGAAAAAAGGATCAAGTTAGTGGAATGTAAGAGAGTGAATGAGATAGTAAAGGAAAATTTGAAGTAGTTGTACAAAAAAGAAATAAAACTAATGTAGATGAACAAGGAGAGAATGAAAAAGGAAAGGTGAAAAGGAAGGTGAAGGAAGAAGAACGAGAAGAGAAAGGAAGAGAGGATGAGAAGTGAGAAGAATAGAGTTCTTTTCCAGTCTAGTCAGCGATATTTTAGCGTAGCGCGACGGCCTTGAAAAGTTGCAAATTCTCACCACGAAGAGAAGAGCTGCACTAATAAAAGACCGCTCAAAGTCGTTTGTTTATTTCGACACAGTGTGCTGCCTTTATGAGCACTGAAGTTGCCAAAGATAATGCTGAAAACGTGCTATTCTCACAAAGTTGACAGTATGGGTTCTTGGTTATACAAGTGTGATAAATAGTGAATGCTTATTTTCTTGTGGGAAGAGTTAGTGTAAAGTAATGTCTCAATTGTTAGTAGTTTTTTACACGTATATGGGAGGATATTGAGAGCTGGGTTTTGAAGCTCCATTGAAAGTTACAAAATTTGAATGACAAATTTGAGTCACTCATCATTTCAATCTGTTCATTAGTCAAGTGATTGCAGTAAAACTTCATCTTAAAAAAATCATTTAAAAAATGTACTTGAAAGTGGAAGTTTGAAGTTGAAATTGAATTCCTTGTCTGCACAATGCTGCAATTAGTTTCATTAATTCTCATGTTAACCAATAATCACAAGTTGATCTATAATAATGACTACTACCTAAAAATCAAAAGTTAATGTAAGTCTCTATTTTTTGTTGTCAAATTTACATAGAAAATACTTCATTACTCAAGTCGGCACTTCCTTTTCCACTAACTTGCATCATTATTTTATTCTCTGAATATTTCCAACGATTCAGCTCTTTTTATAATAATGTAATGCTGAAATCCCATCAAATATGCACAAGTCATTCAAGAAATCATTGCTTTATATTATGGAATCGAGGAATCATAGGCATAATCCAGTTTGGGCACAAAAAATCCAGTGGCGTTTGAGTGTATTTTGTTGATTTATTTAAATGCTCATCAACTCTAATTTCTTGTTTTCTTAAGTTGTAGATAATAGTTTCGATGAGCCTTGATGATTTTCTGATATATTTCATTTAAGATAGTAAACAACTATGATCAAATCAATTTAATTTGGTGCTTGGCATTAGATAGATAAATATAGATAGAGAGAGATATTATTTCTTGACGTTGCTGATGACCGTAGAGTACGATGGCAAAGAAATAATATCTCTCTATCTGTCTATCTATCTAATGCCAAGCGCCAAATTAAATGAATCTGAATTTATCTTGATGTTGATCGATGTTGATCATTGATACCAGTAAACCAGTAAATATTGAAGTTCACAATAGGATATTATTAGTAATATAGGTGTATCATATTGATGTTGTACAATATTAGGATTCGCGTAAATTTTGTCGATGTCTATTCCATTGACACTTGGCAAGCAACATGCGTGTAGAGTTCAGTTAGAGCTTACCTTTTTCATGAAAGACATGACGTTGGTAGGCAACATTGACATGGTGGTGTTGTGTTGGTCGGATCGGTGTTAGTAGACGAATGAATGCAATTGGCCCCTCCCCTTCCTCACATACTCACACAGGCGTCAGCCTCTGCGTCACTCTCCACTGCTTCCATGTTCCGTCTGCAAAATAATTAACATTTGAAACATGAATAACATTTTTTAACATGATAAGTTGTATGAGGAGAATATTACAAATTTACAGCTGAAAACAATAACTATTCTTATCTATTAGAAGATCAATACATCATTGAAAATCAATTTTTCACCTGAAAGTGTATTACACTTGAAAGAGTAATTTTTCACTTTGAAGTGTATATTATTTCCTTCAACTTGATTAAAACTCAATTGAAAATATTTCCACGCGGCTATCCTTGATTCAAATTGACAAGGAGTTCAGCCTTGAATTATAGGCTGTATAAAAGATTTCCCAGAACTCTAATTATTAGTCAAAGTTTTTTTTTCTCAGAAAAATTAAGAGGACCCTACGGAAGGTCTCGAAATTGCTTTGTTACTGAGATAATTATGGCAGGACGTAGCAAATTCGTCACAATATTCTATAAATTTATCTTGTACTTATTAGGCCAAGACGAAATTGCTTTAGTACACAGATGAATGATTAATCGGTGTTTTCATAAGCGACTATTTGAATTACTGAAGTCCATTAATCTAATGAATCTAATGCTCGGCAGTTCCTTTTTTAAACTAAAACGTTTCAACTGGATGTTGAACGCTATATAGGTCTAGATAGGCTATCGACTCGTATTGTGTAAAATTGTCTGAGAAATCGATCTTGTCTTCATTCTATCATCTTAACTTCAATTATACTTTACGAACCTGAAACCTAATATTAAGAAAAAAATTTCAATCCCATCGTCACTTTAATCATAAAAATATTGAACAAATGACTCAAACAAACATCTATCAGTGGCGAAGAGGAGCTACAAAATTTATGCAGCGCATTTGTGCTATCAGAGGGCGGTCGTCGCATTTAGATGATAATCTGAGCGAGGTCTTGATCAAATTCCTTTGAAATATGGGTGCACGCGCGCGTCAGGCCCCAATCAGAATATTATCAGACAACTGCTGCTGCTGCTGCTGCTACTTCTGCCATTCCTACTGCTGCTTTCGCTGCTGCTGCTGCTCCTACTTCTGCCATTCCTACTGCTGCTTTCGCTGCTGCTGCTTCTGAAGCTGCTACTGCCGCTGCTTCTTCTTCTTCTGCTACTACTGTTGTTGTTGTTGTTGTTTTGTTGTACTAATATTATCCTTCGCAGTCCTCCTACTTCTTTATGTTCATATATATTTTCTCTTCATTCGTTGTTAATTTTTCTTCTTCTTTGCCCAGATCTTTTACTTCCCTTCTCATTCCCTTCCTACAGCCATACCATTCCCTTCTTTCCTTATTTTTTCCTCACTCTTCTTCTAGTTCTTCCTCTTCGTGTTAATTTCGTTTCATTCCCTTCTTCTACTGTATTATCTCATGATTGTTCTTATTTTTTCTATTCAGTGTTGTAAATTCTCTTTCTCGTATTCTTTGCACTGCTCTTTGTACTGTCTTTGTACCATCTTTGTACTGCTCCTTCATCATGCCTCGTATGTTTCTCTAGTTTTTATTTCACTTTTGTTTTTCTCCTCTTCTTTATCCTCTCTCCTGTCAACCATCTTTTTTTAGTATCTCATTTATTATCTTCCTTTTTTATTATCTATTCAACCACAAACTCTCCTTTTCTTATCTTTGGCCTTTTCCTATCTTCTCTGAAACATTCCCTTCTATTATCCACCTCAAAACTCAGCCAACCGCCTCTTATTCATCCATCCTTTCTCAACCCATCATTAACAACACCCACCCAAGATATTCCAGATTATTTATCTTTTTCAAAATGCTTTCTGGCGTTATGTGGCGGGGTGGCCTAGCTACTAAGCGACGAAAAATCGTCTACTATTTATTCTGCAGCAGCCAGCCACTCCTCTCCAGTCGCTAGGAAATGATGTCTCGTTAATCGGACGACTTTGTTGGATTTTTTTCGGCAACTAAAATATGACCGACTGTCAGTCTGTGTGCGCTAGATAAAAGTTTCAAGTCTATTTATAAGAGTTGGGTCTTAATAGCTTCTAGCGACTAGGTTGATGCGTCGGCCGTTCAGGCAGAAAAAGCGAGAAATCATGGAAATTATCGTCATTTAACGTGGGCTAAATTCGTATGACTTCAGAGCATTCGACCTGTCGAATGTTATTCAAAATCAATATCTTGAGATTGAAGGTCATTGATATTAGTTTCGCTGAAATCAATTTATATAATTAATTATTATGTGAATAGATCTGGAAAAATTAATTTTTTGATTTGAAAATTGGAACGATCCCACTGATATTGAATAGCATCCACATTTTACTCTGATATATCAATCTACAATAATGATAGAAAATGCGATCAAGTTGAACATTATAAAGACACTTATTTGTTCTGTTTAAGCTACATAATTTTTATATTGGAATCAGTTATTGAATAAGTTAGCCTATGTGGCTATTTACTGTATTGATTTACTCATTGATGATGATATTGATTACTCATTGATGATGATGACTAATAGGCTACTTGGAATGCGTATATGGAATATATTTCAATATAATAATTATCTCTTCATCATCACAGTTGTATTATTCCATGTAAGGCTAGGCGTACACCGGTTAGTCAAGACAAGACAAGATTAGTCACGTTTAGTCACAGTACTTCACATGGTTGCTTATGAAGCAACACACACCGATTAGTCATTGCATCAGTGTGTGTCTGATCTTGTCTTGACTAACCGGTGTACGCCTAGCCTTACATTGTACTACACTAGACCATATTCAATCTCGTGAATCATACCAATCCATGAATAGTTACAATTCATGCTACATATTAATAGAATCCATACAGAATAGTATAAAAGTGTTCAAAGTTTTGATAAGACCATTAGCAGATTGCTGCTTATGAAGACGCTTTCCAATGTTTGGAGTGGAATTCAATTTGCGAACCGGAGACTCTCGAGCTCCACTGCAACAACCCGGTTGTCGACTCAATACACGTTCGACTATCGAGTATCGAGTGAGATTGAATAATAATTCTGAAAAGCAATTCGACCGAAAGCGATTCAATTAGCGAATCAAAGATGGCTGCCCAAAGATTATAATAATTTATTCATTGTGACCGGCTGAGTTTTCCTCCTTCATTAGCACCGACAAGTGGTCCTTGACAAAGTTCGACTTGAATCTTTCGCCAGTAATCTTTCCTCTGTGAAGTAGTCCTTGATAAAGTTCGACTTGAATCTTCGCAAAGTTTTGCCATCTCAAGGGATTATTGGATCGGCGAGCAAAGTCACCCATCACCACTGTCTTATAGCCTACCTTGGCTGGATCAATCCCGTGAAACTAATATGCTCCAAGTTGAACTTGAAAGGAATTGATTCGAGAATCAATGAAATGTGGGTTGATCTGATGTTGAGAAAGCAATTTTGATTGAACTTGAACTTGAAATGAATTTGTAGTAGTAGCTAGTAGAATTATTATTCGGTGTCCAATAGTAAACTTGTATTACTGAAACTTGATATGAACTGATCTTGGAGTGAATTGAATCAATCTCTTAAAAGAACTACAGTCAGTTCATGTTGGGATTCAGAGGGTCAATATAGCGTTGCAACCAATATTGTTCAAACTTGATATGGATTCTGAGTAAAATTATCCGGTGAATCAATAATCCAACTTATATCACTAGTACTTGAAATGAATTGATCTGAGGATGAACTCAACAGCAAAACTAATGTCAGTCAGTTGAACTTGAGACTCAAAATATTGATGTTGAGTCTCCCATATTACATACGGCAATAGGAATGTTGTTGAATTTGTTTAGGTCACAATCATGATGTCATTTTATGGTCGGTAAATCTAATCAGAATTCAAGCAATCGGCTGTTGGTAAATCAACCTGGCGTTGGAAGCAATATTGACTGAGTTCAAAATTAATTTGCTATAGGATTCTGCAGTGGAATAATATCAGTAACCCTTGAAATGATGTGGGAATCAGTCAGCAAATGTGATTTCAGTTCAACTGGATTGATTTAAGGTTGATATCATTTGTTTGAGTTATGGAACCAATATTGATTGTGCTTGAAATGAATTGACTACCAAATCCGTTTGATACTGGATTAATATTAGTTCACTTCAAAATTAATCATCAGACAGTTGCTCCAGTATTCAATTTGGATTGCTCGATTTCAAATTAATTGTATACTGCACACAAGTTGATAAGTTAACAAGTTAATGATTGGTTGTCTTGATAAGCAGAATATGCGAGCTTATTAGGATACAATTATTCCTTATTCCAATCATTTCAATAATCTACGAACAGTCTTCAATAATTTAAAAAACTGCAATGAGTAATAATTATACGTCATTTCAATAATTTTGATTGAAAAATATCCTGAACAGTTATGCAAAACTGATTTCAATTCCAACCATTCTTAATAAAGATCCACTTATTTGATGTGAAAGCTTGTCAGAACTTGTAATTGGAGATCCTTCATTGAGCCGTGACAGAATTGTGAAATTCAAACCGCTAATTGCGATAACTAGGCTGTGTGGGCGGAAAAGTTTTCGATTACTTTTTTTCAATATTGTCGACAATTCTATCCTGCTGCGACAATCTCAGATGTCTTTCACCCACTCAATTTAATCCTCGCTTCATTCCTGAGAAAGGGATGAGGATAGAGATGAAAGAGGAAAAGAGAGTGAGAGAAATAAATGGGTAAAGGGAAGCAAGGGAAATGAGAGTGGATGAGACTAGTTGAAGGATAAAGAAGCCGGAAGGAAAAGAAAGAATGAAGATTACAAGAAGAAGAAATATTGAAAGAAAAAGTGCCAGAAAAAAGGAAGAAGTAAGGGGAGTGGATTGCTTGATGAAAGAATTTGAGAGAGAACTAGGGGATGAAAGGAGAGAGTAAGGCTGAGAGAAAGAGAAGTCTGAGACAAAGAGAGAGAAAACAAGGCTGAGAGAAGGAGAAGGTGTGTGAAAGAATAGTTACCGACGACAGAGAAGAAGAATATATAAGAAGATAAATATAAGGAGAACAGAATATCAGGAGAGAAAATACCATAATATATAAAAATAAGAAGAGGAAGAGAAAGAGATGCAAATTAATAAGAAAGAGAGGTTAATGACGAGGAGTATATAAGTAGAAAAGCGAGTGAGAGGGAATGATAATGGTAAGAGAATAAGGAATAAATGAAGAAATATGATTAGATTAGAACAAGAACGAAGAAGGAATAAGAAGGATAGGGATTAAGAGTTGGATTAGAGAAATGAATTGGAAAAAGTGAAGTAATGGTGTATAAGAAGAAAATTTTCCAATACAGCTCTTCCATTCGACCGTCTTCTCCTGTTCCAATGTTTTTCTTTCATCACAGACTCTGTCCTTCTCTTCTCACTTCAAATCCAACTTTCTCCGCTTTCCAGTCCTTTTCTCCTAGTTTCTCTCTTTCTCTTAAGATTATTCTCATCTTTCTCTAAATCCCACTTTCTCTCCCGTGATCCGTTTCGGCACCCTTCAATTGAGGTAAGAGGCAGGCCGTGGGCGGACAAGTCTGTGGTTACATTTCGGCTGCTGCAAATTCAATTATATTTTGTAATCAAACACCATCGTTGTAACCAGTAGTGGGGGGGATAAGGGGGTGGTTACAAGTGGGGTGAGGGGAAAAGGGGGGTTGACGATAATCGAGATGAGTGTCTGGTGGTTGGAACGAAAATTGAAAATTAGAAGAAATTTGTGGAGGTGGTTGTTATGACGTCAGTCGGGGATGATGCATTCGATTTCTAACCGCTTGTGGTTAGGTTAGGAATAGGAAAGTTTGTTACTCTATCTCATCGCTCTATCTTACTCTCTCTTACTATTCCTTGTATAACTTTCTATCATTTTCCGAATCGTTAATGAATTTGTTATCTCGAGAATTGTCACTTAAATTATTCTATTCTATCAACTTTCACCTTTAAACTATTTTTTAATCTAATTTATTCATTCACTTATACAAATTAATACACAAGACAAAATGAAAAATGTATATTAGAACCAGCATAGACCAGTTTGTGTGCGTGAGCAGTTGTTCGAATTATTAGCTGTGTAACACGATTATACATTATTACATGCAACAGTTACAACATAATTTAATAACACTTGTTTATTGCATGACAATTTTCTTTCAACTCTGCTTTTTATGAGTTAAAAAATCATCCCTTATAATCCCATAATTTCATGACATAATTATAATGTCGTCAGCACAATATACAAACAAAAGCATAATCCATACATATCATAATGTACTCGTATATCATAATTATTAGAATATCATAGACTACTTTTGGGAAGATAGTTGAACTCAGGATTCATGATTTTGAGATGTGTATTGATTATGAAGACAATACATAACTGAGTGTAATATAAGTAAAGTGTATTGTCTCTGGTACAATGATGTGTCTCTCACACAACAGAAGCTGTTGTTTTGTTCTTTCTCTTGTCTTCTCATACTAAGCTCGCTTCTATCGTTGTGACCTTGATATGACCATGGCTTACGGTATCTTGTTTCTTGTGATGTGGTTGTGATGAAGTTTCGAGATTGTTGTTGCTGGAAGTTTCACATTGTTTCTTACGTAGAAAGGATTTCGTATACTTTGCTCGTTGCGAATTTACCTTCCTAGTCCGTGTGAATTTTCGAGTTCCATGAATTATTTTATTAATGTCTGGTTATTTTGAATTTGTGAAGAGTAATTTTGTTATTTTGTTGTTTAGTGATTCTAGTTTCTCTTGTAAGTCTGTAATCTTGTTCTAGTATCTCTTGTAAGTTTGTCATGTAAGTTTGACAACCGAACACGGTTCTCAAGAGTAAATAGGCAAAATTTTCACTCATTATTTTTCCAAAGAAAATTTGGAATTTTCGGTTTGAATATAATTCATTTTTCAAACTTAAGTTATATGTCAATAACTTAGGAGCAGCGGGAGCATTGCAAAAGTTAGCGTTGAATCTCTTTTTGAGGTTTCGAGTGAGGTAGGGTAATATCTCGAACTTGGAATTTAGGAGGGCTAAGGGAATGAAAGCTGTGGACTCCCTACTCCTTCGTATTGTTTCCCTGTACTTGAACCTAGCCGGAAATTGCAACTTGAAGCCAAATGAATGACAGTCTTGGAACCCCAGCATGGAAATTTCCAACCTGAAACATGTTCCTTGGCATCCTTATTTGTCATCTCTCTCACTCACAACACCTAGGACTAATTTAATTATTTCTCAAAATCCTAACAAATTCAGCCACCGTACAATGACGTCATTTGACGGAATCAATTCAGTTATTACTATTGAGTTCCATTAGATGGACTCATTTTATGACAGTTAAATCTAATAGGCTTTTGTGCAATCGGCATGTAATCTAGCTATTGAACATTTGCCCTCTCATGCTTATTTCTACCTTCTCTCACTAAATTTTATTCTCAACTTTTTCCAAAATTTTACTCAAAACTATCTTATTCTTTCGAAAAAATTATTTCTCTTTATATTGTTTTTTTGTATATTATTATTCGGCTTTCTTTCCACTTTTTTCTTCTCATGTTCTCTTATACCTTCTAATTATAATATTTTATATTTCTACTTTTTCGTTCTCTTATCTGTTACGAACTTCTCTTTTTCAAGCTTTCTTTTTTCTTTCTCCACCTCCTGTCGAAGATTATCTTCTTTTCTTGTTGCCTCTCATCTTCTATATCTTGATTTTTGTTTAGTTTATTTTATGTTTCCATTTATTTTTTTCTTCCTCATCTTCCTTATATCATTTCACTGTATCATTTTTCTCTAATTCCCTCCTAGTTATCTTCTCACTCTATTTCCATTCTGCATTACCCTTCCTGCTCCCAACTAATTCTATTGCCTATTTTTATGGTTTTTAGAACCACGTTTTCATTTTTCTCTGCTCCCCTCCTATCACAAGGCTTCTTATCAATGTTTAATTCGCACTTTATCCTCTTACTCTATCTCTCTTCTATCTCCACCTCCTTCTCACTTCTGTCTTCCCTCTTTTCTTATACCTTAAATTCGTCTCTGAATTCCACCTGCATCCCAGTTCTACCTTCTACCTCTCATTCCCTCTTTGTCGCACAACCGTTTTCCCCCCAGGCCACCATCTTTTTTTTTCTCCAACATCTTATTTCGCTGAGAGTTTTCTTGGCGCTATCGCCATGCCACACAGAGCTGTCCGTAATTGCTTGTTGAGCACAAAGACAAACTCTCGAGCAAATCGAGCAATAACGGTCTTCTTCTTGTTAAGCAGCTTTTTATTACAAATTTGAACGTAACGCTTGTCTGCTGTATTGTTGTAAAATCTGTTCAATATTCTGAAAATTCTGGATCATAGCAGCGCATCTTTTCGGTTATTATTCTCTCTCATCTTACTTCTTTTCTTCTCTCTCCCTCTCCTTTTCATCCACTTTTTCTTTTTGTTCTCTTTCTTATTATGAAACTTATTGAACGACACGATACAAACCAAGTTTATGATAACTTGAATTATTACTCTTTCAATCTTTTTCTTCCTTTTTCTCACTGTTCATGCTCCTTCATTCTCCTGTGATGTTGGAACATAATTTTATTATTCGACATGAATTATCAATTTTTTTGTAGAAATATGGAAAGTTTTGATGCATATTGACTTCAATATACATGAAGTAAAATTATTATAATATGGCGGATGGCGAATAACTTTCATTTAACATTTCTATGCTAACGGTTGATGTTCTGTTGATTTATTTTTTAAATATGTTTCTTAAATGTTATATACAGTATTTATGTGAAACAATTCAACAAAACATCACCCGTTACCATAAAAATGTTAAATGAAAGTTATTTGCCATCCGCCAAATTAAATGAATATTAGGCTACTATAACTACGATAAAGTTTTTGGAAATCCTTGGAAATCGAAGTATTGATTCATCAGATACTTTCAAATTCAATTTTAAATTTTATGTACTGTATTTGAATTAACCATCCACAAAAGTGGGCCATTGTTAGTAATTATAGCATTCTTAATTATTGATTATAAATCACATATCATATATTTTTATTGCTTTTATTATGTTCATTTGTTTATTCATGATGAACATATTACCAAATTTTTATTACTTATGAATGGCATTAGTATATTCATTTTATCAGTAATTGTTATAATAAATTCCTGCATTCATTGTAATTGCAAACTTGACAAATTCATGATTAATAATAAAATCATGCTCTTACATTACTACATTATAATCTCCCTTTCTCTTTTCCTCCCTTCCTGTTTCTTTCTCTACTCTCTCTTTCCCTCTCTTCCTCATCCCCCACTCTATTCTCCTCCTTCTTCCCCACCTCCCCATTCTCACCCTCCGACCACCTCCCTTTGGAGCAACAAATTGTGTTTGCAACAGCAACTATGCTAAAGCAGCACAGAGCGTTCAATCTGATTAATCGACAACTTAGTAAACAAGCGAGCGAAGTGAGTGCACACGTCGTCACAACTTTGATGGCAGTACGTCTAGCCAGCCAGCCCTGCTTGACTGCGTTCGGAATTAAACTGCAAACGTGATCCCATGTCATGTGCACATTCATGTCACCCTGATTCTCAACAGTGATCTCCGTTCTTTAGTATTGCAAGTGACAAAAGTATTCCTATTCTCCTATTATCATACAATTGAGATTATAAAACTATATGGAAGATGCTATTTACTATTATTCTTAAAAGAAATTGGATTCTGAGTAGAAATTGCTGATGTAGTGATACATGAATTATTTTGATTTAGGTTATTAGGCTTAGAAGATTTGAACTGTTTTTGGAAGATGGATAGATTTGTGTGGAAGCATGTTGTACATTTTTTTGAGTATCGATTTTTCATTGATGATAAATGAATAGAATATTTTGAAGGCATCCTCAGTTATTAATAGGAAGAAGTTGTCTAAACCAAAAATTTATTGAAACTTCGAGATACCGGTTTCGGTTGTTTCACAATTATCAATCTCTGGCAAATTAGGATGTTTTGATAAATTTTTGGCTTAGACAACTTCATGTCTTTTATCAATTTATGTATAACTACCATAATATCACCTTCACTAGTAAACAAAAAATCATCAGTTATCTTCATTTTTTAATTATTTTCTATCAGAATGGAATAGACCATTGGATCTACAAGGCTGTTTCCACCATCTTGACTCACATGTTCTATTTTATAAGAATTAAACAGAGTTTTTCTATTGCTTCTCAATATCAATCAATCCAACTAATATTATTAATAGTAATAGTGAAAACAACTGTAACGAAGGCATCCTTGGTTTAAACCGAATCAAGTAGACAAGTCAAAGTCCAATTACTTAAATTCGGTTCCGAAATATGACCGAGATAAAATTCAGTAGGCGTTCTTCAGAGCTGATGACGTATATATTGGGAAGGGGAGGAGCCAGTGGCAGCCTAAAATGGCAGACCAATAGGATTGCAAGAGGCAATCCAGCAATGGCAGACGTTTCGCTTTGTGATAATGGCAACCATCTTGATGAGTTTGAACTTTTCAATCTATCACCAATCTTCTTAGTTATGGAAAGCGATCTGAATCCCTGTTCGAGTAACTTGTAATTTGTTGATGTTTTCGAAAATATGATGATTTGGAAACAATGTAGAAATCATACAATGGTAGGCCTAATCGTAGATTTCAATGTACCTATCAAAACAAGGTTCTGAAACATATATTAATAACTTGGTATCAAAGTAGGCTAAATATTACCATTATTCATTATTTACTTTTTTCTTTGTTAGGAGCTTCCAAATCTCCAAAGCTACTTAATTCCAAAACTGCTCAAAAATATTTTTGAAGCAAAGATTTTCCTATATGTGCATTGTGCATCATTATATACACATAATTATAATGTATAGTTTTATTCACTGAATCCAATAGATTCATTTACAGATTCTACAAAAATCATATTAAAAGATAAAGATAAAAGACAGTTTTCTCTTGTACATTGCTTTTATATCGCTTATCTTTTTCCATCTTGTATACTTTTCTTATTTAGTTATTATACTACCTTGACTCTGATTTGGTTTTGCGAAAAAGATGCTAGGGCGTTAGCAACTTGTACGTGTGTGATGTATTAGAAGTTCAATTATATCTTTAAATAAGATTTTCTCCAAATACAAAAAATGAAACTTAACTTCGTATGCTTAGAATATAATATGTTGAATTATATTCATTATATGCACGTGAAATCGCTTGATATCATTTAGCAAATTGAATCAAACTACATTGATTTTGAACCAAATAAATGAGAATCAGAATCACTGCTGAAGTGTAGCAGCGACTTTAGACAATACGTTAGTGTGATAGGTTTGTGTATCTAGTTAAGCCAGTGAAAAGCCCGTATACTAGATAGCAAGTACTCTCACAACAATTTATGACCGTCTCTTGAGTAGACTTGTCTCAATAAAGACTTGTTTCCTATCTCTTTACACCCACTTGTACCATTCTGTCTCTGCTTGCTCTCTCACATCTTTCCTTATGACTTTTACATACTATTATTCACTCTCTCTTTCTCTCTGTTCATCTCTCATAATTTACTCTCAATACGTCAATCTTTTTTCCAGTCTCAATCTTTTTCTTTTTTTAGTTTGAGAAGCTACCAATTCGTGGTCTACTGTTTTGAATGCTACTTTTGAAAATAGAAACGAATGATTTCAAATTGAAAATAAACTGCACTCAAATCCCTGTTCAACATAGAAGTTGTAGTAGGAATTGTTGTCGGTACTAATACACTTTTATCACTTCATGTCGAAGTTAAAAAGTTTTAAAATCGAAATTTGATGATTGGAAAAGTAGGCTTCAGACCTTTTTGAACTGTTCATCCTATTATATTAAGCGAGCAATTTCTGTATGTTTATATGTATATATGTTTAATATCAGGGTACCGAGCTCTGCTCGGGGGTAGGTCTACAAAGGCACAGGAATGGAAATTTTAAAGGAAAAAAAGAAATGAGATTAAACAATTTTTTAAAGTACAGCCATCAGTCTTATGCACTGATTCATCATTGCACTATGGAAAATTATTCTGAGCTTTCGAAATATTATGAATAATCGAGTTTGAATGCATATCATTTGAAAAATCGCACTTATAAAATTTTGCTTCATAGAAATAATAATATGGGTTGATATGGTAGGATCATTTTAACTCTGTCAGAAAACAGCTGATTTAACGTCAGTAAACGAGCGTACATCAAGCAGCAGTTTTCTGACAATTTGAAATATTCCTGCTACAACAATTTTTAGCTCAGCTGTTTTGATGAACTCTCGACGATTTTCCTCAAATAATAAAAACAGATCACATGGCTAACTTCATGACTCAAATTTTAAAATAACAATACACTATGGAATATTTTCAAAATTTCTAATTCCTTTAATTTTCTATAGATAAATTAAGATCAGAAAAAGAATAGGAGCAGCTTATGTGTTTCGATATTTTTCTCAATTCCAGTAATGGAACCGCTGGTTTTACCAACATCAAGAACCAACGGAAAATTGTTTCTTCCTGTCAGCTGATTCTCTGTCTTGTCTCAGCAGCTGAAATAATAATCTTGTCTCACTCACACACTCACTGCTCTCACTCTTTCTCATCATTTACAGCCAACGGAAATTTCTTTCTTCTGTCAGCTGATTCTTAAAGGATCAATTTCTCCTTTTAGGTCCTTTAGCGAGTTATCCCAGGATGAGACCCGGCGCAAACTAATTTTTGTATCACAAACCTCCTATATTCCAAATTTCGTCAAAATCGTTAGAGCTGTTTTCGAGGATCCGTTGGCCACATATAAACATATCCTATTATAAAGCGAGCAATTTCTATGTTTATATGTTTATATGTTTTTATGTTTATATGTTTTATGTTTTATGTTTATATGTTTATATGTATGTCCAACGGATCTCGAAAATGGCCCCAACGATTTTGACGAAATTTGGAATATAAGAGGTTTGTGATACAAAAAATTGTTTGCGCTTGGGTCTCATCCCCTGATAACTCGTAAAGCTGACCTTAAAAAAAAGGAAAATGATCCTTAAGAATCAGCTGACAGAAGAAAACAAAACCGTCGGCTGTAAATGATGAGAAAGAGTGAGAGCGAGTCAGTGTGTGGGAGTGAGACAAGATTATTCCAGCGCTGAGACAGTGCATCCAATCACATGATCACTTTTTGATAAAACCAGCGGTTCCATTACTAGAATTGAGAAAAATATAGAAAACATAAGCTGCTCCTAATCCCCTTCTTATCTCTGATTTTAATTTATGTATAGAAAATTAATAGGAACTTTGAAATTTTGAAAATATTCCATACTGTATTGTCATTTTAAACCTTTCTGAGGCATGACCAAAATATGGATCTGTTTTTATTTATTTGAAAAAAATCGTCAAGAGTTCATCAAAACAGCTGACCTAAAAATAGTTTCCAACCCATATTATTATTTCTAATATCGGGGGACCGAGCTCTGCTCGGGAGTACAAAGGAAATTATAGGAAAGGAAATTATAAAGAAAAAAAGTATGAAATTAAACAATTTCTTAAAGCCATCAGTCATATGCACTAAATAATCATTGCACTATAGAAAAATCTCAGCTTTCAAAATATTACGAATAATCCAGTTGGAATGCATATTATTTGAAAAATCGCTTTTGTGGTAAAATTTTGTTTCAGAGAAATAAGAAATAATAAATGGGTTAGTAATCAGCTGTTCAATGAACTCTTGACGACGTTTCTCAAATAAATAAAAACAGATGACATGGCTTAACTTCATGCCTCAAATTTGAAAATACCAATACAATATGGAATATTTTCAATATTTTGAATTCCTTTTAATTTTCTATAGATAAAATTAAAATAAACGAATAAACGAAAAATAATAGATAAACGAATTATCTCTAACAGCTGATAATTATAATCTTCCCTCACTCGCACTCACTCTCTCAACATCAAGAACTGACGGAAAATTGTTTCTTCTGTCAGCTGATTCTCTGTCACTGTCTCAGCAGCTGAAATAATAATCTTGTCTCACTTACACACTCACTCGCTGCTCACTCTTTCTCATCATTTTACAGCCGACGGAAATTTGTTTCTTCTGTCAGCTGATTCCCAAAGGATCGGTTTTTCCTTTTAATGTCCTTCAGCGAGTTATCCTAGGATGAGACCCGGTGCAAACTAATTTTGTATCACAAACCTCCTATATTCCAAATTTCGTCAAAATCGTTAGAGCTGTTTTCGCATAAATACATATATAAATACATAAATACAAACATACATAAATATACATACATACAATATAACATTAATATAATAAGTTATCGTTTAGTATAAATTGTATCTGATTTTTTATATCATTCAAACTCGATTATTCATAATATTTTGAAAGCTCATAATAATTTTGTTTATAGTGTAATGATGAATCAGTGCATAAGACTCTGTCATTTCTAAAAAATTGTGTTATTCATTTTTTTTTTTCTTTGAAATTTCCATTCTGTGCACCCTACCTTCGAGCAGAGCATACCCTGATACCCTACATATTAAACATATAAACACATCAGAAATTGCTTTCGCTTTAATATAATAGGATATGTTTAGCGCATGTCCAACGGATCTCAAAACGGTTCTAATGATTTTGACGAAATTTGGAATATAGGAGGTTTGTGAGATATAAAAATTAGTGCTGGTCTCATCCCTGATAACTCGCTAAGGACCTAAAAAGGAAAAGCCTGATCCTTTAGGAATCAGCTGACAGCAGAAACAAATTTCCGTCGGCTGTAAATGATAGAAGAGTGAGAGCGGTGATTGTGGGAGTGAGACAAGATTATTCCAGTTGCTGAGACAATGCATTTCAATCACATGATCACTTCTGAAATACACAACTATACTAATTTTTTTTGGTAAAATCAGCGGTTCCATTACTAGAATTGAGAAAAATATCGAAAAACCTAAGCTGCTCCTATTCCCTTTTTTATTTCTGATTTTTTTTCATCAATAGAAAAATTAAATGAATATAAAATTTTGTAAATATTCCATATTGTACTGTATTGTTATTTTTAATTTGAGGCATGAAATTAGCCATGTGATCTGCTTTTATTTATTTGAGAAAAATCGTCAAGAGTTCATCAAAACAGCTGAGCTAAAAATTGTTGTAGCAGGGAGTTTTAAATTGTCAGAAAACAGCTGATTGATGTACGCTCGTTTACTGACGTTGAATCAGCTGTTTTCTGACAAGTTAAAATGATCCTACTATATCATCCCATATTATTATTTCTATGAAGCAAAATTTTATAAGTGCGATTTTTCAAATGATTATTCATAATATATTTTGAAAGCTGAGATTGATTTTTTTATAGTGCAATGATGATTTAGTGCATAAGACTGATGGCTGTACTGAAAAGATTGTTTAATTTAATTCCTTCTTTCCTTTAAAATTTCCATTCCTGTGCCTTTGTAGGCCTATCCCCGAGCAGAGCTCGGTACCCCGATATTTACATAAAAAATAGCCAACAATTTAACTGGGGCTCTAAAGCTGAGGCCGCACTGCTTGGTTGTTACCTGAATGGTAGATGGTAGATGTATAGCTTATACAATATCCATAATAATAGAACTTGTAGAAATTATCACGGCCTTCTTGATGAATCGTGTCAACCAGAACCATCCACCAACTACTTACTTTCAGTACGGCCCACGCTGAAGGGTTCTGATGTATTTTGATTATTTCTTCTTGTTAACTACAAACTCTCTATTATTATTTGAGTTATACCTATAGCAGTTTAATTAAGAAGGGACATCGTCATTGTAATATCATACATACTGGTAGAATTGCACATTAACATGTATATGGGAACATTTTTTCGTTTCAGATGTGTATACCTTTTTATACCTTTAGATGTTCATACGCAAACTCTCTTATCATTCTATCTTCTTTGCAGTAATTTCTCTACATCCTTCTCCTTTCTAACCCTCGATTCTTTTTGGATATAAATTGCTTGATATTATTTGCGAGTAATTAAGCAATTAATTGTCCATTAGGGGTAGTAGGAATAGAATAGACCATTCAAAGAGGAGTTTCTAAATGTCTGCCTGCTTGAAACTACTTGACCACAAAGACGGTCTGCTTCTCTTTCCCTTTCCATCCCTCTTTTCCCTACTAGCACGATCTTCCTTTCCCCTTCCTCCCTCTCTTCATCTCCTCCTGCTTCCCCCTCTTCTCCTTTTCATCCTGAACTACAAATCTTCCTTGTCGACTAATTAGCTTCCCATCCTGGCACAATTTATTTGCGTCGCCCGCTTTACACGAAGTTCAGTCAAGTATCGATTAAAGTTCAGTTGTCGATTGGAAAAGTCTCAAATGCGATATTTACTTCAAATGGTGGTAAAAGCGTGATAATCTAGACCTTTTTGTTATTTTTTCTTCCAATGATCTATAGGACTCTGAACAACTTGAATTGTCATGTAAATAGAGTAGGCTACTGTTTATTCGTAGCGTCAGTTATCGAATTTAGCTCACGTAACCAAGGTTTTGCAACGAATTTCGGATTTATCGGCTTAAACAAGATTAAATACGATCTATGGCTTCATCTGTATGTACACGATCAAGTTTTCACCAAATTCCATTTGATAAAATAACATTGAATGTTACCTTACCTAACAAGCTGACAGTCCAAGGCTATTTTATTGGATGTAATTTGGTGGCAATTTTGATATATGACTTGAAACAAGCTAGACTATCAAGAAATTACTATGAATTATAGCGAAATACATTATTATATGAGTAATTATACAAATAATTACTTTTACAAGAGCGGGTGACACAAAAATGGATTAAAGTTAATCTCTGATATAAGAACAATAATCTCTGATGAGAAGAATCAATATTCTTGATTGGAGATTACACATATTTTTGCACCTGGGATCAAGAAGATTATAGATTAATAGATTATAATCTATGGGACTTATGCCCGGTTTTTCAGTCGCTCAATAGACAGTTTATGGATCCAATAGCATTATTGAATCAATAACCATGTGTTTTCAAATGCAAAAAAGTTATTGATTCAATAGTTTATTGAACGACTGAAAAACCGGGCATAAGATTATAAAGGTCAAATCAATGACAGAGGTCAATCATTAAACTCCCGTTTTCTTTTGTCTTTGGAATCTGTGGAAACTAAAGTTTTTCATCATTTATTCCCGGGTACATTCACTACCTTATTCTAAGAAATCCTTTACATCGATCATGAATATTGTATCAATTATTGCAATTGATCCAATGCATCATACAACCCATTTTATCTACGATCATTCTTCATTGCTTTAATAAGCGTTGGCATTTCAAGTACGAAGTTATGTCTTTATAATACCCGTAAAATTGAAAATCATCTCCTCAACGATGAACCTATTTATTAAAACCCAATCTCAACTCGCATTGAACCGGGCAGCCATGAAGAACATAAGAGTTAAATCCCAACGAAATCCTCTTCGGCGGCCAGTATTAAGTGGACATGGGAGAAAATTGGAGTCAGAGGTTTCCCTTTCCACTCCCTATTACTACCCATCCACCCCACCCACCAATGACAGATCGAATAATCAGTTGTGAAGGAAACGTAAAGTTTTAATTACCGGATAAAATATTTCGAGAGCTTCGCTCGGTCCAGCTATTATGAGAAAGGAAGTGAGAAGGAAGATAGGGAGGAAGGGATTAGAGAGAGGATTAGTAGGAGAGAGAGAAAGTGGAGGACGGCGAAGAGAAAAGGATGATATTTGGAAGAGAGAGGCTGTTTGAGAGAGAGAAGCTTTTTGAAGGAGATAGATCGAAAGAAACAAAGAGAGGTAGTGTTTGAAAGAAAGAAAGAAAGAGAGAAAGGATGAGGAGAACATGAAGATAGGGTGTAGGAGTAGAAGGAGAAAAGAGAAATGAAGTGAAATACAATGAAGAAGAAAGACTGAAAAGAATTGTAAAAGGAAGCATTTAAAGGAATGATATATGTTTTGTAGAGGGGAGGAAGTGGGGAAAAAAGAGAATGTAGACTGAGAAAAGGATAGAAGAAGAAAAGAAGAGTGAATATGGAGAAAGAGATGGATAGAATGAGAAAAAATAATAAGATAAACAGAAATCAAAGAGAAAAGAGACAGATTGGGAGAAATTGCAGAAGAATTGAAAAAGAAAAAGTCAGAGAAAAGGAGGGGAAGAGCGAGAATTGAAGAAGACAGTGAAGAATTGAAGAGGAGAGCTAGAATTAGAAAGAAATAGAATAAGAGGGAGAAGGAAAGATGAAGAAAATGACGGGAATGTGTGATAGAAAGAGTACATAATATTGAAAGAAGATGACGTGGAAAGACGATTGAAGATGAAGTTTGAAGAAGATGAAGAAGAAAGGAAATACAGAGAGTGAAGCGATAGTGATGAGAAAATCATTAAGAAAATGAATGGGAGAGAAGAAGAAAAGTGAGTGAGTGAGAGAGACAGGGAAAGGTAGTGTAATATAGAGGTAGAAAAGACACAGTGATGATAGAGATAAAAGATGAGGAAAAACGGAAGGAGAACCGAACGTAATTGAAAGAAAAGAGAGGAAGTGCGTAGGTGAAAAGTAGAAACGAAGAGACAGACAGTGAGAGTGTTAATGAAAACGAGAAGAGTTAATTCGCCTGTCTCTGGTGCCAGCTCCAGATTTCGAATTTAGAAAGGAAATTATCACAGCCGGCGAATATCTGGATTCTGCTGAGCTCAACGTTTTCAAGCCACGTTTAAACTCACTTCCGGGCCCCTATTCCACCTCAGCGCGACATCCCAGCATTTAACATGGCAAGATTTGAAACGCTGTATGTTGTATTTGAGCTCTCACACCCAATGCTCACTCCAAGCTAGCGGTATCTTTGACTCTCAAGCGTTTTCTCTCCGCTTCCTAAACGTATGCAACACTTTTTCTCTCATACTGTACATCAATTATTATCTCAGACTTATATATTTTCCTCCTTTCTCGAATAGCTTTCTCTGTTATATCTATCTCTCGCAGCCACATAAATTTGTATCTTCACCTATTCATATGATGTGTATCGCTCTTGTTCTCAGAAATATGTAGAATTCTCTTACATTTTCTGTTCTTATGATAGTTATTATAATATAATCATTCTGAGAATCACATTACTTATCATAAAAATGTATCGTTCCACCACTTTCTTTCTCATATGAATCTTCTTTATCTCTTTTTTTCTCATAGGAATCTATCCATTTTCCTTGAGAATGTATCTTTGAGCGTCTTACGTTGTTACTTATTTTTATCCATCTCATAATTTCTCATGTTCATCAATTCTTTTCTAATATATTTCCAATTACAAGTAAGCATTCACTCCCATTTCTCTCCTTATAATCAATTAATCAATCATTGGATCAATCCATCTTCTTGAATATTTGTACCTTTTTCGAACAACTTTAGTTTCCGTTTTCATTCAATTTTATATGATTTTAAACTCTAAAAAAGGAAATCTGTGATTTATGATACATTTTAAACGTACAGCTTGAAACTAATTGCTACAAGAATTTCAGCATTAGCGTGTGTTTAGTAGCGTGCTAATGAGAAATATGAATGAGCGCACTCTTGTATTTAAAATCGCAACTGCAGGTTGTCAGGAGAAATATTGGTTGGTGTCACGCGTAGGCTGATATATATCGCAACAAATTGGCTGTGTAGTAGTCAGGAAAGTGGTAAGAACCATTAAAAATGTCTACTTCTTTGAAAGAGGAAGAGGGAGCTCGAAGATTCCAGTAAGATTCATTTTAAATAAGAAAATTCAAGATTGAAATTTTGTTTCTGATTTGTTATGAAATGATTATGCAATACTAAACTGAATTTTCAATTTATAAATAACTTATGTCAATTTATATACAGTCAATCATAATAATTATTATCAATTTCTTCATCATGAAATTATTCTACGCGTTCTATGCATTTGGAAATCTGGATATATGTTAGAATCACGATCCCTATTGACAACAACTGACCTCAACTATTGATGAAGATGAAGATGAACATGAAGATGAAGATGAACATGAAGATGAAGATGAAGATGAAGATGAAGATGACGATGAAGATGAAGATGAAGATGAAGATGAAGATGAAGATGAAGATGAAGATGAAGATGAAGATGAAGATGAAGATGAAGAAGAAGATGAAGAAGAAGAAGAAGAAGAAGAAGAAGAAGAAAAAAGAAGAAGAAGAAGAAGAAGAAGAAGAAGATGAAGATGAAGATGAAGATGAAGATAAGATGAAGATGAAGATGAAGATGAGATGAAGATGAAGATGAAGGTGAAGATGAGGGAAGAAGACAAGGATCTAGAAGAAGGCAAGAGTGGAAGATAAAGTACTAGCCTACTGGAAAATCATCTCATACTGGACATCTGCCCACAGTTGTTGTCCGCCTGCATTAAGAGATGGCAGCTGACCCGTTGCTAGCTGATCTAGTACACTGTTCGTCCATTTGCAGCAAGGTGTGACATTGTGCACGCCAGTGGCCATTGTATACAGGGTGTGCATTATCACGTGTACATTAGACGCAGACAATGGACGTTAGTGGGCCCTAGGGAACCGGACACCATTACTGCCGACGCCATATGCTGTATAAATGGGCACTAAGTGAGGATGCAGCGACTTGGGCGTCGAGTAACTTTGGGCTTGATTCTGGGAAACAGGTCGGAAGTTATTTTGAACGGATACTGTAAAGCCGTGTCTCGAAACAACGGGACGTGTTCCACGAACAATGTTTGCCAAACACAAAAATCACGTATTCCAAGTTTGATCCGGATAGTTCGGTTGATAGAGAAGCGGCTTACTTGGTACCTGGAAATTTCTAGTATATATATTTATTCCAGCAATGTACAATGAAATATCTGGCTCATTCTGCTATGGCACCTATAAACTGAGAAAGAATTAACATAGCAGCTTTTTATTATGGCCATTAAGTAATCCATTTTCTACAATCAATCATACCAAGCAACCATTGTTCAGTGGATTAATTATTATTATATACTTCCATATTTGTCATAAAATTTGAATGAAATCAATGTTTACTTATTTATTCAAGAAATTACAATTAACTCATAGGATGAGAACACAGACACAAATTCCAAAACGTCTTCTTTCTCTAATTTTTGTGATTTTTTTTCATTTCATTTATTTACTCACAATTTCCAAAAACAATACAATAATACAACATATAAATACAATACAAAGATGGAAAAAGTGGTTAGGTGACCTCATTAGTAATCGTGTTCAGGCACCATAATGAAGGTTTAATGAATGTTATGTTCATATTCACAAATTAATCACAACTTCCAATTTCGAAACTAAAGACTACGAGTCATCAATTTAGAATTTGAAAAGGTCGATATAAAAGCCAATAAATGACCGAAAATATGAGTAAAATGATATCGAAAGTATCGAATATCAATGTGTATAAATAATGTTTTGAAATGGCAATAATCAATTTGTTGTTAATTGATTCTGTTGAAAATTTTAATGATTTCCTCAGGCAATAATTAATTTTCTATCCTGGTGCCTAAGCAAAATGAACCAGCAATAAATTATGCTACATGTAGCCTATCCACACGACTCTAGAGTGTGATAAAAGACTGGAAATTCGAAGGCGGGCTCAGGAGTCATTCCCTACTCTCTGATTGGACAAAATATCCATTTTCATAGAGGCGGAGTTTTAAAATGGCTACCAGTAGCCAATCGCGTTGCTCAAAGAATTCCTTATCGACTGAACAAAATGGCGTCTTCTGATTGACTCATATTACGGAATATAACATTTCAATTTGATTATGTGTATTGTCAATTTCTTTTCTCTGATTGAACGTTGTACGTAAAACGTTTTTATAATAAAGAATCACTTTTAATAATACTACCAAATTATTGACTCACAATTAATTTGAACGAGGTTTGAATTAGCTTTCTTCTATTTATTCTGTTGAAATTGAATATTTATTCATTCATAATTATTTTCAGATTACTACTCTATATGTTTGATGGGAATAAAAAGGTGTTTGCAAAATTGAGAAAGGCGATCACTGACTTGACAATAATTCGAGATACAGTATTCGTCGCTTCGCGGATCAACTTCAATTGGGAATTGATTGAAATGTAAGTAAATATCAATTGATTTCTTCTATATTACCGTGAACTTCCATTAATTTCTTTACTATTTATCCTCAATTGAAACTCTAGTTAAGGAGCAATAGAACGATTTTGAACTAAAGATCTCAAATGGATGTCTTGCCAGAGCTTCACATAAGTAGGATGGAAAGCAACAGCGTTGAGAAAACAATAACTAAATTGCACAAAGTGACAGTTCTATTCTTCTGAAATTGAATAAAAGCTTTCATTGGGAAACCCCGAGTAAATTTGACAAAATGACAGCTCGAAATTCACAAGAAAAGAGCACATTATAAGCTCGATAGAATTGAATCTTCGCGCCATAAATAAACAACAATGTTGTGAATTTTGAATAGCGTACGACAGACAGTCAGACACAGTCATCTCACATTGCAAAGTCACTCGCATCCAATCGATAAACACTCTACAGATGAGTCGAGCTGCCTTTTAGCTACACTTGAATGACGGACAAAATCTGAAAAGCACGCACTGAAAGCATAGAGTACGAAATTGTGTGGGAGGAAAAATAGGGGGAAAAATGACACAGCTTTCAGACAGTGTAATATCGAGAAGGAGAATGTAAATGATGCGGTATCAATCACGCACATGTCTGAGTCGGCTTGCACAATATTCTCTCGAAATTAATTTCCCATGTCGCTCTTTTCTTCGAAAATATCCCGGCTAGGGAAACGGGCCCTTTACAACCACCATCCATCATTTTCCATCACTTCAATTCACTTTTTGTGCCGCCGCCAAACGTTTCCCCCAAGACTTTTGCGAAAAATGATATGTATGCTCGATATTGCGAGCATATTTTGTCGTCTCACATACGTATTATACCCGTTTGTCCTTGTTTTTCAAGTCGAATGAAGGTTTAAACGCTATCTTGAGATATATGATTTAAAAAAAAACTTAGTTGAGAAGAGTTGGCTTGTTTACTACAATCTAACCAAGTTCACTGCCTTCAATAGTAGCCTGTTTCATATGAATTATGAGGCACGTAGAACAGGAATCTATTGTTCACTTTCGAAATTCACTTTCAGACTTTATTGAATTCACTGAAATTTACTCCTAAAATACGGTTTACTTCCAGTCTACATAATGTTGAATAGAATATTCCTTTTTTAAGCGTTGCAGACAACTCGTTGTGAATCAAGATTAGGACTTTATGAAACTATGACAAAACTTTGAGGTGCTTACTATTTCGGAATGCTTCAAATTTTCAAACTCCAGTTCACCCAATTCATCTACGTTATACTGAATGTAGTTTCTACCCGTACCCACTCACTATAGCAAAAAACCACAGAAACAATAGAGAGATAGATAGATAGCAACCATACACACTCGGTTCCTCTATTCATTCATTTATCATTGCGTTGTATTGTACAAAGAAGAATTTGAATCTGTGGCTGTGTTTGTCGGTGAGGTGGGGGGGGGGGAGAAGAGGAGGTGGTGATTGATAGTCACACTGGACTTCACTCGTTCTGGATGGAGGGGTAGTTATACTCGATTCTGTGAGTGAGAAAGAGGGTAGAGATGGTTTCCTCAGGCGATTAGGCCGATTTAGAAGATGAAATGAACAGTGAAAGAAGGATAGCAATAAAGGAGAAGAACGAGAAGGAGAAGAAAAAGAAAAAGAAGGAGAAAAAAAGGAGTAGAAGAGGAGAAAGGTGGAAAAGGGGTTAAAATATATGGATATAGTAGATGAAGTAGAAGAAAATTAATATGAAGAGGGAAAAAAGCTGATTAGTCAGAACTACAGAGAAATAAGAGGGCGAGAGGAGAAAAGAAGAATATTAGAGGGACAGAGAATGAGATGATAGATATGAATGGAAAAAAGGGAAAATGTGTAGAAGATTAAGATAACGAAAGACGAAGGAAGAGTTGAAAGAATTTGATGATGAAGGAAATGAATTAAGATTGAACAAGAATATGGAGATGAAAGAAGGAGAGATGAGAAGAAGAGGAGAGAAGAAGGAGAATGAACAGGAAGAGACATGATTGTCTAATGAAGACTGATAACGAATGATAACAAGGAAATAGGAAGAGATGAGGAAAGAGGAAGTATTAAGTATCAGAGGATGAAATAAAACAGAAGATAAAGATTGAGAGGATGAGAAGGAAGAAGACGAAGAAGAACGATGATAAACAGCAGAAGGAACAAGAGGCATATTAAAAAGCATGAGAGGAAGAATAAGAAGAAGAAGAGGCGGAGATGAATAGAAGGATGGTTAGGAATAGCAGAAGAAAATGTAAAGTAGAAGTAGATAAGAAGTAGAAGTAGAAGTAGAAGTAAATAAATAGGAAGTAGATTATCAGGAAGAAAATGCATAACAGATAGAAAATAAGATAGCTGTGGAGTGATTAAGTGTAAGTAAGTAGGGTTGACAAAGAATGGGTTAGGTGTGGGAAGATGGTTAGCAAAGGGAGATGGACGAAGGTGGAGAAGATGGAAATGGTTGATTCGGGCGAAGAGTGGGAAGAGAAAATAGCAGCAGTAAGCAATTGAGTGTTGGGAATGATGCCCTGAGGATAGCAGCAGCAGCAGCATCAGCAGCATCAGCAGATAACTGGAAAGTGAAGCTACTCGTGGATTTTGGAGCCGAGTCGAGTACAATGGGTTTCCAATGCATTAATAATGGTGGCGACATTAATTGCTCGTGGTCAGCCTAAGCCAGATATGCGCGTCCCTCTCTCTTTCTCTCTCCCTTTCTCTAATCTAATATAATCTAATCGTATCTCTCTTTGACTCTCTCTTCTATATCCTTCTGTGTCGTTTATCTGTAATAATTTCTTATTTTTGGTATCACTCGTTTTCTCCTTTCTTTCTATATCCTTCTGTGTCGTTTATCTGTAATTATTTCTTATTTTTGGTATCACTCGTTTTCATCTTTCTTTCTATTTTGCAAATGTCCTAACTTTTTTAATTTCTATTCTCTGGTATTTGATCCTTTGAACATGCTGATCTTCTTGTTCCTCTATTCTTAGTTGGTTCTTTTTTCTCTTCTCTTTCTTCTATTTGCTTGTTTTCAGATGAAGATCGTTCAAGTGACTTGCTTAAGAAATTAATATAATATAGTGTATTATTACAGCGGTATCTCTGTTCCTTTTTTCGTTATTCTGTCCCTATGCTTCAAAAAAGCTTGTGAGTTTTGCTACTTTTCCATGGGTTTTCGTAATGTAATCGTCCTCTAGCCAACTTTGAGAAGAAATCCAGCCGAAGAGAGAAAATGTAGATTTTTCAAGCCCGTGACTTTCGACAGAGTAAATGATTATTTATCTATCTGGCAGGCTATATCATGTTCGCTGTGGAGTGACTTCGGAAATTGATTCATTTCCCGGTGCGTGAGAGCGCGCGTGTGTGAGTGCTGGTGGGGGGGGGGGTCGTGCAGAAGTTTGGGGGTAATTTGATTTGGTCTCTGCTTGCTGCTGCTTGATTTCAGAACGAGAAGATTTTTCTGCTCCAACGAACATTGCCAACGGCCTCTACTGGATTATTATTATTATTATTGTTAGATGGCACTGATTGCAGTGCCTTTGGCTAGCTGCTGTGATCGATCTGCTTCAACTTTTTTCCCAGTCTTTTTTCTCACCTCTGAACCATACTTGGTTCAAAACAGTCGTGAATGAGACTTCAAGAATAAATAACATCCTATGTAGATATTAATGGTTTTGGAAGAGTTTTTAGAGATTTAATACTCCTAAGTAGAATATGCTCGTGAGTTATTGATTATACTGTATCACGAAAATAGTAATTGGCATCACTCGTCTCTTAAAAGTTTACAACGAATTCTATTAAAGCATACTTTAATGGTTACATTTCGTTCCTTGATTTTCAAAGCGATGTTGTAAAAATAAAGCTAACATAGAATAAGCGAAGAAGTCAGATATAAGAGGAAAAATCAGTCGATTTCTTGCTCAGAGTGAGAACGCGTCTGCCTCTAACAAGCTTGAAAAATAAACGAAAAGCCAGTATCAAAACACGAGGAAAAACGGTTTCTCGGAAGAATCATAAGAGATGTTTTTGATTCGATGTGAAACGAACGAATCTGCTCCTAATGGGTGTACTTGACAAGGGTTTTCTCTTTTCTACTCATTTTCCGTCTTCTGTCTACGAAACAGGTGAAATACCAAGAATTATATTTCAGGATGTTATATTCTGTGGTAAGAACTGTAGCGAATGATGTATAAAGTATCACAGTGTTTTCTCTGCTTTTCCCATAACCTTGGGCTTTCTACAGACATGGGTATCGTAATAATTTATTCTGCAATATTTACTTATCTCGGATTGGCTTATATTCCGAAGCGCTTCAGGCCGTATTTCCATACACGGTTTGCTCCGTGTTGTTTTTCACATGCTTTGCTTCAAGTTGTATCCTCTGACATGCTTACATGATCTTCACATGGTAAACATGATTTATGAAAATTGTATATAAGTAAGTGACCTAGTAAGAAACTTGCGTCGGTTTCTCAGTCGCTCAATAGACAGTTTATGGATCCAATAGCACTATTGAATCAATAATCATGTGTTATCAAATGCAAAAAAAAGTTATTGATTTAATAAGTTTATTGAACGACTGAAAAACCAGGCATTGGTTTACTTGGTCGATGTAATTTTGCTTTTGTAACATTAATTTTAGCGTCATAAAAACAGATTTGGCAAAAACTTGTACACAGCTCAAAAAAATACTCATACGTTGTTGAAGTCAATCAGAATAGTTTATCTATTCTTGATTAGTTTTTTATTTTTATTATTTCTTGCCTCCATTATTTCTATCATTGATGTAACTATTATCTTTTGGTGACTTCTATTTGCATAACCAAGTGGTAGCAATAGCTTTTCATGAAACTATCTATCCATCAGTAAAGTAATAAGTTCTAAAATCACTCACCATATAGTATTACTGTTTGATCCCATTCTCAGTCCTTCTATGTTGAATGTGATATGCAGTTTATGTTTTAATGATGTTTTCTCATTTCTGGTGGTATTTGGTGTTTGGTACCCCGGTTTGTGTGCGTATCAGTTGATCGTTCGCTCTGAAAAATAAAAAAACAGAATAATGGATTTGTAATTTTTATAGGTTGCTGAGTGATATTATGGAAATGCCTGACATTTATTTATTTATTTATTGGTCTATAGAGAAGACAGAAGCTATTATCAAAATACATAAGATATCTTGATTAATTCAAGACAGACATGTCAAAAGTTTGTTAGTAGACATGTTCAAGGCTACACAATAATGCTTGGTTATCTCCTATTACTCTACACATCCTTGTTCCATAAGTTATGCAAAAGTACAGAATGTATAGTAGAATACATGCAATTCAAGACTATAGCAGTGAATTCAAAGATCTTGGATTCAGATTACCATTTATATTATTTTAAATATCCAATATATATATATATATATATACAAGTTATTATTATCAAGATATCATTCTAAAACAGGTGGCCTCACTACACATTATTAACATGTTCGAGCTAAGTCAACTTTTGCCTATCTTGCTCCTTCCCGTCACAAATGTTGTTCTAAAGTAGAATGTACTGTACAGCGTGACAACTACAGTAGACCATCTAATCCATCACCTTTGGGACCGGGGCATGGTCGGATCAAAAAAGAGGTCGTATTATCCAAAAACCAATACAGTACAGTACTAGTATTACTAGTACTAATAGTACAGTGCAATAGGATAACCATTGAACCTCAACATTTCAAAAGCAACCATTTTCCACTACTCCAACGTTGAATTGTTCTATACAGTCCCTATATTTTTGGTTAAAATTTACACTTTTGGCGCCGGTTTATGAGGATTGAAGAACTAAATAATATTGCCAATTTAATCATTTTTATGTGAAACTTGGTAAGTTTGAATTAATATTGTTAATTTTTATGAAGGATAACCATTGACTCATAATTTCAGATGAACCATTTTCAACTACTCAAGAAAAGGGTTCACTTGACACTATATTGAATACATTCGTCATGCAGAATAATATTATTTCTCTATCATAACACTGGCAGGAAATACATTGGAAGCATCGATTCTTCAGTAGCGTTTCGTGCTACTTTATAGTGATCCGTGGACTAATATTCTCTGGGTAAGCTTGCAACCACTGTGACAGGAGGAGAGCCTCCTCATAGTAACTCCTCATTTCAGACCTTGCTTTGATGGGTTGTGTTGTCTAGTTAGTGGTAATAGGGATGCATGTCTCGAAAATGGAAAGGAGGGAATTTCAAATCATATTCATGATCAGTGGATAGTTACGATGCAGATAATATGATAATGTGGTTGAAATTGATAGAGAGGAATTTTGTGAAAACTTTATATAGTGGAGATAAAGTAATATGAAATAATATAGTAGAAATAGTTTGGGAAGAAAATAGAAGAACTTGAGTCATTTAAACAACACTGGTTGGAAAGCATGGAGTTAAAGCCCTAGTGACTTGACTTGTCCAAACACCATTTGTGTATTATTCATAGTTAATATCCTATCCATTCATTTAGAGGCGAATATTGTGCAAGTTTATATACTGGTCAATTAACTTGGAGCAAATCGCCTCCAATCAACATTGCTATTGAGAATTGAGTCTTCTTCTTCTTCTTCTTCTTCTTCTTCTTCTTCTTCTTCTTCTTCTTCTTCTTCTTCTTCTTCTTCTTCTTCTTCTTCTTCTTCTCCTCCTTCTTCTTCTTCTTCTTCTTCTTCTTCTTCTTCTTCTTCTTCTTCTTCTTCTTCTTCTTCTTCTTCTTCTTCTTCTTCTTCTATCTTCTTCTTCTTCTTCTTCTTCTTCTTCTTCTTCTTCTTCTTCTTCTTCTTCTTCTTCTTCTTCTTCTTCTTCTTCTTCTTCTTCTTCTTCTTCTTCTTCTTCTTCTTCTTCTTCTTTCTTCTTCTTCTTCTTCTTCTTCTTCTTCTTTCCTTCTTCTTCTTCTTCTTCTTCTTCTTCTTCTTCTTCTTCTTCTTCTTCTTCTTCTTCTTCTTCTTCTTCTTCTTCTTTTTCTTCTTCTTCTTCTTCCTTTTCCTCTATCTTCTCCTTCTTCTTCTTCTCGGTTGTACTAACTATTCAGCGTTGAGTTCTTGAAGACTAAATGCAGTCTTACCATTTGCTCCACCCAGTGTTGAAAAGAAGGCGGTTTTACCATCCCTGGCCCAACACTTCGACCAATAACAACGCAGTATCTAATTACCAGCCGACAACCAACCCATTACCTCAAGCTTTGGAAACCAGTTGGTGCTACTATCTAGCGGTGAATCCTTCGGAACTAAATAGAATCACCATTTTAGGCTCCACCCAGTGTTGAAAAGCAAAGTTGGCGGGACTTATCCCCCTCCGCAGACCAATCATAACGCAGTATTCATTAATCAGCTGACCGGTACAGCCACATTCAAGTTTGGAACCCCTGATTTTGATGCCACTATCTAAACTATAAATTCTTGAACTAAATACATTCTACATTTAGTTTCTTTAATTGTTGGCTTGAGCGTGACTATCTTCCTCCACAAACCAATTGCTTCTTCTTTAAATTACGATTTAAAATTGATTTAGTTCGCAACTTGAAATTTAACTTAATAAATTCATTACGTAAATGATTGTAGCCTTGACTAATTTTTAGGGAATAATATTAGTTCAAATGTTCAAAAGGCTTGACTTTCAATTGCAACAGATAATAGCTAGTAAGTGGAACTACTTGAGCAATTCTAGAAAGTACTATCTAAATTTATCTGCTAACCTGGACTACAATATCGGGTCCTTGGAAACTCTGTTGTATCGACTTGAAATTATTGTCATTGTGAACAAGTGAAAATGTCAAACGTGAGTAAAGTTAGTTTTGTGAGTCTTTCGTCGAAGTGGCCTTTCGTGGTGATCTATAACGTACAGTTTAAAATTTGTCCTTATCAAATTTAGACGCTGATGTGCACAAATAAATAATGAGTTCCTAGTATAATATTGTTTCCTATTAGGATGCATCATACATGTCTTGAGACTTTCACGAGAATCTGTGTAGCACCAGTACGATCGCATTAAGGAGCCCTATCAGATTCCTTAATAAATTGGAGAAACAATAACACAAACTTGCTTCCTTGAAAAAAAACCTCACCAAGTCTCACTCATGTATGGACATAATTCAGGAAATCTACTACCTATTGAAAGAAGATGGTGCCGTGTAGAGTAGATTTTAGAAAGTTTGTCGAGAAGTTTGAGTTGACTTATTTTGATGCACGGTTTGCTTAGAAAAAATATAAAAGATTAGAATTTCTAAAAGGCTTTTGTTTTCCAAGAGCTAGTTGACTCTGCAATAGTTCTGAAAATAGTTCTGAAAAATAATGAGAAACCAAAAAATTGTTGTTGAGTTGAAATTAAAATGTACTAAACTATTAAATCTTCTGAGTTACTTTTGTGAATTGCTACATAGATGAGCTTAGAAGAGTTTTTCTAAAAGTAGTACAGTGACTATAAATAAAGGTCTCACTCGTACAAGGTAGGATTCATTGGTACAACTGAGCTGCTGTTAGATGCAGATAGTCTACTAAATAAAACTAATGTTAGAGTTTGCACCAACCGGGATCAACAATTATGAATCAGTTGATCGCATTTGATTAGCATCGTATACTGCTAATACTGCAGCACTGAGTAGCATTGCCACTGCTAATGTAGCATTTTACTGATCCTGGATCAAAGTTGATTTTGCTTAGTGAACCCAATATAAGAATTTTTAGAAAATTTGAAGTCAGCGTGGCGCTTCACGAGGGGTTAACTCAGTCATGAAAAAATTGAAATATCTTCAAAAACAGGCCTACAAAACTCGCTCTGCACCGAAAAAAGTAGCCAGCTCACTCAGTGAGTGTTTGAATCAGTGAAGACAGCTGTTTGTGAAAGGAGACTGACAGTTGGGTTATTCGGGCAAGATTGATTGCTTTATTGTGGCACACACATAATGAGCCCACTGTGAAGAGGGATCAATGTTCAGAAAGCGGCTCTAATGGATATCCGGGGGTTGGGGTGCTTGAAGGGTTTTCAGGGGGTGAGGGCATTTTTTAGACAGGCAACGCGTGGTTTTTAGTTGGCTGTGAATGAAAAAAAGAGACAAGTGAAAGAAAAATGAAGAGCAGTCTAACGTTAACAAGACCTCCCTAGGAGGAGTTTCTTTGGAAGAGTATCACCCCCGTGAGGGCCTGTGACCCCCCATGACACGAATAAGTTCGTGAGCGGTTTCTATGTTTTTCGTTTGATAACATTTTCTCTCGCCCTAATGATCTACTTGTCCCTGGCAGCCGGAATGACCGGACAACACACAAATTACTAAGTAGAAAGCACCATGAGCTAGGGCCAATACTCGATAACAGAAATCTTCGTACTTTGATAGATCTACCTTTGTAAATAATGTCCCATGTTGGTAATTGGTTGTGTATGCTAGGATCGTGCATGTGGCGTCTAACTAATGTGTGAATAGCGTGGACATATATTTTGATGGCTTCTAAGTAAAGCTGATAACTTGTATTTGTTTGAGATTTGGAAAATTATGTTCTCTTAACTGGAATGTTATTTCTCATCGTTATGGATGGATCTATATTGGTTCGTTGTTCTTAAGTTGATTCACAATTATTATATTAACATTTTTCCATAGTCTCATATTACACCAAAAAGTAGGATAAAAGTGAGATGGGACAGTAATTACTAAACTATGTTAGTTTATAGGTTGGAAAATTCAATGGTTTTCAAGTTGAATCGATTTTTATAAAAATATTAGTTTTGACCGTCTTCTAATGATTATAGCCTACTCCATTGAGGATTGATAACATAATTCACTTAATTCATGATCAATAAATATGACTGTATTCATGGATTATTGGTTCAATATTCATATTGTCAATCATTAGTATTCAAATTAACAGGCTTTCCAATATTTTCCCGATAGTACTTTTCAAAAAAGGAAATCTAATAAAATCACTCTAGTGAAATAACTATTATGATTATTCTTGGAGGATAATAATTGTGTTATTTCTCCACAATCAACCACAGAATTACACCCACTAATTGCCCTATCATCTGGACACAACTAATGGGTTTGGATGAGTAACGAGTGAAATGTATTCCCGTTAGATGGGTGACCACTCTTGTTGGCTAGCATCACTTACTTTTTGTTGTGAAAATTACTTTCTGTTGTTGCTCAGTCCTTAGCGACATCTATGAGCTGAAGCTATATCTTATCTATTATTATCAGATTTTATTTTTTATCTATATTTTTATAAATTTTACTAATTATTTCTCATCATCATCATTTATGAAAATTACTGATTTCAATTCTCATTCAAATTTTTGATAGACTAACTTTCGCAAAATATGAATAAGGTACTCAGTAACAGTATCATAATAGTGAAAATATATTAATGAATTTACATCAGTGTGGTATAGTCAGAATGAAATTTGTTTATATTCGCGATGATTGGCCAAACACACGAAAATTTTCTTATTCAAAAAATTTATCAATGTATCTAACAGAAGTTAACTCCAACATTTTATGTTCAGAGACTCATAAGTTTCATGTTACGTGACCAATGGTGAACAATAGAGTAAATGTTGAACTCGCGTTAAACTCATGAGTTTTACATGTTGGAAAATGCCGTATTGGCAGCTGGCATTGTTCTAGCAGTTTTACGATTCCAACCTGGTAGCTTCTTCGCCCACTCGAAACAATAAAGATAAACATATTCTCCTCTTATGTTCCAGCCATGCTCTGTTCCGTTTCACTGTTATGATGAACACATGACAATAATAACTGTTATTGCAACGGTGATTATCAAGCGAGAACGTGTGACAGCGTTTTGCAATGCATCAGATGAGAAAATTGATAATTTCTTGAAACTTTCAGAATTATTAGCTTTGTTTTGGTTTTGGTTGTCTGACCATCGCAAACTGTTTTTCAAAGACAGATAACTGTAAAGCTTGAGTACTGTTCCAACGGTTTCCTTCCACGACAGTTATACTGTGAGGGGTTCGTTCACAATAGACTTGATGGGAGAAGGTTAGTCACTTTTCAAAAACCAATGAAGGAAATGGGAAAGTTGTTCAACCATGAATCCCATAGGATACTTTAGATACCAATTTTTTCATAACAGGAAGAATATTGTTTTCGAACCACGGTTTGTAGACTAGATGATGAGTTTACTGGAAACGCTTTTCCAAAACAACGAAAAAATAAATATATCCTCGAAGTTTTCTAACTCATAATCAGAATTTTGCATCTGATACTGTACCCATAACAATAACTTTATCAAAGATATTATTGATCGGGGAGTTATTGGCAGTAGCTGGATCTGAGGAGTTTCACTTGGAAATACAATGGATAGTGGTTTTCAACAGTAGTGGGTTTTCGTCACTGTCTCAATCAATCAGTCAGTATTACCATTTTCAACCAATATACTTATGCATGAGAATTCAGAGGAAGTTACTTTTTGATAGGTAATGAATCAGTTATAATGGTCGGAAGATACAAACTTTACTGAGTCTCGGAGTTTAATGTGAGTTTTGGTTAATTAAAATTTGAAAATATTTATGTAACCGGATTTTGAAATGTTGAAAAGGTTTATTTATAATTTTCCAGGTTCCCCTTTGACATCTGTAAAATTATGTTATCACACAGCTGGACCATCCAATATACGCAGCATCATTATCATTGCAGCTTCTGTGGAACGCAATCAAGATTCAATCTGTTGGGCAGAGTAGTTGATAATCAAATTGTATGATGATGAGACTAAATAACTATGAGATATTATAGTTGACAGGTATTTGAAGTTTGTGAAGATTGAAAAACTTCCAATTGGCAGTAATTCTGACATCAAGATATAATTAGAAAGTTCATCATGAAAATTTTTTATTATAAATCAGAATTTCGCCATGATTACTCACAATAAATGTAACGGCTAATCGGAAATAAAATGTAATTAAAACGTTGTGCGAAAGGAGAAGTGACCAGTGGCCACAATTGGGTACTGTTAAAGAAATACAAAACACATTTCCTCATTGCAAGAGATCACTCTCAGCGGATGCTTATTGTTCAAACAATATTTTTATCAAAAAGTGTCCAGTTATTATCTGAGGATTTAGGACTATAATTTTAGAGTTCAAGATAGAACAACCTTCTCCTCAGAGCCACTTCCAAGAAATAAAGAGCTCATAGAGAATGATTCTTCTTTTAAGATAGACTAACAACTCGTTAAATGTAGACAAAATTATTCCCAAGAATTTAACGGAAGATGAGTTGATACCTTCATCCTTATCAATTTCCAAAATAAGATAAAATTTTTGTAACTTGAAGTGTATTCTTATCTATTATTGACAACGGAAGCGAAAATTCTGAATGGTAGATTATTGTGAAAGTACTAAGAACATAAAACACATTTCATTTACAAGAATCCTCCAATAGATGCTTGTTATTCAAACAATATTTTTATCAAAAAGTATTGAAGTATTATCTTGAGGTTAGAGACTATACCTCTAGAGTTCAAGATAGAAACAACCTTCCTCATCAGAGCCACTTCAAAATAAAATTATAATAAATCATATCTTTTGAAGATAGACTACAACCTGTTGAATGTAGACAAAATTAATGTAACTAAGAATTTTTAACCGGAATTCTCTGAAAGGTTCAAAGCATGATGACTGAATCCAAACCAATCGTTTTCAGATAAACCATATTTAGAATCCGTGAAAGCAGTAAATTTCATATTGATTACTATCGGAAAATGAGATTTTGAATGACTGTATGTATTGTGGAACAATAAAATCATTTTTATTTATAATAATTCCATGTTATTATTCAAAATGAATCTTAATTAGACGGGTAACTTTTAAGGAATGGTCCCAAATTCAAGCATGATGACTTCTTTCTGCAGTATCGTTTTCGAAACCCATATTTACGAATTCCATATAGCAGGACAATTTCATCATCTTCATTGATTACTATCAAAATGAGACCTTTAGACGATTTTCAATAAAGTTTGTACCATTCCGCTACTGATTATTTCTTATTAGACGAAAATAAAAATGGTTTTCCAATTATAGCCTTCTACTGCAGTATTGCGGATTTGTATTGACAGTTATTCAGGATATTAAAGAATCCAAGTTCCATTCAAGATTCAACCTAAGAGTAAAGTTGTGAGCTTCATTATAATAAATTACATCTCAGTTATAGCCTATTGATAGTGGAGTTGTATTGACAGTTGTTATTAAAGCAGCCAAGTTTCCACATAGACAGCCACATCATGGTGAGCTATTTTTAACAAAAGTGCCGGGACTATTTAATACTGTACTTGAATTTTGACGGATACCAGAAGAACTGTTTGAAGTCCTTGTTTGAACTTTGTTCAAACTTCAGATTTCCAACTTGTTTCCAACATTAACTTGAACTCAAAACTTCAAAACTTATAGTTCTTGACAAGAAGACAAATTGGTCTCTAATTTTTATACTTTATACTATGTACTACCGCATGATGTTAGGAATGCTATTTGAAATTTATGCTGAATTAGAAGCAACAGAAATGAATAATGCCCGATCTCCTTACCTCTTCTGTAAGCGCTTCGGTCTCAGTTCACTTGTCGATGAGTTAAGTTTCTGGGTAGTTTGTGGTAACTTTGGCGCTATGAAACGGCACTACAAGACACATCGTAAACGTTATCACACTCCAGTGTATATTTCGCTCTTGGATGCTGCGTTACAATCAGTTTACGAGTGGCTGTCTCATGTGTACTGTTGGTTTGTCTCTTTGTAGAATCAGCATGTTAACTTTGAACGTTCGAAGAATAACGGTTACCAAAACGAATAACGAGTATTCTGACGCTAATTGATTACAAATTCACTGTGATTGTTCAATTGTTATCATTGTTTCATGGTACACACAATATTGTTATCAATTTATCACTGAACATGTTTTGATCAAGTTTCGTAGGCTGCTAGATAAAAATATATGATTAGTTTTGTTGTAAGTTATCGGAAGTTTTCACACACATTTCACACAGGTATTTTGAAAGTTTATGTTTTCCCGTATTTACACAAAGGTATCTCTGTAGTAAATGTTCATGTATCGAATTTTCAACTATTATAATGAACTTGAACTGTCACACATGATTATGAATGGAATAGTTGAACACCGTATTTCAACAAATGACTATGTTTACTTTCATTGATGGTGTTCAGTGTTGTCGATTGCATGAAGTTTTTCCTCAGCTTCAGTACCTTGTTCTGATTCTTGGTTGTCAACCAACAACTATCTAATCAATTTGTCGTCTGTGAAACTACTCGAGGAAAGATTGAGATTTTGATTGAAGAAATAAAATCATTTCACACTCATTATCTCTTTTACGAGGCGTGCATCGTTTTCATTCAGATTGTTTCATACCTGACTTATCGATATGATACAAAATTATGTTTTTGTTAAGGTCTTGCGCAAGTATACCTTGCAAAATTATCCGTTCTCCATTTTTCCTCCCAAATCGAAATTGTTCATCTGTTAATTACATAACAAAAGCATTTTTAGTTTTCATATCAATTGGAATATTGAGGTTTCTAATCAACCAAATAAGTTACGTTTAGCGTGGAATAATTCCAAGCACATATAACATTCTGTAGTACAAGTCTATTACTATAATTATTTTTCTTCAAATACTGGCAATACTTCCTAGAGCTCTGCTCAAACATGCATTTGTTTTGTATGAATTTTGAACGCTATCATCCAATCAGAATCATCCAAGTTAATTCACCATTATTTACCAATAAATGTATATTATTCATCTCCAGGATGTTTTCATCGACCCAACTGATAACTTAACTTCTTCAAACAATCACATTTTTATTCTGCTGAACTTCTTCCGGTTCAATCCAAGTTTAGAAACAGAATTCCTCCTTTTTTAGAAAGATTCGGGTATTAGAAGACAAATTTCTGAAATCCACTAATGCTGAAACGGTTTTCGCGGAATACGTTCGACTCTCTCGACGCGGCTATACACGTTACGATTCGATCGCGGCGGAACGTTGCTCGTTACTGTTTATGAACCAATGTTCAAAATCAACAATAAAATCGCGTTTACACGTTGACAATATTCACGTAACGTTACGATCGCGCTATTTACAACAGCCCCAACACATCGGCACTCATTATTGTTCATGAGAAAGTGTTTCAAATCGTGAACAACACTTTGTAATCACGTTAACGCGGAATCTATTTCACGTATCTCGTTTACACGGTGTCTTGTTATAATTATTCAAGTAGCGGTTAGGAACGCGTTATCTACAGCAGCCTCAACACATCGGCGTAGGTTCGCGAGAAGGAGAGGGTGGAAGGCCTAGCTGGCGGCTGGGACGCGGCACGTCGCTCGAGAAGGGTATCCGAACTGCGCCGGGAGGTGCGGGTGGGACGGAGGGTGGGATGGGGGGCGCTGCTAGAGGATGTCGTCGAGGTGGAAGCGGTGCCGAGCGGCGGCGGCGGCGGTGCGTCGAATTGTTGCTGCTGCTGCATTGGGGGCTCAACAAGTGCTCAGCCTTGGTCGGTGCTTCTGCACACGGGCCCTGGGATACCCCCACCCACCTCACCGCCTCCACCCCCTCCAAAACCACCCCACCACCACTCCCACTTCACACCCTCTTGTCAATCTCATTCTGCCTACCCTTGACTGTCCTCATCATCCTCTTTCCTCCCCACTTTACACCCTCTCATTCTTCCTACCCTCAACTCTCTTCATCACCTTTTCTACTTTGAATCCTCTTTCCCTCATATTTTACACGCTGTTGTCAATGTTTTCTCTCTCTTTGCATTCGAATCCTCTTTCTTTCATATTTTACACCCTCAAGTCAATGTTCTCACTTTCTTGCCACAGTACTCCTCTTACTTACTATCATCTCTTGAACTCTCTTCACACTTTTTCCTTTCGCCAGTTGTCATTCTATCTATTTCCCCTTACATTTCATCCTAATCGTTTTTCTCTTTGCATTCGATTCCTCTTCCTTTCATAATTTTCACTCTCTTGTCAATGTTCCCACTCTCTTGCCACAGTCCTCCTCTTACTTACTATCATCTCTTGATCTTTCTTCACACAATTTCCCATTCGCTAGTCGTTATTCTATCTATTCTCTTGTACTTCATCCTAATCGTTCTTTTACCCTTTCCATCTTCTATCCACAATAATTCCTGTCACTTTTCAGTACTCTAGCTACAATTCTTCCCCTTATTCTCCCTCTCAACAATTGTTTCACTTATCAGGAGGATTCTATCTACAATCCTTTACAATATTGTATGTTTTCCTCTAACCTATCCGTCTTAACAACCTTTTACAATTTTCTTATTCATCTTTTCACTTCTGTTTTCCACATCTTTTATATTTTCCTCTCTATCTACAATTTCTTGATCCACTCCTTCAATATTCTCTTATACTCTACTCTCCATCTCTCCTTGTCTATTCTCTAATCCTCCGTCAATTAAATAATCCTCTGTTTCTTCTCTTTCACTCTCTCTTTCTATTATCCTCTTCACTGTATTCTTCCTCTGTCTAAAATCCTTTTCTACCTCTTATGTCTCTTCACCTATTCTCTCTCGTACTCCTCTTATTTCTTTCTTTTTCTCACTCTCACTATAATTTCTCTCATTTTGTTTCTCTCTTAATCCATTCCTCACTATAACTTTCTCTTTATTCTCTCTATACCTGTTTTCCTCACTCATAGTAGCCTTTCCTTCGTTTATCTAATTTTTTTCATTCCTCCCAACAATCCTACAATCCTCTTCCTCTTCCCCCCTCCCCTCCACACCAATATCAAACTCAACGCCGAATCTCGTGTACTGTGGAAAAGGGGTGAAAGAGAACCCCCCAGATTGACACCCCTCTGTCGGACATGAGGGGGTCCATACCTATCCACTCGGCTCGGCTCCACTTTTCATTCCTTCATTATTTACCTCTCCCCTCCCATCACTGACTATTATCCGCATCCCTCATCTATTACCCCCCCCCTCCGGCCACCCCTCCCCATCCATGCGTATTAGTGATACTCACTCACTCTATGCTCAGCTCATTGATTCAATTAATTTTGTGTGCTTGTATTGTTGCTTTATAATGTCGGCTGTAGCTGTGAGTGTTATTTCATTTCTTTTAGACTTTTTGTGTTGTTCAAGTGGGGGCAGGTTGCTTTTTGATGTCTGTCGTTGAATAATTCTCATCTCGTTTTGATAATATCTGAGTATTATTATGTGTGTGATTTAATCTCTTTTTACATCATTTTTGTATTGTTGAAAGTTTGGTGAGGCTGCTTTTTCGTGTCTGTCACTGATTTCACCTCGTTTTGATAATATTCGAGTATTATTTTGTGTGTGATTTTATTTCTTTTCACGTCATTTTTGTGATGTTCGAGTGGGATTGTTTTTCATGTCTCTCATAAACTTCGTCCCGTTTTGAGTTTTGATAACATTCGAGTATCATTGTGTTTTATTCAAATCGCGCTCAAATTCTCTCACGTCTGTATTTGCTTACATTCTGTCTATTCCCTATACATTTTATTATGTTTGTAAGCGATCTATTTATTTTCTCTTCAACACAAACCGTTTCATTTTTGGGATAATTTGAGTAGGATTCTATCTTTTTTCGTGATGCATTCATTTCTCCCTGCTTTGTTTTTATAAATATTCAAGTGGTTGTGAGTATTATTCTTCTTTTCCACACCATTCAAAGTGGGTACTCACATTTATCAATGTTTCTGTTTTAATTTTGGAATCATTCCCCTCTCACTCCATATTTCTTGTGTTTAAATCACCAACTTTATCAGTTATTGAATCTCGATCTTCATATTGTTCATGTATATCAGTTGCGCTGTTCCACAATAATTCTCAAATGGCATTCTCATATTCACCGTGACATCATAACAGCATGTCACATGTTTAAAAAATCAAAAAAGTATCCAAGAATTTCTTGAATCTATGTTCTGCAAAATGGTAAAACCTCAGCTACCGCTAATAATAGTTACTGGACCCGGACCAAATTGTTTGGACTGGCAAAACGTGATAAGCAACAACTCCCTCGTATCTCGCATCAATTTAAACATCTGGATAACAATAATAGTGCAATAGTTCCGTCGTGAAACTCTAAATAACCTGTATAATAGGAATCTCTATGGCATAGAAACTCTATCTCATAATAGACTGTTTTTTCTCAGTAGTCCTACTTGTAGTACCTGTATAGTGTTCAAGTACCAAGTTATTGCATTCTCTTGTCTAACGAATTTTGAACGGAGAGTCCTGCAATCTATTAGATGCTCTCCGAAATAAACCGATTCAGAACTCCCATCACTACAGTCCAGGAATTTTCGGTTCGAACTCAGGAATAGAGGTGAAAAAGTCGGGAGAAGAAACAGGATGGTGATGAAGAAGAAGAAGGTGGAAAGAGAAAGAGGAGAAGGAGAGAAAAGAGAAGGAAAAAGGAGAGAGGAGAGGAGGAGGAAGAAAAAAAAAAAGGAGAAGAAAGAGAGGAGGAGGAAGAAGAAGAAGAAGAAGAAGGAGATGAAGATGAAGATGAATGGTGGGAGAAGGATATAAAGAAGAAAAAGGGTAGGAGGAGAGTAGAAGAAGAAGTACAAGAAGATAAAGAAGATGAAGAAGTAGAAGAGGAAGAAGATGAATAAGAAGAAGAAGAAGAAGAAGAAGAAGATGAAGAAGAAGATGAACATGAAGATGAAATGAAGGTGAAGGGTAGGAGAAGGAGATAAAGCAGCAAAAATGGTGGGAGGAGGGTACAAGAACTAAAGAAGAAGAAGAAGAAGAAGAAGAAGAAGAAGAAGAAGAAGAAGAAGAAGAAGAAGAGGAAGAAGAAGAAGAGGAAGAGGAAGAAGAAGAGAGGAAGAAGAAGAAGAAGAAGAAGAAGAAGAAGAAGAAGAAGAAGAAGAAGATGAAGAAGAAAAAGATGAAGAAGAAGGGTAGGAGAAGGAGATAAAGCAGCAAAGCAAGTGGAAGTTAGATGAGAAAAGGAGGTTTTTCGATATCCTGTTCCACGGAGACCGATACAAGACACCCACTTGCTCAGTGTTTATAGTAGTGGGGTGGGAGTGGTCGCAACAACTCAGACGAGCTGCAAAGAGCAAAGTTTCTGCATTTAATCCGGCAGATGGCGATGGGGCTAGTGACCGTGTCTGCGGTCCAGCAACTCAAACTCAAAAACAGCCGAGTGCTGCCTGCTCAGCTGCCCGAGTATTAAGGCCTGTTTGTATTGGGGCGCTAGCTTGCTGCAAATGATCAATTAATTGATCAAAATTAATTGGGCGACTTATCAAATCGTGCTGAAATAGCAAAGTACGTACACTCTCTAGAGGTAGGAGCTTCATTGAGATGTTGAAGTTGACTCTCGTCTCTCATCTTAGTGAAATTGAGAAACTTCTCATTACTTCATATAAAACATAGCAAAATCAAATGAAATGACTTGTTTATCTTGATGCCACTAAGCACTACAGTAATCTCTAGAAAATTACTTCTAGTTTCTGTCCAACTCATTACTTTCTTTAATTATCTTATTTCATCTTCATTGAAACCTAATAGATTGGGGAAGTCTTGTTCCTCGGTATCTATTGAAGCTATTCCTTTTCTTATTCCTTTTTTCTACGGACTAACAGCAAAGTCTCTATCAGCAAATATTTCAAAAGTTTCCCCAACCTGGATCCCTAATCGAAATAAAATCAAAGTTGCGAATGATCAGCAACTTTTTCTACTTTGAAAAATATGGGTAAACTTGAGGGAAAGGGGAAAAGGTTCAGTACCTTCATATCTTCGGAATTATGAAGAGATGAGATGTCTCCGAGACTTTGAGTAGAGACAAAAAGCCCAAGTTGATTCTCCGACTACTTCTCCAGCTCTTCGCGAGCAGTAATATCGTATCCCTTTCCTCTCCTTCGGGAGATAAAATGCAATTTCCTTTTATTCAGATTTCCTTTCTTTTGAAATTCTATCAACTGCTACGCGACTTTCATAAACCCCAGGTTCTTTATCTTTATTGGCCTTCTTCCTTATAATAACTTATCTGTGAGCATGGGATGGGAATTTTTTATTGGCTAGGTTGGTACTGGAAATTGATGCACTCTGTTAATAAAATTTGTTCGAGATGGAATTCCAATCTACGATATTATATTGAGAGCTTGATTTAATCAGAACCTATATCAATACTGGACACAATGCATTCAATTGGAACAATTTTACTAAGAATCACTGTAGAGTCTTGCTAAAGCAGTAAACCTTTAGGTCTTCCAACAGGTGCCATTTCAATACAATATTCAACATACTTATAGCAGGATCATTTTACCTTGTCAGAAAACAGCTGATTTAACGTCAGTAAACGAGCGTACATCAATCAGCTGTTTTCTGACAATTTAAAATGATCCTGCTATACTCTATTAGTACTTCTACAAACTATTATTATTAAATTTTTCTAGTGGATGATGAAAATGAAATAGTGAGGTTTGATGTAGCCGGGACCTGTGGCAATACGTCTTATATCGTATGTTTCAGTTCAGAAATTTTCTTCCCAAATGAATGAATTAGCCTACTATAATTTTATACATAGAATTCATTGATTTTCAACAGAGAATGTCGTTGTAAAGTAAATTTACAATACTTATCATCGAATTGGAAAAGTATATTCAGTGATGTTAGTCAATCAGAAGACGCCATTTTGTTGAATCGATAGCGAAGTAGTACAGCAACGCGATTGGCTAGTGATAGCCATTTTAAAATTCCACTTCTATTCCACGCAAATATTCCGACCAATCAGAAATCAGTAAACGGCTATTGGGCCCGCCTTCGAATGCCTTGACTTGTCTTATACTGTAACTTTTTTTGAATGGTATTTTGTATCGTACGATCAAAGAAGCAAATTCCGATTGTGTTCTTTTTTCAAGTTTAACGATTGCCCTGAACTCAATTTACTCGTAACTATATCCCCGTGAAATGGCGTCATGTGATGGAAACAGAGCAAAAAAAACACTTGATCTCCACTTGATCGCAATCAATGTTTCTGATTGAAACAATTACTAATATTGTTTTTCACCGAAATAACACGGCGAAATGTTCATTCCGCTCCGTTAGATAACGTCATTCTAAGACAGTTGAAGGCTTCCGAATAAATTGATCGATTATCTATTGAATCAACCATCTCACTTGTAAATACTTTGGAGATGAATTTATTGTGAATTCGAATATTGTTCCGTTCAGTTGATTAGGAATTTAATTCGAATTTGAAATGGGATTCAATAATTCAAAAATGTTTACCTGATAGTCACGGTTTCATAAAGGACGATTGAGCTCAATCTCAAATTAACAATGTTAGTTGTTAAGAGTAGGCTAACGAAAGTTAACTTTAATTCACTTATGTGCGACCGACACTTACCTTCACCTCAGACTTTACCTTTGGACTTTGGACTTTACCTTTTACTTTTATTTTTCTTTAGACTTTCTCTTTTTCAATATCTGAGCTATATCTACAACAAACATTCAAAGTAACAAGAAGTGCTCACATCCATTCTCATGGTTATGGAATGATGGTGAACATAGGCGTTGTGAGTTCTTTTTTCTAGGTATTCCCATTACGTCTCTTTTCAAAGCTCTTTGTTTCCATATGATCCCAATCGAGAGAAAGTAAAGTGAAATTTTCAGGCGATAAAAGATGTTTCCATAGATTCAAGTTGCGTCGGATGTAGCACCTGGCAGAGGAGGCTCTTTTCTTTTTCCGGGTGAAAACCACGAAGCTGTGTACTGGCCGGATATAAATTATTCATTGTATCGAACCGGGGGCCACTCACTCACTGAACTCAACTCGAAGCCAAGAGCTCAGGTCTCTTCATCAGGCTGCTAGCTAGCTGCTATAGGCACGACTCTCCTATGAAGAGGCTAGCTGCTTTCCGTCTCTTCGAAAAAGGTGAACGGGTTGGAAAAGTAATTGCGATAAGGAGGGAGAAAGGGAGAGTGTGAGAGAGAGGCGGGAGGAAAGAAAATAGAATGAATGGGTGGGAGATTAGGAAAGGAATGGGGGAGAGAGGAAAAAAGGAGTGAGAAAAACGGAGAATAGAGCAAGGAGCAAGAACAAGTGGAGTGGAAGGGGTGAGAGAGAGAGAGTGTAGTGTGTGTGAGGAAAGAACGGGAGAAAGAGAAAAAAGTTGGGTAGAAAGAAAAAAGGAGAGAGAGAGGTATGAGAGAGGAGAGAGAGAGAGGGGGTGAGATAGAGGTATGACAAAGGGGTTGTAGAGAAGGGGAGAGAGACAAAGAGTGATACAATCCTAGACTAAAACGGGTGGCTACCGTAGCATCGACAAACGTTTGTCTCGACATGTTAGTGGGTTAGCAGCATAGAGAGCTCTTAGTACATAGTGTTGAGGATATCGTGTGTCGATGCTACGGTGGCCACCCGTTTTAGTCTAGGACTTAGCTAAATCCCGAACTCATGAACCGGTCCTTAAAGTCCTTTCAAGTCTTCAAAAGACATTTTTGAAGAACACCTTTCAAAAAATACCTTTTTAAAAGTCCTTTTCAATAATCTGCGAGATTCAGCATTTGTAGGTTAAGTATTGTGATACTGGTCGCCTAATCAGCTGGTTTTCGCCAAATTAAATTATTCCTGCTATATGTGGGTCTCAAAATTAAACTCCCGCAACATCAAACTCCATGCAATGAAATAGCCTTATAAAATAGGTAATTAAATTGGAAGAGTCGGGGAACATATGGAGATCAGTACCAAAGAGTTGTTAAATTCCTGTGGAAGTAAAACGGTAACTCGTTCAAGACTGACAAGAAGAGATGAAGGATTATGAAACAGAAGAAGGATTCGACCTGAGTGTTGATAAATTCTTGTGAAAGTGTGAGCCGATAATTAGGAGAGAGAGAAATGATTGAGAATGACGAGAAGATGAAGAATTTCAACCTTATCCGCGGCTTGCCATTGGCTGGGAATGGAACCAACTTCTTGATTCATGTTTTATGCATTGAATGCGTGGTTTTTCTCGGCTGCTGAAATAATCAGCGTTCTTTCATTATTGCTCTTCATCTTTATCTCTGTCACTCACTCACATTCTACCACTCTCTCTCTCTTTCTTTTATCTTGCTCTCTCTCCATCATTCACCATTACTCTTATTCCTTCCTTCCCCTTATTACGATCTCGATTTTCTATCTTCATTTCTACCTTTATTTCTCGTATTTTTCCACCCATATTTTCACTTTTCAAAATAACTGGTTCTGCCTATTTTTATCCCACTCTTTTTCGAACAAGTATTTTACTCAAACACAATTTCGCATTCAGTGAGATTATGGATCAGACAAACAATTCGTCTTGTTTGACTCTAAAATTGAATTTACTTTCTGGAAAACATGAATTAGCCTTAATACTTGCTTACCTGCTCGTCCAATTAAATTCAATTGTCAAATTCACATTCAGTGGTATGTTGTTTTAAAAGTTTTATTTGCGAATAAACATTCGAAACTTATGTTATTTTAGAAGCAATTCTCATAGCCGATTGCATGGGAGACAATAAAACTCGACCGCCGTGAAATAACGGCATGTTATGGACCTCAATTTATAGGGGAATAGTTGCTCAGGTTCCTTCAAATGACATCATATTGTGGAGGTTGATTTCAATTGGCTTTTGTGCAATACAAATTGTTTGTCAACTATGATTTTATGTTCTTTTAAATTGTTGAAGGTTTTATGGTTGTAGTAGGCTACTCACTTATATTGTATTGTAGTTTCAAAATATCTGTGATTGCCATAAAATGTTGAGGTTTTGAAATAAATCATTGCTCATATTGTATTTTCATCATTGTTTTAGTAACGTCTCATTCTTTTGTTTAAAATTGAATCTCTTTTGAACTCGTCTATCCTAACCGCATACTCATTTCATTTGCAGTTATACGTAATTTGTGGTAAACAGAAATTGAGTACCTTGAACATGCAAAATGATGGCAAGATGTTTTGTATTATCGTTGGATAAAGATTGATAGTATCATTTGTTTAAGAGATTTGAAATTGTTGATTGGATTGATTGAATTGATATAATTATTCTTTGATAAGATTAGTTACAATGAAGAGTAACAAGAAATGGGAAAGAGAAGAAAAGATTGGATCCCTTTCAATTTTTCACTATTCTAGAAGAGAAGCTACCATTTCCGTATGGTTCACATTTTGCGGGATGTTTAGCGTAGTTTAGATAATCTCCGCCCATGAAAGCAAATGAGTCTCCCAGGACATCTTAAAAGCCAATTTCATGAGAATCTTGTAGAGCATCTTCGTGTCATGCTTTCACGGAAATAATCGAATAACATATTTGCATCTCACTTCTCATAAAGGTTTTTGAAACCTGATTATTCCTGATAATATGAATTTATTTCTTTTTTTTAGATAAAGTTCGTCACAAGACATACTCTGCAACAGGTGAGTTTGTGAAATAATTGGCATTTCAAAGAAGCATTTGAGCCGTCATATCGTAGTCACTTATGATCTGAATAAAACAATTTTTTCTCATCTTTTCTCCAATAGCAGAGACATAATTATATCTGATAATCTGATGAGACTCGAAATCAATTAAATGAATAGGGTATTTCAAAAACTAAATTTTTATATTATTCTTCAGTATAATAAAGGTAATGAATATTAACGAATATTATCAAAAGTTCTCAAGTAAAGTCAGTTTCTAGAACATTTAAAATATGTTATTGATTGATTATCATCAATTATGGCTCAATCAGAATGATAAATATATTATATTATTGACGATTTATTTTATAACAGGCTCATTACTCGGAACGCCATCAACAAAAATTTTTCATCAAGTTTCAATTTAAATAAACAAGAATTTCTGAAGACGTTTTTGAACTTTTTATTCCTATTTTGGAGAATGGTTATAATTGACAGATTGTTGATATGCAAGCTGAGATCCAAATTTTTCTATTGTAAATGGGCCTTGCGTGATTTTCTATGTTATCTTGAAGTTTTCTATGAAATATGGTTAGTACAAGAACGCTTGTATGTTTGAATGTGTTCTGAATTTGAAAAGTAGTTTTGAAACTTCAGTTTTGTAGTTTATGTAGTACGGTTCAGTAGATGAAATTTATCTGTATTCTGTATTCAGAATTACTTTTTAGAACTGATATTTTTTTAAGTTTAACTGATAAGTTTATGGAGAATACGGATGTGAGTTTAGAACAGATCCATTGAAAGAAGTGTCTCGTAGAAAGACAGGTACTGTTATAACAAGGTTCTGGAGTAGACGAAAAACAGATTCCAGTGGTAATGCAGGCTGGAACGTTTCCAGTTGGCTGTAGAGCTTTTTTGGCTACGTCAACACTATTTTTCCAATGGCTTTCCTCCCATTCACACTTGACTCAGGCAATAATGTGCTGTCCTACATTGTTTAGTACGTGATCAGGTTGTCTAATCGAAAAATGAATAATATACAAATTTAAAACGGGGTTTTCATCTTGAGATCAAGGTAGCCTATCTATAGTATAATGTAAGTAGGCCTATATATGCCAATTTGATAAGTTTAATAGATGATATACATAATTACATATTCTTACTAGTCAATTTCAGAAATTGATCATGAAATGACTATGAACATTGACCTTGATTTTTTTTCGTAAATTGAAGCAATAGTTGTAATAGACTATTCGTACTTAAAACTAATAACATACTTAACGATATGAACTGGAACTATGTAATACAATAGTGGCAAATGAAGGATAATATGACCTTTTTTGTTGAGTATACCGTCTCAGACGGCAGTGTTGAGTGTATGAGTCAGTATATGTTGCCAAGTTAATCAGGTCAGTAGTTGGTTGTAAACATTGTTATATTGGTTTGCCAACTTGCGAAATTGATCATGAAATGAACTAAGAATATAAACTTTGAGTCATACGAATATATCAAATTCCGACACATCTTTCAATTCTACACTTTATGAGTATTATCATAGAGAAAGCATACGTCTTGACGAATACTTTCTCTATGATATTATTGGACAAGGAGAGCCGCAATCATTTTTATACTTCTAGTTCTGGTCTTCAGATCTAGTTTAGTATCGATATAAAAATATTTTTATCGATAAAATCTTGAAAAACAAGAAAATCTAAAAACATTATTGCGATTAGCCTACTTTTAATGAGTAATTGGCTGACGATTTGTTTTGAATGTTATCATGTAAATATTTCTTTTATAATCATAGATGAACTAGCTGTATCCTATACAGACCCCAAAAAAGAAGGACGATTCTCTTATTATTAGAAAAATAATACAACCTTAATTAAGTTGAGCCACTTCCAGAACAGTAATGATACAGGATCAATACAGAAAGTGGGAACAAAGCAGGTGGGATGGTTATGTTCAATAAGTACGTCTCAATATTGGTATGGCAAGAATCATGATTCTCCTATTACTTTCAAGGAAAAGTGGGAACAGAAAATAGGTGGGCAGCACTGCATGGAAGCCCGATATTGTTGGAGACAGAAATAAAAATAAATAAATAGAACCGATAAGAACGAAAGGTGGAATGGAGTTTTGTTAGATATTGACGCGTTCTGAAGTGATTGTCAACGGCTTATCCTCGAAATGATGGGATTCTAAATTTAAATCCATCCCGTCTCGACACGACACACACACACGAAGTGTATCTATTTGGCGCTCAGGAAATAGAATGCAAATCTTCTCAGTGACAGTGTGACGTAGTTGGTGTCTGTGTGTGTAGCGAATCAACAGGCAACTCAATAATGTCCAGGAAGGGAAGAGAATGATTGGTGAGGAGAGAGAGAGTGAGTAAGAGTGAGTGGGTGGAAGAGGGAAGCGGGAAGGAAGCGTTGTGTTGCAGTTGTGACGCATGACGAGAAAAAGTAAATAATGTTGAAATTGCGTTGAAAATAATGGATACTGAGGGACTTTTTCGATAATCGAAATTGAAATTTGAAATAATTCAAATTTAAAAGAAACAATAAGTATTATCAAATTCCATCTATCAAATTATATTACCAAATCAAATTCTATTCCTTTTCTTGATAGAGTAACGAAATATTCATTAATTGTAGCATACATACATTTTTTAATATAGTATTTCCTAAAATGTGTGAATCTTAAAATTCTAGTGTAAGACATGTACTGTCAATTATTGTCACCGTAATAATTATCATCCGTTACACTACGTGCTTCATTCCTGCGTCGTTGATCTTAGAGGAACCCCCCCCCACAAGTCTCATTTGTGTACAAATTTAAATCGAAGTTTTCGATCAAGTTCTCAAAAAAGCAGTGGTTCCATTTGTCTTGAACAAACAAATAATAAATTCACATTTCTTGTGTTCTAAAGCATGGGAAATGTCGGATTGATTCCAGTTTCTACTTTTGAATGCCTTTTCAAAGAATGAAAATTCAAGAATTTCTTAGAATTGAAGAATCCGTTCTGATATATTAACAAGAATGAAAGCATAACTGTTACTTCTTGTTTCTACTGACATCTACAACATGCAAAGCTGAAACGAAATCGAACATCACCCTGTAACTGCTGGCATCTACCGGCAGAATTCAGAACTTCATTCCGGAGTACAGTTGATGACCAATCAGCGAGTAGGCGGAGCTTTGTTTGGAGGTTTGTCTGAAGGCGTGGTCCCAATCTGGAACTTGATGGTGATTGGTCGATCATTTCCATGCTTTTCTCCTTTTATCATTCCTTCCTTCGTCCATCTTTCTTGGAACCTTTGCTTATTCATCTATTTCTTTTCCATTTATCTCGTGTTTCTTCTCATTGTTCATCAAATCTTCATTCCGGTTTCATTATATTTTATGCTCCTATTTTTATTGAATATCTTCTGAGCTTTCATAGTTTATTTTTATCATTTTATTAGTTACAAATAAACCATTCATTAGTTTTTTATATTCTTTCGAAATAACTGTTGATAATATCGTATTTTAGTTACAATGCATCTTTTTAAAATAGTCCATCCTCACTCAGGTAATTCGTCCCTTTAGCCTCGGGGGCGATTAGCTAATAAAAACGACCCGTGTAACTATCTAATAAATACGCCATTCGCGTTATTTGCTGAATTAGAAAAACTCTAAGCATTTTATTTTTCACGATTTGTAAAGTACAAATCAATGAAAATGATTACGGGGAGTTGCTTGTACTATTTCACTCTACTATTCACTCATTCATTCATAGCATCAACTATCTAACCCATTAATTCATCTAGTTCAGTTTTTCTCATAAAATTTCCTATTTATTTCTAATGTGGATTCTAGTATTCAATTCAGGGAATATCCAAATTTATATTTGCAGATCGAAGTAACCAGGAGATTCAATGTCATTTAGTATTTTACATGAATCAATTGAAAATATTGATCGCAGGCTGCTCACTGTAATGTAGGAAGTGTGGGTTGAAAAATCAAATTAAGGGTAAAACTAATGTATCCAACCGAAATTAGTTCATTACCTACCGCAAAATTCAATCTCTACCTTAAACGTTTTTCGAATAAATGGTGCTTACTTAAACTCATTCCGGTGTGTAACGCACGCATGCGTTTTTACAGCAGCGAGCGCATCATCCAAGCGGGTCACGTTCGAAATTCAATCGAAACTAATCCCGTTTTCAATCTGCAACTAATAACCAGCTGACATGTTATTGATTGTAAGCAACTGGATTAAACGGGGTGGCCTCTTTGAAAAATATCAATTTTAACAGCCGTTAGCGGAGAGGGGTTGCTTGTTTCGCAGTAAATTGAATGTGACGCGAAAAACTGATGGAGTATCGAGCAGAATCTGAGTGATTCGGTCGCTATTTGACCGTTCAATTGGACCGGATTCAATTTGTTTGATCAATCACGATGGATTTTGTAGTTATCAAAAGCAAACTGCTCCTTATACTAGCATTTGAATTCTATTTTTAATTGAATCATGTACTGGATGAGATGTATACTTCTATCTAAAATGCTCCTTATTCTAGAATTTGAATTATACAACATTGAATTTTCAACATTGATTTCTGTACAGAATGAGGTCCTTTTATTTGTGGGATTCTTGCAAACTGATAGTTCCTGCATATTGACTAATGTGTATTGACTAATGGTTATACAATTAGGCTAGGCGTACACCGGTTAGTCAAGACAAGACAAGACGAGATTAGTCACATTTAGTCACAGTAATTGCATGATTAGTCATTGCATCACAGTAAGCGGTTAGTCAAGACAAGACAAGACGGAATTAGTCACATTTAGTCACATTACTTAACATAGTTGCTCATGAAGCAACACACACCGATTAGTCATTGCATCAGTGTGTGCTGCTTCATAAGCAACTACGAAGCGACTAAACGTGACTAATCTCATCTTGTCTTGTCTTGACTAACCGGTGTACGCCTAGCCTAACTGTCAATGAAAGGTGGAGTAGATCACGTTCATACTGTTCAACTTAATTGTCGCTATTTTGGATTAAAAATAGACTGTTCATCAACCTAGATTGACAAAGAATTTTCTTTTAATTTCAAAAGATAGTTCCTCTGTTTTGACGGATGGTTGTACAGTGGTATTGTGAATCAGTTCCATGGACTTCACTTATTCATAGTCATTGTCAATTGAAAATTGACTGGAGATCAAGAACCGTCATTGCTTATGAATTTTGAAATTTTTGGTTAATTTTCACACTCAGTCGTATATGTTTTCAGTTTTGTTTCACGAATTTCCCCACCTTATTTCTCTTCTACGTTTCTCCTTCTCTTATATCGTTTGTCTCCTTTTATCTTCTTTTCAAACATCATAGTTGTTCTTCATGATTTTTTGCTGTACAATAGTAGCTTTCCCACTTCATCATTATTTCTAGCTTTTTCCAAATTACAGACTCTTTAGGTTTGCATCTCCGGGATCCTTACAACCTTCCACAATCCATTCGTATATTTGAAACTTTCCCCATCCTACATATGTTCATCGATCTGTCTTTTCTTCTGTCATTCTCTCTCACAAATTCTGAGAGAGTTTCCTCTCTCATACACTTCTCTCAGAGATCTATCTAAACAACTCTCAAACTTTCTCTATTCACCCCTACCTCTCCCCTTTCCACCCCCCTATCACTCCATCTTTCTCTCTCTCTCTCTCTGCATCTCCCCTCTCATTATCACACTGCATCTATTACTTACATTGTTGAAAATTATCAGCTTACAATTCATGAAATTGATAGAATGATATTGCTTACACTTAATATACATCGTTTGTGATCTAGAACCTTACCAGTTATATTTTGTAATGTATCTGATCTATACTATACTTCGATTAAAACTGCTTTAGGATTAATACCCGGTTGGCTTTAGTGCTTATCCGCTCTATAGGCTGGTCCTAAAGCAGTTTAAATCAAAGTATAATCTCTCTCTCTTTCTCTCTTTCACTCTTTCACTCTTTCTCTCTCTCTATCTCTCTTTCTCTCTCCCACTCTCTCTCTCTCTCTTTTACTTTCTCTGCGTCTTTTTCTTTTTTGTTCCTCTCTCAACACTTCCTCACTCACTCCCTCTACCCGTCACTTTCTCTGTCTCTTTCTCTTTCCCCATCAATCTCTCAATTTCTTTCTCCGACAATTCCTCTCTCTCTCCCAACATTTATAGACACACACACGGTGTACCAGTAGCTAGCCAACAATGTGCGTTATCTATCTTAGCTGTTAGGGGCTGCTTCCTTTCCACCGGCATTTGAAATGGCCTGGAACAGTCGCTCATCCTGTCACATCCACATTGCACTCACTTCACCGAAACCTCTTCTTTATTGTTTTCCCTCCTCTCATCTCCTCCTTCTCCTTCTTCTCATATGTTATCTACATCCTTTTCACTCACTCCAAACAACACCTGCTCACGTTACCCCTTCCCTCTCTCACACTCCCAACCAATGTTTTCGCAAGAGTAATAGGTTCTGTTGTGCTAGATTTGGTTTATCTTCACTTTTGGAACTGCCTTGATTTTCATACAATAAACACTAACCGTTAAGAAAACTACCGTTTAAAGTTTGTAGATTCACAATGAGAATATTCTGCTTGATTCTGTTGTGCAAGATTTTGATAGTCTTCAACTCAGTTTCGGTAGAACCTTGATTTCTATACGATAACAATAATCAAAATATTTAACTTTATTTTGGCAAAAAAAGTCAATGGAAAAATGCAATTTATAGACAATAGAAATATCTTGAAAATACAAACCAACAGTAAGAAATTATGTATTACTAGCTAAAACTGTGACTCGTTCCAACTAATATCAAGTTATAGTACATTAAAATGTGAATTTTCAGTTCATACCAAGTTTAATCTACGTTTAGTTGAATCTACAAATTTTGAACGAATTCAGGCATACGAGCCTGAAGGTGTTAAACGAATTATTTGATTACAATGTGGACTGACATGTTGACTTAAACTCTATTCAAGTCATCATATTTGATAACTCTATTTAATAACTATTCAAATACTTATGTAACATTGTACTTTAATCTAGCTGAAAGATGTATCCCAATCTCAGTGTGTTATCATGTGGTAATATTCTACCTTTTTTCAACCTCAATGAAGCCAATAAAGTGGCCAGCAGTTATTAACGAGTGGAAGATTGAAGCTAATTGAGTTGTGAGGGGGGGGGAGGGGTACGAGGCGGGGTTATTCTTGTTGATTCGATGAAGAATGGCAGCGCTCATCCAGTTAGCAGCCTCGCAGACAGAGGGCGCTAATCTAAATAAGTCACTCACAAAGCTCCCACCTCATTAACTGTGATAGCATGTTGATTTAACGCCACACCACTAAAACAAAGAGCAACTGAATTAAACGGGCGTTTTTTTCTGAAGCCCGCAGTTTATTTCCCGGGGCCGCCACTCCTCTCCCTTCTTGAAGTACCCCTCCTCTGCCAACCTCTTTTCACGGAGCTAACAACTGCGAATTCTAATTATCCATCGCTAAAAACTCGTCGTCGGCTACTGGTTTTGAATAAATCGGGTGAGAGAGGTTAAGTTGGCCCACTTGAATGTTGCCGCTAAATAAAACATTAGCTCTGCCGCCAAACGGATCCTACTCCTGCTCCTCATTTGAATACCTTTCCAACAAGTCGGCTTGTGTGAATTTTTAGCCATCTAAAGGGTAGAGAAGTTGGTGGTGTATGAGTTAGTGTGTGCATGTCTTAGTGTGAGTTGAAAAGAGATTGATAGATGAGAGGGAAGGAGAAAGTGAAAGTGATATTGAAAGGTAAGGATAGAGATTGAAAGATCTATTTTATTGTAATATCCACTTTATTCTTGTAGATTAAAAATATATCGACTTGAGATAAATATACAATTTAGAGTTGAAAATTACTCGGTCATTTTCTCAATAATTACTGAGTAATTTCTCACTTCAAAGTAGATATTACATCCAACTGATTGATAGAAACAATAATGTTGCAGTAAGTTACTGATATAGACAATTTTATCAGTGATCAGAAGATGGATCAAAAACAACAGGAAAATGAATTTGAGAATTCTCGATAATATACAGAGAATGGTTTAGAAGATGAAGTGTAGAACATGAAGAAAAATTAAACCGAGATAGACATTTCTAGAATGAGGGAAACAACGAGATTGTGTGAGAATGACAATGCTAGAGTGAGAGAATATGAAAGAGTATTGGGCAGTTGGGAGTTTCAATTTACATAAAAGATTGTTGCTGCTCTTCACAGGCGCTGTGAAGGCGTTGAAGAGTCTTCTAAAAAATGTTAGCCAGGATGAAAACGAATTCATTCACAAACACCTGTGGAATGAAGTGAGGTCAAAATAGTGTATCCGGTATGCTTAAGCGAATTGTATGAATCCAATCTAGAAGATAACTTGAAAAAGTGACTCTTCATGATGGATGTGAAGCTCTGCCATCATGAAGGAAGGAAATTGGAAAAAGTAGAGCTCTGAATATGATCTCGGCGAAACCCATCCTCATTGCAATTTATCGATTGAGAATAAAATAATGAAAACATTTTATTCCCATCAATCTATCACAGAATCTTATTCGCATCTCAAATCTACAAAGTAACAACCGATTTCATAAAGTCCAGTTTTATCCTGCACGGTGAGATCGTAGCCTGAACATCAAATATTGATACGGTATTGAATATTAGTTTATTCAGAAGACATATCGTGTTAGTTTGCCATTCCTTGAACAAAGACCATCGATTTACCATTATATCGACTTAGATGTAATCGCGGGCGCGCCTCGCTCGTGATTGTGTGCGTGTGTGAGTGCGTTGATGCGCTTATGTGACACATTATGTGTGTGTGTGTGTGTAGATGTCTGATATGCGCCAAAATGAGAAAGAGAGAAAGTGTGACAAAGAGAGAGAGAGAGAGTTAGTGAATGAATGAGTGTGTTTGTAGAGTTTACGGCTCGTGAAAACGCTCATCGTCAAGTAAACAAATCGGGGCACCCTGTATATCCGCACAACTAGCGTCGTGTTTACATCAGACAAATAAGCAATCAGTTCTCCGCTGATGGCATCGCGTTCATATCTATGGTAGCGCATCACACTCACGGCACAACAACTGTGAGCGAATTGCCAAATGAAATAGTCGAGCAAATGAACTGTTACCGTTACGTTATCATTGGATGCCATTGGTGGTAAATTAGTAGTACTGGAGTACTTGTTGATTTGGAAGTTGTTATCGTACCATTGATTGGTATTGTTGGTAACTAGCAAGTGATTACTGAAGTACAGTAGTTTATTTTTTGAAATTCTGGTTCAAGGACAAAAACTATAGTTCATTTGCGAGTTTAGATCTAGATTGAAAACTGATTTCTCTGAGAATGCTTTTTATACAAAGGAAGATAACATGGATCATTACTCCACATGAATGTTCCGGCCTTGTTTTTTTTTGTCTCATGTCTTGTCTCTATTGTGTATGTCTTTATTTGTGGACCTATTAGAATTTTTGACTAGTTCCAGATCCCCCTGATTAGGTAGACAGTGGATGCTATTCAATCTTTCTATCTATCTACAGGTATATCCATATATACAGGTATGTATATATATTAAGATATACTATATATATATATATAGTCAACGCGCCATGATAAAAAAAATTGTTTGGTCAGGGGCATGAAGCGAGAAATGTTACTTACTACACATGCGCGACTCTGAAAATTTCAGTGTTATAACAGTTTGTCCAACAATTTAATCTATTCGCTGTAAAATGATTTCATTTAATTGACCCAATGCAACGAGAACTAATCTGACGTCAAAGCGAGGACGTCATTTTACGGTGATTGAAATCAACTAAATATTCGTTTAACAAAAACTTATTAGCCTAATCAGAATATGTTTGTACTAAGTTGTATTTCCCCCAAAAATTTCGATGAATTCAAATGTGAAGCTTATTTTATTGACGAAGGTCATCCTTGGAACTTCATTTTCAGTCAGTCACTCAAACTCAGTCATTTCAATTCCCATCACCCAGAGCGCCCAAGTCGTCAATTCTTATCCTTTCCAACCAATCTATCGGCCTTTGATGTACACTGGCCCAGAATTATTATGACAGGCTTTCCAATGAACACCTCAATAATCATAACACTGAAACCCCACGACTACTCAAATCTCCACCAGACACGGACCGTTACAATATGAGAAAGCCGAATAGCTAACAAGCCCATTCAATGCGGACCTGATTACATGTTTATCATGCATTCACACACCGTGATATACCTATGTATACAATATACATAGACAAATCACATAGGTATACAGTCTATACTGAAGACAGGAGTCTCGTTGATATACAGTCTATCATGAAACCACAACAAGACACCATGATATCTATATATATCTACAAATCCTAACACCCTTCATATTATAGGAGTCTCATCGATACATAGATATACAGTCCATAGTACACAGAGCTGTTTACACCTGTCCAGTGGAGAGAGGCCTCTAACACGCATTGATTCCGTTATTAGGCGACCAACCTGTTGGGTTTCAGCTCTGTGCGCATGCGCTAACCTGGTACCTTTGGGAGGCTACTGATAAACACACTGATTAGTATGAGTAATTAGACGACTATACAGGCATCAAATTCTGTGAAACTGATTGCTATGTGTGGGGTGCAACTAAGCTCGGGTAGGCACGGGTAGCCTGATGTAATATTAGAGGGTTTTTATGATGAATTTCATCACATTAATATTCTCAAAAAATAATGTCGCTGTTTGTTTTATTGTTGTCAACTGTTGTTTACGTCATCAAAGTAGAAATCAATATCAATATATTTTAATAACGGAATGAAACTGAACTGTGAATGAACGGAAACTGAACTAGAACCAAACTGGAGCTGAACTAAAACTTAACGAAAACTGAACTGAGAAACAATTTCTTTCATGTTTTCGTGCAGTCTCCGTTTGGTTTACGTTCAGTTTTCATCGCATTTTTGTTCAGTATCCATTCAGTTACAAAAAGAAAGGTTTGTGTAGTTATTCTAGCTTTGTAGTACTTCTCACTGTCACTAGGAACGCTAGCGTCTTCATTCTTATCCCAATACTTGAATATTTGTGATTTTAGTCAAGTATTGAGTCAATTTGTTGAATCAATTAGTGTGAAGTTATAGCAGGATCCTTTTAACTTGTCAGAAAACATATGTTTTACTCGGCCACCAGTACAATACTTAACTTATAAATGCTGAATCTCGCAGATTATTAAGTAGGTCTTTTAAAAAGTTATTCTTTGAAAGGTCTTCTTTAATAAGGTATTTTAAAGACTTTAAATGTCTTTAAGACTTTTAAGCCTTTTGATTATTGTGTCGTCGAAATCACTGTTTAATTATTACCGAAACAGCTGATTTCTGACAAGTTAAAAGAATCGTGCTATATTCCTCTTAAACTGTAAAGTTGCGTACATACAAGAAGCAATCAGATGATAGTAGGCTAAAGCAACGCTGAATAGCGCCAATTTTTCTGGGCATGCATCAATGACGCCGGACCAATCACAGAGTACTGCAATATAAATTAATGCCTTGAGCCGATTATGAGGAAAAGCTTTTTCAACTACAATTGTTAGGTACAATAATGTCGACAATTTCATGGGATCAACACGATAATACTGGAGATGAAGGAACGATAATATAAACAACACGATATGATGATTGTCAGCGAATATAAACAGCCTCAGGAGATTGTTCAGTTTGAAGCAGCCATCTCTCGCATGATATGTCGTTCAACAGGTATTTCGGAACAGTTTTTCCTGGAATATACACACATGGGAAAACAAGTTCAACGGGGAAAAGTGAATTTGAGAATTTTCCACCTCTTCTAATCCCATTCGATCTCAGGGAAAATTTTCCAACTCGAGTGAAGCCGGAGCTGTCGAAGTTCGCTGGAACTTTTGGTTATCAAAACAAGCGCTTTGCTTTTCACGTTAGCCTATACATATATAGAATCAGGGTTCGAGTTGGTGTATTTTCGAAGCTATTATAGTGTTGAACTTTTCGCAGGTGCCATGCCGAGTGAATGTCGCCGAGGCGAAGTGAAAGTTGTGTTATTGTTCGGTATACGATACAAGAGGCATTGTAAATATTTCGGTGTGATTGGAGAGTGAGACATGAGATTTGTGGAGAAGGTGGGGAATTTGGACTGAGAGATGGGAAATTATCTGTGAGAAAGAGTGAAAGAGATGGAGAATTTGGGCCGAGAGATAAGAAATTATTTGTGAAAAGTGAGTGAAAGAGATCGAGGATTTTGGCCGAGAGAATTATTAGAGGAAACTGAATGAAAGAGATGGAAAATTTAGACAGGGATGGAAAATTATTTGTAGAGATTGAGTGGAAGAGATGGAAATATCTTTCCGTGGAAATCTCCGATTAGTTAAGAAATCTTAGTCTCGAATTGAAAGTCGGTTTGTTTAATCTGATTATCTGATTTATATTTATGAAGTGTCATGTTCAGTTAGACTCATGAAAACGTCTAGAAAAAAATACGTTTTTTAAAATGAGATTTCGAATGAATTTAATTTGATTTGTATTTTCATGTTTTATACGTTTTATCTTGTATTAGATGTTTTATTTTCAAGTGTCACGTTGAGCATGACTGTTGAAGAGGTCTTTGATTGAAAAAAGATAGACGATTTTTCAAATGAAATTTTTCGACTGAAATTTAGTTTGATTATTCAACTTCGTATTCTGCATTATGTTGAATTACGACAAATGATGGAATCAATGAATGATAATATTAATAAATTTTAATTCTATATAATGTACTGTAACATTTCAATAGAAAGTTTTGCAAAATACCCATGTATGTGATGAAGTACTTGAATTTGCGAAGTACAGCTCAAAAAAATAGTTATCCATCCCTGTACCAATACATGAATGTTTGTACTGAAGAGTAACTAAACTTATGTAGGCTGCAGCAGCATACAGTAAATGTGGATTTATGTGTGAACCTATGAACCTGATCGCTCATTGGTGAGAACGCTCAGGTGTTCAATGTGCCTACGCAGACTGATTTGAACATTTAAGCGGATTTTGCTCATTTCGGTACAAGCCTGATGAACTGTGCGAATTATATTCAGCCCCAGTTTGGCGTACTACAACCCAGCATTACCGAATTCTGGCAGAACCATGTATTTTCGAAAGATAAATTATTGTTATGCTACAGTCTGCATGGCATACGAGATACACGAATTTATCATCAACTCTGTTGAGATCTTTTTCGGACTCGGCACTGAAATCGTTGTAGTTTTCTCTCTAACAAAAGAATGCTCTGGCTGTTGTCATGTTGTCATCCATGATTCATGATCCTCTGTCCAGACACTATTGTTATGTTCTCATTTCACGTAAAAAACTTATTCTAAGTCTTTTGAGAACTGTCTCATTGCGAATGTGTGGGCGGCGTTCCAGACAATCCTAATGTTAAGTCATAAGCTTTCAAGATTGTTGTATGGGTGATCGAGTAGTTTTTAACAACTGTTATCGATTATGTGTTATTCATATTGGTTCGTGATTATTGAATCAAAATACAACTTTGAATTGAGATAAGATTTTGTAATGAAACTTTTATAAACTTGTGATTATTATTTACGATTATTTAAGTTTTCTTGCAGTTGATTTTCATTTTATTAAGTTTGTTTTACAAGACTCCATAATTATATGCTCTAAAGATAGGCCTACATTGTATCTCAATCCTTTTATCGTGATACACTCACCACGATATTTTGCTATTACAATTTCGATTACGACTGTGTTTCTGTAAATACTTCAACTTTCACTTCTCAGGTTTTTTGTTCCTATTTCTATTCTTAACTTTAGACTTCATTGGATAATATGTTATAAGGTATTTATATGTTATTTTCTAGTGGATTCTGTAGAAATTTTGAGTTTTTGAGTACACACGACTGAGAAACCACTAGGCCTACTCCAAATCGGAAGAATTGATCACTTATTTCAAGACGTTCTGATTTAGTTGCATTAAAAAGAGTGATGACTACTGAATCATTAATTAAGCTTGAACAATTGACAGAGATTTTCATTTATTTATTAATTCATATATATAAACAATTTACAATATAGAAGTGTTACAATATTTATTGAATATACTCCCTGCATGGATGATTTGTCCGTGTGCAGGGAGGAGTCATCATTAAACGAGCAGAGAAAAAACACAAGTAGAATAAATAAAATGATACAATAGTTCAGAATAATAAATAAAACATAAAGAAAGAAACATTAGAAAGTTGATAACTGAAATATACACCAATCTGGTGTAGATGAAGAAGAGGTAGTGTCACTTTGAACCATTCACACATTCACACTATTACCATAGACATAGACTATAAAAAATCTATTATCTCTGCTATTACTTAAACTGTCTACAAAGTTATGAAAGACGAGAACCAATATATTCAATATTCAATGGAGACAAATAAAACAGTATACTTGATATTATTGATTCATTGTATTATTATAAAGATGTCGTAGTCTAGGATTCTAGTAAAACATATTTATCAAAAATTTTCAAGTTCATGTATTATAAAAATAAAAATATTTATTGAAAATTTAGAACAAAGTTATCACTCATAGATATGATTAAAATGTCTTACTAGGATTCTAGTTCAAGATTCTGTTAAGAAAACCATTCATCTAAATCAAGATGTAAGTCAATCGACAGCCATTGTCTGTGAAGGGCTTAAGAAGATAAAGGAAGAGATGAATAGATGGCTGATACAAGAGAGAAGAAGAGAGACTGATACGAGTATACATAGTACATAGTGAGAGAAAAGAGGAAAGGCGCTATTGAAGCACTTAATCTTCGGTTTGCAACAGGCTAGAGAATGGAGGCCTATCTATCATAGCTGGAATGTCGACTGCTATTGTAGAGGCTAACAGGTAGGCAACAGAATGTACGAAGAGTAAAGTGGATGATTGTGTCTTAAATATGAAAGCTACGAGAACAATGTTGCTCAAGCTCAAGAGCGCATTTCTGTGATTCAAGTGTAAGCAACAGTTTCAGTTATTCTGGTGAAAACTTGTCAATCAAGCCAAAAGTAATGGTGCATGTGAAATTAAGGTTTTCAGAAAGGTTCAGAATTCAAGTTGGATTATTTCTTCGATTCTGTGATTCACAGTGGAACATAAATTTAAATTTTCGATAATATACATCAATGTTGGAAGGAACAACAGGAATTCGCCTAGAAGTACTTCAATTCTAGTTGAGTTTGAGTCCATTAAACTATAAACTTGCTGAGCTTTGGCTGAAGAAATATCGTAAGAAGAAAGCAACAGTTTTAAATAATCAAGATAGGCTTGATTTTTGACTCTGAAGAATCAGAGAGAAAACATAATTGTATAATCGTGAGGAATAATTTGTTGAAGAGAAAGAAAGCTTCAAGAGTTCTATGAACACTGATTTAGAATTGCTACTAATTGAAGAATAATTAATTGATTTTTGACTCTGAAGAATCAGAGAAAAACATAATTGTATAATCGTGAGGAATAATTTGTTGAAGAGAAAGAAAGCTTCAAGAGTTCTATGAACACTGATTTAGAATTGCTACAATTTGGTTAATAACTTGCCAGAATGGAAACGAGGCTTCTGATTTTCTGCTCTGAAATATTATGAGAGATTGAACAACTCATGCCAGTGATTTGTTGTAATGAAAATGGGGCATACATGAATCTTTGTTTCTCATGAAAATACTGGCCCTCCTATTTGTTTGTGTTCTTTGTTATACGTGGTGCAAATATGATGAATTTCAATGAACATTTTTACAAAGCTGATACTTTTTTTGACAAAATTTTGATAGTGGCTGCTTCATTTCCCAATTACCTAACAACCTTTTTCGAATGTGGTTACTTTGTTCACACAAATCCTCACACTTTTTTCAGATACATGCTCAATGCCATCAAACCGTAAAAAATTGTATCCGTACATTTTCCCTTTTGTGCTTAGCCCGCTTCTCATCAAACCCATATCCTACTATATTCGTGTGTGGGGGATTTTATAAGAGAGGCGCAATAGTAATATTTCCATATATTTCGCAGCCTTCTCTCTGTTGGAGAATCGCCTGCAGCTGTACTCAGAATACAGCGTTTGAAAAACTCTGAGTGCTGACAATTCAATGCAGGTTTTTGCGCGCTGGATATCCGCTCACATTCTGCTCGTGTACATCCTCACAATGTAATACACTCATGAAATCAAAAAGGCACTGACGTTTTATATCGCATACAATTGTAATATGGCAGCGATCTACCACTGTAGCTGTAGAACGTGTGTATGAAAATATTGTAAGGGTTTTAAAGTGTGTAGATGGACAATAAAGAGTATGAAAAGTCAGGAAGATATAAAATTGAATCGAATATTTGTAGTGTATAGGGAAATAACATCACATTAACATCAAGGAATGAGAACTGCAATAAAAGTTTGAAAAATAGGAAAATAATACAGTTTTTTTTTAAAACATGGAGATTAACACATTATATTAGAAAATTCCACTCTTAATACAGTTTATTTATACTGAAAAATCCTTTGCAAGAAATGTTGGAAGGATTGATGTTTCTCTTAATTATCACTGTTGATACAAACTTTCATCTCAACTTGGACCATTCATGCAAGTAGGTACAAAGCACATTTTCAAGCTTTCTATTTCTCAGTCATTTTTTTTCTCGTTTTTTGAGTTTCATCTTATGAAGATTATTAGGTTTTCTATATATTTCAGCGATTCTGTGCGATAATCTAACTTTCATTTTAAAAGTTTCCAAATACTATTTTTCTCGTGGAAATATTTATTTTTTGAGTCCCCTCTTACACATGACAAACAAAATAGAGTCGTACAAAATATAAGTTATATATAATGATGAATGAGTGCCATTTCGCTATTATACAGGCTCTGTATAATAAGTAACCGGACTGAGCCAGTTACAACTTGTCAAAGCGTCTGCTAACCGGTATCAGAGCGTGTTAACGACTCCAATGGGGACTACTTTGAAGATTTATAAAGAAAAATTGTACATATGTTGCCAATAAAAAGTTTCCTGGGTTTAGTCCGGTTACTTATTATACAGACCCTGTGTATATAGATTGTGAGGATCCTTTGCAATCAGAAACACTAGTAAATGACGCTAAAATTCTAGATTTAGCCGGTAATCAAACCCGATATTAATCTATAACTAGGCAGTTGATTATTTGTCGTTGACAAGAACACAGAAAACGGTGGAGACTGTATTGCCTCAACCTTGCCTTGGTGTGGTAACCTCATTAACCGCCCTAATGCCTTTGTATCAAACGTAGCCACAGCTGCGGTACTAACGCATAACAAATGGCCGCAATATGCAAGACTCTGAGCTTTTGCGAGCTGAAACCACAGACGCTAGGCAGACTCTTCAGTCTGACTGTCTTCAGTCTGATCAGACTCTTCAGAGTGGGAGAAATAATTTGATAAAACTTTTATTATTATATATCCAAACAATAATTCTATTCATGAGTCATTTCAACATTTGGAAGCACCATTGAACATTTTTCAGGACCATTTCTTTTTTGTGTTTATTGGTTGAAAAAGTAGTGATCGATACAAAAAACTTATTTATTTCTACAAATAGATTAAAACGAGAAACTGTAAATAAATCTTGTCCTTGTTCAGTACAGTCATAGAGAAAGCATAATGTTTTCTCTGTGGTACAGTACACATCCCTCTTTGTCCTACTGTTACTGTCTGCAGACAGTCTGCCTGTTTGACGCCCTGCTTAGTACAGGCTTGGCTGAGTTGTAGCTATTGTAGCCCAAAGTTATTATTATAATCTATCTAATATCCTTGATTGTAGCCTACTACACTACCATTATGTTGTAGCTTTTACATGTACCAGGTGTCTATTTTATAATAATATTTAGTTGGGGGATCGCTGATCTCTCCTTTTAACTGTTATTTCATTATATTGGCAGTCAATAGTCTCTGTTTATCTTAGTCACATTCAGTTTATTATAATTATAATGTGCTTACTGTATTGTATGTGCTCAATGTATTGTATGAATCAATCCATTGACTGATTCGACTTAATCAGTCGAGTTTGAAAATTCCAAGGTAGTTTATAAACGCTTATAAAAGGAAAAGCGCTAATACAGGGTGCGGCAACATAACTTCCTTTTTTTAAAACTTGATAAAACGCATTGTATGAATCAGAAAATTTTTATTCGTTTTTTATAATGTAGGCGCATACATAAAGTTTTGTTTTACTCAGTTTTAAAGATCAAATCAGGTAGGTGATGTCCCCCATTCTCCATACACTGCGTAAACCGATTTCTGGCGTTTTTCATTACTCCTGCAAGCATAGCAGGCGTTATGTTGGCAATTTCTCCCTGAATGTTGGTCTTTAGATGGTGTAGGGTCCTTGGACGGTTCACATAAACACGGGATTTCAAAAAACCCATAGAAAAAAATCACAAGGGGTCAAATCGGGAGAGCGGGCCGGCCACTCCAAATCGCCCCTAATTGAGATAAGGCGCTCTGGGAAGTGTTCCCTCGAAACAGTCATTCCTGCACAATTGCCATCTTGTATGGATGAAAATGAAGATCATTTTGGAGTATTCTCCTCACTGAATGTTTGAAAAGTCCAAGGGCAGACGCATGTTTGCGCGCAGAACGCCGTGGTGATCGCAACTTTGAAGCTCTCACTACCTCAATGTTCTCAAGTGATCTAATGGGCCGAGGGACTCCAGTTCTTCGTCTAGTCGCACTTGCAGTTTGTCTGAACGTAGTAACCCACGTAACAATTGATTTCCGGTCCGGGACAGGGGCCAACGGGGCTAAACTAAAGCGATTCCGAAAAGCGCGCTGGGTTGCGATCACAGAACATCCGCTCGAAAAGTAGGCCTCAATGGCAAACGCACGCTCCTCACTGTTCCAACTCATGTTGGGGACTGAACTATGTCGGGACAAAACTTTAAAGTCCCACCTCTCGAACGAGACCACCAGCGCTTCGCTACGACATCAAACGACTAAACGGCGCACATTTAAAAAAAGGAAGTTATGCTGCCGCACCTTGTACTACAGTATTTAGAAGAAGAAATAGAGGTTTCCTGTACCTAAGAGCTCAGAAATTAACACTGAGACTAGTCGACTGGTAAAGTGTGAACGCGGAATCAAAAACTTGATGAAAGCTATTCACAACATCCTAATTTGTGTGGAGTCTGCGGACAGTCTGCCGGTTTGACGCAGTAACTAGCACAGACTTGGTACGTGATGGAAACGCTTGAGAAAAGCGTAATATTGACTTGAGCTTGTGCCAACTGCCACCAGATGGCAGGTCGACAGCAGCGGCAGCAGCTCATATCGTTTAAGATTGTCGACATTTATGCTTTATGCTGGCAAATTTATTGGACTCACTTTAATGGAGGGTGCTGGTGAGCTTGCGTGCATGCGCTTGAATGTGGGTGAAGTAGAATTTAGAGAAAGAGAGTGTGGAAGAAAGGGTGAGGCAGAGTATTAGATACAGGGGAATAGAGAAAAAGAGTATCAGATAAAGAGAAAGGTGAAGAGAGTGGAGAAGAGAAAGAAAAGAAGTAAGAAAGTGGATGAACGGAGAGGAAAACGGGAGAAGGAGACGAAGAGAAAAATTTATGGATGGAGAGAATGAGGAGGGTTGAGGAACGAGGAAGGAAAATAGAGAGAATAGGAATCAGAAGGAATAAGAGAAATAAAGTTTAAAAAGTGAAGAGAAGCAAGCAAAGTTTAGAAAAACAGGTAAATGGAGGCGATTTGGGGAAGATGAGGAAGAAGGTAATGAGAAAGTTGAAAAAGAGAGATTAGAAACTTTATTCATGTTGATTGTTTCTAAATTGCGATATAGTTACTTATTTAATCAAATAGTTTGAGAATGCATTATTATTCTAAGGATCTAATGATTCAGTTTGATAATGATAGTCAGGGTCTCACTCCCTGGTAAGAGTGATAAGAGTGATGACAAGGAGAGGCATCAAAAGAGAGTGAAATTATTATCTGAGAAAGAAGTAAGATAATAAAAATTGTAGAGATTAAAAAGGACTTGTTAAACAAAGAGATAGTGTTTAAGAAAAAGATAGGATTACGAAGAAGTATTGGGAGAGGTTATGTCAAATAGGATGTGAATGACAAAGAGGAGGATAAAAAGAGGATGAAATTACGGTCTGAGAAAGAGTTTGGATCAAAAATGTTTTAGAGAGATCCAAAAGGAGCACGTTTATGTTAAACAAAGAGATGTTGTTTAAGAAAAATTCAGAGAGGTTATGAAAATAGGATGTGCATGACAAGGAAGGCTATCAAAAGAGAGTTAAATAATGTTCTGAGAAAGAGTTTGTATGGAAAGTATTTGTAGAGAGATCGGAAAGGAGAGCGTAACTTACAGTATGTTTGTGTTGGAGCAGCGCGCGCTGCCGAAGCCGGTATAAAATAACTGTCGATCAAGTTACGAGCCATAATATCTCGACATTGGCCATAATAGTTTTCTCTCGAAGTTGAATTACTGCCCAGTAGCCTGACTGCTTGGCTGGCAGCAGATTCCTGGAGCAGATAATATTTTGCTCTCAGTTGCCATGCTCCTCAGCCATTACATCAAGACCGAACTTTACAGCCGGGAAACTCGAATTTCCACAGCGGGAAACTTGTCGAGAAAAATTCCACCCGACAAAAGTGACGATCCATCATAAAAGTTTACTGCTGTATTATAGTCCATTTTTGAGGCGAAGATATTAATGGTTCATTTGGAAAGAAAAATTGCCGCCGGCAACTCATGTATGGTTAGTGGTGTTGTTGTTGGACTTGTTTGCCTCCCAACTAAATTACTCAACAGATTCGTGAATTGTCTCTTGGGGCGATGCTTGTTGTTGTAGGTTAGGTTTTATGGAAATTCCTGATGAGTTTTGGGTAATTTTTGTCATGGATGCAAGTTTTGCGGGAAGTTTGTAGATTAATGAATGTTGTTGATCTGTAAAGATTACATAGGTCTGTCTGTATGCTTCTTATGTTACTTTGTGAAACAACAGAGAACATACTACCAGAGAGTATTGCTTATTATGGTGAAACACTACTATTCTCCCACTGATTTTAAAAACTTTCAAGAAGAAAATAAACTTGACTTACATCACAGTGACAAACGTTTCGTCCTGGTGTTGGACTCCTGAATCAGAATCTACCACACATCAATATTATAGCAGGATTATTTTAAATTGTCAGAAAACAGCTGATTGATGTACGCTCGTTTACTGACATTAAATCAGCTGTTTTCTGACAAGTTAAAATAATCCTGCTATACAAATCTCCCATGCGTCGTAGCGGGTCTTTTCCATCAGTCAGTAGGTCGCCAGTGGGTGACCTTGAACATCTGAAGGTCATTCTCTAGGTCAAGAGCGCACAGCTGACTCCACTCATCCAGTTCTGGCTCTGTTCCTGTGTACTTGACTCCAAATTGCGCTCTGCAAGCTCCCATTAACCTGAATTCGGAACTGCTAATAACTATATCTCTGGGATGCAGTACCAGGGTTGTACGTGACTTATATGTAATTACTGCAATTGCATAATATACTGTTCACCGTATTACAGTAAATTATGACTCCTTCATAATTTTACAATAATTGCACGAAATAATACTTTGGCAGGCTCTGTAGCTGGGTGAAGGTCTCATAAGATTAATGTCGTGTCCTCTTGACTTATCTTCTATTTCCTGTAGTAATGATTCATTAGGCAATATATTATTACCATACTCCATTCATAATTTTTCTCAATTCAATTTAAAATTAAAAATCTTCCTCTCCAAATTAATTTGTATTGCGTTCTGCTGCAGTGCTCCAATTAAATAAATAAATTTAGTTCCTCAAAAAACATTACAGAAATGTGAAAACAAAACAAAACAATTTTCTTACGAGTAGTACTTGTAGTATTTTTGAAAATATCAATTAAATATTATTTCTCGTCTCAGTCTCTGAAAATTTTTATAGTATTCTTCGGTTAATCTGTAGTTTTTATTTGTTTTTCATGCTCCACCATAGAGCATGGATAGGAGGATTTCACAACTTTGATAAGTTGAGAAAATTAGAAACGTTCTCCGTAATGGTTTTTAGGGGGACTTATTTGAGAGTAGAAATAGAATTTGATTTCTTCATGATAATAACAAATCAATATATCCTTTTCAAATTGGAAATTGAATCGAAAGTTTTTTCTATAATACAACTATAATACTATTCACAAACAATTAAGATACAAAACCTCTTCTTCTAATTGCTATAACAAGTACATTTTTGCAGTAGGGTATATCTTATTGGGTTTATTTTTTCAGACAAATGAAGGTGGTGAAATGAAAATATAATGAAAACATTATCAATATGAGAAATATGAGACAATCTTGAAGTGAACAACTGATAACAGTTCGATTTTAATGTCGTAGATCTTCTTATCGCATCATTTAAAGGTGAGTAATGTACATCCTTTATCAGAAATTTGTTGCTGAGTTATCAGAAAGTTGAGGATATTAGAAATAATCAAAATTATCTATTATATACGATCACAATACTGTCTCATACATTTTTATTGATATGATTAAAACTATACTATACTATGATACTGTGGGGAAAACTCATATTTAATTCAGCACTTTCACTTGTTTACTTCTCAATTATTCAAGTTTGTCTCAAATAGAATAGGGTTGTTCTATTTTTCATTCTACCAAAATAAACAGTACATAATCAGATGCAAATCAAGATTGAGGATCTGAAAAATTTAATTTTCTCAACGCTTGCTGCTCGCTCATGGCTCCAAGTTCATTGTAATAAGCGTAATCCATGTACAGACGTGGCGAGCTGCAATCTGTCATCATTAATGTCCCTTCTCGTACTCTGTTTAGTTTCTCCCTCTCACTCGCCCCCACTTTCTCTGACTCACTCTCTCTCTCATCATTCATTCTCTCTCACTTATTCTCTCTCTCTCGCACTTTTCACACCTTGATCCAACAAACTAATCTTGCAGTCTAAATAATGATTAATTCCACCATATGGACCCAATAATGAGTACCAACACAAATGTAAATACAGGACATTCAAGTAGTCTTATAATAATCATTTTGTAACCCATAACTTATAAGGTATATAAAGTGGAAGTAGTCTATTTTAATTTATCATCATAAGTAAAAACCATATTTTGATGTTTCTCATGTTTCATAGAAATATTATATATATTATTATGATGTATTGATTGATGTTTAATGAATTCTATGTTGATTTCTCAAGTCGATTTTTCACTCGCTTGTAGTTAGGGACTACAACGGAATAGAATACTGTGAATCTAACAAAAAATACATTTAAAATAAAGAGGAATGTGAGATCTGACAAAGTTGTGTTTAGTTGAACGACGCTTTAAGTAGTTATGCCGATTCGTGAGCGGCTTGTGGGGAATATCTATTCTCCAATTGAACTGAATAATTAATAGATTTAAACTTTTTATATCTATGTGGGTAATATATTCCAATAAATTACAACGAACCATCCTTTTAAAGCTAAACTACTTAGCCGAGTCGTTCTTGAAAAAGATGTCTTATTAACTCGATCAATCAAAAAATTAATTATTATGAATCATCTAGTACTGTTTTCAAAAGAGTATTGAAAATTTTGAAGTTGATCCACCTACAAATTAGAATTTCTACTTTTAAATACATACATTAACAGTATTATTTCATTTTCAAGAAAATCAAAGTTATCTATTTGCATCTGCTTTCAATTATTTGAAAGCATGATTTGAACTCATAACTCATATTTAAAACCACTCATTTTTACTTAGTTATTCAGTTACTACCAACTGCCCAAGTTGTATAAAGGAGGAGTATGAAGGTGTACATGAACATCACCCATTACAATATTCCATAGAGTAAATTCCGCCATTGGAGTTCAGAAATGTATTGTGAATTGTTCGCCAATCAGGAGAAAGTAGGCAAAGCTTAGTTGTAAATCACCCAGTAACTACCTGCTACTATAGTAGCTATCTGCCGGCGAATAGTTGTCGACCAATCAGGAGAGAGGAGGCGGAGCTTGGAAGTGGGTTAGTTTTTCACCCTGTAATTGCTGCCATCTACCGGAAGAAATTGGAAACGCGTTTCGCTTTGCTGTTGGCCATTATAGGAGAGAGTGACTGGAGAGCTTGAAGGTGTGTTTGTAGGCGTGGTTTCAATCTTGTTTGTGATTGGTCTATCGTTGTCATTCTATTCTAAGATGGTGATTGTAATGATAATGAGGACAATAATTCACTTTACTAATAGAATTGATGGTTATTAGGTCAGTATTGAATGAAATTACTGCTAGAATAGTAGGGTGAAAATCTTTGGTCTATTACAGGGAAGTAGGGAAATAACATCCCTGTCATAATTCATTAAATTTAATGATCACGCTATAACAAGCAGAATAGATAATTGTGTCCTTACAAAGAGATCAATATTGCGGACATGATAGGTCTACAGAGATTTTACCTGTTGAAAAACGGTGAATTGTTAAATAATTCTGGCTAATGATCCCGTTTTTGCATTCTTCTTTGTTTTATTCCTCCTATTTTGTTTCGTCTTCCCCTCCTTCTTATCCTTCTTTCTCATATTCTTCTTCTACACCTTCTTCCCGTTTCCTCGTTCTGTCTCCTTTCTCTCTTTATTTCCTACTCCTCAACTGTTCTCTCCTTTTTATGTCTTCTTCTCTTATACATCCACATCCAACATTTCTTGTCTCATTTCCCTTTTGTCGTCATCTTCTTCCGTCTTATCCTCCCCTTTTTTTCTCCTCCTCTTTTGTATTCTTCTTATGCATAACTTGTCCTCTATTCCTTCCATTCTCTTCTTCCTATTATTTTCGCTAGTCTGCTTCACTTTATTCTTATTCTTGATACTATCTCCTTTTGTTATTTCTTCTTCTTTTTTCTCCTCATTCATTACGCTCTTCTACTCCTCCTTGTTCCTGCTTCACATTGTTCTTATTCTTTTTTTCTTCTCTCTCCTCCTCCTTCTCCTCCATCAGTCTCTCATTTTTAATATCTTCTACTTCCTCTACTCTTCCTTGTTCGTCCTCATTTCCTTCTTATTCTTTTTTTCTCTCATTTTAATTTCTTCTTCTTCCTCTACTCTTCCTTGTTCGTCCTCACTTCCTTCTCATTCTTTTTTGTTCTTCCTCCTCCTCTTCCTCCTTCTCCTTCATATGTCTCTCATTTTAATTTCTTCTTCTTCCTCTACTCTTCCTTGTTCGTCCTCACTTCCTTCTTATTCTTCTTATCCCCTTCATGTTTTACCTCTTCATTAACTTTCTTCTCTCTTCCTTCTATCTTTCCTCTTCCTTCTCTACTCATTAATCTTTCTCTCACAACTCTCTTACACTGTGGCAAAGGTATCCGAATGGCGATGTATTATTTATTAGCCTAGAGTAGAGTGGCGACGGCTGTAGGCTACGATGCACACTTTCATCCCAAACGTCAGTTTTAACAACAGCAGCAATCCTATCGATTTACAACTATTTATAAATCGAGCTATTGTGTTGTCTGCCTCAAGGTCGTATCAGACACTAAGGGCCGGTTCATGAGCTCGGGATTTAGCTAAGTTCTAGACTAAAACGGGTGGCCACCGTAGCATCGACAAACGTTTGTCTCGACTGGTTAGTGGGTTAGCAGCATAGATTTATTTATTTATTTAGCGTATGGCTTTTGTCGGTGGGGAGACCCGAAGGTTGTTCCACCTCGCCGCATAGCAGCATAGAGACCCCTTAGTACATAGTATCAAGGCTAACGTTTGTCGATGCTACGGTGGCCACCCGTTTTAGTCTAGGACTTGGCTAAATCCCGAGCTCATGAACCGGCCCTAAGTTTTCGGGAGGCCTAGTAGTTAGTAGTAGCCGATGCTAATATTCTAATTTTCCTACAAATGAATGGTGTCATGAGATATTGTAGTTATTCAATTGCTATCAAATAGGCCTATAATTATTGAACGTAAATCCAAATAATGCTAGAAAAACACGCGGAAGACTTCCGCAAATGCGAACATCGACAAACGAATAATTTTTTCCATGCTCAAGCAGTAATGATATGAAATGATTGACAGTTTGTATCTGTTCTGTAATAAACTGATAACACTGTTGAAGCTGAGGTAGAATTTGGACTGACAAAAAATTTGGTCCACCATTTTAATAAAATATATATTTTGAAATACTGTTCTTCACTCGAGAGCCCTCGTTGATTTGGTTTCCAAAATTAGGAAGTGATCGTAAAATAAATCAACGTTGAAAGTACTTGAAAGGATTATCAACTACCTGTCTAATAGCTTTATCGGATTTCTCATACTTTTCCCTTTTTCAAGTTGATATCACCATTTCATATATTCCTAAATAAATTCGCATGTAAACTTATTCTGTAAAATGTACTGTTTTCAAAATCGATATCTCTTGTAATGTATCAAGAAAATTTACTTTTTTTCATCCTATCTTCTAAGTTTTATTTATTTTATCGTATTTAGGATAGAAGTTACTGTGTATGAGCATACAGTAAATTGGTAATATGGGTATTCCTTGCTCTTAAGTTAAAACTAGAAATACCAAGTTCAACAGTTCTAGTTTACTACTATATACACTGAAAACTCAACATACTAAATTTACTAGGCTACTTAAAAGTACTGAGAGAAAGAAAAGACGTCCACTAAAAAGCATTCAAACTCTCCTAGCTAACTGCTCTTCCAGATTATGAAAACTAATGAAGTCTTAATTACTAATAACCTATTACTTTACAGAAGGCCACAATTTTTATTTCAAGTTTCCTTTATGATTCCCTACTAGGTTATGAACAATCCTACTACACTGTGTAACAAATTAATTTGTGTAGTCATTATTTTATTACTATTCTCAGGAGCGTATTCTTATTCCACAATTTCTTGATTCCCAATTTAAAAATATGACTAATATTTATATCTCTAATTAAACTATAATTACACTGCATTCGAAGTTTGTGTTCCCATTCCTATATTGGACTTGTAGTCATATATTGCTATCTCACAGTTTCGCGAGTAATTTCGAGATTCCCAATCAAAAGAGATCGGAAGCTCTATCTACTGTCATCGGAGTCTATGCCCTGGTCATATCACTTTCGTATTCCCAGTAGAATATTCCCATCTCACAATTTCGTGAATAATATCTAGATTCAAAGGGATCGAAAATTCTATTTACTGTCCTCTAAGTTTATGTTGCTAGTCAAATCACAATATATAATTTATATTTTCAAGTATAATTCCTGTGCTGGATCAATAATCATAATTATATTTCATCCCACAATTTCTGGAGGGTTAAGTGTAAGAGATGGCCGACTGCGCCCTAACTTCGCCCTCCTAGGTCAAAATAAAAGCAGTCATTCTATTCTATTCTAATTTCGTGAGTAATATCGAAATTTCATATTCAAAAAGATCGAAAATTCGATTTACTGTCTTCCAAGTATATGTTGCTAGTCAAATCACTACCAATTCCCAATTTTCTTAGATTGAAAGCTCTATCTCCTACCCTTCAAGTTCATGCCCTGGTTGAATAGTTTTCCCTTTTCTAGATGTAGGTTTGTATCCTAAAATTTCGTGAGTGATATCGAGATACCCAGTCAAAAAGATCAATCTACTAACGTAGAATTTGTGTTCCTAGGCATATCATATTCCAATTCCCATCCCACGATTTCGTGAGTAATATCGAGACTAGCAATCGAAAAAGATCAACGCTTTTGATGCCGAAATACTGTGTCGAGTGGCTGTGAATAATTAAGAGCGGCTGCGATATGGAGAATAGACGACGAGGCTGGCGAATGCGCCTGTGTGTCTCTCTATGGCAGCCGTTCACAAAATATAGATCGTCAAAGTGACTTTTTACCTTAGCTTTCTTGGTCCATTGAAGGCGATCTCCAGCTGTGTGCTGCTAATGGTCTCAATGAAGCAAACAAGAAATATACAGTGATAACACAACTAAAACATTATCGAATACAACTACAGTTGTGGCCAGCTTTCATTACAACCTGTTGACTGTGCGGGGTTGCAAAGATGGGGTGGGCGCATGCGCCCTGCCTCGCACACTGCTGCCAACCTTTCACATCGAAAATCCACAGCGTCCTGTGAAATGATTCGGCTGATGGAAAATTGATAGCTGATGAATGCTTTATAGAAGATTACCAACAACAACTCCATCCAAGTCCTTCAAAAATCTAGTCCATCAATCTCAACTCAAATAATATCATCTCAAAACTACTTCATTCTCAAATTCGATCACGTATAATAGTAGTAGCAGAGTACAGCATCACGTGAATACCGGTAATGACTCCTGAGCTTTGCAGTAAATGATTTGAATATCGATCGATTCCGGGCGACGGAGAAATTCTTGGAATTCGTCTCTGAAATCGAATTACGGCCCCTGCTAGATTCAATTACATTGTTGGATGAAATGAATTACAGTCTCCTCCAAATGATGGTTATTGATTGGAGAGGTGTGAATTTTTCATGTAAATTCTGCTTACTTTGAGAAAAGTGCGTGCTGTATTAATTACGTTGGTAATCTCCTTATAGTTAGTAGAATTACTATGACTAAATTACAAATTTGAATATTGTAATTATTATTGAACTCAAATTAAGAGTACAGAAGCAGCTAAAAATGTTAATTTATGTTCCTGATAAAAATATAATTATGACGACATTATCACTGATCAGCAACACTGGTAGTAAAGTTACAATTCATTTCAAAATAGTTTAATAAGATGTTCACGTTAACAATGTTCAATTTCAAAAAGATCTTTTTTTCGTTTTTTTCCAAACCATTCGCATCATTAGGTGTCATACTAGTTTGATAATCGACCAACAACCAATGAAATGTGTTTGAGCTTGATAATGGTGTAATAACCTAAACTGATATAATTAATATCACCACTAAGTTAAAATTTAGGTTACCATGAGATACCGTGAATACTTATCGTTATCATAATAGACTCTATTATTTTTAGACACTATTTCGTATGTTATTCAGTTGAAAATCTTTTGTTCGAGGTCAATGACAACTATAGCATTTGAAACTTAGAGAACATTGCCTACTATTAAAAAGCAACAACGATTATATGCTACGAGTATTATAATATCCAATAAGATTCAAGGTATAATTGTACAGGTTTTAAAATTACAATAGTGTGAATTTAAATACTGAGTACTAAGTGTAAGTAGAATGAGTTCTAATGAGCAGTTCAGAGAAAAAATATTTACAAACTACAAACAATCCAACTTGACTACAAACAGAAACTATCTAATGTAGTAATTGGATACAACATCAAATAATTAGTTAATTAGTTTTCTCTTGACCACTCTGTATTTTCAATATTCTAGAAACAATACAGTATTATCAATCATGGACATCGTAAATATTATTACATACTACAAACGAACTTAACTACTCTCAATGGAAATTCGAATAAGCTTACAGCCACACTAACTAGTAATTATCATATTGACATTATTTTGTGTCCTGCATGTTTGGCGATTGAAATTGCATTTGAAATTTGGTGTTTCAATATCAAAAAGTCAATACTTGTAATATTAATACAATACTCTAATACAATTGGAAATTGAAATCAATGGAAACAGGCGATGTTGATGATGATGATGATTGTTGTTTGTGTAGAGTAATTTCTAAAGCTCAAAGTTGAAACGTGCAATAATGTAGGACCGTATTTCAAAGTTCAAAGCCAATAATTGTTATTCTAATTTCAAACTTCAACTAAACAATTGAAGTCACTTTCTGTGTAGTAGTTAAGGTGATATTGTGGTAGTTATCCGTACTGAATGAAATACTTGAAGTTGTCAAAACCAAAAATTTATTAAAACAACGAGATACGTCATTGTTGCACCAACGGTTGTTACACCATTGGTAATCTCTGGCAAACTAGTTTACCAAGATTGAAAATGGTGTAAAACCGAAACCGGTATCTCGTTGTTTTAATAAATTTGTGGTATTGTCAACTTCAAGTCTTTTTATTCAATTGAAAGTCAGCTTCGAAAGAGCCGTAAGATTTGGCGGTAATGATGCTAAAAAGGCATTGTATAGGTATATTCATTTAATTTGGCGGATGGCGAATAACTTTCATTTAACATTTCTATGGTAACGGGTAATGTTCTGTTGAATTTTTTTCACATAAATACATTAGTATATAGCATGTAAAAAATATTAAAAATTTATTTTCAAATTTTTTTTTTACATGTTATAGGCTATACAGTATTTATGTGATAAAAACTCAACAGAACATCACCTGTTACAATAGAAATGTTAAATGAAAGTTATTCGCCATCCGCCAATTTAAATCAATATATTTAATGTAAAATTAATAAATTGGATGAATTCTTAAAAAATTTAACATTGTAAAAAGCTAGCAATAATTCATTTTCAATACAGCCTTAACAAAATCAACCAGCTTTGTTTGTATTTAAGTGCTCCTGTTGATTCTACTCATCTTTGGATGGGATATGAGAATTGCATTGTGATGACGTCACATTATTAACCAAGAAAGCATGGCTATTGGTTCAATGGCCGCAAACCATGCCAATCTGCCCATTGCCAGTATTCTAATCACCAATTTGGCCAGTACAGTGGTTGATTGGCATTTTGGCTGGGCTGTCAATTGCGGCCCTTGGCATGCCACTTGTGGCATAATTATTATTATCATTGTTCTACGTCCAAATGGCTCCCTTTCGGGGTGGGACGAGTAGCACTGTCAGTGTCATATGACAACGTTGGTTATGTGCAAGATGGAGCGAATTGAGTAATGATGGGTCTATTGAGACTAATAACTAATTATTGCTGTTTCATTGATTGATCTTTCTGTTCTAGGGTTAATACCCTGTTAAGATCTGTAATGCTGGTATGGGTGAGATCTAAAAGTGTATAGAATGAAAGGTGGGTCGGAAGGTGCGGCTTGCTGGCATAGTGACGAAACTGTAGTTCTCTAGCCACTAGCTATGCAAATACTTTATAGAGCCTTTGCTTTGCATTGGAGTTTGGGTCTGCAGTTACGATGATATTTACTACAACATTATATTTTATATTGATTTGTGAAAAAATTATATTGAAAATAGTCCTGGATTTGAACTGTTTTCATCAATTGGAAGAGAAATCGATTCGGTCAGTAGTATGTTCTATAATCAGATTCATTTAATTTGACGCTTGGCATTAGATAGATAAAATAGAGAAATATTATTTCTTGACGTTGCTGATGACCGTAGACAGACTACGGTGTCAAAATAAATGAATCTGATTATACCTAACCAACGATTGTACATGGACAAAACTTGAAGCTTCTCTCCGATTCTCAAGTTATTTATTTTGATTTCTTTAGAGGGAACCTAGTTAGCTAGGTTTTGACCAGTCATAATTTTAGCCGATTGCCTGCTGTTTTATGTCACTATAGTCAGGAAGATGGGGAGAAAGAGAGAGAGAGAGAATAAATTGAGAAGAGAAACACAGAGAAAGGATTTCGAGAAAGGGAGGAATGCAAGAACCTTACCATAGTTTAGTGAGGTCTTGTGAGAGGGTATAAGGATATTACGTTCTGCTCAAGCCCTGTTCTATATTGTTACGGACAGTGTCCATTCCTTTTATTAGTTCAATAAAGTGGCGAACATTTTTCACGAATTACTTTGCTTGTTCCACCTCGCTGCGCTTGTAACAAACTATATTACGGTAGTAAACTATATTACCAACCCACTATAACCGGTGTTATTGGTATTGGATGCATTCTTGAAGATGTAGAAAACATGGTATGATAGTAATAGATTATGGATTATATTTTGGAGAATTTGAAGATGTAAATGATGATGATTGATTAATTTATAAATTTTTCAAATTATTGATTGCAATTCAATTATTATAATTTTACTGTATTTTTCTAACTCACTTTGTCACTTTCTAGAGTATTTTAATTCTAACGCACATTATGAAGTTTATTGCATGGTATGGCATGCTATTCATTTCTAGTTGTGTCCTTTTTTCCTTTTTACAGCTCTTCTGAAATTTTACGAAGCAGGCCACAGGTCTCAAAAATTGAGATAAACATTGAAGTCTAGTGAATGAGATTCTAATATAACTGATTGAAAACCTTTCAGAATTAACTGGATAACTGATGCTCTGAATTTGACAATATAATTTTTTTACGTGGTATTATTATTATTTTTTCCTTCCTAATTAATGAGGAGAAAAGAAGAATTATTTTTGAATTCAAATTTATTCCTTTTCCCTATTAGAATACAGTTCCTTCTTCCCGATTGTAAACAATACAATTGTTTCTATACTATTGGAAAATACTCATCAACCCTCATTAAAATCTCCAAAAACTACCCAAGTGTTAAATTCTTGTAAGTTGTGCGCCATCTTGCCCAAGAATCGTGTACAAAATAACGAGTGGAAATCAAACTTTTCCATTCATCGCGTTTTACAACTTGTGCGTACTGTCATCCACCTGAATGCCGCCATTTTGTCCATTGTTTTCCTCAGTTAACGGAAATGCTCGTCCATTCTTTATAGTGGATAATTAGAAGCCGGCTGTTGTTTCGAGTTGTTCGAAATTTGAACAGTGAAGAAACTTGAAAACTTCTCTTGTTTTATCTTGAACAAAATCTTGATGCAGGCTGCCTTCCATTTCTCGTTTATCTGCAATCTTTTACAACGATGTTATTCCAGAGAAGAAAGTAATTAAACTTTCAGAAACAGGAAAATTTCAATCGCTGTGCTAAAAATGAGCTCGTAATATAATCTGACTCCATGAAGGCAAGCCTTTTTTCCGTTGAAAGGTTAATGAATGCCGAGTTGCCAGAGCTTGTTTATCTTGGCTTAAAACGGAATGCGTTCCATGTTTGCTTCGAAGAATTCTGAAATTTTCGTATACGTATTTGAGTTGTTTGTGTTTTTGTTAGTTGGTATTCAAGCTTGTATGTGAATTTGTTTGTTCATATTTTTGTTTGTTTGCCATTGATGTTAGATGTTGATGTTGCTCATGATGTTTGAATTTAAGATGGATGATATTTGCTGAGTGTTTGAATTTTGATTTCACGACTTCATTCCAAGGAATTTGTTCTGATTTGATGTCGTTGAATTTGTGGGAGATTCTTTGTTTTTCGTTTTAATGTTTGGGTTCATGATGTTAGGAAGTCGGGCTAACCTACTCCAAGTGCAGAAAAACAGTATATTCGGCACTAATCACTAGGCCCATTTAAATTCCCGTATCCATTTAAATGAATGAATAAAAATTAAGATGAATTAATTTGTTTCCTCTATGCTGTTATTATTCTTGTGTGTATACTGTTGGCCTTAGTTTGTGTGAATATATAACTCTGTCATAAGGTAAAGGGATATTATTCAATTATCAATGCTTACACACAAAGTTAGACTTGGAACGATCATAACCTCTGAACTATTTGATTTAAATTTGGAATAGAAGCGTTTTTTAACAAATGTCTGTTGATACTTCCCACATTGCAATGTATATTTTCAATCAATAAATGAATATTATACTACAGTATATTACTTGAACATATTTCTATATAATACATTACAATCATAATACATAACGAATCTTTGTAGTATCATGTATCTTCTTCTTGCGCCATGATATTTTATTGTACAGTATGTACCACATTATCAATTCAATTCCAATAAGCATTCCAGATTCTGAGATTCATAAAAAATGGAGGGTTCTCGTGCTATTATTGCTTCACTAATCAAACATCTTTCTATTGGCATTCAGTTGCTGCCGGTTATGAAAAAGGAATTCAATAATGATTTTCGCCAACAACTGGAGGAGTATGATCAGAATTTTGCACTGCCCTGCCCACGTCTGTGCTTGACTATTTATGGATTTCATAGATAGACGCCCACCATAGTCTGCTCTGCTCGCCAGCTGACACAATGATGTTGGTAACCATGGTAACGGATAAATGGAATATTCAGATTCTATTTCGGGGTGAGTCTGAGTACAGTTCTCTGACACTGTCCAGAAGCTCTCATAATGCATTCGTTGCCAGTGATGGACCTTTCCTCTCACAATCTACTGAGTACTGTTTTGTGTAATGATTTTCCTCCTTTCCCTGTGAAGTATTTGAGGTAGATTTACTTTTCTACACTCCGTCAATACTCTACACTTTGATACACTCTGTCTTTGAAATAGTTATTCGCAACGAGGTTTTGTTTCTTGGGACGATGGAGGAAGCTTTAAGGCAGCTCGTACACCGGAGCAATAAGCAATAAGCAATAGCCAATAAGCAACATTTGGATCATATGATCGCCTTCTCTATAAAAACAAATAGTCCAATGCACACCTAAAGCAGCTGTTTCGGTGTGCATTGAACTATTTGTTTGTATAGAGTAGACAATCATATGATCCATATGTTGCTAGTTGCCTATTGCTTATTGCTCCGGTGTACGACCGGGGTTATAGCAGAATCCAATTCAACTTGTCAGAAGTCAGCTGTTTCAAAGAGCAATATCACAATACTTAACCTACAAATGCTGAATCTCGCAGATTATTGAAAAGGTCTTTTAAAAAGTTATTCTTTGAAAGGTCTTCTTTAAAAAGGGTTTTTAAAGACTTTAAAGGTTCTTTAGACTTTCAAGCCTTTTGATTATTGTGTCGAAATCACTGTTTAATTATTACTGGATCAGCTGATTTATGACAAGTTAATTGGCTCCTGCTATACATTTTTCAAATTTTACAAACAGGGTTTTCAGCTGAGAAACAGTGGAGTATTGTAAATATTAGAAATGTAAAATTAGTCAGAGAAAATTAGCTTAGTTTCTTGGGATAATGGGGAAATTTTTTAAATTTGACAAGCAGTGTTCTCAGCTGATAAAAATCGAGTATTGTGAATATTAGCTCTGTTAGTCAAGACAAGACAAGACGAGATTATGGAGTCACAGATCTTCCATAAAGAACACCATTGTCATTGCATCGGTATTCATTCACGTTTTTGAATCTTCTATAGAAGATATTCAATTTTTATGATACCCATCCAAATAACTGACATTTTCTCACTAAAACAATTCTATAATTTTCTCGCAAGATTAAGCTCTATAATATGTATAGAATACCATGTCTTTGAATACGTTTTATTGCTCTGCTCCGAATACATTCCTATTTTATATCAAATCAGTCAATTTTAAAGGCGAAAGCTACTCACTATCAATAAACTCCATCATATAAATACAGCATGTAAGTATTTATAATATAGTATATATGTAGCTCATTGTAATATATTTGAAGCTGTTCGTTGGAATCACGTAGTCTAATTTAATGGAAACAATCGAATAAACAAATGAAATGTGCCGAATAAGTTAGTAGAAGCCCGCCGAGGGTTTCAAGGGTAAACGTGACGTAAGTGCCCCTATTGCCATGGCTTATAGATTGTGAATTTATTCTTCGAATGGAAATTCTGTCCAAATTCCGTTGCAAACTAATATGCATAGTGTCAGGGTAAAACCTTTTTCTGGAGTTGGAATGCTGAGTTTGTTGTTAATTTAGAGTATTTGGGGTTGTTGCAGATTTTCCATTGTAGATTCGATTTAAATGTTTTCTGTTTCCAGAATGGAATTCAAACAGTCGAGTCAATTTACTGATGCGTTTCAACTCCATAAAATAACAAGAATAGCGTCCAAGATTGTCTAATGTGTGGGAGCCCTACCAAGTCAGCTCTTCAATTGAAGGTCATTTTATTGAATTGAATTTTATGTTTAATGCCATTGTTTCTATCCGGTACATCTGTTTCTACCTGTTTACTACTCGTTTCTTAGGCTAGGCGTACACCGGTTAGTCAAGACAAGACAAGACGAGATTAGTCACGTTTAGTCACAGTAATTCACATAGTTGCTTATGAAGCAGCACACACTGATGCAATGACTAATCGGTGTGTGTTGCTTCATAAGCACTGTGACTAAACGTGACTAATCTTGTCTTGTCTAGTCTTGACTAACCGGTGTACGCCTAGCCTTAGGCACATTTAGGTCAATCTCCTTTCATAGGCACCTTGATTCAAAATGTATTATTATCATTAAAACTCATCACAACTTCTTGCAATGTTCAAACTGTGAATTATGTAGCCTACTATTCAATATAATTATGGCTGTTTTATTGAGGATGAATTCTGTTACACTTTCAACATTGTAAATTGCTGTAATGAGATAATTCATTTACGGTCCTGGTCATGTTTCAGAAAAACATACACAGGCAGTGGCGTAGCCGAAATTATCGAAATTTAATTTCAATAGTAAATTATTGTTTTTCCTAAAAGAATAATGTTCGGATTTCAGCTATCGCAAGACCTTAAAAGTAGTCTAAAACAGTGTTATGTACCTGTACCGGGTTCAGTATTTCTTGGAGTTTGAAATTTTACTTTTTTTATTATAGAGGTGAGAAACCATCCTGCAGTAACTGCAGGAATTGTCAATGTCAGTTAGTTTCCGGTTTGTTTCCTTCTTTATAGAAATTTTGTCTAGTTTTTGTCAGCATTACAAATCTATTTCCAATTTCGTGATTCCATCATCGCAGTAGCTGATAAAAAGTGTTGAGCGAAATCCAATGAATTGAATCCAGATTTATAGGGTTCTATAAATTGTTGGGCGAGACTTTTTCAGTCGACTAGGACTTTTTAAGAATGTGACCCACTATAATCTGTTATATGGAACAAAGTTGTCCAACATACGAGTGCTTGCAAGTTAGCAGAAACTTTGAAATCTCTTTCTCCATTTATTTATTATCCTTTCGGATGTTGAAGATGGGGACGAGTCTATTCTCTTGGATGTTGCGCCTTCATATGTATATATATATATATATATATATATATATATATATATATATATATATATATATATATATATATATATATATATATATATATATATATATATATATATATATATATATATATATATAATATGTATAAGTCTGCAAGGTTGTTATCAAGAGCAGTATCCATTAGCCTGTCAATGTCAGTTAGTTTCCGGTCTGTTTCCTTCTTTATAGAAATTTTGTCTAGTTTTTGACAGCATCCAAGTTTGTATTTGTTTATTCATTCATTAAAGCCTTTTTCAGAGTAAAGAAAACTTTATTGTAGGAGACCGATTATACAATTGAGATTTAATGAATAATTATTTAGAAATTAAAAATCATTAATTAATTTGATTTATTCAAATCCACCAAATATATTATGGTATTTTACATACAAAATAGTAAAGTAATAGCAATACGCTTGCAATTGTAAAGAAAATGAAGCCTTGAGTTCAATGAAATGTTGGGGTTTCAGGGATATTATTATTTATGTGGTGAATTAACCTTTTTAATTTTTTTCTTAAATGATAGGATTCTTCACAAATATTACAAGTTCACATAAATATAACATGATTAATATGTGGAAGAACATGGAAATGTATATTAGGCATGTGCGAAGAGAGAAGAAAGGAAGAATGATTCCTTCTCATTTTCTTGAAATAGAGAAAGATAAGAAGAATAGAAGTAAAAAAGGATGGGAGGAGAAATAAGAAAGGGAAATAAAACAATTAGGAAGAAAAGGAGGGAAACGAGAAATTAAAGTAAGAGAGGATAAAATAATAAGAAGAAGAAGATTATGATGGACAAGAACAATATTGAAGAAATACACAGAAAATTGAGGTAAGGTAGTTTAGAAGAGAAGATAGATGGTAGAAGGGGTGAAGAAGATACATAATTGAGTGAATTACAGAAGATATAGGTTAAAATTTTCAAGAAAGAAAGGATAAAGAGAAAAAAAGAGAGATAATCGAGGGAATGCACAAATCTCACTTCACCTTGAAAATCATAAGAATCTTGTGTCGGCGTTTGAAGAGATGATAGGGTAGATGGTGAAGGAGAAAAGGAGACAAGAATGAGAGGAAGATGAGGGTGATTGGAAGAGAACAGAAAGTAAGAGGAGGAGAAGAACAGGAAAAGGATAGTTTTCAGTGAGGATAGACGAAGGAAGAGGCGAGAGAGAAGGAGAAATTGAGGTAAGGCGTATGAAGAGGAAGATAGGGTGGATGGTAGAGGGTGGAAGAGAATAGAAATAGATGAGGAAGAAGAGGAAGGGCGATGGAAAGAGAGAAAACATGTAGGAATGCACAAAACTTTCCCCAGGAACTGACAAAAAACAAGGAGCGGCGTTTGATGAGAAGGGAAGAGGAAAGCGGAGAATAGAAGGAAGAAGAGTAGGAGAGGAGGAAGAATAGGAAGAGAAGGATGAGTTGAAGAGGAGGAAGAGTAGGAAATGAGGAAGAGAAAGAGAGAGAATAGAAGGAAGAAGAGCAGGAGAGGAGGAAGAAGGAAGAGAAGAAGGAATAGGAAGAGTAGGAAAGGAGAAGAGTAGTAGGAAAAGAGATGAGGAAGAGAAGAGTAGATGAGGAAGAGAAAGAATGGAAGGAAGAATAGGACAGGATTTAGGGGAGGAAGAGAGAGAAGGAATAGTTGGAAAGGATGAAGAAAAGGGAGACAAAGAATAGGAGGAAGAGTAGAAAAGGATATAGAGGAGGAAAGAAGAGAAGAGTATGTAAAAGGAAAGAAAAGGAGAAAAGTGAAGAGAGTAGAAGGAAAAGCAGCGTGTATCGACCCTGCGGTAGCTATGGCAACCATAGAACGCACACCGCCAACCATATTGGGTCTATGACCACCAGTGAACGAAAGAGGTCTGACGAGTCCACTGCCACTGTGCTCTTCATTCACAAATCATCCTCTGTCTCACAATAATCAAGGAGCCGTGTAGTAGTTTAGTCGCGCTTATTTAGTTTTCCGCTCAGTCTCCGTCTGTCGAAACTATGTCGAATCATATATTTTGGTTCATATTCTAGATCTCCAAATATTTGTCTCGAATCAAATATTTTTGTTTATTTTTAGTTGGTTTTGGGAAGACGTTGTGAGAATGACATCGTCTGTCAGGAGTCATTCGCTTTTGGAGCAGAAGAAGTTGCAATGGGCCAAGGAGAGAGGTTAGTTCACTAATGTTTTCGATAATATTGGAATGTTCCAGTTATAAGAGTGCTATAATAAGGCTTAGGCGTACACCGGTTAGTCAAGACAAGACAAGATTAGTCACGTTTAGTGACAGTACTTCACATAGTTGCTTATGAAGCAACACACACTGATTAGTCATTTCATCAATTCTATAGTCAATTTCATCAAGTCAATTATTATAGTCTCCTCACCACATGTGATCTGGTTTGGGGTAGGAAATTTTGACGGATTTTCGCAGCAAACCTTGATGTGTAGACGAAATGATGAGATCAATTCCTTGTTTCAAGGGTTTCGAGATAAAGAAGAGGGTGGAAATGAGCAAATAATAAATTGGAATATCAAGAGTATCACTCTTAGGCTAGGCGTACACCGGTTAGTCAAGACAATACAAGACAAGAATAGTCACGTTTAGTCACAGTAGCCAACATTGCTTGTGAGCAAACACACACTGATTAGTCATTGCATTGGTGTGTGCTGTTTCATAAGCAACTATGTGAATTATTGTGACTAAACGTGACTAATCTCGTCTTGTCTTGTCTTGACTAACCGGTGTACGCCTAACCTAAGAGTGGAATGTGATATTACTTGAATAGTCAATGGTTATTGTTATTAATTTCGATTTCAATGTCGTACGACAATACTTCGTATGTACGACATTGTACGTATTGTATGCATGGCTTTTATTGGTGAACACCGAGGTATATATTGCGTAGATAATCTAAAGGTGTATAAAGTAGATATTCTAAAGGTATATAGAGAAGATATTCTGAACTCCTTGGGCAAAGACTCTCTCTCATTTGCAGTGTAATATACACATTACACATGCCACTACCATCACAAGTAAAACTCATGTCTATAGGTGGACTGAATCTTGTCTTGAACTGTATTTGTTGTTGCTAAATGAATAGAAAAGATGACAAAATATTTCAGTTTATTATCAAGTTGCCATTATCCCAATTGAAGGAAAATATTACTCTAATTTCTGGTAGTATCATAAAGAATTTCGTTCAATAACTATGAAGTGTTAGGCTAGGCGTACACCGGTTAGTCAAGACAAGACGAGACGAGATTAGTCATGTTTAGTCACAATAATTCAAATAGTTGCTTATAAAGCAGCACACACCGATGAAATGACTAATTGGTGTGTGTTGCTTCATAAGGACCATGTAAAGTGCTGTGACTAATCTCGTCTTGTCTTGTTTTGACTAACCGGTGTACGCCTAGCCTTATGCTCTACAAAATACAATGCGAAATTTCTATTCAACTACTGTAGTTACTAATTGTTAAAAATTGTAATTATTATATTTAAAAAAATTGTAATTATAATTAGCCTACTTATCATTAATTGTATGATAACATGTAAACAAGGCATTACTTCAACTCAGTACAAACCTTTAAAAGATTTTTTCATCCAGATGCCAAGTTTTACCATAGACAAACCAGATATGCTGAATGTCTACAGTTTAATATCTAAATGAAGTTCAAATATCTCTGGTTCTACAGTTTGATGGATTCCAATATTGCCTGTTAGTTCAAGCACAGACTATAGTGCGATTCACGTCAAGAAGTCAGCATTGCTTAGATGGGAGTTTGCTATCCTTGTTCAGCACAAGGCAGTTGCTGATGTCTCTATCCTATTCGCACTGTGCATAGTTGACGCACTGTGCATTGTTGTCGCACACAGTCCCAACAAACGTTTGGTGCAATTTTCTCTTTCTCTCTCAATGAAACTTGGCATCAATGCTCCTCATATAAACAATGCTGACTTCTTGACGTGAATCGGACTATAGTTATATTATTACTACTTAATTATAGTATATCACTAGTTATATATTCTGCTATTTTTTCAACTAAGTTCTACAGTTTACCAGATCCCAATATAGCCTGTTAGTTCAAGTAAGTTGTGCCATAATTTAAGCTGTCACTAACGCATGTGACATGCATAGAGAAATATGAGCCGGCTTTTAGCTGAGTGAATGGTAGTTGCAGCAGCTCGTGAGTGATGTCACCGGCAGGTGGTTGAGAAGAGCTTTTGATAAACGACAATCAGAGCCGGTCGAGAGTCGCAAAGACGTCTATCGAGTCTCGAGGAGTCACCAAATCCCATCAATTACGATAAGATTCAACTTATCCGTCACCTTCCGTAGCGCGGGCGGCGAATAATCCTTTAGCCGTGGCTGTGTTTCTGCTGCAAAGCTGATTACATCCGTTGAAGCAAGCTCTTCACGCATAATTAAAAGGCATTCGCCAGCCGACGCATCTACAGCACAGCGGCAGCTTAGTCAAGAGCTGAATAGTGCAGTGCAGCTACAGTTAATCGCTTGTTGCTAGTCGCTCAATTATTATAGTCTCCTCGCCACATGTGATCTGGTTTGGGGTAGGAAATTTTGACGGATTTTTGCAGCAAAACTTGATGTGTAGACGAAATAATGAGATGAATTCCTTGTTTCAAGGGTTTCGAGATAAAGAAGAGGGTGGAAATGAGCAAATAATAAATTGGAATATGAGAAGTTTTATTGATTAGTACAAAATATCATAGGTATTAGGCTAGGCGTACACGTTAGTCAAGACAAGACAAGATGGTTTAGTCACAGTATTTAGTTGCTTATGAAGCAGCACGCTGATGCAATGACTGGTGTGTGTTGCTTCAACAACTATGTAGCATCTTGTCTTGTCTTGACTAACCGGTGTACGCCTAGCCTTAGATATTGTGGAATCTTCTTTGAAATCAGATCCTCATGAATTCAAATCTATAATTATTATTACGTTTTTATACTTTACAAAGAATCCCCGTTGCAAGAGGTTTCAGATATGCAAGAGGGTTGATGTATGAGAATAATAAATTGGAATATTAAAATGTTATTGGTTATATTGGATGGAAGTTGCGAGAGAAAGGTATCCACATAGCACTAAAGATAAAGGTATCAACTGTTTTAGTGCTGAAAACCATGGTATGAATGTCTAGTTTGTGTGTGTGCATTTCGCTCATACCAACTCGCATCTAGTATAGCAGGATCCAATTCAACTTGTCAGAAATCAGCTGTCTCAAAGAGCAATATCACAATACTTAACCTACAAATGCTGAATGTCGCAGATTATTGAAAAGGTCTTTTAAAAAGTTATTCTTTGAAAGGTCTTCTTTAAAAAGGTATTTTAAAGACTTTAAAGGTCTTTAAGACTTTCAAGCCTTTTGATTATTGTGTCGAAATCACTGTTTAATTATTACTGGATCAGCTGATTTATGACAAGTTAATTGGCTCCTGCTATATTATAACCGTGGTATTAATACTCCAATTTATTACTGCTTGTCTCTTAATTTTTGTTCATCTCCGACCTCTTGTCGGAGAAAGTTTTTTTAAAAGCTGAAAAATGATTTTAAAAATGAGTTTTTTTTTAAAGCAGAAAATGAGAAAGTTTTTTGAAAGCTCATAGTTTGTGTATTAATGTAGTCTCACGTATTCATGACATGACATAGATGTCATAAAGCCGCAAACCATGACATGAAAATCTAGTGTAAGAGTAACTTTCGCTTATACTCCCATCAGGAAAAATCACCTTTGGCAAGCTAGTCTATAAGTAAGTTGAAAGATAACTCTCATCCCAAACACCAGATCTCATCCTTGCAAACCAGACAATGTAATGTACACGTGCAAACATAAACGACCGACCAAATTTTCCACATAAATTCCTTGCACGAGACACATCGTTGCAAACGATAACAATTACTCTCGGAACACGCTGTATATAGCAGTCGGGGGCGCAATTAATAGAACACAGATACTGATAATAATGATTATCCATTCAGAATACTCAATGAGCCGTTCACGTGCTTAATCCCTGCACGCTGTAACAGATAAGGCTTCAGTTCACCATTAGGATTCAGATTCAAATCGCAAACCTATGTGGACTAGTGTATGTAATACAGCCATGTGCAATATCTATAGCTGATCAAATAGTGAATCATGAATATTATCAATGAAAGCTGATCAGATAGGTGGAATCTGGTTTGCACCATCCGATCCCTATAACGAGATCCTTGTTGATTTATGATTAAATTATTCATTTAATGATTTTTGATCGATTTATTGCCCCACTATAATTGACATTTACTCTTGGTAATTATCAAGCTTCTCCCACACAAAGCATTAGTAATGATCTAATTTTGAAATTAGTTGAGGTTTTGCTTCGCAATATTGAAGTCACTTTTGTTTATGTAGTGAGATGATGGTTTGTCTAATAACATCGACAGTTATCTAACAGATACTCACTTCCGTAGCGATACCGGTCATCGCCGTGTATATTTCCTATAGCACATATAGTCATATAAATTGAATTATTTTAGCAACATCCGCTGTGCGGTAGTCTTCAAAGAAGACGGTAGTATTATGAACGATCTCCACGGTGAGTTGATATATGACGAGTTGATGATCTCTCGATTTCTTTTGGTATGTTAGATTACGGTTTACTCATGAATCCTTCAAGAAGTCTACATAAAAGAATATGAGAATCATTGGAAATAATGTACCACTATACTTACTCACCCATGAATGAGATAACAATAAGTCTATAATATGAATCTTTGAATATAGTTTCTAGTTTCAACTAGTTTCAAATCATATACTGTATCTCAGTACAGTATAGTAACATAGAATAGTAGTTTAAAATATATAAATTGAATTACGAAAATATTAAACCCTAGTATAAATACCTCATTGTTCCTTCTCAAGGGACAAATTAAACTTGAGTTGAGTCTTCCTTGTTTCTCTACAAGGAACAAGTAAGAGTACTATATATAGTAGTCAGTGGAAATCTTTCATTCTTTTTCTCGGTTTGAAACTTGATAGATAAATGACAATCATTAGCTGTGAACATGGAACAGACAATAAATTTCCATTGCACCCACCGCGCACCGTATTCAGCAGCATTACCAATTCATGTGAAACGTGTTTTTCAACGAGAAAACGTGTTTTCTTTTAAGACGGCCAGCGCCAGCCATTCTATTTGCAGCAAATCTTCGTTCTGGCCTGAACGGCTATTCATTCTCTTCTACTTTCTGCTTTCTAGAAGAGGTAAAGGTACTTTTCAACCTGATACTGATTCAGGAAAGACCGAGTTGAAGCTTTGCGGGCAGTAGCAGTTGCGTAGGATTCGTTCAACTTTGCTTGAAATGGGTTCGCAATGGAGATGAGAATATTTACAAGAGCCTATAGAATACGTAGGTACTTCATTCTACACCCACTCTTCTGGAATTTATGGTGTCAGCAATTTGAGACTATCAACTCAGTTTTTCAACTTAATTATTTCTAGATTTCTGAGTGATTGAAATGTGAATGATTGTAGGCCTATAACTATCCTACATCCATGTACACGCATAGTGGATGTAAGAATTATAGTTTGGAACTAGTTTCCTCTAAATATTCTAATCTATGAGGTATCAACATTATCTAATTATCTTGCAGATGACAAACGTTCCATTTCTATCGAAGATAAATTAATATCTTCGATAGCGATAGCTAAATTACTGTTAGCTCCATGAGGTACAAGGGAACTGAAGTCACTATTCAACGATAAATACTGTATATGCATCTATGAAGCAGTGGTTTCCTCCAGTTTGATATTGTAGAACGTAGATGATACTACCCATCTCAACTATTAAACCAATAGGATTTGGTCTACCAATGCAACAGATTACTAAGACCTGAATATTACATGTTCTTTCTAATTGTTCTTCAATACTTATTGCTCTATATCAATCAGTCTCATTAATCAATGTCAATCATCTTCCAGTATTATTCAAGTTCATCATATCCTACAGAATTCTTCAATATTATACAATTTTCTAATAAGATTTCATATACTCCGTTCAACCACAGTGCACAGTATCAATATTTTAATCGTCAACCTGCCATCCGCTAATTTTCCATCCCATACAGAATCGCAATTGTGTAAAATTCATAAAACTCGGCAGTAAGTTAAAGGCTAGGCGAATATGCTACATTGAGAGCAAATGCCGACAGTACGTTAGTATTCAGAAGCAGATCTATAAAAAATAATAATATGATTTTTCCAATCTAATAGATTACAGAGACCAGAATAATATTACTTGTTCTATCTCATAATTGATATTCAATATCAATTATTGCTCGATACCAATCAGTCTCAGCACAGTTCATTTCATCGACAATATTTTCATTTACAATGTAGACACAGTATTCGCCATACAACCTTTGAATGAAACGCACTATACGATACGATTCAATAACTTTATAAACACTATAGACGCAACAATCATTGGAAACAAACTAAGACAGTATTTTCATTGCTATGAAGAAAGACACAATAGGCATTCGTCTAATTCGTCATACAAGATATAAATGAATCGTAATATACGAAACTATCCAACAACTTTGTAAACACTATAGATGCAACAATCATTGGAAACCCAGTATTCCTTCACAAATTTCATCGATGGTTTTATTTGCCATAACCGATTTTATCACCCATTGAAGGGCATTCGAGGCTTATGCCGTTGCTCGCCAATACTTCTACTTTATAGCTTCAATTTCGAGTCGTAACACCGGGATGCCAAAATATATATAAAAACGATCTATAGAGTGAGTTATATAAATATATTTCATGTATAAAAGGCTGGAAGTTGCTTGTGTATGCTGCAATCAATAACTGACTGGATGCCTGGCTACCAACTGTGGCCTTACCTTGGCGTGATAACACGCAGTTTCTTCTGGTTTGCAAGCCCCAAATGTCATGCACTGGCCTGCAGCTCAGTTCAGCTCTGTTTTACTTTATTTACGATTAGCGGCCCAACACTCCAAGCCCACCAACTATGCGTGCTCTCAATTCACAAGGATACTGCCAAATGAAACTAGTGCGGTTCGATAATTTCGCCGGTTGATAATATTGGGAAATTTTGTTACTTTTATGCAGTTTTGGATGAACTTGGATGAAAGCGTATAATGCTTTCTACAACGGTGCTCCATCCGTGAATTGTAAATTTTGTTAATTTACCTTTTTTGATTTGAACCGATGTGTTCATCATGTAGATAACTTGGCGCCGCAAAAGTTATTTGTAAACGAGACGTTTGTTTAGCGAAACGTTAGTTTCAGTTTGTTTTAAACTGTGGATCTACAGTTGAAAAGAAATTCAAATTATCATTTTTTTTTTTAAAGATGGTACTACATTATGAATTAAACATCTCCAATGAATTGGCGATTTATTTCTTTTCAAATTAAAACATCGTGAAGTAGTGTAAGACATGTTCAGGAGGGCATTTGTTTGTTTGACTACTTGTATTATTCATCTAATAGTTATATTCACTCATATTAATACTTCTATTGAAACTATAAGGATTAGAGAAAAATTATAGACTCCGATTGAACAATGATTAATAATAACCCTAATAATAATGAATAATCCTAGAATACAGGACCTCATGTTGAAATTCATTATGAAAATTAATTCAAGCCTCATTCTTGGTGTCTAATGATTGATTGCATGAGTGCCAATTAGATTTAACCGCTGTAAACGACTTCATTTGACGAAGTTCAGACTGTAAATCGGTTCTGTCGAATGACGTCACTCCAGTTTCGCTAAATTTAATTCACTAACGTACGATCAGCCAGCAATCTTCAAAACTAAATTATAGTTCTTAATTGTTTGATTATCCAGACTTTATCCATTAAAATGAACAAGTTGGATGAAATTCCCTTTATACGCTAAATTGCATTGAATGTGTAGTGAACCGATTAAATAGGAAATCAGAAACGCGTAGTGAATTTTTATTTGCAGTATAATAAGTTACCAACATGTTGTGTGGGCGACTCAATATCCAAGTGAACGAGTGAGCGGAATTTTTAATTTTCCATTAAAACTCACCGCACTCTCAGGAGTTTATCTTTTCGGAAGATTGTTTCTTCTTCTACTATAGGCTACCCCAATCCAGCGACTTAACTTCTCTTGAGTTAGAAAACTTGATGATGTTTCAGGAATTGTTATTAACTTCTCATGTGAGATTTGAACTTGTGCTGACAGTTTGTCAATCCAAAAGGATCTCAGGTGTGCATACTGTACTTGTCTAGATTGTGACGAAATCTCGTATGAATATCACTCTTAATTAGTAACTTGAGATGTTGTACTGGCTTATGAGGCAAAAGTCAGGTGAGTTGTGGAGTTGTTCATCTTTCAAGTTTCGGGAAAGTTTGATTTGACTTCATTATTAACAAAACATAAGAAAAAATCCTCATTTCACGCCATTTCAACTCATACCATGTGATTTCAATATTTCCAGGCTTACCGGTACTTGAAAGTTGATATTTTCGATGTATTTAATATGAATTGGGATGGTTCTTCAACACGAGAAACAAAAGACTGGCCTATGTTTATCTAATCAGGTTTTAGGCTTCTATGTTTATTACCAATCATCTCGCTTGTTTCCAACAAAACAATTTTTATAATAAATTATTGAACGAAATTCCTAATTAATAATGCCTTAAAATACTCTGAAGACTTTCGCTACTGCGAATATTGACAACAGAATAAAAGCTAGTGAGGAAAATTCTATGACAATTTTTTAAAACAAGTTTATAAAATTTATTTAAAACAAAATGAATCATTAGCAATGTAGCTGAATCATCATGATTATCGAATAGAATACATAGAAGCCTGTTTGTTTCAAATTTTAGAAGCTAACTTTAAAAGGCTGCTTAACAAGGTGCTTAGTACAGTACATTCATGTAGATCCATTAATTTCATGATTCAATTATAATTCATGTTGAATTCGTCACTTTCATTTTCAAAATTAGGAGTTAATGTAGATATTCATCATTATCGTACTTTCTCTTCACGAATTGAGTCGCTGTCAAACCGCCAGCTATAAGCATCTCATTGGTTCTCAAGTAATTTCGTCCTCCAAAATGGCGTATTTCTGTTTCGACCAATGAGAGTGCGTTCTGGAAACAGGAGTGGGAGTTCACTACAGCGAAACGTTGCTTGTATGTGATTGGTCGGAGTTACATGACGTATCGTATCGGCATCCACCAATTGGAGAGGGACGTTTCGTTCCGTAAACACTGGCTTGTATCCTCTACATTTTTACCGAAATTGATATTGAAAATATATTCAGTTGGGAAAAAATGAATGCTATTTTATATTTTCTGAATGGTAGGCCTATTTCATATTGCACTCTCAATAATCAAATTCTAGCTTTATCCAATTATAAGTACCTATAATACTCGTAGATAATCTCTGAATTGTGTTGAAATTGCAACAAATGACAAATCGGTACAAGAACTTTGTTTAAGGGTTCATTATTTTTTCTTGAATTAGCTACTACTTTTATTGATATTATTTTCACAATTATTCAACTTTCATTTAGGAATCCATCAATCAATAATAATTGTACTTTGGACAATTGTGATTGTAATTTGGACAATTGTGCCTAGTTTTTTGTTGATCATTTGTACAATTTCTCAATTGTAATTCTAGTAAGATTATTTATAACTCTCAACTTTAGCTCAAAGTTTCTTATTGCAGCAACTTCAAAAACTAATGTATTGAATTACAATTGATCTGTACATTTTGTTCAATTGGCATTAAATTGATTTATTAATATTTTTCAATTGGTTTGTTACAGAGGAAATGCTCGGACTTTGTGGAATTTGGGGCTCATTCGCTAGATCTTATCACGACTCTGATCGCTCGTCAATCAGGTAATCATCGATTCTAGCTCTAATCAATTTTTACAATTTTTTCAACAATAAGAGGGGGTTTCATGGTTTTTAACCATGGAAAAAGAATTTGCAACTTTCTTCGGTTAGGCTACTCATCAGTTGAACTTTTTTATAAGATCAAAAATAAAAACTTATTAGAGAATTCTTGAAATTGGATGATGGATGATGATACTTCAGTCTGACGATCGAAGTGGGATCATTCACCTGTTCATTTCAATATCATTGTTACTACTATTGATTTGCAAGGATATCTAATTTTAGCTTTATAATGATAGTAGACGGCTGGTTTCTTACTTCCCACGCTAGAGGTCATCAACTTTCGAAACATTGCAGAATAACAGAATATTGAATATTGATTGGAATGTTTTTTGTAGCTAACTGACCATTACGAAAATCTCAATGAAAGGGGTCTGTTAGTTACAAAAACATTCCAATCAATATTCTGTAATTCTGTAATGTTTCGAAAGTATGTTACTGTATGTACTCACTGTACTACAGGAGCTTTTATGAAACAGTACAAGATCCTCATTTACGAGACAGGTACTATTTATAGGATAACACGCTTTTACATGTTTTTAAAACATTGTTACATGTTCGATATCTTCATTCTTCATGAAACTTGTTTTATCATCATTTACACACAGGTGACAGAATTATGTGGATATCAGGCAAATTACTTTCAAGTTATGATTAGAGGTTTTCTTGGACTTAACTTGGGAAGAATACACTGTGTCTGAATGCTCAAATCCAAAATGAATAGATTAGTTTCTTGTCAGGAACTTTATAGCTCAAAGACTTGACCTCGAGTCTCACCTCACCATCAAAAGTGAATCAAGAAATTCAAGACAAGTATTTAATTCAAGTACGGTAATTTTATTCAATTAATCCACGTATTTCATGTTTTCCAAGTTGAGATATGAAATTATTATAAATTTAACTTGTATGCAAAGGACTATGTCAATCTTGAGTGCTCAAATCCAAATTTACTACATTAACAATTGTTTTGGATCCATCTTTTTTTCACTTGATCAAATTTAACACTAAGGTAACTCAAAGAGTGAAAATATTACTCACATATTTAGTGTTTTTGGCCATTTCGCATTGTTGAAATGCTTCATCATAATAACACAGTGAACTAGAGGTGTCCAACTAGATTAGTTTGTTGTCTGGAAATTTCTTTCTTAAATAAATAGTAGTGAAATCTCACCATCAAGAGTGACAAATCATGAAATTAAAGACAAGTATCGAGTTGATTAGAATTCGAGATTTGAAATTTCGAGTTCTCAAATTCACTTGTAAGCCCCTGCGCCCACTAAGCAACTGCTATCTGATTTCAGTCAGCAACCCAATGTTGCCAGATGACATTTGGCTGTTTTTCGGGTAATCAGGTAGGCTAATCTAACCTATCAGCCAAAGTCATCTGGCAACGCTGGGTTGCTGACTGAAATTAGATAGCAGTTGCTTAGTGGGCGCAAGGGCTAAGAGGAATACACCATGTCAATTAACAAGATTAGTTCTCTCAAACTTATAGATCTGAAACTCAAAGAGTAGACCGCCCACCATCTCTTATCACTTTGACGTCTCTGATCTCTGATTGCTCTCATTGTCTTCTGACCAAAGTCTTGAAAGCAATGTCAATTTCATCAATTGGAAGCCGAGGAGACTCTCCGCATTGATTGCGACTTTGAGCCGGCAGTTCCTGGTTACCTGATGTGTGTGCTGGCAGGATAATTACTTAGGGCTTTTCAGACAGGTGAACTTTGTAAGAGCTGGACAAGAGACAAGCACTCGTGCATAATTAAGGAATCTCCTGCAAAGGAATCGACAACTTAGTAGGGTGATGACCTCTGCTGACCCCTCAGCCACGTTAGGCACTCACCGTAATCACCGAGGTCAGATTTGGGGGGGGCAGGAGGGTGTAATTGTTGGCGGGGGGTTGAGAGGTGAAAAGGTAGTTGCGAAACTTTGCTAGTGGTCAAACGTTTTGGACTGGCAAGGCTTGCGTGCAAGCGCCGCAAAGCTATTTGAAAGCCAGAGACAGACTGTTGGCAGACTTCTAACAGAACAGTGGTGGACTGTTGGATACATTACTAGGCTATCAAAGCTAGAAGCAGATTGTGTGCAGACTTGTAACGTAACAACAGTTGACTAACTTTTTGCCATACAGTACTAGGCTAATCCAAATAAAGTACGAAGACTTAGTATGTATGGCAATCCTGTCGAAGCATTGTCAGCATAGAGCATAATCCTGATCACCTTTATAAGTAAATCTGCTGGTTCAGACTATCAAGTCTGCAGACTCCCAACGTAACAAAGGTGGACCAACTTATAATGAAGATTAAAAAAGTTGAAATAGATAGAATAATTTGTGATTTTATAAATTAGAAACACTCGTGAAAAGAAATTTAGTAATAAATTATAAATTGGTAACCAATTGAAATTTACTGACAAAAGCCTCAACAATGATTTCAATCTGGAATCTGAAATGATTGATCATCCAGGAGGTTGATCATCCAGTTTTAATGGGTTGATTCTCTTCAATAATTCGATTCAGCTCATAATGCAGCTCGTAATTGATGTTATTCATAGTTTAAATTTCAAAACTAGAGAAAAATTTTGAAAACTATATGAAAATCATTATAAAATGTGCTTGCCTTATGGATATAAACAGGAAATTATTCACAATTTATAATAAAAATTCAGTTTAATCGAATCGATTGTACAAACCCGCCATTTGTCTAGCAGCACTGCATAGTGCACATACTCATTGCCAACCCCAAAACAAGGCTTGGATAAAATCGGAGGCAAATTACTGCTCGCTCACGCTAGATATATATCGAGGGACTAATTTGAATCAAGATCGGTGTCCCCGTTCTGAGTTGAGTTGCATTGTGACCCAATAGGCCGATAATAGTTCACGTTCGTGTGAAATGTATCGATTGCTGTTCGTGTATGGTGTGGAACTGAATATGACGCTGGTCTACCTATTTCAATTGCACAATATTATCGCTGATAGGAGTTCGATGAAAGGTGACTTTATTTGTTTTTTGGATGGTTATGCAGAATGGCTATTACTCGTACAGTAGTTGTTGGCTGTTATTTGACTGAAGATAGATCATTTATTAGATAAGAGTTATTTAACTGGATCAGAGCATTTGACTCCAAGGGCTTGTTTCAAAAATACTTCAAATACAAAACTTGCAAATATTAAATAGTGTTTAGAATAGGTAAATAGAATATTGAATAGGTGTTTAGAAAATTAAAAATATTTGGATAGAACTATCTATTAATACTGTATATTGCACACAAATTGGCAGAAATCCAATTCACCACTGTCAAATTACGTCATTGCATAATCGTCCATCTGTTCATTGATTCTCTATTCTCGTTGCATTGTTTTAGTTATAGCAGGATCCAATTCAACTTGTCAGAAATCAGCTGTTTCAAAGAGCGATATCACAATACTTAACCTACAAATGCTGAATCTCGCAGATTATTGAAAAGGTCTTTTAAAAAGTTATTCTTTGAAAGGTCTTCTTTAAAAAGGTCTTTTAAAGACTTTAAAGGTCTTTAAGACTTTTAAGCCTTTTGATTATTGTGTCGAAGTCACTGTTTAATTATTACCAAAACAGCTGATTTATTTCAAGTTAAATGAATCGTGCTATAGATGCCATCATTTTTACGGCGGTTAAATTGAATTGAATTTTCGTCCGTGAAACTCATTCCACACAGCAATGGATGGACGCTAGCCTCGCTAGCCAAGTGGCGTCCATCCATCCACTGCTGTGTGGAATCGCTTTGAGAGTTGTATCTAAAGCAGCCTAAACCTTAACATGCCCAGAATATTACTGTTTGATTTTTTATATTTCAATCGTTCAGTCTTCGCTGCTCACTTATATGCTGATGATGATTAATATTATGTGTTTGAATTGTTTCTCAGATCGCAATACCTGTCGTCGATCGATTTGAACCATCATGTGGACACCAGTCCTGATGCATCCGATGCGTCCGGTGAGGACAGAGACAGTCACAGCACGTCTACTATGAAATTCTCCTTGAGACGCAGTCCCAGTCTGCCGCCGATATTCAGTCCTGAGAAGCAGTCTTCTTGCTATGGCGTAAGAATGATATTATTCATATAATCTTCAAATAATATATTGTAATTATATTATTCAAATAATATAAAACATAAGATTAATAATGTATGTTACATGATACATAAAAGATAAGATACACATACACGTGAGATATAGGAGATAAACATCTGATGGAGTAAGATTATGATTCATATTCTTCATAAGATATACGATATATAAGGACATAAAGATACAAAGTGTGGACATAAAGAATGATGCACTAAGCAAATTTCACATGGCTTTTACTATTTTCCGTTAACTACGAGTATTTTCTTTTAAATTTAGAACGAAGGAGACGCCGAAGGAGAGGACGAAACAGGTGATGGTGAGGAAGGGGGCACGTCGGGCTACGCTAGCGACTCTGGCGGCGGAAACGAGTACCACGTGACCCAGTCATGGGGAGGGGTTATACACAGGAACCCGGCTTCAACCAATCAGTGGCAGCCCCATAACAACTTCCGGTCAGTGACCTCAAAACACACATTTTCTGTTTCGTGCGAGAGCAAGCACATTGCACCTCCGAATTTTGCTCACAATGCAGCAGTAGTTGTTTTGCTTCCTGTGTGATGGAAGTCACATGTTTGTCGGACAATAAGGAACTATTACACCGGCTTATTAATGGTTAGTAGATTTCAGAACATTTGTGTTTGTAGTTTGTTGGCATTTTTTAATTATACATTAACTGACATAGTTTACTGTATGTGAATAATCGACTTAGTAAAAACTGTTTTGTTCCAATCGAAGAGGATTACTTATTGGCAATAACTCTGTAGTAACAGTTTTTAAAAGTATTTGTGATTCTTTTATAACGCACCTTTGATAGATAATATTGAAAACAATGTCATTCACAAAATGCGCAGGAACAATACACAATATTGTACCTCAAATATTGAGTTCATCTTTAAGAGGATTGGAGATTTTTCTTCTTGAGCTTTGATTCAATAATAAATTGCACGAGATTTCATAGTACCTAGGTAGGCTACCGTATACTACGTATTGAGTGACAAGATTCCATACAATAATATATCAATTGTTATAATTTTTCATAACAAGCGTTAGCTAGTTTGCACAGTATTGAAATAGAACACTACCCCACCCAACCCATATCTTTTTTCAATAATATATTGTTCTTTTTTATTTGTCATGACTAGATGACTTTTCGCCGTAGGCCTAAGGGCAATGAAGTTTTCTTTCATGAAGAAATGAAAGAATATCATTGAATAAACTCAGAATAGTTTATTTATTGATATCTTATTTTCTACTATTGTGCAATGTTGTCTTATTTTCTACTCGCATTTTCCTTGTGAAGGATCTTTTGATCAGCAAGTAAAAGTCGGGTTACATCCTTTAATATTATTTTGAATCCTTTTTCTATAGGTTTCGTAGCACTTGCCCTCTGGACAGTAACTTTGACCAGTGCAGTGTCCTTCAATATATTGTACAATATATCTACACTTGGTTCTTCTTTATCCTATTATTCAATTTTGTGAATTTTATATGTTTCTCGTGTTCATTTCATGTGGATAAATTATTGGCATATTATTGATGGCGTATTAGATGACCTGTTTGTAAGGTTCCTCCTTATTCACATTGCACAGTATCTACTTTTTTGTGATGATACCCACATAAGCTCTAGGTTTGTGCGTGGATAATGAGAAGGATGATGATGAGAGATGAATGGACCTACAGCTTTAGGTGGGTTCCGTACCACCGGGAAGCGATTTTGAGGCTCATAAATTGTATTTAGAGGAACCGGTCACCGTTACAACAGGAGTGGTAGGCGCCGTCTCTTATCTATTCTCACCGATTGGACCCGCCTGCTACCACTGGGACAACCGCTTCCCAAACTTCGTTTTACTCTATCCATTATAGCAGGATCTTTTTAACTTGTCAGAAAACATATGTTTCGACGAGCAATATCACAATACTTAACCTACAAATGCTGAATCTCGCAGATTATTGAAAATGCCTTTTAAAAAGTTATTCTTTGACAGGTCTTCTTTAAAAAGGTATTTTAAAGACATTGAAGGTGTGATGAGATTCAACCGGATGATCAGTCCTGTATAGCAACGAGCTCATAGCAACGCAATACACAAACATCCAAATTAATAATAATTAAATCAATATTAATTAAAATGAATAATAATTCAGTTCTGTATTCCTCGTTACTGCTTGTGCTACTAAGATTGTAAAGCTAATAAAAGCCTTTAATTCTCGAAAGGTATAACAGCTTATTACTACAGAAGGTCTTTAAGACTTTTAAGCCTTTTGATTATTGTGTCGAAATCACTGTTTAATTATTACCGAAACAGCTGATTTCTGACAAGTTAAAAGGATCGTGCTATACTTAATTGTCAAATATCCTATGTTACTTTCTCATGAAGGACGACTCGTCTAGACTATTGTTATGTTGTGTTGACAGAAGACAGGCGAGCCCCGACTCGGTGACGTGTTTGGAGATGGGCCGTCCGCGGTGGGGCGACAAGGGCGTGGGCGTGGGCCACCTGTGGGCACCCACCACCCACAACCCGGACGCGCGGCTGCCGCAGGTCTCCGATCGGCCCGGACCCACGCCGCCCGCCTGGCTGCATCGCCGGCTCAACAAACTCGGGTAGGTTGGGTTCGGTTAGGTTAGGTCATGCCAAAACAAGGTTTTGCGCAGTCCCGAAATGAGGCGGCTGGCAGATTCTGCGCTGTTGTCGAGTCTTGCCAACTGGCTACTCAACTATAATGCAAGGGAAGCGACTGTTACGCTTAGACTAGGCTCAACGGTGCCACTTTGTGCTGGGGAGCAAGCGATTTTTTCTACCATCCGTCGCTTTGCCGGTGCAGCGTACTGGATTGAGAACGTACTCGACATACAGGATGTATAACAATTGATAAAAATATAACAAACAGATGTATAACAATGTAGGCCTATATCATGTATAACAATTCCATATCTGACAACAGTGCAAATTCTTACAGCCGCCTTATTTTGTGACCGCTACTATACAGAACACACTGAATAGGCTTGTTGTATACATTACAATAGAATTATAATAACAATATAATACATCACATTACAATATTTCATGTGCTTGAAGGTATCTCAAATCATCATAAGCTTTGGAAGAATGCTTATTACACTCTTTAAACTTCCATAAGAAGCTTAACGTTCAATTTAATAACAGAAAATGATATGAAATTCTTTGAGAAAAAAATTAAGTCAGTATATAGTCCGTAACTGAAAAAGTTTATTTGGATATTCAACAACATAGCTGATTATTTTATTAACAAGTCCTTCTTATTGATGAAGCCTATGGGGGCTTTCTGAAGATGAATATTGTTCAAATACTGTACCTCATAGGCTCCTACAGCATATATACAGTCATAAAACATGCATATTTTTAAATTTGCATTTTTTTGTTCATACGACATATTATTATAATCGTACAATAATTCTATTCCTGATATCTCAATTTGAGATCATGTTTCATTAAATTCTACATTTATTTAATTTATTGCTTATTCAAATAAGATTTACATACTAAATAAAAAATTTAAATCAATTTAAATTTAAAATGTAATGGATTTTAAATTTTGAATCTGCCAAAAATGGATTTTTGAATGGTAGGTTTTCTACATTCTGTATCAAAAAAGTTAAAATAATATGTTATATATCTGTAATTCTTACCTGCTCATTTAATTTATCCTTTGAAGAGTACTTAGAAGTATTCTTCAAGATTTCATAAACACATAGATCAGTAGAAACCAAATCAAAGCAAACATCATTTAATGCATGTATTCTTTGAACAATAGATACTTGAACTACCCTACCTATTCTTCAAGATTTCAGAAACACATCAAACCCAAAGCAATGGCCATGTCATAAATTGCTGCCAACAGCACCGCCAAAACCAAACAGCATTCACCTCATTCAATGCACAATGTGCAATCGTCTGTTGCAAACCAGATAGCAGGGCAGGCGTTGACGATCTGTGATGTACGCTCTCGCTGAATTATGTCAGTCAGCTGTCACCATGTCAGCAAGTCAATCAATAATAGATATTTCTGGCTTGCAATGAATGGTCGTCGTAACTGTCAAAAGGAAACCGATGACAGCTTATTGCAATGCTATTATCATTTATAGTGGATTACGGTTTTGGGAATGACTGAGCTCAAATCACTGACTGTTGAGTGTGAGAAAGCAGGCTAGGCGTACACCGGTTAGACAAGACAATACGAGATTAGTCACGTTTAGTCACAGTAATTCACATAGTTGCTTATGAAGCAGCACACACCGATGCAATGACTAATTAATGTGTGTTGCTTCATAAGCAACTATGTGAATTACTGTGACTAAACGTGACTAATCTCGTCTTGTCTTGTCTTGACTAACCGGTGTACACCTAGCCTTAGAGATGCAGCACTTATGAAGGCTAATCTACATTATAAAAATATTAACTATATTTTCCAGCAAAAAAGTTTGTGTTTGAGATTGCGGTAAACAATATTTTTTACAACATTCCAATATTCAATAAACTTCAATATAAGTACTGTACTGTACTTCTGCAATTGAAACAATTCAGTCTGTTGATTGAGGTATATTTATTATTGTGGTTTGAAATGAGCCTTTTCTTTTTTGCAGAGAGCCAGCTCAAATACTTGTCATATCGCATCGAGATGATGCCAGCACTAGATCTAAGGATTTTACTGGAAGCTGTGATTCTATTAATTCATCTGAATGTACAAAGTAAGTAAAGTTGACCATGGATCTTTTTGGTTTAAAACTTATATGATGTATTGACTGTTGATGAGCTTTTGCAACAAGAAGAAGTTTAATTTGATCTTCATGATGTCAATCCAAAGAAAGTTATTATACTTATAATCCATATAAGTATATAAACTTATATGTTAATTTGAAATGATAAAGAAGTTGAATTCTATACAATTTAATTTAATTTTTACTGTTATAATACAGTTATTCATTTTCCCACAGGACTACTTACATAAGAGGACAAAATATTCCTTTGGAGCCAGAAGAGCTGGCTGAACGTGAAATTAAAAGGCGGAAGGCACTGGAGCATCAGAATGCTATTAGACAACAAGTAAGTTGCAAATATTTTATTTTTCCCATCTCATAAAATATTATCAAATCTTTCAATTAGATTGTAGTCTATTCAATTGGAATAAAAAATATTTTCATTGATATTCTCCATTTATATAGCCTACATAAATTATATTTCAAGTATTTTAGAACCTCTAGAAGTTCACCTATTAAGGGTGATCTCATAGACTAGTGGCACGCTCAAGTGAGAGACAGAGTAAACAATCGGAAGGTAGGTTGTCATTGAATCAAATGTAAAAATACCTCTTTTCAAACTAATCATATTTGAAAAATATTCATCCAAAATATTCCAGTAACTTCTAAAATCAAAGCTACGATGTTTAAGATCACTTCAGTAGTCATTTTAAGAGAAAAGAGACAATTACCTTTTTAATCTGATCCTCCTTCCAAAAGGCTTCCCTGTCAAAAGAGAGTGTGAGAGATAACAATATATAAAATGTAATATTGAGCGTAAATAGTTGAAATATGGAAAATATGAGATCTAATTAAAATAATGTTGTAATTGAATTCAATATTATTTGTGTGAATTAGTTGATGTCTTTGAAATAATCATGTTTTTAATACTTGCGATATCGATTGTTGCAAAACGCGGGAGGTTTAAACTTCAGACATTGTAACAGAGTCTAACAAGAAAATAACGAATATGCTAATAAAAATACTTAAATCTGATTAATACAATTTTTTAAAACTACTAAATAATAGGTAGCAATAAAGTATTGATGATACCTTAATGATTTAATTGAATTCTATCTCAAAATCGGGTTTTGTTCTTATCTTACAATGATAAAATCCCTTTCGATCGTTTACTCTGTCTGTCACTTGAGCGCGCAACTAGTCTACGAGCTCACCCTCATTAGCCTATTGTTTTGGAGAATTTTTCGCTTCTAGGAAATATTCTTTCTGTGATATTTCGATCGAGTACAGTATTGATTATTTGTGATTATTTGTTCAGCTTGAAGAACGAGAAAGAAAACGGAAGGAAGAGAAAGAGAAACGCATGCAAGAAGAAAGGAGAGCAGAAGAACGGTTGAAAAAGCAACAGGAGATGGAGAGGAAAAGACTGGAAGATGAGCAAAGAAGACAGAAAGAGAAAGAGGTCAGTATTGCAAATATAAATTGTTATACAGTATTGTATAAAATTTTATAACATTTCATTAAATGATAGGTAACAAGATAGTCAAATCCTGTCATAATAAATGTTATTATTTTAACAAACTGCCCAAACATCTAATTCAATAAATCCTTGAAAAAACTACAGTACTTTAATATAATAATTATTAGAATTATCATTATAGCCTAATTATTAGAATTCCGCTATTAATTCTCAATTAGAATTTCCGTAAATTACTATTTTACAGTTCTCATCTTGCACTCACAAACTCTCATAAATCTCTCATAAATAGAAGATTAGTTATGTTTTCTGTCTTACTTCAACAAAAATGTTATGTTTGTTTATTGGCTGCGGCAACCTGCGACGCAACATGTGTTATCAAATGATGACGCTCAGACTAGGCGATTCCAGAATCGGAAACTCGATCACAGCGCAACTGAGTTGCTCTGCGATCCGACATGCTGGTTACCGAGTGATCGATTTGCGTGATTGCCAAGCAATCGTAGGTTATGTTGATATTCTAACCAAAACAAACTGGAAAAGTAGGATTATTTGCTTTAAAAAGTAATATTTCATCATTTTTTGGTTACCGTACTTCAACTTATAAAATATCGAAGATAAGTTATAAAACTCGCAAAATATTTACTTTTGGAGAATAATGTGATAGTATTCGATCGGCAACTGGCAACTGCATCGCTGAGTTGCCGAACGATGAGTTGCTTTGCGATTTGAAGTTTCCAGGTGTGAGTAGTGCCTACGAGTGAATCTCTTGATACCTTTGAATATATGAATCTTCTATGTCTGAAATATAGCAGGATTCTTTCAACTTGTCAGAAAACAGCTGACTTAACGTTAGTAAACGAGCGTACATCAATCAGCTGTTTCTGACAATTTAAAAGAATCCTGCTATAATTAATTTTCTATTCGAGTCTTCAATTTCATTTATATTGGAGTACAATATGAATATATGAACTCTGCTTTCCGCAATGCAAACTTTGATTTCTGGGTTTTTTTGAAGGATAATATCACCTGATGAACAAACTAACAATTTTCAATTTTGCAATGTAGGAGAAAGAAGAGCGCAAAGCGCAAGCGATGCGTGAAGCGTTAGAGAACGCGGAACGCGCGGCGCGTGAAGACAAGATACGCGAGCGACGGCGGCATGCGGCAGAGCGGCAAGCGACAAGCGACTTGGACGAATCGATGCGACGTGTACAGTTGAATGAGCAGCAACACAACAACGACAGCACCAGCAGCGGAAGCAGCAGTAGCGAGCAGCAGTTTTTGAATCAACAGCAGCAGCAGCAACAGTATACAAACCAACAGCAACAGTTTTTGAGTCCACAGCAGCAGCAGCAGTATGCAAGCCAGCAGCAACAGCATCAGCTGAATAACAATGGCAGTGATGCGATCAGCGTTCTGAGCGACCCACGAAAGTCGCATAATCTTGTCAGCGATGACGAGCGACCGATCGCTGCGATAAAAGCGGCTGCGATAGTCGCGCCTATTCCAGCGCCGCCCATGGTTGGCAACGATAATGACCAGTCTGAGCATGGTTAGTTGAATTATTATTAATTTATTTATATTGTTGTATGTTTTATTCTTTACTTTATGTCTATTATTTTATTTTATTTTATTATTATTGATTTATTATAAAGTTATGAATTCCATTTTATTTCTATTTTGTGATTTCAATTTTTTATGGCAAATAAATGATTTATGATTTAAATACAGTATTTATGCTTTGTTTACACGTTGCCAATGGAATATGTCATTCGAAAGTAACCAGAGATTAATTTCTGAAAGTTCATGAATTCTTAGATATAAGCCGAACGGCAACTTTCGGGTTGTCAGAGGAATAATCAGAATTTATGAATAGTTTAATATTTAACAGTTTTTAATGACACTTAATAATACCATTTATAAGAATAAAATGAGCTTTTCCACCCTAGAATTTCAGAAAACTAATTGACCGGCAAGATGTTAACAAAGGCATTACTGATTATTAAATTAAATCACTTATGACTAATTATTTTTTATTTTAAGCCTATAATGACAGCATTATAAATGTGTGGGGACCCCATATATGCATTCTAACAAACAATTTTATTGATACGTTTCCAGAAAGTGAAGAAACATCTTCGGTTTCGACATCAATTGGAATAGTGTTGTCACCCCAGGAGATTTCGGCCAACCAGTTATCTGTGATACCTTCGCCCGGGCGACTCCTCACACCCAGCAAGTTTCGAACACGTCAGCGAGCCGTTGAAAAAGCTACGCAAACCTTCCTCAACAAGTGAGTGAAATATTATTCTTTTATACGAAATATAATCCTCGTAAAAGCATTTGCTGCCTGTGTGCGAAGTTATGTTAGCATCACGTTATCAAAAAATGAGGCATTGAATTTCATGTTCACAATAGTTTGAAGAATGTTTAGGTTGAATTTTGTTTATATGTTTATACCTGTATATTTGTTATTTGTTTAGATCGGAGCGCAACCAGAAGTTTGCACTGCGCTACAGTAGAGGGCAGCAGCAGGGGCCGGGGCCACGCCTAGAGGACCGGCCTAAATGGGGCGTCAATCGGCCCGAAATGCAATACATCAAGCAGAGCGATCGCGACCCCTATCGCCTCAGAAGGGTGGTCAACACTAGGCTGAGGGCGCGTAACACTAGCCAAGAAACTAGCAGGTCAGCATACGATCACCTCATCAGGTGTGATTGAGAATCCTACTCAAATTGAGTAATACTACTTTACTTTTACTTTGAAAATCTGGTCCGCCATCTTCGATTAGTCATTTTGAATTTATTTGAATGATCTTGGCTTAAACAGGTGATTTATTTGTGGTTGAAGTGGTGGCTTTTATGCCTCAACTCGCTCTTATAAAAGTCAATAACCCGTGCACTCTTGTATGATAAATCCTACTATCAATCTATGATAAATCTTCAATATTAGCAAAGACAATCAGAATACTTATAGTATTCTAGAAAACTAATAGTATTAGAAAGCTAATAGTTTCCTATCGTCTTTGATATTAGTTTCTTCTCATTAAACAAACTTTCAGGTGTAGCACTAATACATATAAGATTATATAATGTATATAAGACTCGTATCCATAATTACTATGAATATACTACATTTTTCATACTACAAAACTTCTTAATTAGAATCGATTTGTGCAGGATATCAATTTTCAATCTTTTTTTCTTATTTATTTCCAGGTCTCCCTCTCCAGGGAAACACTCAGTTTTCAACAGCAGCAATCATTCGGAAGCATCTTTGAATAAGAGCATCAATTCTAATAGTCCTTCAATTACAGGTAATCATCACTATTGAAAATTATAAAACAGTTTATTTTATTTTTCTTATAATTTTGTTACTGTCAAGAACAATTTTCAAGACAGAAAAAAGTGGTTATCAACTATTGAAGATTTATAAAAGGATGGGAATCAACTAATTGAAAATTGTAATTATTAAATTTATAATATCGAAAAGATTGTAACTCGTGTACACAGGTTCGTCAGTACAGAATATTATGTTTAGCAGTTCACATACGTTTGAACAACTCCTTCACCTTCTATGTGAAAATTCGTATCAATTATGAACTTTAGATCGAATCAAATTCAAGAAAAAAATAGAAATGAATATTCTGACGAATATTCTTCCCTATTATTTTTCAATTGATTTGTGTATCACAAGTTCTAAAAAAATTTCCACAAACATGGGTTCTATCTGTTGACTTTTAGCATTGTGTGATCTTTATTAATTTTGTCCAATAAGGTTCATTACTAGCCCAGTCTGAGTCACATGTACCGTATATTGTGTTGGCTTATTGTACCGTACTGCATCTTATATTGTGTGAAAATTATCTTTAGTTAATATTTTGTGTTTTACGTGCTTGATTGCCATAAAAAGTATAAGTTACCTACTTTATCTATTCACAATATTTGCCTGTAAGTATTGGCCTATTCTAAGTAGGTCAATATTGAGTGATAATACGGTAATTTTCAGACAGTAAAATAAGTAATATTGAATAATCTCCAAACAATTTTATTCTTTTAAAGTACAAAATTTATGAAACTATATATCCGTTGTTAAAATGATGTCTAAGACTATGTCTAAATAAATAATTATGTCTAAAATTGTTGTTGTCTAAAAATAACTTATCTAATAATTTAAAATGAAAAAACACAGATTTTGTCAATTCTACTGTTTAATTTTTGGTTCAAGGACCATGGTTTCTAAAATTAAACAGTGGAATTGACAAAATCTGTGTTTTTTCATTTTAAATTATTATGGAACGGTTCTACAATCTCAATAGTGACTCTTTAGAATAACTTATCTAGTGGAAGAATTATTATTATTTGACAACAATTGCGTGTACACTTCACATCTTTCACATTATACACACAGTATCGTATTCAATTCACATTTTTGAAAATAAGTATCTCACCATCCCATGTACAAACTCAACACCTTTGATAAATTTTTGACTGTGAGGACTGTTTTGATTTGTTTGTTTTCTTAAATTGAAACTAGTGGCTGATTTTAAACATTTGTTTTCCCCCAAAGCGATCATTTTCTGACCCGAAGGTAAGAAACTGTTGAAAATGAGTAGGCCTACTCACAGCTCAAGAAGCTTATCTAGATCTGATAAATTTGATACGTAGTTAGGCAAATTTGAAATTATCACTGCAGCCAGTTTCTTCTATTAACCACTCTTCATTCTTCTCAACATTCACACTGACAAATTTATTGTTCAGGAATTTTGTAAAACAATCAATGTAAATAACTCGGTTATTGATGAATGGTTACCATGTTTGGCATTCGGGATTGTTTCCTGTTGAATAAATTAGTTGATATTTTGTAATGTTATGAATAATTCACAGGTGTATCAGTAAGCCGTGGAACCACCACACCACGTTTACAAGTGATTCAGAAAGTTGGCAGCATAAGAAAGACATCCGCGGGAAGGCCAAGATACATTTCTGTGAAAGGTATAAATATTACTACAAATAAATATTTCCATCTAATAAGAGTTATTTCAATAATATCCATAAAAAATATCTATTTGTGAATAAAAATATTCTATAGGCTTATAATAGCCAATATATTTTTTTATAATGTAAAATTATTCCTTATACTTAATAATCCTAGGCATTACTAGTATCTCATTGGCCCGATAAAACTGGATAGGAAATGAAACTTCTTAAATACTGTATAATAGTATGCAGTTTGTCAAAAAACATGCAATTATATTATTTGGAATTAATTATCTTTATTATCTTTATATGGCAGACACCAAAAATAGTTAATGATGATCTTCAAGAATCTTACATTATGTAATGATTTATAGGCTATAGCTTTTTATGAACTGAACGGCTAGATATGATAAATCGTTATTATTTTTGTAAACGTCCGAAAAATAATAATTGGTATAATTAATGATAATATTTGGCACTATCAAAATAATTTTGTATTATGGTGAGGTTGTTGAAAAGCAGGCCCGCAATGTTCAGAAACTAGTACTGGGGTAAAATTGAAAAACTACTGAGTTTTCAATTTGTGTAGATTGTATAATTTTGAGAAGCTTCTGATTGATACTTCTTAATTTGGATGGGGTTATTTGAACAGGATTTAAAAAACAATAATTTACTTTGGGGTTTCATAAAAGTTTAGCAGTCCTTCTTTAAGGAAGAAGGCGGACCCACACTAGGCTTTTAATTTTTTGCTTCTATTGCTATTATCTTAGTTTATCTCAGTGTTTATCTTGTTTTGAAGTACTTTTACATTTTTATGGAAAAAAACCTGAATCAGAATTGCTTATACATATATATTTAATATGGGCTTATCGCTGTTGGACTGGAAGATTTTTCTTGATATTAAATATAGATATTCTTCGAATTTTCAGGAGCAGTAATGCATAGTAGTCATCTCCGCCAGAGAATGTTAAACAGAGTGCAGCTGCAGCAGCCGAAAATGAATTTGAACGATGAGAATGTTGTCAATCACGAGAAAACGGAAATTGTATCAGTCAGAGATGTCCTAAATCAATTAACTTCGTTGCGCCAGGTAAAAAATCCTTTTTTTTTTTGTTAATGAAACTATATTTCATTTCATCAACAGAATCCAAAGTTATTTGTAATGAAAAAAGTACACTTTAAATAAAATCGAAAGGTATGGAAAGGTACCTTTGTCGATGATATACTGTGTGTTTAGGTTCAATCAAAATATGAAACAGTTTTCTAATTACTGTACTGAATATAGTTTATTTATCTGAATACCAACACGGCATTTGTTCATGATTTTGGATAGACGTAAACCTGTTCTTTGTAGGTACAAATCTTTTGTAAGTCTTTAAACCTTCTGTAAGATTTCAGAACCGTTTATATCTTCTTGTGATGAATAATTTAATAATTGAAGTTTTTCCATTCCAACTATTTTCTTACAAATTTGTATCAAAATTAATATTGATAAATAAATGAATAAAATTATGGTAAGATTTCAGTGTTTTGAAAACAATTTTTCTGATGATTTTTCACGAATGTATTATTGTGTATTATGGCCCAATGATTTATGATTAATGTGTAGGGTCATTCACCTAGTATCTTCTCGAGTATTTGTTCACCTTTTCTCAAATTTCTGTACTGTGTACTGTAAAGTCATATGTAGGCCTACACAATCAAACTTTCCATCCAATTCCATCTAATAAAATACCATGAATAGGACAACTGACATAGAAAGGTACTGTCACATCTTGAACATAACGAATTTTGAAGTCAAATAACTTCTCATGAATGTGTGATAGATGTTTTGCTATGATGAATTGTTTGCTTTGTTTGTTTTCAGGGCCTATCTCAGAAGCAACACGAATGGGACATATCGAGATGTCAAACTCCATACTCTGAAGTCTCTTCAAGATCTTAGAACTTCTTAGTGATTACAATATCACGAATATAAGTCTACTGCCTTTTTAATATCATTCGATTCTTAATAATAACCATCTAGACTCCATCCATTACGTAAACTAATGTTGTATAAACGAAAACAGACACATCTAGATATTTACCTATTTATTCTAGAGATAGTTTTATAAACTAATTCAACTTTTCAAGAATCAACCGATAGTAGCCTATCTTTTGATAGTTCTAGAGATAGTTTTAAAAACTTCTTCATATCAAATAATTTGTTTCTTTTGCAAAATCTTTTACAGCTTGTTCAATTATTTCCGTCTACATTCCGTTTTCAGAATTTTCATAGTTCGTTGAATTTAGTAGTGTTAATAGAATTATTTTATTTATTATTCTGAAATAATGAAGTAAATCTGTAATAATTCGCCTTCTTGTGGCTTGTACTGAATTTCATTGGTATTTATCACAGACACAAAATAGGACTACATTTATTAATTGTTTGTGTTGTTTACCCGACATTTATTTCGATTTATGGATGCAGAAAGTACCTAATTCAGAGATTTGCAAGACAATACCCTCACCCTCACCGATTCAGCTTTGGGAGTGAAGCCAAAGGTTTTGTAATGTTTCAGGATCTTGGCATACGAATACAACTTATTGAGAAGCGAGTAAATGTTAACGATCATGAAAATTGATATAATTGTATGAATTATGCTGTCACAATACAATAGCAAATGACTCTTTTCTTTGAGATGGACTATAATGTTTAGTTGAGGTCTAAAATGTCACAATCGAAATTGACTACATCAGCTATTGCATGCATACGATATATTTCTACCAAGCAATATTATTGTTAAATTTGTGAATAAAAATTGTTATAATAGGTTGTTTCATCAGTTAATTCCAATTCCTATTCAAACCAATATTTCAGTTGAAATGAGAGGATTTCAATAAATCGTTGAGTTCGCTCTAGTCTGAACCAAATTTTTTAAAGAATTATTCAAAGTGTTATATGTATTTGGGGTACAGTTATGAATAATTTATAATATGTTTATCTCTTGTTTATTGATTTATATTCATCTATACTCTTGTAGAAGACATATCAACTAAATCCGACAAACCTTTTTTTTTCAGCAAAAAATATTTTATTAAATCACGGGTTTCCAAGAAATTGAGAATAAGTGAGACAGGAATATCCACAGTGAATAATTCACTAGGCTATACAATATAATTGATGGTAGAGTAATAGAGTTTCCCTTCCTTTGAAAGATATCATTACAAGTTTAAAAGTTTTCAATTATACTATCAATGTTTCACATCTAGATTCTTTAAATGAATCTGGTCAAAATTCTAGTCTAAAAATACTAGTCAAAATTATTATGATTGATGGGAAAATGTAATTTTATTGTGGAAATTTTACTCGCCAAGAAATTTAAGAACGATATTTGAGTATTATTCAGTCTTTTCTTTAAACAACTTCAATATAAAACTCTCAAACTATATTTTCTTGAATCACCTTCTCCGTGTTTAGCAGTCATGAGGAATTCAAAACAGAATTAAGCTTACTGTATTATTATTTGTCGCGACTGCATAGTATTTCATAAAATGGTCTCTAAGTTTGATCAATAAATGCAACTAGTGTGGGGGAGTTGGAATCGCATGGTTACAGAATATAGCATCTTTACCTTCGTAGCGTAGGCAAGGAGTTTTGTTTTGTTACATCTATAGCACAGCAGTTACAAGAACAAGGAAGTTGGTTTTAGGAAGGGTGTCTGGCTGACTGCAAACTTCATCAGTAAGTAGAAATAATTTTTTATTTATTTAATTATCATAAACTTTTCTACTAACATGTATGCATCTTATGGTATAGCTCCAGTAGCTCGTTTCCTAACAATTATAATAATCTTATAACTCTAGTCAATAGAGTGGGTGTTGTAACTAAATTTAAGCTCAAAACAATCTGAAGCAATTCATCATATTTGTATGTTGACCAATGAAAGAATCTAATATTGAATTTGAATCCACAGGTTACAAGTACAATTCAACAAAGCATGGTTAATAACCATTGGTTATTTTGATAAATGAGAGAAATCATTTTATGTAATATTCTCACTCTCTTCGACATAATCAGTCAGTATTCTATCATTATCATTACTGACACTTTAATAATATAATTCTGTCTGTTGATCTTTCATACTGATGAGTTTATTTTAGACAGGTCTACAAGCTTTGACAAATCAATAACTATTTAACAAATTACTATAATTATTACATTCTGTAAGCAGTATACTTCTTGGAGGAAATGTCCTTTTTCAACTGTTTCTCTGTTCTGCAAAAGGTGTAGCCTAATGAAATAAATTTTGCAATATGCCCGATATTACTCCAACAATTGATAATTTTGATTATTTTTCTAAGAAATTCATAAATGAGCTTTATCGCTTGAAGTTACAGTATGAAGTTTGGACAGACATTTCTTGCTGTATTTGACCAACTACAGTTCAAGTAGGGTGTCAACTTTAGAAGAAATTACAATATTTCATTGTTCTACATGATCATAAATAATAAGTTTGTTAATCTAAATGGAATCACCTTGTTGTAGACAATATGGATCTACATTTGGAAATAGACTTTAGCCAAACTGCTATAATAATTTCAAAGCCTTCCAAACTTATATTGTTCTTATTTTCTCAATTTTTCTTAATTATTCATTGATTCGCTTCATGTTTATCAGAGATGGCTATCAAACTGGACGACTTTCTTTCTAAAAAGAAAGAAGTTGCGCCGATTTTGGATCTATCGAAATGCACAGCGAATAGCAAGGAAGAGTTGAAAAAACTTCTGGAAAAAGTGCCTGAGTTCCGTATGAGGCCAGAAAAGGTATGCTATGGATATGTTTGTCATGAAAATCATTTCTACAACCTAAACCAATGTAGGCCATTTTTTTTATCGGTGGGGAGACCCTTACGGGTAGGTTCCACCTCGCCTAATTGCACAATTTTTTGTGTCGGTCACCCATCCGAGAGCGGTCTTGAATGTTTGTTACTTAACCACATGATTACTTAGCAACCGCTCTCACCGAGTGACCACTGATGTTATTAGCCGTATATGTCTTGATTACTTTGAATCAGTTATTGAAAATTGTATTAAATTAATAACTTGTATAAATTTTATGCTATCTCAACCAAAAATACAACATTTTTCTACGTCCGCTATAAAACAGTGCATGTGGATGCCAATACATTATAATAAAATTCTAATCCTCCAAAGTTCAAAGACCAAAAAATATGGCAAAAGTTGGGTTTTTATTAGTGGCGAAGTATACCACGCTTCGCCACGGGTTTTTATATAAATAACAGTATAACACCGAGTCTTCCTCTTTAAAACTGCCAAGTTATATTATGAATCCTACTATATGAGAGAACATCTGTTGAGTGAATGTGAATTTCTGGATCTTTATTTTGTATTGTACATCAATATTTTTTATTTTATTGGATGAAACTTTAATGCCCGGTTTTTCAGTCGTTCAATAAACTTATTGAATCAATAACTTTTTTTGCATTTGAAAACACATGGTTATTGATTCAATAGTGCTATTGGATCCATAAACTGTATATTGAGCGACTGAAAAACCGGGCATAAGACATGTAGATAAAATGATAAGAATGTCACATTTCATGCTCTCAGAATGCCTAATCTTTTAATTGATTCTTTTCGTCAGATAAAACCAGAAGACATCAAAGTAAGGGAGAAAGATTTCACGTTCAAAACGCCGAAACGCGAGCTGAAGCCGCCGAGCATTCGCGAGTACCAGTTCGTTGACCCGGTGCCGGCCGAGATGCGAGGCGTGCGCCTCGAGGACCTCAGCTCTGTCAACATACCTTGGAAGATGCTCACCACCCTCCGACCCAAGAATAAACTCGAGGATGAGTTCTTCTCCAGGTACTTTGTGGTGTGGCTAATAAACTATACTTATATTCCTTTATTCTTTACTTGCTTGCTTATAACTGTGGTTTACTCATCTGTATTGTTGTAAATTTACTGCACAAATCAATTCAACCAATTTTCGAGTATGAGGATTATCAATATCAAGGTACTAAGGTACCTGGTAGTGACAAACATAGTCAAATCAAATCAAATCAAATCAAATAGTTTATCTTATATCTTTACTTTCCTGCTTATAACTGTGGTTTACTCATCTGTATTATTGTAAATTTACTGCACAAATCAATTCAACCAATTTTCGAGTATGAGGATTATCAATATCAAGGTATTAAGGTACCTGGTAGTGACAAACAGTATAAAGTTAGTACCGTAACGTACAAGGGGCAGTAAAAAGTGAGACTTTTATAAACACTTAGAGGTACGGTATTTATAGAGTCGTAGTAAGAATAAGTTAATAGGATATAAACAAGATAAGATACAAGATAGGTAATAGAAGATACGAAAATAAAATACAAAAACTACAAACATGCAAATGAATTGTCATTTCTTGAATGTGATATGAGCATAGCATAGTGAATGAAGGTTGTATTGTCATGTTACAGAATTAGTTCTTACTTTAAATTGTGACCGGCCCTAACTTATGTAATATAATTTATAGAGTCGTATTTTAAATAAGTTAATAGGATATAAACAAGTATAAGATACAAGATGTATTGTGACTTTTGTATACGAAAATCTATTTGTTTATTGGCACAGTTATCTTATGCAAATGAATTGTCTTTTGACAAGAACAGGAATATGTATTACCGTTGAAGGAAATGAATTTCAAGAGTCTTATTTAATATATCATCAAGTTTTATGCATTGAGAATGCATTACGTTGATATCAGCTATTGATATTGTCTAGTGTTTTCTTTATATGTAGCCTATAATAACCTATTTAATTTTATTGTAGAAGTTTGTTTGTCGTTGTGCTAGGTTGGTAGAGCTGGGCAAACTGCGGCTGCAGACAGAGGAGCGCGAGAAGCGAATTAGCGCGACCGATTTTGTGCGCAAAATGAAGTCGAAGGCGGGCATTGTGGAGACCCGGGTCGTGTCGTGTCGTGAGTGTGGCGAGGAGTTTTGTGCCGGAGAGGCCTGCACCGAGTTCCTCTACGAGGTAAGCCCGTGTATTGCTCTCGAGTCAAGCTATAGAGATTGATAAAAACTCCAAACTTCAATAATTCCACACTTTGTCAATTTTCGTTTCGCCTTTCGCTCCGTCATGCTTGTCGTCTTGCACTTCATGCATCCTATTGGAATTAGGCAGAAAAAACAAATGTGGCGCCACATGTAGCCTATCATGTGCTGCACAGCATGCTGTGTACCATGCGCTATGACGAAAATCGAAAAGCAGACAAAAATCGACCAAGTGTGGACCTGATGTGGGAATAATTGAACCTGAACACACAATTGCTATTAGTCAATTAAGAGTTAGTCAAGACAAGACATCACGTTTAGTCATAAAATTATGGAGCACACACCGATGCAATGACTAATCGGTGTGTGTTTAGAGTTTACAAGTTTACGATACAGAGTGATGCAGAGAAATGGGGAATTTTGAAATAACATTAACTAGGTTGAGATTGAAATTGTAATTGAAATTTATTCTCAACATTAACACAGGTAAGAAAGAACTTTTAAAGGGTAAAAACATTGAGGAAGATGCTTTTCATTTATATTGTTCTGATGAATAAATTTCAATGTATTGCTACAATTTCTTGAACACAATATCCTTTAGATTAGATAATGATCGTATGCAGGGGCGTCATTTGGGGAGGGATGAAGCACTTCCTGATCATGCGTTACAGAGAATATTCTGTACTAGTAATGTACAAATGAGCATTTTATCCAGCAAACACAATTTCTTGAACACAATATCCTTTAGATTAGATAATGATCGTATGCATTCCTGGAAGTGTACGGCGAAATTTTTCATGTGGGGTGAAGCTCATTCCCATACCAGAGGTCATGCCAATACACGGAATCGCAGATTTTGAGGCCTGAGATATACAAGGAATTGAGATATTGAGGATTGTGCGACCGTCTTCATTTGCATGAACGACAGTTGAAAAGCCAAAAGTTACAGTTTAGTGTGCAGAGGAATAATTGGCCATTGCTTTTTGTTTGAAGGCGTTCGTGCGCGAGGACCCGTCAGGGGCGGGGGCGGTTGGCGGAGGCGGGGGCGGCAAAGGGGCGGCAGATGACGATGAGAAGACGCGCGGCCGATCGCGCAAGAAGAAGCGACGCGTCAAGTCACGCGTCGTCACTGTCATGGGCGGCGGAGCTACCACCTCCTCCATGGCGCGCGATAAGAGTCGAACAAAGGTAGGTATTGCACAGGAGGTGGTTCGGAACCCACATTAATTGTGGGTTCAATGATTATTAAACTGATGAGCTCTATTCAATTGGTTCATCTTGAATAAAATATTTAAAAATATTCTCTTCTCAATTTCAAGGATTAAGGTTCTACAGACATCTCACAAAGGGGGTTCGGAGCGCACCTCAATTGTGGGCTCATTCATAAGCTATTTAATAGGTTTATCTTACTTCGAATATTGAAAAACATCCTGTTCTCAATTTCAAGGTTTAAGGTTCTCAATATCAAGGTTTTTGCATATCATCCAACACAGGCTAGGCCGAGGACGTTTTTTTTCTTTTCTCATGACTATGGAAAATAATCTTATTTTCTTGATGATTTTGAATAGTAGGCCTACATCGAATTCTTATTAGCCTGAGATAAAAGATAATTTATATTTGTATAATGTTCTTTTCAAATTAAATCAATGTTCATTCATTAAAAATTATTAAAATACTAATAAGTGAGAATTTATAGCATAAAATACATGTATTACAAAGAAATTCTATACTTTGAATCAATTCAAAATAAAAATATGGATGAATAAATTCATTTCATTTCAAACTAGACTAATCAATTATCTATACTCTACCGAATATTTTAGAACGTAGGTCCTGCTAGTTTATAATAATATTTGAAATATTTTTACAATGAATTAATCTACTAAGAACTGTTTCAGGCATCAAAAGATCGAAGGAAGAGCAAGAGCAGAGAGGGACGAAAGAGCGGCTCCAGAGGACGAAAGTCGAGCAAAAGCAGAGAACGAAAAAGCAGCAAAAGTGGAGAGAGAAAGAGCGGCGATAGGACCAAGAAGAAAGTGCGCAAGAAGAAAAAGAAGAAGAAGAAAGTCAGCAGTAAAGATTTACCGGAAGGGGAATCTTCTGATTTGGAATGATGTGCTCCATAATTTTATTGCACTTTTTCCATATTTTTATTGTCAAGAAAATCATTTCAATTTTGAAGGTAACTTTTATCATCATGCAAATGTTTATTATTGAACTACTCGTATTTTCATTTCTAAATTATTGTCAAGAATCCCTAATCAAAATCCCGTAATTTTTAAATGGGCAAAAGTAATTCATATCATCATGAAATTTTTTATTACTGAACTGTTGAAGAGTTCCAAGGAATGAATCCATACTTCCGATTTATATCTCTCTTAGCTTAATTTGACTTAAAAACATAAGTCAAATCAATTTTATAAATTTTGAGACATTGATTTTTCTTGTAATCTATTAGTACTGAATATTTTAATGTGTGTGTTTTTTTTAATTACTGTAACCTAAAATCTAGAATTTTGAAGGTGTTTTTTATATTGTTTGCATTAAAACAGGCCAACTAAGTATGTATAGTCTTATCAAGTCTTATTTGAAAAATCAAAAAGCCTCAATCGACTACTTTATAATTATCAACAACTTAATTACAATAATTGTTATTCTTATTACAAGTGTATTAGATTTATAATATCAGGAGCGGATCAAAATTTTGAGAATGATTTGTATACAACGTATTCAGTAGAGTTTAGTTTTAAAGTTTAGTTTTTAAAATATTAATTGAAAACATAATATCTTGGGAGAATTTATTTTCGTGGAAGAGAGGCATATGAGAAGAGCATATTATGAGAGGCATAGGGAAAAAGAACTTCTCCTAAGATATTATGTATTTTGTATTACGTATATAATAATATTTATATTATTCTTTTTCTTACCTTATTATCTTGTGTTATAAAATCACAAAGACTCTACCGCTGTTATACATACGGTAAGTGAATTTTTGCTTTAAAGTGTATTGCTCTATCAATATACTCAAAAATAAAGTAAGTAATCATCGTCTATACAATTTTTGATGTTTGAAATTTCCGCCAGTTCTCAACAATGGATAGTGGACTCTAAATAAATGATATCATTCTAAATACATCCATTGTTGTAAAAACACCCATAAAGTATTCAATTTTTTGCTGCGGATGATGCCCACACCAATGGAATTCGCATCGGAATTTCCTAGAATTTTGACTGCGATTTCTCGACGAAAGTTCTGTTGCGAAATCATTGCGGAACGAATTTTCGCTGGAGTACGCACACCCCCGTACCGGTACCATTTGAAGGATTTTCTTCAAAATTTGCAAGTATAAGCATGTCGTTCGGTTTTATGAATACGGCTTAGTGTTATGGCCTTATAAAATTGTTGGTGAAGTGTTCAATGCACCAATTTTTTCCAGTTTAATAAATTAAAAAAAGTTAGTGACAAAAAAGTGGGTTTTTACTTCTCCTGTCCTGTACTTCTACTACTGTAGCAAACTCTTTCTCTCAAATGCTCAAATCCCTGCATTTTTAGCTTTACTGAAAACTTTTGTTCTCTTCTTATTCAATTAGTAGGTACCGTAAGTATTGTAATCACTCCATATTACAGTACGTAGGTAACTATTTGTTGAGAACTTGGTTTTTATTAAATTAACACTTGCATCAGAGATATTATCGAACTTCTCCATAGTAGGTAAGGAAAAAAACTATTTTGTCTTTTCCACATTAATAACATTGGAATAATTAATGTGGAATAGGCAAAATAATCGTTTTCCTTCCTTACAAACTTGGTTTTTTCTTTTATACAACGTTTTCCAAAATCAATATTATATTTTGACATCATATACCAGCATTATATTGGGTCATAAAATGTACCCAGAATAACTTAATAACAGAGTAATTATTTGAATTTATAATAATTTTTTTCACCACCACTGTCGATAAGGATTTCAGATAGGTACCGTACTGTACTCTGTACTCTGTTGAACATATAAAACTAAATATTTAATTTTATCATTTACTGGTACAGAAAAGTATAGGACTCAGAGTTATCAAGAAATTAATCAGTTAATTGGGAGGGCTATGAATTATCTCTGTTACTTGTATATATTACAGACTATACCCATTTTATTTTACTCGTTTCAAATATACGCGCCTACAATTTGAAGCTGACAGGTTGAATAATTAATTATTTTAAACTGTGATTTGAATATCAAATCAGTTCTGAATAATACTATATTGAATTATTAAAAAAAAATTCAGTGGTTTAAAAATGGTTTATTCAAGAATATAAATTATTTTCTTCTACCCAATCTCAAAAACTTCGGCCCTTTCACAGTTGTAACTGACGTCACAAATTATGTTGTCTGACCTGCTTAGCAGCCATTCAATCAGAATATCGTCTGCCTTTGTTCCAGCGGTTGATACCGGCATGTTGCAAATGAGTTTGCGAATTGCGTTGTGTTTTCAGGCATATCACTTGAGTTGATGAGTTAATTCTTCAAAATAGTGATTGCAGTTTAATGTATAGTAAAATCACAAAAATTTTCAAGTTCGGTAATGATTAGTTGATGATTGGCAGAGTTCAGCTGCTTCTTATTACGAAGGTTAGTTGACCTAATTTCATTACAATTTTCGATTCAATTTTCTACTAGCTCTACTGTTCTTGTTTATTTTTAAAGTATCCACTTCAAATCATAATAAATATTCTACAAATTTATTTCAATCTCTTGGAACAGAAAGTTGTTATAATCATGTCCTACTTGAATCAAAATGTAACTTATGTCTTTCGTGGTTATTTTAACTTAATTCACCCTATTCTATCCTTGTGAATTCGTGCTTGTAACATACTTGCTAGTGAAGTTTGACCAATTAATTAGATTTCTACCACACTCTAGATAAAATCCAACATTTATGGAATATAAATATTGAAATGTCATTTTTTCATTGAACAGGGCTCAATTCACCCTAACAGAGATTCATGGAAAGACGTGAGGAAAATCTATTCTACAAACAAAGATGATGGACCTCAACCAGACTAGAAAACATGGATATGGGTGAGCTGTATCATGCTTTTGAAGCAAGTTAGATAGTTGTTTCCCACTAGGGTTTATGGGGGAGGGGATAGGGTATTATTTGCAGTTGCTAGTTGATTATTACACTCCTGTCTGTCCATGCATTGTACCACAACATCATAGCGGCTTTGGTCGAGAGTGCATTCTGGAATCATTTAAGTCAAGTTGCGCTTTTCTTAGCAGCTCTGGCAATGCCGTCGCACGTTCTCCCCCATCCATAATGATGGAGTGGTACTGTTCATTGTGACTTTCAGGAGGTGGTATGAGGCTGGTGATTTCAAATAGGGGTGTGCTGTCAGGGTCCCTGTTAGGATTCTCATGCCATGTTCACCTAGCATGAACTGTGTGACACTGTACTCAAGAGATGCCGGTTGCCACGTGAAAATCGTGGAGTAATTGCCTTGTCTTCCGACATATGTTGAATACAGTTGTTTGCTCAGTCATCTTGGTGAATGTAGTAAGAGGTTAGACATTGGGGTTCAATATTTCAATAATTGTAGTACATTAAAACCTTTCTTGAACCGTGTGACACTGTACTCAAGAGATGCCGGTTGCCACGTGAAAATCGTGGAGTAATTGCTTTGTCTTCCGACATATGTTGAGTACAGTTGTTACCACAGTATGTTGGTGAATTTATTAAGAGATAAACTGGGATTCATTAAATTGAATTGGGAATTTTAAAAAATATTTTAATTATTAAGAAGCATCTTTCCAGTGTGAAACCCCTGGAAAGTGCATATTTATTGAGAGCATTTTTCTAGTGTAGAAAACACTAGAAAGTGCATTCATGATAGATTTAAGTAGTTTTAAGTTATTTAGAATCAGTCAAGTTACAGTATCCTACACATGCTAGGATATGCAGTAAATTGAGCACTCTCTCACACATGCTGAGAGGTGCATATTATTATACTCCTATAAATTCTCATGAGTGATATATTCTTCAAGAGCATTTTCCTAGTGTAGAAAACACTAGAAAATGCATAGATTTAAGTAACTTAATTCAATGTTATTTAGAAATAAGTTCCATTATCCTACACATGCTAGGATATGCAATAACTTCGCACTCTCTCACACACGCTGAGAGGTGCATATACTCCTATGAGTTCTTATGAGTGATATATTCATTAGCAGCATTTTTCTAGAGTATAAAGTACTAGAAAATGCATAGATTTAAGTATTTTAATGTAATTTAGAATTAATTAAGTTGGTCAAGTTACATTATCCTACACATGCTAGGATATGCATTAACTTAGGCACTCTCTCACACACGCTGAGAGGTGCATATTTATTAAGTGCATTTTTCTATTGTGGAAAACACTAGAAATTGCGTCTATTATAGATTTAAGTTAGTAAAATTATTTTATCCTACAAATTATAGGATAAGTAGTATAGCTCAGGGCACTCTCTCACACACGCTGAGAAGTGCATTTGCAATATTTATTTATTGAAATTTACAAGACACTATCCTACACACGATAGGATGTACATTAGCTCAGGACACTCTCACACACGCTGAGAAGTGCATATATTTATGGAAATCTATTCATGGATTTATCCAGAAAACCACTCTGGTGGTGAAGAAGAGTTGATATTTATTTCAACTATAAGTTGAGAAGCACACCAGATAGCGATATACACGCTAGAGGGTGCAAATACTGCAGTCGTTCAAAACTTTCACAATAAACTACTATAGAATTTTTACTTATACAATTTTCTTCTAAGTATGTTTCAGGTGTTCTTTGTTTCGACGGTACTCTGGATCTTGGTCCATGATGCTTTTCTTTTTGTATATTTTATTATCTCTCTCATGCATAAAGTTTATAAACTTTCATTCTAAATTTAAATCTCATGTATCAAAGTCCATGGCACTCATCTTAAACATCCATCCTATAGAAAGTTTATAAACTTTGTATTATTTTTGAATTTTTTTGTAGATATAGTTTTTTTTTTGTGTATTAATTACAATTTTCTCTTGTTTTCTCATTTTGTTTCAGATTTTTTTTAATTTTCCAGGTGCTCTTCCCCAATTGTATTATTCCTTTCTCATGAATTCTATAGGTTTTTCATATATTTGCACGCGTTTTATATTAATTTATTGTTTTTCATTCCAGATATTTAATGACATTTTTCCAGTTGCTCTCCTCAAATTTGATTCTTTCCATCAGTGCTTGATGTATAAAATATTTCCCTATCCTTGTTAACTAGACAATTTTTTTACAGTTTTGTTCAGTGTTTTTCATAGTGTTTTGTAAATTGTTTTTGTCATCATATTTTTTCAGGGTTTCTCCTCAGATTTTATCCTTTCCATCAGTGCTTGCATGTATTAAATATTCCCCTAGCCTTGTAATCTTGACAACTTTTTACCGTTTCGTTCAGTGTTATGTAATTGTAATATTAATTTTTAAGGAATTCCAAGTATTTAATTATATTTTTCCAGGCATCCTCTTAAATTTTATCCTTCCTATTAGTGTGTGCATGTTTCGAATATTTTAGTATACTTGTAAGCTTGTAATTCACATTGACAATTTTCCCACTGTCTTGTTGAATGTTGTATAATTATGTCATTAATTTTTCAATTTATGGATTTATGTCAGGTATTTAATCATATTTTTTCAGGCACTCTTCTCAAATTTTACACTTTCCATTAGTGTTTGCATGTAGCCTATCAAATATTCTCATTGTTAATTTGACATTGTCATTTTTTCTTTGTTTCGTTTAATGTTGTATAATCGTGCCATTAATTTTCTTTTTTATTTCAGGTATTTAATAATATTTTTCAGGTACTGTTCTCAAATGTAATTCTCCCCACTATTTTTGCATGTATAAGATATTTTCCTAGATTTTTAAACTTGACATTGACAATTTTTCCACTATTTTGTTGAATGTTGTATAATTGTGCCATCAATTTTCTCATTTATTTCAGGTATCTAATCATATTTTTCAGGAACTCTATTTGAATTTTATTCATTCTATTGATTTCAACTATGAATCCAAGTGTGTTTTTGTATATCCCTATTTGCATGTATGTATTGTCTAAGACATGTAAACCTGTCATTACCAATTTTTCTATGAATCTTTTGTTGTGTGTTATTTTTTTGTGTCTCATGAAGACATCCCATGAATTATTTGAGTGTGCACGCATTAATATTATTGTTTCAGGTTGTTAATAATATTAGGTAGAAATTGTTGAAATTCTTTCTGTTCCTATACAGCTCATCTAGCATGATATTACTTGGTTGAGCATGATGTGTTTGTTTTGTGCTTTATAATTTTTTGGCATGCATTGTTGTTTTTTCTCTATTTACTTTCTAAAATATTTCGTTGAAAATTGAGGGTAGTACTGTATTGAGTTGTAGCTGAGTAATTTGTTAGGATTTTATGTTTTGTTGTGAATGCACTTTTTCATTTAGGCTGCTGTATCAATAAATTATACTGTCTTGCGCATGTGAACCGTATACTAAAAATGTTTTTACTGTTTTGTAGCTGAGTACTTTGATGAGATGTTACCTGTTTTTTGTGAATGCACTTTTCATTTACCGTATTAAATATTGTCTGATGCATGTGTACAACAATGTATTATTTTAAATACACAATACACTATCCATGTAACGAATAATATTCTTTGATGTATGTCAACCTTTCACTAACAATGTTTCCATTGCTTTGTTGTTAGATACGGTATACGAAGTACCATATTATCCAGATTTTTTATCGGTTTGTTGTTAATTGGTATAATTTCTAGAAATGTTCTTCCCTCCATAGTCAGCATGTATTATTTTATGACTATTGTTCGTATGCCTATGGTCTTATCAATGAGGTAACTATAATCCAAGCTTATAATTATACAAATGAATTTATTGCAAGTGTAATTTTGTGCTTGCCGCATTGTATTAATTTATGGCTTTTCATTTGAATGGCATGTTTATTGGAACGGCTAAACTTATTTGGTTTTGAATAAAATGTAGAAAAGTAGTTTTCTAGATATATGAGTAGCCTAATTAGGACACATGTGGGAATGTTGAAAAATAATTCTAATTCATAAAAGAGTAACCTCTTTTAATAACTTAACAACCTTTTTAGAACTTGAAAAATATTGAGTTTTCTACTTGATTGATGTATGATAATCTTTCAATTAATTAAATACTGATAGCCTAGGCCTAGCGCTAAAGAAACAAAAGCTTAAAACAAATTATAAATTTCTTCAATATTAATCAGTGAGCTTGTACTTACAGTGTAATAAAAATTTTGTTATTTTCTTATTGTTTAGTGTTTTATATTAATTGTTTTGTATTCAATATTTCTTATTGTTGGTACTGCAATGTAATTTAATTTAATTATCCAATGTATATTTCATCTATAATAATAATTATGTATGATCAAAATGAGTTGTATTCTCCCAGGTCCACTAATTTTAATTAATGTTAAACTTCTCTAGTCTGATGAGCTGTAAATGCATACAAGTTTTGTTTAGACTATATCAATAATTAAATTTAATTTCATTGACTTTATTCACCTCAAAATCCTATTGTATCAGAGGTATTTTGATTAATATAAATTGTTTCATATTTTTTATTTTTCCCCCAATTAAAACTTCTATTATCAATGAAAAATGTAAGTTTTCATAGCATAGTTGATTGTCTGGATTTTCTAAATATTTACAGGAATCAACATCACAAAATCCTTGCTTGTATTATGAGATCCATTATTCCAATTATCTCATTATGTAACATTATTTCTGGCCTTAGCCTATTCCTTTTCATAAATTTTTCAACCATTCAAGTTGACATCAACCATGTAAATTCCCTGTGTAATTTGAAAAAAATGTCTTCAACATGATTCTAGAAATGTGATGTAAAATATGGTCCTGTAAAACATATTCAGTGTTTATTAAAGTGGAATTTGACAATTTCAATAAGTTTTTTCAATTATATAAAATAATTCAATCTTGATCACTTCATTGTATTAAGAGGAAAAATAGTGCGGTATGAGAAATATTGTATAAAAAATATTCTATTTCTTTATGTATTCAAAATTGAAGTTGATAATATGATCAGCATTCAAGCTGAGAAGTCATTAGAGTATTTTTTGTCATTCATATTTTGTTGTTCAGTATCTTGAATTTATTACTATTGTTTTTTATTAATGAACTAATAATAATAAATGAACTACCTATAATACTCTTGATTCCAAAAAATATTAAATTAATTTATTGTTATTCAAGTCAATTAGCTAGAGTAGAGTCCAAAATTTATGTAAATTTGACTTATTGGTATAGTCCACCTTTTCATCAAACTGATTTCAACTATACAGTACAGTACATGTATTTTAAAGCTCTAATTCCAGTATTTTGTTTATTTTTATTTTCTTCCCAGTATTTTTTGAACTACCGTATTTGATTCAAAGTTTCATTGTGAATGTAAAGTTTTTGAACATAGAGATTGAAAGATAATTATAATTTTTGTGAATTAGCGTGGCTTTATCCTTTTCATTCATAGGTTGCCTATATTTTTCACTTCATTCATGACAGCTTGAAAAATTCATAAAACTTAATTATCTTTGGGTAAGGTATACTTGAGCACTGCAATAAAACATTCAAGGTGAATTATTACTTTAATTAGGTTCCAATAGTTTTCAAACTTATAAATCTTTATCAGTAAAGTTGAGTAACTGAGTGGCGCCGATTCAATATTCATTGGTTTGCAATTATTTTTGCAATTTAAATAAATGAATCTAACATTCATTTACATTACCACCACCATTAACATTAATGAAGATAATCACTTCTCGTTTAGGCCTGATCTATTCATCACTAATATTGTTATGGCCTTATAAAATTCTTGGTGAAGTGTTCAATGCACTAAATTTTTCTTTTAAATTTAATAAATTAGAAAAAGTTGGTTACAAAAAAGTGGGTTTTCTGATGCCTGTGGGGCATGAAGGAACCCTCTTCTTCATCACTCCCACCCCAACAACAGCTTATAATCACAAAATCCTGGCTGGAAGAGCTCACTATATTTATGGCTGGATTTCACGATTCCAGTGGACGTTCAGGTTACTGGAGGCAGGTTGGTCAGTGTGCATCGCCCTATTTGTTTGTATAGAGTGAAATATCATATGACCAACCTGCCTCCAGTAACCTGAACGTCCACTGGATCGTGAAATCCAGCCATTACAGAATATTATCCAGTTCAAAACTTGAGTTCGGATAATGGAATTGGTTTGATAGATACTTATACTTATAAAAAATTATTGATATTATAATAGCGATTGCTTTATTTTATTTCTCAACCATCAGCTGTCAACAGGAATATTTTACTGTGATGTTGGCAGTAGTCAAACTTTCCAGGGCTGTTGAGGGCACTTGAGCGCTAGTATCGTAATTCTTGTACTTGCCAGTGTAAACATGGCTCCTTCGCTAGTCAGTGTTGCCGAGCCCTATGCCGTCATCTTTTGTCAGTCATATGTTATGTTTTCCAAATCCATCGTGTGTCTGATATTTGCGTTCTGCTGTGTACTCGAAAGAAAATCGTTAAGATGATTGATAATGTAAAAGAACGGTGTATATTTGATTGCTAGCTACTTCAAATTTTATTATTTGATTTACTATGTGCCAAATCAGTATAAATTTATCAATATGTCTGGCAGTACTGTGCTTTACAATATCTCCGACAACATCAGCATTTCCAGATCCTGGAAAATGGGAATTACAACTAACCGATGTGAGTTCAACATTTATTATAAATCTATAATATTTCTTGCTCAATATTATTCCATCGAGTTTGTTTTCCTTTTTGAATAGAAATCATGCGATCCATTTTAATAACCTACACAAGTTGCTTCATCAAGTACCGTACTTCATGGATATTTTAATTACCAGTTATGACTCAATAAGTTTTGCTGACTCTGACGTAGTAAATTACAAATTGTGTTATTTACCTCTTTTCAATCATTTCATGTTTTGTCGAATTCATCATTTTATACAATAGATAGGTAATATGAGTTAGTTTCAATTACGGTAACTGAAGTTTTCTTGCTTCTTCTTACATTAATCTCAATGAATTTCAGACCGACTATATTCCAATATTCTAAATTATTACCTACAACTTGCTGAATTTCAAATAGGGCCCACCTGTACGTACATATTTAAAATTACCAACTTATTGGAATTACGGTACGTTGATGTAAACATTACCTATGTTATGAGGTGAATTTATTTTCGTTAAAATCATAAAATGCCTGAGATACAAGATGGCTGAGAAAGTTTTCAGGACCTAAATGCAATTCTTGATGGAAATATAGCAGCTGAGAAGTTGTAGTAAATGAATGATATTAGCCTATTATCTCAGCTTTGTAGTGCGCCCCAGGGCAGAATATGATCTAGTCCTAATGAGTGGAACCACAGCTAACTCTAGTGGACAGCTATCCTAGAGACGACTTTGGTGGAACCATAGACTAACTAAAAATGATTTAACTTATAGCAGGATTCTTTTAACTTGTCAGAAAACAGCTGATTTAACGTTAGTAAACGAGCGTACATCAATCAGCTGTTTTCTGACAATTTAAAATAATCTGGTTATATTTGGTTTTATCTGTGATAGAACCCAACGCTTATCAGCAAGAAGAACTGACGTGTCCCAGTAGGTCTTCGGTCCCAGTGAGTCATCGCTTCTGTACGCACACAAATGCAAACAGCTTGTTCTGGCCTTCTCTCGACTCCGTGAACAGAGTATAGTTCTTATTACTCTTATTAGGCTCCACTCATACTGGAATACTCAAATCGCAGCTACTCAATGACTAGAATAACAAACATGTGTTTTTAAATGATGACGTCCAGACAATACGGTTGCAGGATCGTCTGAGCTTCAACATTTGATAACACGTGTTTGTTATCCTAGTCGCTGAGTAGCCGCGATTCAAGTATCCAAGTGTGAGTATAGCCTTAGGCACTCCAAAACCGGTATTTACACTTGCAATACTCAAATCGAGAAGCGACTCGATACTAGCCGGCTCGGTTAACAAACATGTGTTTTAAAATGATGCCGTTGTCTGTCGATTGTCTGAACGTCATCATTTGAAAACACATGTTTGTTATCTGAGTCGCGGAGTATCGAGTCGCTTCGCGATTTGGGTAGTGCCTTCAACTACGTTCGCCAACTGCGTCGCCTGGAGACCTAGTTTTATGCTGGCTCAAGTCTTTGAAAACATTATTTTTTTCCAATAATTTCATTTTACGTTTCAGAGCAGCAGAGGTGTGACAATAGGGAAGAGCCTGTTCAAGAAATCTACCATAAGAATAACTGGTGAGTTGTTGAAAAAAATTACAAATTTGTGTATTATAATAGCCTACGCTGGATTTGGTTTGTAGCAATAAGTTTCAATTAGAAATCTGTTTTAATTTAAAATGAAAAACACAGATTTTGTCAATTCTACTCTTTATCTGTGTTACTCTTTACAAAATATGTGTTTTTCATTTTAAATTATTATGGAACGGTTCCACAATCTCACTAGTGACTCTTTAGAATTTTAGAAATCTGTTTGATCAAAGGGAGAATCCTCCTTCAGGATCAACTGGCAATTGCTCCGGGTATTCTTCCTTTGGAAATTATTAAGAACAGGAAATTATTAAATGTTTGATAAATCTAACATTAGAAGCAAATTTATAAAATCAACTTCCACTACTATAATTAACAAAAATAATTTCGAAAATCACAAAATTAATTTAGTTTTACACTCAAACTCTAGGCTACTTATTTAATTAATTGGTAAATTTAAGTGATATTTTCAATTAGACGAACAATACTGTACTCAATTATTATAATGAGCAAGTGAGATATCGTTTGTGATTGAACATTGTAACTTATATAAGTAGAAGTTCATTGATAGCTAAAAAAAAAACTTGAAAAAACGTTAGCTAACATGCTATTGAAATACAGCTCTATGTTGTAGAAAGGAAAATGTTAATAATACCTTTAATCCGCCTGCCATACTTTTAATAAACTTCCTTAGCTTTCTCCCTTCTATCAGCCCAGCAATAAGTAGTAGGTCTAGCTAGCATTATCAGCCGATAAATGTCTTTTCAAAACACTATTTACTCACTGTTGAATCTACCATTAAATTTAGCCTACTGAGATCGAATTGTTGGAGAATCATATAGAAACATGCAGTTTAGTTTACTGACCAAGTCTAAGCTCCGTGTCCCTGGGAGGAATGCAATACTTCATCGAAAACCAGTTTTTGTAGTGTATAGTACTCTTCGTCTCTCCTCTTCAGCCATCAGGGACACGGAGCCTAGACTCGGGCAGTACCATTTTCATTGAATTTTCAATGTTGATTTTTCTCTTGGCTTGAAGTTATTTCAAAATTCGAGATAAGTTTGAAAAGTGATAATTAATCTAAACTCATCTCAAAAAAGACCAATCAATATACAAATAGTTGGGTACTGTGATGTGTTGGCTTCAACACTTGTCTGAAAATCATTTTTATTTGAAATCAGTCATCGTTTGTCTAAGCCCCTGCGCCCACTTCGCAACTACTATCTGATTTCAGTCAGCAACCCAATGTTGCCAGATGACATTTGGCTGTTTTTCGGGTAATCAAGTAATCTAACCTATCAGCCAAAGTCATCTGGCAACGCTGGGTTGCTGACTGAAATCAGATAGCAGTTGCTTAGTGGGCGCAGGGGCTTATTGGAACAAAGTTGCAACATTTGTCTATGAAGTAAAAAAGTAAGTGATAGAAATTACCATTGAAAAGAAAAACGGTTAAAAATTGATAAAACGTGTCTTTTACGGTCATAAACCATTACCGATAATCTAGTCGTAATCTAAAGCTTCAGTTCAATGGTTTGAAATTATTTTCGAACTTTTGTAGCTATTAAAAAACGGTTATCTATTGTAGATTGTAATAAACACTGTTATCCGATTCAGGTATGTTAATACCGGTACCAATTTTAAAATATAGATAAGAAGCACAGCATAATTTTCAACTTGTCAACATTTCTGCCTAGTATAACGATGTATTGAAAATATGGATTTCAACTACAGTAGAATAAGGTGCATTCACTATATCACCTCATTATCTTCAATGTTCGGAACACAGTCAATTAAAACACTTGTGCTTTGACAGGTGCTCGACTTTCACTCAGAATGTTTTACTTTTTAGGCAACTTTCAAGTTAAGGAAAGAGTAACCTTTACCACTCACTAAAACTATCCCTGTTGATTTTATAGTGAAGTATGGCTGCTTAAAGTATAATAATATTCATTTAATTTGGCAGATGACATTAGATAGTCTAATACGGTCATCAGCAACGTCAAGAAATAATGTATTTCTATCTATCTAATGAAAGTTATTCTCCATCCGCCAAATTAAATGAATCTGACATTAGTTTAGGTATTTTCTCAAGGAAAAACAAGCTTCTATTGATTTATTTTATTTAAATTTTGCTTTTAATTATTGTTCAATTGTACGAAAACAATGTTCATATTCTGTTTGATTTCATTTTTGAAGCAATTTAAGTGTTCAACTTACAAATACAGATACATAATAAATGATGGAATACAAATCTCCTATTACTTGAAGCTTGATAGAGGACTTCAAATAAACTTAATTAATTCAACTTCCAGCTGAATGTATCTACCACAGCATAAAATAAAATATTTTTGTTATGTAATTGTAAGGAATGGATTTTTCTATGTATTTTCTTGGTTTTGTAACATAGCTTGTTCTTGGGTTTCTCTGACAAGTAGGCCTATAGTCTCAATACACGTGTAAAATTGATCTTATTTCTTCATGATCGGAAAAATAAGAATTGATGAATTCAAAACCTCGTATTGAAGCGTCGGCGTTGTAAAAGTTTTCTATTATTAGTCCAGTTGCCAGCAACATAGCGACAATCTGTACTGCTTTTCGGTGTGCAGATTGTCTCACAATTAATTCAATGTGTGTGTTTTTCCAATCATGAATAAATAATTAAACCCGTGTTTGATTAGCACACTACAATGACGCCAGAAACTGAATTGAAATTAGTTTTGCTCACAACTCTGTACAACTCACATTGATGGGTTTATTCTAGACATTATCCTGTTTGAAGGTGACTGATAATATTGACTTTGCATTTCTAAGCTGCACATAAAATGAGAATGTAAAATGTAGGCCAGCTAATAATCAAATTTTCAGAATGCATTTTGTGTCTAATGAATTCTGATTTTTACCCAAGGATTTTTGAAGAAACGCATCTGTATCAATTGATTATTGATTTTTTCAATTATTTCAATCAAACTTTAAAGTTTTGATGCTGGGTTGCACCAAGCAAGATCAAATTTGATCCAGGATCAGTACAATGTTAATTGAATGGGATAAGCTGATTCAAAATAGTTGATCCCGGTTGGTGCAACCCAAAATAAAAGAATTTTTTTATCGAAACAGATGCTTTTTTCGAAAATTCTTCAACGCAGAATTCAATCTAAAACATTCATTAATAGATAAAACTAACATTCCATTGGAGATGTTTTATTTGATCATGGATAAAGAATAAATTACTAGATCATCGTCATAAGCATTCTCGTATTATAGAAGCTGTACGTGCTCTCGCAAATTATCAATTTATTTTATCAATATACACTTCCAGTATATTTCAATCATATTTGTTTTATCTTAATTTTCTGGATTATTTGCGTTTGAGCAATTTATACATAAACTCACCTTCATTGACCATAAAGTCAGTAAAGCTTACCGGTAAGTCACAAAAGCTTGTGTGTTCGCTTGGATGAAGGATTGCTGCAGCTCTGACTTACTTCAATTCTATTTGATTAATCATAATAGAATTCTAGGATTCTATTATGGTTAGGATTCCATTTGAAACTAAATAAATTTTTCTGTGAATCGAAAGATCCTAGAAACAATTCTGATTAATTAGCACTGGTAAATGTAACTTAAATGGTGGGGTTTCTTCTGGAATTATTCTTTACTTCTCTAGAATTTTATTCGGTTGAAGAAGGCAAAAGAAATTACAATTATTCTTCAATAATTCATTACTTGGTTTGTTTTTCAGCGCACTGCGATCGCGCCCAAAACAACAAAGTCAGTATTATTTGGTATGTCGGCCAATCAGGATGCTGGAAAAATGGTGTTCTCCAGAATTATCCTGAGGTGGTGAGAGTTTTACATTTTTTTCTTTCTTTAGATTTGTTTTACTAAATTTCGATATATCCAATAGAATTTAATTAATATTATTTTAATATCTACGCGTTTACCTCGTGCAGCGCAAAGCGCCGCTTTCATTAAACTCTGTAAATATGTATGCTGTGTGTTATTTACTCGAAATCACATTAATATATTTTACTGATTCAAATTTTACCAGTCACTTCATGCAAATTAGAACCACTAACGTCATACCAATTATTCAAAACTTCATCTTGCATAGACAGACTCTAAATACTACAGCAAACATAGGGGTTAAAATATAAAGGTTGATTCCTCTTTTACAGTTATTAGGCTACTTAACTACTAATAAACTTATATTTACTGAAACATTGACTTATGTAATGAATTCCCGGTTTGAATTAAATAAATATTAATACATGAAATGAATAATTTTCGATGAAATTATTGCAACCCCAGCGTGAGTGACTTCTTTAATAAAGTATATGATCATATGTTTTTTCCTTATCTAAAATTGGTTTCTGAATGTGGATGTATATTTTGATTTTATATCTTCTATGCTCTATTTAGGATATTTTATGCCAACAGAAAGTGCCTCAGGGAAATATGTGAGGTTTTTATCAATTATATCACATTTAAAATGATTATTTCCGAAAAACAAATAGAGTTCTGAATTTTTGGATCCATGACGAACTGCGAAGTTAACACTATTGTTTTCACACTAGAATTGACGACATGCAGTCAAATTTTTCTGTAAATAACATAAATGTTACTCACTGGACTGATTACAAACTCACTGTTAACAAATAGAGCCTGAAAAAAAAGAATTTTTCATCTTTCTTTTGGCGCAAACCGCATTAAAATCGGTCCACTCAAACTTGTCCACGAAATTTCCAAAGTCGGGCACGAATCTCTTTTCATATACAGTATAAGATAATTGCCATCTTTCTCATATACAGAACTTTAAAAACACTCTTACAAATAGTTTGGTTTTTCCTATTTTTCAATTAATTTTTTATTCAATTTTCTATTCAATTATAAATTGAGAATAGTTATTTCGTGCAAATGACCCTATCGTAAACTTTGATTGCTCTTCAGAGCTTGGAACCTTGAAACTCATTTATCTATTCATTTTTCTACTCTGTTTGTCCGAAGAGCGAGACTAGCATAATAAATTATTTGCAAAAGTATTCAATAATTTACATGATCAGGTTCATATTTTGCGGTGAAACAAGGAAAATGAGGCTTCATTCAAAGCCAATTTCCGTTGGTTTGATTGAGAACTGAATGTGATAACTAAAAATCATAAGATTAGTGTGCTATTATCAATCTAGATTTTTAATGAAAATAGATTAAAACTTTTATAGCACCAATATATCATCGAATCGATCATAGTCTAGGTTGCTTCTAACTTTTGGTTGAGAACTAATCTGAACTACCTACCAATATTTTTATGCATTTTTCTTGACTTTCACTTTCAATAATCAATTTCTCTTACATTATTAATACAATGTATACATATTTATTTATTCAATGTTTCAGTTTCAATTTTTTTAATAAATGAAAAGATATTGCCTCTGTTTTATACACCTTTTACTGATTATACTGAGATGCCTGTGTTTGAAATAGCCAACATTATGTCAACCCTGGTAAACTCTCTATCAGTTTTGTAGAGATTGATAATGGTGTAACAACCGAAACCGGTATCTCGATTTTCTAATAAATCAGTGGTTTGACAATATCTTTGTTTCTTTTTCATTTATTATATAACTACCACAATATCACATTCACAACATACTCAAAGAGTTCAATTTTTTCACAAAACAGTCCGCTATTTTCCTTTCTGTTTTAATAACTATTTTTGTAATTATTTTCTGTTCAATAATGTGTTTGATTAATATCTTTGCATTATTAACATGTTTTGTATACGTTTTTGTGTTTGTAAATAATCCTCTACAGAGAAATTTATAACAAATGAGTTAGTGTATAGTAGACGATTTATATTTCAATGAAAATAGCAACAAACGTACGACGGTTATTTGTACATTTCAAATAAAGCCGGCTTAGACTGAAGTCCAACTTCTATCTGATTCAGATAAACCGGTCTTGGGTTAGATTCCCATCTCTTATTGACATTTTGTGTGTATCATTAACCACAAACAAGTTATAGAATTATTGATATGATTCATCATGGTAATCAGATAGTCTAGTTCAATATGTGTAAGTGATTATGTTATCAGAAAACTACTCACATTTTTCCATAATTTATTTCTTACTTTCGATTGTTCCAGTTGGAAAGAAATCCAGAATATTATGGATTATTACAAAATGCATCGAACGTTAGAGAGATGCCTGAAATGGTAACTGAATGTGAGTGTTCGAATCATTCGATACCATGTGAATTGGTAAGTGCATTATTACTATCATTTGATTATTTCACATTTCACATTCCCCCCTTCCACTCAATCGAGTTAGTTTTACTGATGATTTATGAGTTTTTGAATAATAACATGTGTTGATAAAAACATTAAATAGATTAAATTAGAGAAGAGTTGTAAAAGTTAAAAATAGCAGCTAAGTACTTTCCCTGTATATAAAGCAAATAAGGCAAAAAGTAATGGCAAGTACTTCCAGAAAGTTACTTTCTCACTTTCCCTGTCAATAAGCGCCTTAATACTTGTTACTTGCTAGTACTTGCTAGTACTTGCGGAAAGTAACCCCTATAATAGTACAGGTACTGGTGCTGGTACGATATAATTGTTTACAACACATTGCTTACCATTTATCTTACATATTTGTATTATTCAATAAGTAGTAAATAGTAGTAGTAATAATAATGTATTAATTCATTCTCTATTCGTAGAGGCGTTTGTACAAGATGAAAAAATTTAGAATCCTAGGCAATAAAGTAGTTTTGAACTTATCAGCTGATTTCCAAGGTTCACCTACCCACACATTAGACATGCATAGTATGTTTTTTCTGTGTTTAGCAATGGAGTTTTATTGTAAGGTCATTTTATAAGTCAGGTGTTCAATTCAAAGTTATTTTATTCGATGGAAAATTTGATCGTGCGCTTACGCCTCGAAAGTTGTTGAATGAGTCCAGTATTAATGGAATTCAAAATATCTTAAACATGAACTTAATAAATGCATTTTGGTGGATGGAATTTTCCGTCTTGAATATCTTTAAAATGATTATTGTTATTAAAATTTCATCTATTTCTTCAGATTTCTTTTTTAGCACAACTATTTCTTCATTCATTTATTTATTCACAACCGGTTGTCTAATTTTTCTTCTCTTCAAATTTTAGAAACAATACATCCCTCCTCAAGCTCAATACACTGAGCAACCCAAGGATCTGCCTCAGAATGCTGAGTCAGTTGATAAAATGCCTCATTTGGATGATAGCCCTAGTAATACTGAATTGAAAGTGAGTATTCTATGGTTTGTATTCAAATTATTTGGAGAGTTATTGAGCGATTAATTAATTCCAATAGCTTATCTACAAAGCTTTAGATAGGGTCTAAGCTGAGCAGGTGAACGTTGTATCACTGTTCTTTCATTTGAATAAATTATGTCCACTTATTAACATAATGCGTTCCTTTCATCATTCTTACCTAGCTTGGGGTGACTATTATCAAGATTATGGTTCCCCCAAGGCGAGGCCTTGTCATTGAACTGTTTCTGGGTTGACTTCTACAAATGCTCGAAATTTAGGCATCTCGGCGCATTAATTTTGGTAGGAAGACATTTTTAAAATCACCAAAATTAGAAGTAAGAAATCGTTGGAGATGAGAACCTTTAAAATTATTACAGTTACTGAAGCTCAATCCATTTTTTCTGGTCTCTTTTCTCGCATTCTCCCATTCCCTGACCTTTGAATTTATTAAATTGAACAGCATCTAATCTAAGCCATTTCAATATTGTTTCTTATACTGTATTATGCTTCTATAATCAAATTTGTCAATTTGCGTTAATCTTACTCAGCGACCACGTAATACAAATAGACGGAGCACTCAGGCTTAGTATTGAAGCCAATTCTGGCGCCTAAACCCAAAGAAGATGGCGGTCCACTCAGCTGATCCACATACAACTGCGGGCCGATCGCTTGACCTCTCTCCTATGTAAACCGCCGCCATCTTCCTCGGGTTTAGGCGCCAGAATTGGCTTCAATAATGAGCCTGAGTGTCCCTTCTATTTGTATTATGTGGTCGCTGATCTTACTTAGTTTCTTATAGAATAAAACATTTTGATTGCTGATACAAATATGTGGTTCGTTTGAACCGAAAGGAAAAATTGAAATAACCTATAGTTTGAATAATTATAAGATGATTGTTTGTATGTCTTTTCCAGTCAATGTCTATATCATATCAGTCAATTTTACATTGAAAATTACATTGTTCTCTAGAAAAGAATATTCATATGGCTTTTAATAGGTGGGATCACTCTTGAGGGTAGGTTCCACCTCGCCCTACTTTTATGTCGGTCACCCATCTAAGAAAAGTCTTGAATAATATCAATGACCATTTATGCTTTGAAGACTAATGCTATTTGCAATATTGACAGTCAGATATTGCAAATAGCAAGTCTTCCTAGAAATATTATATGGCATTTTTAATAGGTTTCTGTCTCAATTCTTATTATTAACAGCAACTGTATAGTTGCAATGTCTCATTACCTTCCATCTTTAAAAATGTCTTGAACTTTTTTTGGTGACTTGACCTCGTGAACTTGTGAATTGTATCTGTTTCACTCTGTGTTTCAGCCTAGCAAAAGACCCACCTATGTAACGCCAGCGGATGGCTTCTATATGCTGACCGTTGAAATGGCCCACGAGGACAACAGCAATTTCGAAGTCACGCTGAACATAGAAATGTTTGGCGAGCATGGCTATTTGTCGGCTGGCGACTGGCCCTTACTTCCTGTGAGTATTAATTCTTGTTTTAAATTATCAGTATTCACTCTTTGTTTTGGTGGTGGGAAGGCTGAATTTTTGCAGAATGTTATCATACATAGTTCATAGTCTCAAATTCATATTCAAATTTATTTCCTTTTTGCCACAATACAAAATAAATTGAATTAGTCTAAAACCATAAAGTCCCAAGCTGCCGACCGCTTGTTGAAATCCCCATCCTCCCTACACCCACCCCCTTTGTATGAAAGTGCTAGGGTTTGGCAAATCAGGAATATCTCAGCTCTCGATGAAGATAATGAACCAAACTTTGTGTAATTATTTTTTATGACATTATTATCTCTTATTAATGCGATTCTACTGTATCTCGCTACATTCAAAAGTTACAGTATTGCCAGGTACTATACAACTGCCTGGAATACCAGTTGAAAGTGCTAGGGTTAGGCTGTACACCGGTTAGTCAAGACAAGACGAGACTGTTTAGTCCATTAGTCACATGCATAGTTGCTTATGAAGCAACACACCGATTAGTCATTGCATTGGTGTGTGTGCTGCTTCATAAGCAAGCTATGAATTCACCCTGACCAAACGTTACATACTCGTCTTGTCTTGTCTTGACTAACCGGTGTACACCAAGCCTTAGTCTCTTATCTAATCTTGCGATTAAACACCGGCACGACCCGAAGCTAACCCTTCCTAAAACCTAATGAATTTGTTCATTGGTTTTCGTTGCATTTGTTTCTCTATTCTCTGGTAACATTATTACACGGTGGTATAGCTCAATAAAAATTTTTGTTATTATTCTTATGACTTTTTTCGCGTACACCCTCTCAGGTGTTCCGCCTAGCCGAATTACACAATATTCCCAAATGATATGAGAGTATGGTGAGCTTTATCTTAGTGTTGGCAGATGTGAATAGAACTTGAATTCTTGAGTTTATATACTATAATTCATATGATTGAAGTAATGAAATGCAATAATAGGTGAATATTAATAACTTTTGAGGTTTTGTGAGGTTTTTTCGAATTAACTTTCACCTTTTTCAGGAGCAGCTAAATTCTTTCTGAAATGTTCTCTTGTAAATTTCGTTTTGCCTGTACATTCAAGGGTTTATTCTTTATTCTCAGTTTTTTTTTAATTGCAATTCTTTTACCTTGGGCACCGTGATTAATTTTTTCCTCAACTGTTATAATAACATGTTTCTTTTCTTTTATTTGTATTAGTTTGGTTAATGCTGGTTATTCATTTGTTATTATGTAATACTCTCGCTGCTTTGCGCTATTGCCTTTGCAGGGATTCCTTGTCATTAATACAGTATATTATTACTATTTTTATGTTATATCATGATTATTAATTAACTATTATTTTCATTGTGTTCACTTCTTGAGTTTTGCCGGGCTTATTTTGTTTCCAAGGATAAATAAATGATTTGATTTGATTTGACAAAAGATTTTGAAATAGGTGATGAAGCTTTTCTATATATATGGACAAAATTTATTAGTTATCATAAAGAATGGTGCGAAGATTGAATTTTTACCTCATGAAACCATGTGTTCACCAACAACATAAATTAGACAGGAATCATGAACTGATCCGCGTCAAATGTTTGTCAGAAAATCGCCCCAATTCTCTTGAAACCGCACCATTCTTTTATGATAACCCGGTATTGTGAAAGACTATATAACCTTGATGTTTAAAACTCCAAATTTATTGACTTGTCACATACTACGAAGCAATGCTTATTTATGTAGTTTTTCTGTGATGTAATAAATTCAAATTCAAATATTCCATTTTTATTTATTCATCAATTGAAAATATTCAATTTTTATTTATTCATCAATTGAAAGTATTCATTACAATTTTTTTCAAATATTCTGAATTTGTTGTTGTTTGCAGTTCTACGGCAGCATGTGCCTGGTGTACGTGGCGTACGGCTTGGGCTGGCTGACAGTGTCGTTTCTGCAGTGGCGCGACCTGTTGCGCATCCAGTTCTGGATCGGCGGCGTCATCCTGCTCGGCATGCTCGAGAAGGCCGTCTTCTACGCCGAGTACCAGAACGTCAACAGCACCGGCCAGCCCGTGCCGGCCGCTGTCCTGGTCGCCGAACTCGTCTCCTGTGGCAAGCGCACCCTTGCGCGCATGCTCGTCATCATTGTCAGTCTTGGCTTCGGCATTGTCAAGTGAGTAGAGTAGCAAAACTCTATTCAGATATATTGTAATGCAAAGAATAGGGTCGTGAATGCGCCAAATGTTAATTTTGAGAAAACGGCTTTCAAAGTTTTGTCGGAACCTTCAGTCAGAATTCAAATGAACTGCTACTTTGGTTTGAACAGCAATAAATAGTTAATTGATCACAATTCAATCTTTCACAGTTGACATAGATAAAATCAACTCCCTCAGTCGTAATATCAATTGATAATAAATAAATAACAATGGCTTAAGATTCGCCCTTTTTTCATAGAACTGTATATATTATATAATACAGCTCCTACTTTATTTCTTCTACTAGATCTTGTCAAAAACCTCTGCTGAGTAGAATCTATCACTTGAAGATTTTTCCATATTCAACTAACTTTGATTAAAATTCAATATTCTCAATGAATTTACAGTCACAATAACTATTTAACCTCCTAAATATTAAATAAGAACTTTTAAAAATGATTAATGTTGCAAGTGACCTCATCAAGTCTAATAGCGGAACATCTAGAGGCATGACCATAATCACGGTCAAACAAAATGGAGCCTGCAACGTTTCAAAATATCACATTAGATTTGGAAGGCTGTGCATCTAGTGTAGAAAATGCATTGGTATTTCTAGTCTCCGCAAGACGTTCCATTTTGACCACACGCCCTTGCTTTTGAAACTTCAAGCATTCTGCATATTATAATGGGAGTATATCTGATGCGCCAGTAGAGACAATTTTATTTTATCTTATACAGTTAAAGCGCCCTGCCACAAAGGTAGCTATCCCCACCTCTTTATAGTAATAGAAACAGTCAGTCCGCAATGAGCAGTACACCAGTGAAGACCGCATCGCATAATTATATTTCCATATTTATCGTTATACAGTCCACTATATTAACAATTTCAATCAATTAGTGCGTGTAGTGTATTAGTGAAACATAGGCCTATATCAACAGGTTTGGGTAACCTTTCCTTTATTTTCCTTTTCTTATACCTCTTTCTCCCTCCCAACCTGACACATCATGAAGTATCTTTACCAACCAGAAAGGTAAGGCAATTTATTTTTTTATTATTTGCACCTACACACACTGAGCTACGGCCAAACAATATACTTTCATATAATTTTTGAAAGGGTTGGAACAGATTGAAAGAGATTTATTGCCGAATCATAATCAAAATTTTATAAACATCATAGTTTATTTTATAGCCATTAGTTTATTTTCATGTACCATTATAGTATAGTATATTTTATAAACATTATACAAATATAGTTTAATGAATAGAAATCATTTACAGTGAAAATTATAAAAACTTCCTTAAATATAGCAGGATTATTTTAAACTGTCATAAATGGCTGATTGATGTACGCTCGTTTACTAACGTTAAATCAGCTGTTTTCTGACAAGTTAAAAGAATCCTGCTATAATATTGATAATGGTGTTTCCAGCACACAAACTTCGTTTTGCTGGCAACGAGTAATCAGTAAGTAGCCTATTTTGAAAGAGTGTATAAAAAAGTATTTATCATAGTACATGTTCTATAAGTTGGGGCGAAAAATAAGCAAATCCATTCAACTGTTTTGGAACTCCATGATTAAAGAAAACACTATTTTACTTTGTCAATTCCTCTACTTTACAACTTTACTACTAAAGTGATAAAAATAATGCTCTCTTCTATTGTCCAATGTTCTTGTAGATTTGAAATAAAGTTATCTATTTCTTGTTTCTAGCTTAAAGTTTCATACTCTCAATAAGTTTGTAATAATTAAACAGTGATTATTTGGCCACGACAATAATCAAAAAGGCTTAAAGTCTACACCTTTAAAAGTCTCTATTTCGTTTGGCTTAGCCGCATTAGGAAGCCTTTGCAAAGAATAACTTTTAAAGAGCTGATCCGCCAATCAGCTGTTAATTCAGCATTTGCCCCTGGTTAAGTATTGTACTGGTGATGAGTAAAACATACCATGTTTCTGTGCAGAACAAGAACATTAATAGGAGGTCAGTGCTTTATATCTATTTCGTTTCTATACAAGGTGATTTCAATTTAATAATAACTTGCACTATACCTTTAATTTAATAATAATAGCAATCATTACAGTTATTTTTAGGCCAATGACCGAAACAGTAGTTTTGTCCTGAGTGGTGGGATGAGCTAGTTTCTGTATGTATGAAGCCTTACGTCAATGAGGTGATCAATCTGTTTTTTGTTTTTTCATTACAATTTTTGTTTTAATGGCCAATTTGTTGCCGTAAAAGATAAAAGACTCGGCCATTAACTGCAGGATATTCACTGTCAGACCACGTTTTTCTCCAGACTCAAGAGTGATAAGCTTTTGTGAATTCTTTTTCATAAATCTTATGTAATGTAGAAGTTACTTGGTACAGGTGATATGAATACAGCCTATTGTACTATTTAAAAGTCAAATAGTTAGTTGATTACTATTCGTAATGAGATGACTATTCATAATGAGTAGGCTAGTGAAAACAAACGAGAAGAATATTATAAATAATTGTTACTTTATGTTGAATCAAATCAAATAACTTTTATTCAGATTTTCACATAATAATCACAAAACAAATGTTCAAAATATTACAAATTATTTACCTGCAAGGAAAAATCTCTTGTCAGTGGAAATAGAGTCAATATAATAGATAAACAAAATCATTAATGAACTGTCAAAAAATTAAAGAGTAATATAAAAACTACCAAGGAGAAGAAACAGAGTGAGTATGATAGTATTAGATTTGAAAAGAGAGAGAGAGAGAGAAGACGAAAGAAGAAGAGAAGAGATGGCAAACATGCGCTCAGGACATGAATCATTCAAAAGTTTTTAGGACCTTTCCACCTGAGGACATTATCCATTTAATACAATATATTAATTTTTATTCTATTTGAATCTATTGGTATTAAATAAAATTTATAATTTTTCATTGTACTTATTTCAGATGAAATATTGATATATTTGTTTACTAAGGATAAATGAAATGATTATATTTCTGAAATTTTATACTGCAAAATAATTAGTATTATTTTTTATTTGAAACTGTCAACAATTTGATTTATTTTATATAATTATTCACAATAGCTCTTTTCTTCATTGTACAGTTTCTGTCTACTTATCGATGTTGAGTTGATGCTTTTTTGATGTTGAATCAATCGATTTGTTCCAGAAACCTGATCAAGCTGACTCTCTACCAGCACTTCACCGCTACATTGACAGTGGCGGTTTTCTCTTCAATAATTTTCATGCTCTACTCAATAAGAACCCACCACTTCACAGAATGTTTCCAGGTGAGAAATTATTTGAAACCAGAATATTTTCTATAAAATTTTATTTGTTGAAAGGTTTTCCTATGAAGATTACCAAGAGTTAATTTTGAAAAAGTTTTTTATCATCATTAATGTTATGTTAATCTTTGATGACATATTTTACAGACCTTTCCATTTCGGCTAGTGTTGGTATCAATCAAGTCTTTATTCCTGAAAACTGAGTGCATAGTAAAAACATACCCAATGTTTTAGATAAATTCAGAACGGAACATTTTTCATGTTTTCTATATTGGTTGACTTGTGATTCATATGTGTATTATCATTCTTGTGTTTTGATCCTTCACGGTGTGAAGTAAGCCTTCGAAAATGTAAAGTATATAAAATACACTTGCATCATGTATTTGATTACATTCAATTGTCATGAAAACATATTTGTACAAGAGCATATGATTTTCCAAATCCTATTTTTATCAACACAATATTTAGGGACCTACAAATGCTGACATCTTTGCAGATTATTGAGGAAGGTCTTTTAGAGTTACTCAATGAGAGTTCGGTTGTTTGACAAATATAAAGGTCAAGACTTTCTAAGCCTTTGGTTGAATTATTGTGTCAGAAATCAGTCTGTTTAATTAATTAAACAGTGATTTCGACACAATAATGTTAAAGATCCTATATGTTGATTAATCAATGATGAATAAGATTTTTTACAAGGCAATGACCTTTTCAAAAGAATTATATTTTTATCAAGACCTTTCTATAGTTCTGCGAGATTCACTAGTTTGTTATAATATGCAGAGTTACTCAATGAGAGTGGTTGTTTGACATTTTAATAAATAATTATCTTCACGCTTCTTCAAAATATAGAATAATATAGAAATTTAAATATAAGAACAATATATTTAATAAAGTTCAATCAACTCAAGGATGAAAACACAGACACAAAGTCCAAAACGTCTTTTTCCCCCTAATTTTGGTATTGATTATATTGCTTGAGAATTTTATTGTTCGTTTTATAGGACTGGCAAGCTCTGTGGGTGGACGAAGCCTTCTGGAGGCTACTTTTTTCAGTCATTTTACTTGTGATAATGATTCTTTGGCGACCTACCAACAACAATCAGAGGTATGTAAATAACCATCTTTACTTGAAAATTTAATATTATTATTTGGTGATGTTATTGTTCAATATAAAATTTGATTGGATTTCTTTATGTAAATTAGAAGTTAGTGTACCATGAGGAGCACTGAAAGAACATAATTTTCCTCTTCCCCTCACTCTTTCTCAGTTTTGGCTATAAACAAGGATCCTTGGACTTTTGTAAATTACAGCGTCTCCAGGTTAGGACAGTAAATCCATACAGCATGATACCGTCTGTGTGTAAAGGTACACAATGCGAGTTAATAATGCAATAGTTCAACATATTTAATCAACTATTTAGTCAACTTTATTAATGTTGAAAACCTCACAACTAAGTCTGTAGTCAAGTCTATTCGTCTAGACCGGGCTTGAAGGTACACATAGTTGGAAGAGTTACAATGCAATATTTGCACCACAACTTATTATAATAATTTATTAATGAAAACATTGTATATTATTGTTACTATTATATGTTATTAAACTATTATATGCTTGTATGTGTGTGTAAAATGAATAAATAAATTGAAAATTGAATTGAATAACTTATAACTTGTATTCTATTGAACTTATATTGTTGGAATTATTTGTGTATTAATTAGTGTGAACTTGATGTTGGAATTATTTATTTTGAACTTATATTGTGGAAGATTTTTTCTTCCACTTGCATTTACTTTATTTCATATGTTTGTACTTTACGTTTGTTCTAGGTACGCGTTCACTCCTCTGCTAGATGCTCCTGAGGATGATGACGATGATGAAGAGGAGCAATTCATCAACAATGCTTATGGTAGGTGCATGAGTGACATGGAAAGGCCAATAGTTATTTGTGTAACTAGTGCGCAGAGTGACACTGCTGCACCAAGAGAAGTTATTATACATGAGCATTTGGTTGACATTTTGGATTCATTTTAACATTTGGTTAACATACTACTACAAAAAGCTGCTACAAATGTTGCCAATGTTTTTGATAGTTTGAGTATTTTTAAAAGAAGGCTCCGAGAATTTCTCATAGATCTGTGTCCATACAAACTATCCGACTTCCTTGAGAGATGATTTTTGCATGTTATATGTCTTTATAAATATCTACTAAAAACTTGACGTGTCATATGCTGCAGGAGCGTTGCTCCCGAGATGCAGTTATATGTGACGAACTAAATAAATAAATCCTGATTGCTAATTTGTTTTGTTATTTTTCAGGTGTGAAAATGAGGGCACCAACCAGTGGAAATAGTTCCCCAAAACAAAAAACTAGCACAAATAGTTTGGTGAGTGATTACTTCTTTTGTATGCCTCCCAACTCTCCCAAGTAAGTCTCGGTTCTCGCGAGCGGCATAGCGCTGCCATCAGCGGATTCCATGCGTGGGAGAGAGACAAGAATATGTCAGCTGTTTTTCTGTCTCTCTCCCATACATGGAACCGCTGGTAGCCGCACCGAACCGCTCGTGTGAACTGAGACTAAGCTCATACTTGAAAATCCTATCTATAACTATTCGACTAATCATAACATGCAACATTATTTTATTTGGAATAGATTTTTATATAATTTACTCATCTTTATTGTAGCCAATGTGGCCTACTTTACGTAAATCAATAGGCCTACATGGTTTATATGGATTCTGCTTAGGCTATGTATTATCAAGCTTTTGTTTTGTATAAATAATGAATGTATTTTTGAAGCCCTTATTTTATCGTGACTGATCAATAATCTAGAATCGAACTTATTGTCTTACCAAAGGCGATGCTAGTTAAAATAAATATAACTATTATCAAATTAATCTATTTCTTATTGCAATGCAATTCTATTAATCAATTTATTTTTAATAATTATTATGCATGGTGGTGTTTTTCAGGAAGAAGATCTCAAATGGGTAGAAGACAATATTCCAACCTCTCTGGCTGATAGGTAATTATACTTGAATTTTCTATATTATTATGGTATAAAGTATTCTGCAGATCAATCTCTTCTATAACAGAGCATGTCCATTGTGTAAGCCAGCAAAGTTTTCTTATTGGAAGGAATTTGATGAAACATTTGATTGACTAGCAGTTAGCCTACTTGAAAACATCTTGAGAATATTATTTTTATAATTGAAATTTGTTTTTTACAATACAATTGAAAATTGTTTTTTTTATAATAGAATTGAAAATTGGTTTTCAAAATTGTGCATCAGTTGATCTAATAAAACTTTTCTCTTTTTCCAGTGCACTTCCTATCCTGGATTCTGATGAGGTGAGTGAATAACTGTAATTATGCTTGAATTTCGATTAATCAAAATGAATTTCAAATACAGTATGGTGCTATTATTTTTTTAATATTACTATGCTATTTACCTATTTCTAGGTTGTCATATATCAAGATATTAATTGAAACTGAATTTCTTTTCTAGGAAATAATGAATACAAAATTCGAAATCTCGAAGATGCAGTGAAGATAATAATCAATTTCCTAATTAGGAACTGATCGACTTAATTGTTCATGATTTGCACGTAAGTAGTAACATGCATCATTTTCAACTGTTAGTTTCGTACAGTATTTGAATGGCTATCTATATGCCTAATGTACAGTAATCACTATTCTTGCATTATTCAGACTAAAATCACTATTATCATAGCCCCCTCTAATACATTGCCGCGGCCTTCAATGTTGTCGTTTTTCATGCTGTCGCTCCCCTATACTTTGAAATTCCTGAGAGGCCAAACTACGTTCTTCCGACTACTTTTGATAGCTTGAAAAATAATTTCAATTATTTCTGAACAACTTTCTCGCTTTCACCACCCACTTATCTTTTGAAACAAAAAAGTTTCTCGAATCTCGAAAATTTCATGTTTTCTGATTGAAATGACTCGACATTGACGAACATATTCATTGATTAAAAAAAAACTATTGCTCGGATAAGAAATATCTAAAACCCGTTAGAAAGGATACATTTTCCTCGTTATTTTGATATAAATAACTTACCTATTACTACATGCCATAATTCTGAGAGAAGTAATATTTCGAAGAGATACACTTTTTCGCGATTTTTCAATTTTATCATAAAAGTTTAATTTCCTTTTAACCCTTTGATCCTGGAACTTTTTCAACACTACAGGAATATCGAGAATAAAATTCTACATACATATATATTGTGGTTTAATTGAAAATTTGAAGAAGTTGCAATTTCACACAATCTGACAACGCTGCTATTTCCGCGGTTGGAGGCTCTAGGGACAACTAGTTTTATTCGAACTACAATAATTAGCATTATACTAATCTTGGATCAAAATTGATCTTGCTTGGTGCAACCCAAGCAATTCAAATATTATTTGCAAGCATTTTCAAACATTATCCTTTATTGCAAGGATACATCTCATTATATTAAGGCTGTTCGTCACATCCGTTGACTCGCCTATTTCTCGGAGTCAAGACTAAAACGGTAAATGTGTGACTCGAGTCGAGTTTGATAGACAGTACAGTGCAGCAACCTAGGAGCAAACAGCGCCAGCTCGCATTCTTACATCGTTGCCATACTTCTAATCTCTCAATTACTTTGCGTTGTAGTAAGAGAATGCTTACGCATTGTTTGTAGTTCTAATACAGTACTTCTGATCACTTTTTTCTCCTATAGGCCTATGAAGGAAGAAGGAAGTCTGTCTCAACTCTATCTAATACTCTTAGATAGAGTTAAGATATCAAGATAAGTTCCCAATGAATTATTTTCTCATAGAATGTGGACGCCTCAATGAACTTGAATGTAGTACAAAGTAATTAAAAAAAACTTGGATACGGTACTGTAAGGAATTTTTTCTCCGGATAGCTCCCACACAGTCGTAGAGCATTAGGGTTTTCTAACTAGGAAATGGAAAAATTCTACTTACAATACGTCTTCCTATGATTTTCCTATTATTTTTATGAAGCCTTATTTTTGTCTTATTAAGAATTATTTTTAGGTGAATGTTATCAGTTTCTTATCAATTATCTATCTCTTTCAATCTTCGGGCCTCAGCCGGCTCTATTCGAAATGTGTTGTGACAATACATAAATACTAATTATATTATTGAATTAAAACTTACAAATAATATAATTATATACATAGATAAATACTAATTATTTTGTATTACTGTATTACGATTTAATTTTATAACTCCCTCTTTTTATTTTCTCCACACATACACATACTCTCTCTCTTCTCTCTCTGTCTCTCTCTCTCTCTCTGACGGTCAATTGTTTGATGGAAAGGATGTCCAAGAATGGAAATTTATATGTTCATAATTCGCCATTTCATGTACATAATCACAATCATACATTATCGCATTGCTTCTAATACTCATATTGATAAAAAATGATTACTCATAATTTTTTAAATTTATAAAATAATATTACTACTAAATACTTGACACTTTTGTCAACTAAAATCGAAGCAGATAATTTTTGTTATCTACATAATCTAATCTTTCTCTCTCTCCTACTTTCTCTCTCTCTCTCTCTCTTTACTCTATATTTGAATGCTTTCATACACCTACTATTTCATCCTGCTCTCAAATTTTCTTGTAAATGTAGTAGATGCTTAGGTAGTTATTTGCCAAAGGTTTCTTTGATAAAGGAGAATGAATAAAAGATCAATCTCTCTCACCCCCGCCAGAGACAATTGGAATTAGTATCCACTTGTCTCTGCCCCCGCTTATATCCATTGATAATTATGCAATTTCTTTATATTGACACCGTTCTGTTATCTGTTGGCATGTTGGTTTTCATTTTCATTCTCGCCTCCTCCAGAAATGATACAAGGTCACAGCGATTCGTCACATGCACGTCGCTGTAGTTTTGAATAGGAGAGCTCATTCATCATAACAAAGACAAATACACACCCTCACTGGAATGGGGTGGAATGGAAGTCACTCGACTTGAATCCAGTTTCGTCTACAGGTTTTTAAGAGGAGTTTTGGAGCTTGTGAATGATTTTTGGATCTTTTGGCTGTGATTTTTTACTAGGTATTTGTTATAATAATATAATGTAGAAGATAAACGTGTTATACTTACAGTGTTATAGTGTTTACATTATTACGGCGTAATTATTACGGTGTATATATAGTGTTAATTGTACAGTGTATATATATATGTTTATAAAACTGCTCTAAGTATGCCAAGAGGTGAAAAATCCAGTCGCTCCAAACGAGCTAAATCTATGCGTAAAGTTCTTGCAAAGAAGAAAGCAGAAAGAGAAAAGAATTTATCATCTTGCGAAGAGTTGCAAGATTCGAGTGAGGATATTTTCAAAAAACTTTTGGAGAAATCAAGGTAAACATTATTTCATAACCCAGTGAAAAAATAAGCTATAATCACTAGATTTTTATAGGCCTAAGTACTTTTTTTTTAAAAAAGTACTAAAATAATACTATGATGAGAAATTTCAGTCAAGAACTATAATGTAGCAAATGTAAAATCAATAAGTAGATTTTAGATATACTGTAGTTCTGAAAAGTTCAGGACGCAGTTTTGCGACTAAAGAAAAGTCACAAATATTATTATCAAGTGCAAGGGCAGCTAAATATTTGTCAAAAAGAGTGGTGTGAAAGAATTCATAGAGATAAAACATTCTGGCAAAGTATCTTACCAAAACTATTACAGTTTTATCATAAATGTATGCTACCAGAGATAATAGATAGTAGAATATTGTTCGAGGTATGCGAGTAAGAGAGCCTGAATTCATAATTGAAGCTCAAGACAGGCAAAAACAAAAAGCTGCAAGTCATACAAAATGAATGAAATGAGTGATAAAAAATGAGGAAACCAAGTATTATTTGTATACATTTATTATTAATATCATTAATAACAATAATAATAAATTAATGAATATCACGACAATGTAAGTTTTGAATATCTTCAGAGCTTTTTTCTAATCCCTGCCCCTGCTGCAAGAAATTCAGTGATAATAATAATAATAATAATAATAATACTCATAATCATACTAATAATAACCATACTACTAATAATACTAATAATAATAATAATAATAATAAAGCAAATTATATTATACAGTATTCATGGCCATTAGCAATCTACTATCTACTAGGTATTTTTCCGGTTTTATTTATATTTTTTTCGAATTGTAATTTGGCAATGTAAATCATATTTCAGCACAAGTCGCATTCTGCGCTCTGATATTTCTTTTGTTTTTTGTCAAATTGTAATTAGTTGTAATTGTCTGCCCATTGATGGGGTAATAGAGTAATTTACTGCTGAATGGAAATGAAATTTGAATTTGAAAAATTTGAAGCATCTTTTTTCTTTTCTATCGTCTTCTTTATTTCTTTCTTTCTCTTTTTTGACTTATTTTTCATCTTGACGTCAGTAGCTGAATAGTATCTTGAATTATGTGTTTTAAAGTATTATTAAATTAATATTAACTCTTCGATTTCAATGAGTCGATCGTCATCTAGCAAGCCATCTGGAGTTGCCCCTTATCATAAGGGTGCTTTTCTTCAACAAACGTCTACATTCTTCCACTATTATAAAAATAATAGAGTAATTATTTGTTATAAACTAATATTACATTGGAATCAAAGGTTTATATTAATAATAATTATCATCTTTATTATTATTATTATTATTATTATTATTATTATTATTAACAAATCATACAAAGAATAAGAATGATCTAAGTTTGGATTATCCAGGTTCCAGTGCACAGTAGCTTCTAATATTTTTCTCAAGAAATAAAGTGTTTCTGTTACTTTATGTGAATTGTTGTAATTTTATAAATTGGAAGTGAAATTGATAAAGTTATTTCATTTATAAATAAAAAATGAATGACTTAATAAAACTGGATTTCCTTTTATTTGCCTCTATTTTGTGTTAATTTGAGATTTGAGTATGATCTCTTTTCTCTTCCGAACGTAGTGAGTAACCTGTCTCACAAGACTACTAATTTACTATAATCTTTGCTTCATTCCATGTTCGTGAATTCAAAAACACAGCAAAGTATAACGAAAAAGCTGTACTGAGTAATCTGTGTTCCCATTCATGAATAAAACTTTTATGGTTTGAATATTACCTTTCCATCAGAAGGGAGAGGAAAGGTGAGAGGATGAAAGATAGTATGAAGATAAGCTGATGGTATAGTGAGAGAGAGAGATAGTATAGTGAGAGAGCTGAGCTGAGCGGAAATTGTTTTCGTTTTGTTCTATTCTGTTGTCATTCAACAGAGCTAAGTCTATAATGAGAAGGTGTATGTAGTAGCCGGCTGAGAGAAAGAGAACGTTCGATGACCTTGTCATTGTTTCCACTCGCATAGAGTCAATCAGACAACACTGCTTGAGTGTACGTCGAATTGCGTATGAGAGCTCGTGTGTGAACGGTTGTGTGTGTGTTAGTAGCATCTCACCCAGACTCGGCAAATCTATATTGAGTCCATGATAACTTTGGGGTAATTGATCTCTTAAGTGAAATGATTTGAAGCTTCTATACTTTCTCAATAACAAGATGAGACATAACACATTGAATTGAGATATTTTTCATTTTAATATACTAAATAGTTATTCCATAACAAATTATTTTAAAAAATAAACTTTTTCAAAATTAGATATTTTGAGAAATTTAGTATTTCAAATCATGAACATTACCTGCAAACATGTATGCTCGAAATTCCATGATTCTATTTGCAACCAATTTTGAGATCAATTACCCCAAAAATTGTAACTTTAGGTGCCCATATCTCACAAACTAGTGAACAAAAAAGAAAATTCTTCGAGTAAAATTTATTTCATTTTGATAGCTTAATAGTATCCAAATCGTAAAACTTCGAAAAATGTCACCAGAAAAAAGTTCCAAATAAGCTGATGCACAGCCTTAATTAATTGTCCTTTTTCTGTTCCAGGTCGTGAGTGTTTGTGGACTGTTTATAAATCCTGTAAATATTATAGTTATTTTAGATAATTTATGTTGTAATTAAGGTCGAAAGATGCTTTTTATAGATTTCTGAGTGAGTTGTATGAGTGGGAATCGAAATTGTTGTGAAGGGGTGTGTCCAAGCATAAAAATATTCTGTTATGCTTTTACATATCTTCTACTTCTACTGTAAATCTTATTTTAAATACTGGCTTCGTTGTACCAAAACACCAAAAAAACATTGAGTGCTTTATTTCTATTAGAATAATTCTTTTTTTATAAATCCGCATTTCATAATTATTGCTAATAGCACTAGATTATTCGAGACTGAGTGCTCGCCAGTTGACCGACTAATAGATTCACCAAAAATACCAAATGTCCGATTTAGGTTGGGTAGGTCACGTTGTCGGGCAACTAGTCTTGTAAGAGAGTTGGTTTGTCGGTCTTTTAGTAGACCATCAACCCATCTTGAGCCTCGTCCACACTTGCAGATAGTCGCCTTTTTTCTAGCTCTGCAGACTGTCTGTCCAGGTTTCAGACTGTGATAAGACCTGACTTAATCCCGTCTGCCGGCAGACCATAGGTAGTGATGGCAAAGAAACATCGATGTTCCAGGCTAAAATCGTTCATCAAATGATTTTTAGTATATAAGTTTTTAAAACATCGATTTTGAGACTGATATATCGATGTTTTAGGTGAAAATAATCGATGTCTGAATACCGATGTTTACTGCTCGATACATTGATGTATCGACACATCGATGTTTTGAAAAATTTTGCCATCACTAACCATGGACCGACTAGCTGGAAATATTACGCAGACGCTCATCAATTTTTTCTCTAAACACATTGAAAACGTAAATATGTCTGCAGACTAGCTGAATAGTTCATTGCAAACCTTCGGCCGAATGTTGACAGACGATCTGCCGACTAGCTGAAAATATCAACAGACAAGTCTGCGAGTGTAGGTCAAGGCTTTATTTATTCTTATTATTTGTGATGTTGGATTTTCCATCCCAATTTTTGTGATACTTGGCACAGCAGGATTATTTTAAAATGTCAGAAAACAGCTGATTGATGTACGCTCGTTTACTGGCGTTAAATCAGCTGTTTTCTGACAAGTTGAAATAATCATGCTATAGCAAACTTTACAATACATATTTTTCCCGATCACTTATTTACTAATATTATATTAGAAGTTCTGTTGAAACACTAGTATTCTAATATATTGAAATTTGTACGACATTCTTCAGTATTTAGAAATTAAAACCATTTGATGAATAAGTCAACTACAATGTGTTATAAGTCTCATTATTTTCCAGTCTCTAGATTTATAATATTTCTTTGGTATTGCCTTACCACTAAATTTAAAGCCTGAATGTGGTTTGGAAGAAAAGTTCGAATAGAATTGCCAAAGTACAAATAATAACTTTGTGTCTACAGTTCGAATAAAACTTAAAAGCACTATTAAACTATTAAAGCACTTGGCCTGGTGCTCAAGAACCACTCACTACGTTTTTGTCAGAAAGTCCGATGTCCGATCGGTAGTTTTCTGACAAAAAAACAGTTCTAGTGAGTGGTTCTTGAGCACCAGGCCAAGTGACAACTTGTTTTATTCAAACTATAATTTATAGAGTTTAAGATTGAAACTACAAAAAAAACACAAATTAATTTTACTGGGAGAAATTCAATGATTTACCTGGAAAGTAATAATTTTCAGAGTAAATTGACATTAGTAGCCTTGAACCAACTAAGTAATTCATCCAACAATATTACATATTCATGCAAATGAAGTATAGCCTATTATTCTTGAATGAAAAAAACAAAACCCTATTGTTTTCGTATTATTGACGCAATTTAATAAATATGAACATCATTTTGAATCACAGCCAAAGAAGATCGAAGTGTCAGTTTTGGGACATGCAAACAAGTAATTAAAATTTATTTTGTACTGTAACTATTAATGAACACACTTGCTGAAACCATTATTATAATTTGTTTAGGATTTCACAGCAATAATATAATATGTAGTAGCATTACATCCAATGCACAAATTATCAGTTATTTTAAAGAAAGTCAGCAAATTGAGTGTTTCGATTGAATTGACCGTGTTTCGGTCACCATTAACAAATTACAATTTTTTCATATTTTTTCTGTAGCATCACTTAAATATAAGTAGACAACAACATTCAATGAATTGAACTTGCAAGAAGTAAAACAATTGATTTCCCAATAATGTCACTTACATACTCTTCCCAAGCTCACCATATTTGATGTAAACTAGATATCAAATCTACATGAGAGCCCCGAATAATGGGTTATTCTGTTCAATGCACATCTTCTTCGTGTTGTGAAGATGTGATTATACACATCAATAGAAAAACTATAATTAAATACGAGTAGTTTCAAATTTACTACCACTATAAATATACAAAGAATAAGAAAATATTACGGTCTGTCTAGAAATAGATAGTAGAAATAATCAAGTCACACAATTTACAACTAATTCACGAATAAAGAAGGATTTGAGTATATCAGTACAATATATACTCATTCAACGGCATAGAGTAGGAACTATCAGGTGGGACAGGCCAGCCAATGAAAATAATCTATAGAAGATAATTTCATTTTTAAAACACTATTGTGATTTTTACTGTAATTAAAAAAATGTAACCGACATTTTGAATTTGAACTATTTCATCTATAAACAATTGTACGAACGCCTACTATAAAGTACTTATTGACAATCATCATAGACAACTATTTAGGGAGATCAAATATATTATTCATCATATAACATTAATTAATCAATATTATGCTTATAAAATCATGGGCAGAATCGTCACGATACTTGAAGGGAACAAAGAAATGATTTGGAGTTGTTAAGGATTGAACCAATTTCAAGGAGTTTCACTGATTCTGTGTTCATTAGTACATGTGAAAGATACTTATTTATTACATGGAGGACACTGGTCTCAGGTGTCCAAGTTATGTTATTAATCTCTACTAACTGTTCCTTATTTATTCAAGTCTAGTACCTATTCTGAAACTTGAACAGATTATGTGAATTGTACATGAACCCAACTACAACATAACCAAATCACCGCAGTTCAGTGTCTCCCCATAACTATCACGTACATCAGGAAAATGAATTTATTAGTAAATTTCACCATGGAAGGTATGAGAAAATACATTGCTAATATTATGAAAATATAAAAATGAAGGATGGAATAAGAATAAGTTTCTTTCTATAAATACTGACAGTGGAAGTTTGTGTTGAAGTATAAAAAATTGTAAGAAAGAGAATTCGATGATTATGGAAACTTCGTGACGATCATGTCGGAATAGGCTATTCCACTTTGGTTACCAAAAAATGCAGTAGTTACAATTAAAATACCATGATCAAACACAGTTATTTGAGAAAGGAAGTTAATAAAAAACTGCTAAAACTAGATTCAAGTGTTCTAGATCGAATAGATTCAAAGTTCATTACCTAATTATCAGTTCATTCACTTTCTTAAAATCACGACATTCACACAGAGAACACTTGCACTTGCCTTGTCTAGTCCTTCATAAAACACCGATTGGCCGATTTACAGCACTAGTTATCTTACTGTTTGTTTGCCACAATCCCAACTTTCTTCTATCAAGGTGCTATACTGGCTTTTGAATCGTCACTCACTTTTTCATCCTTTTCTTCTGCAAAAAAGAATATTATTATTAGAAAAATATTATTCGGACAATAACTACATAACTAATGAGAAACAATATGAGAAAATCATTCTTGAAACAAGTTTGGTTCTAGTTCTAGAACAAAGTTACAAAGTAGGAATACAACTGGCCACTGGACATTTCAACTGGAATGGACAAAGGCCAGTCGCATGAAAAAGCCACCATCGATTCATTTCTCGAACCTTATTTGCCTGATCAGATTTTCCATCATAGTTATTATTCCATCTAATAAAACAACCATGAAGTAACATATAAATGATGAGGTAATAATGTCAGTTTAATAAGTGCAATAAATTAATAACAGATGTTTATATAAGGAACCCCCTCACTAGACATCCATATCATAGATGGCATTGTTGGAAAAACAATTCAAGTCCAGAGATAATTATTTATGGCCTAGGTACACCTCACATAATTAGCAGTTAGTTCAAGGTTATCTTATTAGATGGAACTTCATGAAAAATTTCTTGATATACGTACTGATTCATAATACCAATTGTAATAAAAAAATAGCGTTTCCGTACCCAAAATTCACAACAACAATGGCAACCTGTCGACTATCATAAGCGAATCGCAACGTGTAAAGATGTTAAGCTCATATGTGTGAGAGTTGTTGACGAATTATGTGATTCAATAGGTAATGCTAGGATTTCGTTGATGCGGATAGTCAATATAGGAACTTTTCAAAAAGAATAGTACCTAAGTTACTTGTCTATTCAGTAATTAATACAGTAAATAACAATATTAATCTGAATAGTTCCTATTTTTGCAAGGTATATTCATATTTCTAGATTTAATTAGTTGCTATTTTGACTATCCGCAGCAGACGACGGTAGCTCAGTTGCATCAACGAAATTATACCTAAGTTTGTTATTTTGTGTCAATTAAAAACGTTTTTCTCCAAGATGAACACTACGTATTAAGTGCTACCAGATAACATTCATAAATTTGATTCATCACAATAACGTTAAAAATAAGAAAAGGCGTTTCCGTACACAAAATTCTAGACAAATGGCAACCTGTCGACTAGCATAAGCGAATGGCAAGGTGTAAAAATGTTGCTCAGATGTGTAAGATTAGTTTACTAATCATGTAATTCAATAGGAAAGTGAGTTTAACGCTGCTCAAACATCTGCAAGCCTCATTCGAGAATAGGAAAAATTGAGCGTCAGCTGTTATCAAAATATAAAAGGTTATCTCCGAGATGAACTACTAATTGGAAAACATCGACTACTTCTGCTACAAGAAAACATTCATCAATATGATTCACCAACGGTAAATGGCTATCCAAACACAACGCCTAAAGCTCACCTTTGATTTCGGGCTTGACGTCCTCGGTCTTGACGTCGGCGTCGGGTGCGGAGGCGGAGGCGGCGGCCCCCGGCGCACTGGCCTGACCACTGCCGGCGGGCGTGGCACCCTTGGCGGAGGCGGCACCGCTGGCATCCAGCCGCGGCCGTTTGCGGCTGCCCTTGAACGAGCGCTGGTCGCGACGACCGCCGCCGCCTCCGGCTGCCGCCCCCGGCCCCGCTGCCCCCGCCTCGTCGTCCGAGTCGCTGAACTCGTTGTCGGGCGCGATGCGCTTGTCCTGCACGGCCTGCGGCAGCCGCTCGTCCGGGCTCGCCTTGTCCTCCTCTTCCGACTCGTCCCGCACCGCCGCTCCGTCCTCCGGGATCGACTGCACCTGTACGCCCGGTGCGTGCGGCAACATGCGCAGGTTCTCGAATAGACGCGTCCTGCAAACAACACACAATACATTCAAATATCTCTCTACTACAGTAAACACACATTCAAATACATTTCTACCCAACCCATACTTTGCTCTTTTTTGTTACTTTTGCTCAATTCAATTGTTTTATCCCGATCCGCGTATCAATTTCAATTTTATTTATTCCTCTTCAAAGATACAGAACGAAGGTTATACAATTGTGCAATACAGAGAAAAAAATATTCTTCACATGGGCTGAAATGCCTGTGTGCGAAGAAGAGTCTGAATCATTATTTATACAGCATGTACAGAGGAAAATGGAAAGAATACCAGAAAAAAATAATTAGTACAGCCAAAAAAAAGAGAACGAAAAAAGGATAAAAAAGAGACAAAAGAAGAGGCTTAGTAAATTGTAGAGGATCGACAATCATAGGAGTAACGAGGCCAGCACGCCCCAGAGGAGAGACAAAACCTGATCCAATTCTTAAGTACTGTATCAATCAATCTTTATTGCCAAAAAGAAATCTGTACAAGTAATAGCATTGATACAATATTTACTACAAATATTGCTGTGTTTGCTACTTGCATGGCGGTGAAGAAGAAAAGAGGAGATTCAGATAGCTAAATTAGTTCTACATGGAGACCAGTCTGCCATCTTTACCTATCCAATTTTAGCTCTATTATTTGAAATAAAAATGATAATAATTAATCATTTGCTCTCAACGATCAGTACTAGTTCATTAGTCATTGCATCGGTGTGTGCTGCTTCATAAGCAACTATGTGAATTACTGTGATTAAACGTGACTAATCTCGTCTTGTCTTGTCTTGACTAACCGGTGTACGCCTAGCCTTAGTCTGCAAGAAAGAAAAGGAAACACAGTCCAGTGGAAACACAGAGTAAAAGACAGTCCAGTTCTAGAAGAAGATACAATTCAAATAAGAAATTGATGTTATGAATAAATGAGACAATAAGTAGTAGCACAATTAACGCCAAAAACAGTGCTACTCACTTGATCTTCTCCAAGTACTCGGACGTGTTCTGATTGGCCATGTTGGATGGCGATATGTGCAGCTTGAAGTCGGGCCCAAAGTACTCGAAGTAGTCGTTGTAGGGCAGCTCGTTGGCGATCTCCGTGCCCAGCGCCACCGACGTCTCGTACGTCCAGCAGCGCGACACGTTGCGGATCGTGTAGCCACCGCCGCCCACCATCAGGAACGGCAGGCCGTAGCGTTTCACAAATTCCACGCACTTGCCGTGACCTGCAACCCCACCAAACATGAAAAGATGTTCTGAAAATGTCCCCCAAGATGTTCTGAAAATAGCACAATGGGACTCAGGAGGCTATGGGACTATTTGTAAGGCTGTGTGCTCATGTTTCATCCAATCCCATTCAATAAATAGAGAAGAGAGAAAGTGAGAAATAAAAGAATATAGCAGGATCCATTTAACTTGTCATAAATCATATGATCGACGAGCATATGATCACAATACTTGACCTACAAATATGCTGAATCTCGCAGATTATTGAAAAGGTCTTTTAAAAAGTTATTCTTTGAAAGGTCTTCTTTAAAAAGGTCTTTTAAAGACTTCAAAGGTCTTCAAGACTTTCAAGCCTTTTGATTATTGTGTCAAAATCACTGTTTAATTATTACTGGATCAGCTGATTTATGACAAGTTAATTGGATCCTGCATGAATGTACCTCTACATTAGACATGAACTGTTACAAAGAGGCAAACTTTCATAAGGATGTCTTGTGTAGTGTAGGGCTACCTTACCTGTTAGTTCCATGTTATATTATTAAGAGGAATTGGATGATTCATTCAATGTTTCATCCAATCCCATTCAATGAATAGAGAAGAGAGAAAGTGAGAAATAAAGAATAAATTATTTTCAAGTAACCTTGAACTATCAGGTAAGGTACCTCTACATTAGACATGAACTGTTACAAAGAGACAAACTTTCATATGGATGTCTTGTGTAGTGTCGGGCTACCTTACCTGTAACTTCCATGTTATATTATTAAGAGGAATTGGATGATTCATTTAATGTTTATCCAATCCCGATCAATGAATAGAGAAGAGAGAAAGTGAGAAATAAAAGAATATATTTTCAAGTAACCTTGAACTATCAGGTAAGGTACCTCTACATTAGACATGAACTGTTACAAAGAGGCAAACTTTCATATGGATGTCTTGTGTAGTGTAAGGCTACCTTACCTGTTAGTTCCATGTTATATTATTAAGAGGAATTGGATGATTCATTCAATGTTTCATCCAATCCAATGTTACATGAATAGAGAAGAGAGAAAGTGAGAAATAAAAGAATATATTTTCAAGTAACCTTGAACTTACAGTTCATCAGGTAATGTACCTCTACATTAGACATGAACTGTTACAAAGAGACAAACTTTCATATGGATGTCTTGTGTAGTGTAAGGCTACCTTACCTGTTAGTTCCATGTTATATTATTAAGAGGAATTGGATGATTCATTCAATGTTTCATCCAATCCCATTCAATGAATAGAGAAGAGAGTAAGTGAGAAATAAAAGAATATATTTTCAAGTAACCTTGAACTTACATTTGATCAGGTAATGTACCTCTACATTAGACACGAACTGTTACAAAGAGGCAAACTTTCATATGGATGTCTTGTGTAGTGTAGGGCTACCTTACCTGTTGGTTCCATGTTATATTATTAAGAGGAATTGGATGATTCATTCAATGTTTCATCCAATCCAATGTTACATGAATAGAGAAGAGAAAGTGAGAAATAAAGAATAAATTATTTTCAAGTAACCTTGAACTATCAGGTAAGGTACCTCTACATTAGACATGAACTGTTACAAAGAGACAAACTTTCATATGGATGTCTTGTGTAGTGTAACCCCGGTCGTAAACCGGAGCAATAAGCAATTATAGCAGGATCCATTTAACTTGTCAGAAATCAGCTGATCCGGTAATAATTAAACAGTGATTTCGACACAATAATCAAAAGGCTTAAAAGTCTTAAAGACCTTTAAAGTCTTTAAAAGACCTTTTTAAAGAAGACATTTTAAAGAATAACTTTTTAAAAGACCTTTTCAATAATCTGCGAGATTCAGCATTTGTAGGTTAAGTATTGTGATCATATGCTCGTCGATCATATGTTTTCTGACAAGTTGAAAGGATCCTGCTATATAGCAGGATGCAATTAACTTGTCATAAGTCAGCTGATCGACGAGCATATGATCACAATACTTAACCTACAAATGCTGAATCTCGCAGATTATTGAAAAGGTCTTTTAAAAAGTTATTCTATGAAAGGTCTTCTTCAAAAAGGTCTTTTAAAGACTTTGAAGGTCTTCAAGACTTTCAAGCCTTTTGATTATTGTGTCGAAATCACTGTTTAATTATTACTGGATCAGCTGAGTTATGACATGTTAATTGAATCCTGCTGTAGCAACATTTGGATTCATATGATTGTCTACTCTACAGAAACAAATAGTCCAATGCACATCTAAAGCAGCTGTTTTAGTGTGCATTGAACTATTGGTTTGTATAGAGTAGACAATCATATGATTTATATGTTGCTAGTTGCCTATTGCTTATTGCTCCGGTGTACGACCGGGGTAAGGCTACCTTACCTGTTAGTACCATGTTAAATTATTAAGAGGAATTGGATGAAAGATTTGATCATGGACCCACAGATAAATAATATATTAACCAACGAGTTTACCACTTGCAGCGCAAAGCGCTCCTTGCTTGCTAAGTACTGTATCGTTTGCGAATACAGTATCATTGCAACAACTTGTATCAGTGTGAGTTTCTTCTAGATTTCACATCAAATCTCGCAGTGGTGGAAGCACAATAGAAAGGAATGCGCCAAAAAATTCTCAATATTAACCAATATGATCTAATAACCAGTATAAGATCAATATTTGAACATTTATTAATAAATAATATAAACAAAAATAATTATTCCTAGCAACAACCTCCATTCCTGATTGTGATCAACACAATAGAAGTGGTAGAAACACAATAGAAAGGAATGCGCCAAAAGTTTTTTAATATTAACCAATATGATCTAATAACCAGTATAAGATCAATATTTGAACATTTATTAATAAATAATATAAACAAAAATAATTAATACTGCCAACAACTTCCATTCCTGATTGTGATCAAAGAATGTCTAGGTGAGGCATTCAGAATGCCTAAGCTGAGAAAGCACGGCACAGCCAATAGAGAAGAGAGCAAGTGAGAAATAAATGAATCTATTTTCAAGTAACAATAAATTATCGAAAACACCAACAAAATCAGCTCATTATGCTAGCTTCTATTCTAATGTTCAAACTATAATGAAATCGATATTTCCTAGAAGCTACGAGGATATTCATAAAACACAGCTCACCCATTAATGAGAGCAACTAGAAAAGGAATGCGTTCGTCTACACCTTTTCCAACTGTATTTGAGAAAGTGTCAATTCAATTTGAGAAAGTATCAGTTGTAATTGAGAATAGTGATTTGTAATTGAAAAAAACATCAGTTGTGAATGAGAACGGTCAATTGTATTTGAGAAGATATCACATGTAATTGAGAATGGTGAATTGTAAATGAGAAATCGTCACTTGTAAATAAGAAGTTAAAAACGTGAAAAAGGTCAGCTGGTTCTTCAATTTGATTTCTCAATTACAACTGACATCTTCTCAATTTCAAATGATACTTTCTCATTTACAATTCACCATTCTCAATTACATGTGATATCTTCTCAAATACAATTGACCGTTCTCATTTACAACTGATGTTTTCTCAATTACAAATGACCATTCTCTATTACAATTGATACTTTCTCAAATACAACTGGAAAAGGTGTAGTCGATTGAGGATGCCCACACTTGGTGGATTTTCGTGTGCTGCACAGCATGTGGCCAATGCTCAAGCATAAGCAGCATGCTAGATTTGCACTCAAAATCGACCAGAGTTTGGACATACCCAAATATTAATAAAATCAATTAATTATGAATGAGTGAGACAGACCTCGCACAGTGAGATTGAAGCAGCCGAGCCGATCTCCCGTGAGCGAGTCGGCACCGCACTGCAGCACAACGGCGCTCGGCTGAAACGTTTCCATCACTTTCGATATGATCGGCACAAATATCGATTCGTAGCTTTCATCGTCCATGCCGTCTCGAAGCGGAATGTTCACCGCATAGTATTTGCCCTTGCCGGCACCTATGTCCTGAAATTCAAGCAAACATTCATTTCAAAACACAATCTTACACTATACAAAAAGCCAGGTTTCAAAACATTCAAGTTAAAGTCCTCTACCTCTATTTACAAATTCACTCAAAAAATACCAAGGAGCAGTTGCACGAAAGCCGAGATCATTCAACCGCCGTAAGAAATAAATAATGAATAAATGAATTTTATTTCCCTTTACAAATATCGTCACCTAATGAAAACAATGCACCGATATACCTATTTGGAACCGGCACAACCATCCTCAAACCTCTAAAAAAACCTATATTTTTTCCATGATAAAAGAATGTGACAAGGTAGAAAGGTCTAATCACACACACTATTTTTAGAAAAAATCAAGTTCATCTGGGATTAATAATAATGATACAACAACCGAAACTTAAATCACTTTCTCAGAAATACAATTGAGCCTGCAACAACTAACTTAGTCTCTCTAACCAATTAAATAAATCTTCACAAAAAATTAAGATGTAGCTTGAAATCTTCGACCATTATAGTGAGCCTATACAGCACACACACAAATTCAGCCTAATTGGAAGTAAAATTTGTAGCAGTTCATAGTAGGTGAGTTAAGTATGTCTATTATTATTTAATAGTAGATGCTTCAACTTGTTTTGTTCAAGAATTCAACTAAGTAAATAACAGTAGTTCTGTGTGCTCAACTTGGTAATTTGAATTTATTAATATTATTATTTTTATATAGCCTACTGTAATAGTAATTCAAGATTAAAATTCAACTAATATAGCAAAAACGATGCAATAGTGAATAAGTTGAAAAGTTTCGCAAAAACGTTATGAACTTGAAAGATAAAATACTAGCCTACTAGCCTAGTCCTCAGAAACGGGAAAAGGATGTTGATATTGACGAGCGACGAGCCAAATATTTCTCAAGAATAATGCTTCATTATTGCGAAAAATCTATCAAAACCTAGAGACCAATTCCAAAAAAAGACAAAAACTAGTCGTACTTTGTCAGGAAATGTAACTACTCTGGCTTTGAATAGGATAAATCAATATCCATATAACATATAATATAGGATTTCAAACGTTTTACTGCATTTATTTGCTTGTATGAATTTATAAAGTTATTATAAATTTGAATGTTTTGTTGTATAGGAAAGAAATTAAATATTCATTCATACAATGAAGTATTAAGATTAACATGGAAATGGAAAAATAAGTTACTGATGATGAATTCGGGGAACCGAAACCTAGAGACCAAACCCCAAAATCGAACCCGAGAATAGGCCTACTCTAGACATAGATTGTTGGTACTGTACATAAGTTGAAAGTGGAAAAGGGAACAGTAAAGAAGAGAAGAGGAAATGACAAACAACTCACCCTCAAGTCGCCAGTGCCCGGAAAGTATTCTCCATACTTGTGAAAGGACACTGTCATCACTCTGTCAGTTGTGTAAAATGCTTCTTCGACTCCATCGCCGTGGTGCACGTCAATATCAATGTAGAGAACTCTCTGGTGGTATTTCAACAATTCAAGGATGCCCAGAACGATGTCGTTCACATAACAGAATCCTACAAAAAGAAACAAGTCGCAATAGTATTAGTTGATTCATTAGCTTCTACTAAGTTGGAAGCATCGGTTTTATCCAGTGCTTAGTATATTACGTTTTCATTCATCACCTTCATACTGGAGAGTGAGTGAATGAATAATTATTACTATCAATCTCCCATAGACATCCAAATAATCAACGAATAACGAGTGTTTTATCAAGTAATTAGTCTACCTGGTTTCTGCTTTCATGGATGAGATCTAATAGCGGACATTTGCGGCAGAACTATAATCATACAGCATTTTATATTGAATCATAACTAGAATGAGGGGGGTAACATGAAGGGGGGCATTTGGGGGTGACATGAAAGGGGACATTTGGGGGGTGACATTTTGAGGGGGTTACATGAAGGGGGCCAATTGGGGGGAAGAAGGGGGTAGCATTTGGTGGGAAGAGGTGGTTGACATGAAGAGGTGTTTGTGGGGGGAAAGAAGGGGAGGCATTTGGGAGATGACATTTTTTGGGGGGTGGCATGAAGTGGGGAGAGAAGAGGGGGTATGAGGGCGATACGAAGTTCGCCGGGACAGCTAGTAAACAATAAAGTAACAAAATATCAACATAATAATAATGATGTATAAAAAATAAGGCAATTGACGCTTGAGAATTTAAAATTTCAAATTTGTGATAGTGAGACAATTGACGCTTGAGAATAAAGCATTAGGCCTACCTGAGGCTTCAGATTTCTTAGCATGATGCAGTCCACCACCCCAATTGATGCAAATCTCTGACGCTTGTTTGTTCAACTTGACGGCAGCGGCCACCGATCCACCGGCCGACAACTGACAAAACTCGTACAGTCCATCGAACACCGGACAATCTTCACCGACATTGACTAAAAAACAAAGAAAACACCCGATCAATTATTTGAATACCTGGAAACATATGTCACTAGGTTGTTAAACCTAGCAAGTGCTTCTGAAATTGTGTATTCACGCTTCAACTAAACTTTTCATCTAAGAAGAAACACACACGGATTATTTAAATACCTGGAAACCAACGTTAATTGTTGAAAGTATCAAGTGCTTCTGAAATTGTTTATACATTTTAAACGTTCACAGGAAATGCACAGAATGTATTTTTTCAATTTTAAAGTTGAACGCCTATAGATAGGCTACCTTGAATTGAGAGAATTCTCAGTCTAATAATATCCCAGAACAGGATGCAGTGGTAGTCACAATTAATGTGAATTGATTAAAACTTTCAAAAATTGAAATTAGTTCACGTGAACGCGTAGAAAAAAAAGAATGGATCTACAATTCAATATTAGTTGAAATTCAGAAGATCGGAAAGCTATTTGAATTTTAATGATGAGTTAGTAACAAAAAGTCAATGATCTGAGCCTCCACGTTGACCTACTAAAGAAGTTGAATACATTTTAGTTGAAATGAAGTTGAAAAGTGTGAATAAATTTTTGAAGCACTTGCTATTTTACAAATTGCAATATTGTATGAAGAAAAAGAAATGAAACAAAATGTTCAAGTTTTGTACAAAAGAAGGGAATTTTTAGATTTGAACTATTTTATTAAGTGACAATTTTGTCTAAAACCAGAAACTCTAAACCAATATTAATTATTCAATAACGAAATTTTTTAGAAAAAATTTCAAATAAAAAGACTAGTGATTGAGAGTCGACTATTTCACAGATAAATTGAAATAAATGACTACTATTTAAAATAACCTAGATAAAGTCTCTTTCTTAGAACGTGTATTAAGTAGGTAACTTACACACTACACAATTCAGAAGCAGCCGACTAGTAATACGCCTATGAATAAACATTATTCAAACTTTTTGTAAACAGTATTATAAAACATTTCAAGTGTCATGAAGTAGGCCATAGAAATAGCTTTGTAATGGATACAATGTTAAATTGAAGAAAAAATAACTTACAGCGTTGCATCTGTTTGTTGTACTCTGACATATTGTCTGGCCGAATACTCCTCAGAAATCTAATGTAATCATCACTGTGAAACTTTGTCATCTCTTCAGCTGTGGCTTTATGTGGTCTCTGGAACAAATAGGAATTATTCAATTAAATTATTGACTCTTGGGGAACAAAAAGAACAGAGCCCGATAAAATAAAGACGGAAAGAATTAAAAAATAATTAACAATTTTAATAAACGGGTTTCAATCTTTGATATAAGGTTGCAGAAGTAAGTTAGAAAATTAACAGATTAGAAATATATCTATTTTTCAATTAAATTATAAATAATATTAATTTTTGAGAATCCGGTTACACTGAATCGAGTTGAAGTAAGCTTAATAACGATGTAAAGTTGATAAATTGAGTTGGACAGAAATAAAATTATGTTTTCATTGAATGATAGCCTAAATATTTTGAAAATCCGGATACACTAGTGAGTAAAAGAGCTTTACTTTTTAATACATCAAACATAAATAAGCGCCACAAAATTTCCAAGGTTTTGGTGCCGTAATAACATGCCAAAACGATTAAAAACAATTTTCAGAAATTTAAAGTACTGAGTAGGCCTAGTTATGAAGCTCAAAAATAGTGGAACTTCCCCAGACCTAGATCAATTAACCACAAAACATATTAATAACTATAGAAATGAAATCAAACCTTCCAATATTTATAATGAAAGATTCATATGACTCATATGAATGATATGACGATAATAATAATGAACTTACATAGATTTCCATTTTGCGGTAAAGTCCATAGTTCAGCAATAAATTATGGGTCATCCTTATTCTATGCGGTTTCATGGGATGCCCTTGCCCATAATAATAGTTTCCAATATCGCCTGAAAATAAAATTTTTAATTAGAGGAATAATAATAAAAATACAAGGAAAATAGTAGGTAAGGTACACTTCTTAAACTACTCAACAGAAGATTCTCAATAACCACTTCCTACTACCGTAGGTAATAAATTTTCACAATTACGACAATTACTCTTGAAACAACAAATAAGAAAAGCTTATAACATATTGAACATCAAATGCAAGGAATAATATTAATAAAATAAGCAAAACTAGATGATAATACGATCAAAATAATTCAAGATTAATTATTTTTATAACCTACATCGCTTCAGACGCCATCTTCAGACAGTAGTTTTTGTTCGCATGGCGGCTTCTGAGTGGTTGTTGAGAATCTTCCACCAAAAACTGTACAAAACGATCATTCCTAATAAATCATGCAGCTAATATTGAAAACTATACCACAAGATATTGAGTTCTAGGGAAATAATACGATAACAAACAAAAATTTCACTTGATATCCTACATTTAAATAGAAATATCCGAAATTATATCACGGAGAAAAATGAGCGGGTTTGTGTATACGAGAATGCTAATCGAAAATAGATTTGACAATGGTATTAATGGTGAATTACTTACTGTCATAGTAATAGCAGACACGCTTCTTGCTGTGTGGAGTGGAAGCCATCCTAAATAAATAAGTTAATTATTATAATTTTAACAAAAATGCGAACCGCAAGAAGGAAGGAATCGGATTCAGACTGTTCTGCAACAGTCTTCCAACCGAACAACGCAAGAGCACTCACTCACACTGAAGCTGAATTCGGGTCAGTGATGCAACATGACGAACAATAATATCTATTCTGCGACATAATATTATTTCTGTTCCATTATTATAAATTCATGAAATGCATAATCTTATTGAATGATAATTTATTCTATGCATTAGTACTTGATAAATTACAATGGACAATGCATTAATTTTCATCTGGATAAAAAGTATAAGTTGCCATTGACGAGCGCTGAGGCGCCTTTTTTGAAAGATACATATGAATCGTACTGTCTTCTTTTGGCTTTATTATTCGTTCTTGTACTTTGAAAATAAAAAAAATACATGCACAACAAAGAAACATGCATAGAGTATTTATAAAGTATAATTAATAAATTAAAACACAAATATCAACTTGCAAAAACAGTACCATGTGTGAAAGATCGAACGAAAATTATTTGCGTTTGAACGAATGAATAAATAATATATATACTAAAGAAAGTTGATACAGTATGCCAGTCTCGTTTTTGTATATAATATATAGTCTGCTCTTATTCCAACATGAATTAGATTATAGGCTAGTTGTTTATCATTCTGTCATGAATGAATAATAGTCAATTTTCTTACTTGACCTGTTGGCTACCATATTAAACTTTTATGCTTCACAGTTCTATAATATTTACGTCTAAAAATTATTAAATTTTACCCCTACTTTATCTCAGAACTGACCACAATCGCCAACATTGCCAATCATAATACAAAAGATAGAAATAAATGATAGCTTTGAGAAGCTAGGTTGAAACTGTATGAGAAAATGTCTTCTTACATCGGTGCAAATAAGCTTCACAGTAAATTATTATAACAACCTATAGAGCTGCAGTCCTTGTCAAATAAGAATATATTCAAACATAAATTCTACAGCTTTAATATTAATATAATAATAATTCAAATGTCCTGCACTACTTTTAAACCATACTTTTTGTAGCCTACGGTATCTGTTTTCTCTGTATTTATTTCAAGTTTATTGCAGTGAGTGTATTTTTAAAGATTCTTTAAATAATGACCTACAACAATGTTCAACTGTTAATTGTATGATACTGCTGTGTTGAATTAATAGATTCTAAATTAATACTGATCAAAAAATTAAAATAATTATAGTAATTTAAAATGAGTATAACAGTTACTGATCCTGATCTTAGAAGATTGAAAGAGCTATGGAAAAATTGAGTACTTTCTACAGTTTCTACAACTGTACCTACTACCTACCACTAATTTTGCAGACAAAAATGTTTAATTTCAAGACTTACAGACTTTACTACCTCTACCTCAATACTATACCTATAGCTTTTTATTAGCTCCATCACAATGCATTAAATACGTAACTGATGGCCTGATACTGGTAGTGAGTAGAATGCTCTAAGAAAAATGCTTCTTCACCAATCATTGTCATTAATAAATTTCCGGACTTACGCATTTGTGGTTCAACTCTTTCCAATCCTGAGGCTGGTGATGTGATGCTGTATTGGATGCTGTACTGTAGTGATGTGCACTGTCAATATTGACTCACTAGTTACATATTGTCGAGCTTCAGCAAATCAAAAACGAGAGAGGCCATGTCTGGTACAGGGACTTCACCGGCAGGAAAAACAGGATACTTTTTAAACCCAAATCACAGCAATTCACAAAATCACCATAGGACAACCATCGAATAACTAAACCGAAGAGCTACTACAAAATAAATAAATTAAATTCAAATTCAATACCTCCTTTCTACTATTTTGTTTTCAATTTTTCTCTACACTTGAAAAATCTCCTTTTTTCAAACTTTTCTATATCGTACATACTTTATATTGACATAAATATTATGAATTACATTTTGTTGTCTACCATATTATAGGATAGGTCTCTTAAGATTTAGCAAAGGAGAATATACAATCAATCATCTATATCTACCTCTATCACAGAACCACAGACTATAGTTAGTCAAGGCCTTTATGACTTTATGATATAATATATCTCTATATTATAGAGATTTGGATTATCTCTGACAGAACACAAACTGAAGATAATAGGTAAGTTATATTATCTGACCAGATAATAAGCCTGATAAAGTGATAAACCAGAGTATTATCTGAAGATAAGACTTGATTGCAATATTAATATTAATCAAATCTCAACTTCTTCTTTATTCCATGATCACAGTGTCCAGTCCAGTACAGGTACGATAATACAGTAGGTATTACGATTTACCTAAATTTTCAATACTCTTAATCTTAATGACTACTATTCCTTCATTCCTAAATATTTTCTGTATCCTTGCTCCTGTTTCCACCGTATCAACCCCTATGAAACGGAAGTGCCCGCGTTGCCTACCTGGCCTTAGTACAGTAGTCAGCCGTGCACAGCGCTAGCGGCGCTCAAAAAAGGACCACCACCACCACTACTCAATCGGAGCGTCTGATAACAGAAAACCTGTGAGGAGAGTGCAGTCGCTTTTGCATTCAGTCAGTCGCCAGTCAGTCCGGTTCAGAAATCCAGTCACAGTGTTCGGTTATGAAAGTTTTTTGTGTGCGTGTAGTGGTAGTCCTCGGTCAATGACTGCGGCAATATTATTCAGTGTGTGATGTGTCTGTAAAATTATGTTTCAGTGAAAAATAGTAATGCTCTCCATCTAGGTTCCTACAAAGTGTGAGTTTACAAGGAGAGGGTTTCAACGCAACTAATGTAAGTATCTTCTGTAACTGTAAACCTCCGTTGCACAGATGCACGGTCACATTAATTTGTAATAATTGTGTTCTTCTGTACTGTTTATAACATTTTAGTCTATAGAGATTAATGTTTCTTAATTTTATCATTTTTTGCACCAATCAATCAATCATAAATAATTATATACAAATAATAATATTGTTATAAATAAAAAAAATTGGCCAAAAACATCAAAAGCAAAATAGTTCAGTAACATTTGTAGAAATATTTAAGAAGGATTATAAAATGTACTTGAGGTGTAATAATACGAAGGATTAGAGCAATAACTCAAAATTAATGGAAGGGGATAAAAAATTATAGTAATGTGGAATTGAAATAAATTATCAATGAATAAAGGAGAAATAATTCAGAGAATAAAATTTGGAAAGGAGTAAAATAATTGATAAATGAACTTGTGAGGAGTGTAATATGAGAAAGTGTAATGTAAGAGTGTAATAATAGAGTAATATGAGAAGAGTAAGAGAATAGGAATAGTCATAAATAAATAGAAGTTATAGAAGTAAATAGAAGAAGAGGAGAAATACATAGAATAATAGAAGAAGACAGATAAAATAATTATACGAGATAAAGAAAATACAGAATCAACAATAAAATAGTAAGTTACAATAGCAATTAGCAATAGCAATAAGTAGTAAGTGAGTTGATTATCAATGAAAACGAAAAGGAAGGGATACAATACAGTAATAATAAGAAGAGACAGATTAATCAATTAATCACAAATGGATAGAGCTTTTAAAGAAGGAACGTGGAGGATATTAAGAGGAGAGAAGGGGGAAATAAACAAATCATTATAGACTAATATAATCATACAGGCCCAATTATTACAGTTATACTGTGATATATAGTAATAGCAATAGAATTATACATTATAGATTATTGAAATATGGTTATTATGGTATTGATTTAAGAGGATTGTTTACTGATAACTATAAATTGATTGAATATTCTCCCTTATTTTTCCAGTTGATGCATTAATTTTGTAAAAACAGTAATTATAATACTATTTTTCAATTCAAGTTAGTAGTCTCTTACTGGCGGGATAAGAAGAGTTTCAAGTTTAAGTTATAATATTTTTTTTTTGCTTTGATTGAGAAAAATATGTTTACTAATTGTATTTTAATTTATGCAAATGAATAATGTGGAAGGTGCTAATTACACCCACATTACTCTTTTTTTTATAAGTATTAAAGATTTAATTTAGTTCATTGAGGTATCCACTACTACAGTATTTTCAATCTTTGAAATAAGAATTAGGATGTTAACTGAGTCTAGCTAGGTAAAGCCATGTTCAACCTTTTGGTTCCTGTTTGTCTAAGTGAGTTTCTCTGTTAAATCTGGTGTTTTGTGACTGTAAATTAGATTTTCTGTTCAACACATTAAACTGTCAGGTTGGTTTGATTGATGCACGCTTTTCACTATCATGCAGTGGAAATGAACTTGGCTGTCGGTGCCAAAATAACCTGAACTGAATTTTGGAAAGTGAAAGTGAAATTTTACACGGTGAAGTTCTGGTTTGTATAGCTCCATAAATAATTAAGATCTCATATAACACTAAACAAGTCAGTTCTTCCATAATATTGATAAAATTTCTTCCTATAAACATCTCTTATTAAATGAGTTGATAAAGGCTTAGAAATCTATTGAATTTTTCATCAGAGATAGTCTATATTTCATGATTATTTCTATAGTTGCCCAGGTGTTGGAATTTCCACTTGAAGTTGTAAACAAGTGTAGCAAATATTTAAATTACTATCATTTCCACATTCCAGCCGAATTCAGAATTGGAATAATATTTATAGATACAAACCAGTTTGTTTATTTGTCAATAGGCCTACTTTACTACAGTTGCTGTAAGCTGGGACATGTTTTATGAAACTAATAAGTCTTAACAGTATTATATTTTATTCTCTTATTAAACTAATAAAATAAGCCTAAATTATTGAACTCAATCAAATCACCATAGTCTAAAAATATTTATTATCTCAGATATCACTGATGCCACAAAGTTGCAACAACTATTTTGTATTTGTATAATGTAAAACAATGCAGCAATAACTATAACGGGAAGATTGAGTTATCAAAAATGGAAACATTTGGTTCAATTAGTGTGGGTAATGCACCGAGATAGGACAGCCTAAACCTTTGAAGGGAGGGAGAGAAAAGTGATGGATTGAACGGATTGAATGGGAATAAATGCAATGCAATGCTGTGCTTTGGTCATTAATCTTGAGGGTTTTAGCAGCAGCAGCGTCTTGGCGCTTGGCGTCAGTTTTGCCTGGCGTCACCAGGGGGTGGGGGGAGCAGCCCCCTTGGAGACAAGGAAAAAGAAGGAGGACAGGAAGAGGGGTAGGAAAAAGAAGATGATGAGGGGAAAGAAGAAGAAAAAGAGGTGGAGGGAGGGGAAGAGGAGGAAGAAGAAAACGAAGAATATGAAGAAAATTAAGAAGAAGAAGAGGAAGAAGAAGAAGAAGAAGAAGAAGAAGAAGAAGAAAAGAAGAAGAAGAAGAAAATTCTAAGGGGAAGAAAAAGATTGAAAAACTGGAAGTGAAAGGAGATGTAAGGAAAAAGATGATGAAAGTAGGAATGGAAGAAAAAGGAAAATCCCCTTGGAGACGAGGGAGTAAAGGAAAACGAAGGAGGACAGGAATATGAGGAGAAGGAAAAAGAAGAAGGTGAGGGGGTAGAGAGGGAAAAGAGGTGGAGGAAGGAGAAGAAGAGGAAGAAGAATATTAAGGAAATTAGGAAGAAGGAGAAGAGGAGGGGGGGGGGAGGAAGAAGAAGAAGAAGAAGAAAAACCGAAGGGGGAGAAGGAGATTAAAAAAAATGGAAGTGAAAGAAGATGTAAGGAAAAAGAAAATGAAAGTAAGAGTAGAAGAAGAAGAAGGAAGATTACAAAAGAACAAGAAGGATATAAAAGTAGAAGAACAATACTATGGAAGTGGGGAAAGAAGAAGACGAAAGGGGAAGAAGAGAATGGAAAAAGAAGCTGGAAAAAAGTAGAATAAAGAGACAATTAAAGAAGAACTCGAAAAAGCAAAAGAAGAATAAGATGGGGGTAGAAGATGGATGAAAATTGTGTAAGAATAAAAACGAGAAGATGAATGAAAATTGAAGAAGTCGAAAAGGAATCAAGGAAAGGAAGAATGAAGAATAATCGATAGGTGTGGGGTGATTGCACAACTTGTACTGGTGCAGCAGTGATCCAAAGCGGGGCTGGTCAGGGGCTGGCCAGCGTCCAAGCAAGCTTATTAGCACACATCTCAGATGCTTGGAGTTCCGAACGGGTTCTTGCACCGGATCGACTGGCAACTACACTCAAGCCAAATTGGAAGCTGAATTCGATGATCTGGGGCCTGTTTCCTAAAACTTAAATTGTCTTAGGCTAGGCGTACACCGGTTAGTCAAGACAAGACAAGACAAGATTGGTCACGTTTAGTCACAGTACTTCACATAGTTGCTTATGAAGCAACACACACCGATTAGTCATTGCATCAGTGTGTGCTGCTTCATAAGCAACTATGTGAATTACTGTGACTAAACGTGACTAATCTCGTCTTGTCTTGTCTTGACTAATCGGTGTACGCCTAGCCTTATAATACAGGACAATCAACTATAAAATTAACTCATATAACAGGCTTCATATTATGGGCATAAAATAAGCTGTTCATGCATAAGTACTTGTTAGTTTTACAGGCCCCTGATCCAATTCCTTTGTCCACAATTGGTCGATTTTGTGTGAGGCTCAAGCATGCTACATATGCTTAAGCATTGGCCGCATGCTGTGCAGCACACAAATCGACCAATTGTGGAAATGGGGCCGTGGCGAAGCGTGGTATACTTATTTGGTATATTTCGCACTGTGCAGCACACAAATCGACCAATTGTGGAAATAGGGCCGTGGCGAAGCGTGGTATACTTATTTGGTATATTTCCCATAGGAAATATACCCGACGATGACCAAAGAAGTATACCACGCTTCGCCACTAAAATAGGGATTAGGATCGTTGCTAAACGACACAATACCAGTTACACGAAAATCCAATTGAATTGAACCGCCGTTAAATGGCGTCATATAACGCACAAACAATGTAAAGAATTTTTTCATTGAGCTTTGTAAAATGGCGTTACCTTATGACGGAATGAAAATAACGGGTTTGGTTTTTGTGCAATAGGGCTAGGTAGCATAAGTCTCATATTGATATTATCAAAGAATAACAAAGGATATAATTACTCTATATTATTATTCTGTAGTTACTCTATGATATTATACAATATTATTGCAATATTTATCAATTTTACAAATTGATATATTAAATTATATTATTTCAAAATCTGGGCCTAAATCTTCCATGAGTAAATCTCGTCTTGTGCATTTTTAAGGCTCATTTGGTTCGGGTTTTATCTTTTCACTTGTTCTAGTCCTAAACTTAGCTATAAATCTTAAACTTAGCTTACAGCCCTAACTGTAGATGGATTTTCCCCTGAATGAATTATCCTTAATGAATTAGTTAATAATATTCTGTTATTCATGTTCTGCAGAAAACTAAGAATAATTTTTTTAACTAGGCTACATGTATGCTTGAACTTGGTCTTTCAACAGCGTACAATTATTAGCGTACAACTGCATATCATATCTGCGTACACATGAGTAAAATATTTTTCATATACGAATAATATGGAAAAACAAATACAAAAACATATTTAGTTCAGTATTTTGTTGGCTGGGTTTTAACATGTCCGTTCAGGACAATCTAATATCAAGGACTACATAATGATATGTTAAGAGGTTGCAGAAAAAGATTGGAAAGAGAAAGAAGATAATGAGGATGGATAAAATAAATGAAGAGAACGGATATAATGAGGGTAGAGTAAAAATCTGGATAAAGAAAGGGGATGATGGAGAGGAAGAAAAAGAGTCTCGTTATCCCATTCACACCAGATGATTGCTGCATGTCATAGTCATAGCAATATATGTATATATATGGAGTTCTGTGTAGTGTGCGTCTGGAGAAGACGATATAGTACATACACTAATAAGTAAATACAGCACTACACTTATATATCGCTCCATATCACTATATAGCTCTGATCAAGAGGGTGCTCTCCCCCTTTTTCTCAAACCTGACAGTTCTTTCTTGGTTGAAGGAGAGAGCCTTGTGAAGGGGTGTCTTCAAGTGATTTACTAGCCTAGCGTGTGTTCACCACACGACGCATATAAATTTCTGTCAGGTTTTTCAACATTGGCGTCGATATTACTACCCTATTTACAAAAGTGTACAGTGTTGCGCATGCGTAGTATAAAGAGTTGTGTATTAGGACAAAGGGTTGGAGGAAAACTAACAGAAGATGCAAATAGCTTTGGCTAATGCCTGGAAACGCACTAAAGAAAAAATGGCAGCTTGTTTAAATTTAATTTAGACATGAATTCTGAGGATCCAATATAAACGTAGTACAGTACTATGTAGCTATATATTATGTTTGAATGAATTAATATAAATAATTGATAAATACGTAGTACAGTACTGCTGAGCATAAATTCTCAATAACTCTTCTCTCCTTTATGAAAATGTTATATGATGAAATATTAGGCCAAGAGAAAGTACTATTAAATTGAGGAATAAAGAAAACGAAAATTAGGAACTAGAGTAGAATATCAGCAGAAATGATTAGAGAGATGATTAGATTTGAAATAATGAAACTTGATATACACTATTTTTAAGTCTACGTATTTAAAATGAAAAAGTGTCCGATTTGAAATTTATTATGATTTTGTTCTTGAATAAAGATAATAATTCATTTTCATTTATTCTCGAATTTGTGGTCTTAGATGTAGGAATGTGATTGGTTGCATTGTCAGGTTTTGATACAATTCCCTACTTATAAATTAGAAGCTTGAACTCATTAGTTCTGAAAAATATTTATACTGCATAAATCTCTAAAATTTCCGCTACTAACCTTAGCTTCATTCTGGAATGAACAAAGACAAGAACTTCCACACAAGTCATATTTAATGGAAAATATTTCAGATGAATGAAATCGTGTCATGTTCTTGAAAAATCTCGTCTTTTCTTCAAAAGAAGAGGAAACTTTGCTAAATATTGTTAACTTATCGAAATACTTGGAGAAAACTGAGATTGAGTCATTTCCTCTAAATACAACAGTGAATTCTTTGAAAGAACTCTTCTTTGAAATTTCACGTCCACTAGCCGTATCATTTGACAGTATCTTGTATTGGCAACTTGCTTTCAAAGAGTTGAAAACAGAAAAGCTGAAAAATTTCGATTCACTTCATTTCACTTCCATTAAAGTTTTATCGCTGAAGTATTCTCTCCAAAAATGAGGGAAAAATAGAAGAATAACTATGACAACGCTTCAGTGAGCCCTCTGAAGTTATTGCCGCTGATAAGACTGTGCTCCCGGCCATCCTTTTGGAACCGGCCATCAGTTTTGCATGGTTTATTCTTTGTTTTTTACAGCCTTTGTATCGTGCTTCACTTTTCAAGGTAGAAAGGAAAACATAATGAAGACCGGATCCTAAAAAATAACGAGTAAACCACGGATTGAAGCTGCCGGGTTGATTTATTTATTCATGTGTGAAAAAAGGGTTTCTGCTGTGCAAGGAATTGGAACAAATAAAAAGGATTTATCCTGAAGTAGGTCACCATAAGAGACAATATGCCGATTCAATGAATATTATGCCACAACTACAAAGCCGGATCATATTCTATTCTAAAGAAAGTCTCTTATTTATCTAATTAATTAAATTAATTTCAAGAAAGTTTCATTACAAGAACAAGATACCTAGTGTCATTACGTACATCAACGATGCAATGACTAATCGGTGCAACTATGTTGACTAAACGTGACTAATCTTGTCTTGTCTTGACTAACCGGTGTACGTCTAGCCATACAATAATATGGTTCTGTATCTAAATGCGTTAGTATTCAATCGAATTTTTCATCAAGTTCGTTCCAATAAAATTACCTTGGATTGAACAGCTGACTTGAAAGGCACTTTTACACTAGACATGCACAGTTACAACACACTGTTAGCAATGCATGATATGCATGTTCTGTGTGTGAGTAAAAATTCATTTGATAAATTTGATCGCTCAAGTTCAATTGCTTTATGAAACAGCAATAGCAAACACTGTGTCAGTAGTTTAAAACCCATGAAAATGTAAAATAAAGTATTAAAAATATAATATAGTAATATAATAAGTTGATATAGTAATTATTATAATATAATAATATATTAAATAAAAAAGTAATGAAAATATAATATTTTATTGAATTGTATGAAGAATGTGATGTACAAACAAACGTCTATAGAAGTAGATAGAACATAGTACATAGAAGACTATTCCAACTGTTGCAAATTCAGTGCCGGTCTTGTCAAACTTTGAAAAATCCCACTCTTCAGCTACCAAATAAACGCCTACTTGTTTACATCTCCTTGTAGCCTAAATAGTGCTTTCTGACTTTCTTCTAACATAAATTTCTGACTGCAAAGGGGTTGTATAGGGATTTTCCCCTTTTAATGTAGCTTGGATAGGATATTTGTCACAAGATGTTTTATTTTTCCCCTAAGTTCACCCTACTTTCGTTATAAGAAGTCATTTGCTGCACTTGATATAGTGTTTCGATTTATCTTCTTTGGAAACTGGGAAATACAGTATACGAACCTCCTCAATGTTTCTTGTTATTTACAATGTTGTTTACTGTTCAACATATTTTTTTTCAATTCACCGACTTTTTCAGTTTCAGAATCTTACAAGATAATATTTTTATAGACTTCTACGTCAAGACTTTTCTACTTATTTTGCAGAATTTCACTCTGTCAAAATTCATCATTGAATTTGATTCAATGATAAATTTTAATCTATATTGAACAAACAAAATTTTGAATGAATAAGATACTTTCCACATTCAGCAAACGAAAATATTAATGGAGGAAAATTCATCTATAACTTCGATAAAAAGTATTTAGAATGATAAAATTAATTATCAAATGAGCAAATACACAAATTTAAATTTGAATGAATCTCAGTATTTGACAAAAATGAGTAGAAGACTGAAAGTTAAATAAATTGAGGAAAATGAAACTAGAACGAAAAAATTCCAAGTCAAACCTTAATTTTCAGAAGATTTTAATTTGGAAAGCCTGTACAATTTGAAACCTTCATGAATATTGTGAAACAAAGTTCCGAAAGCCTCGAAATTTCAATGTAAAATCTCCATACTTAGCAAATAAATTAACAATTAGGGATGCCCATCTAAACCATCAAAATTACAAATAATCCCCAGGTTGCAATACCCTTCTGAAGCCAGGAATTCACAAAGTAAACCAGGTATAATACTTGGAGTAGCCTACTTTTTTGGAAAAGTTTCAAAATAATGTCAGGTGAATCAAGAATGATGCAAGTGGCGCAATGAGGGTCATACATGCACATCAACTGAAAGGGTAACTTGGTACGTGAGGAGGTAACTTTCACCTCACGAGCTCAGCTTGCTTAACTTATGCCATAAAATTGTCGCTTGGCGAATACATAATTTATTCACTTCACACGACCACTGTATGATGATGCCATACACAGCCATTGATGCCATTCAAAAAACCCACCACACTTTTACAGCAGCTATCAGATACCTATAATAGAATAGAACAATAGTAATATTCATTTAATTTGGCGGATGGCGAATAGATAGATAGACATGTTTCCTTGACGTTGCTGATGACCGTAGATTCCGATGGCAAAAAATAATACCAATCTATGTATTCACCATCCGCCAAATTAAATGAACCTGACCTTTGGTCACAACTTACAATGACTAATCGGTGTGTGTTGCTTCATAAGCAACTATGTGAAGTATTGTGACTAAAAGTGACTAATCTCGTCTTGTCTTGTCTTGACTAACCGGTGTACGCCTAGCCTAATAGAAACGTGAAATGGTGATTAGACTAAGCTATACTAGTCTTGACAAATTTCAAGGTGTAGTAAAAAATTCGTCTCTTCGAGGTAGGCCTATTCGTAACAAAGAGGTTCGTTTTATATTACCTGATAACTAAGATTCAAGGGGATTTCATATGATCAAGGAATTCGTTCTATCGAGCTTTTCAAATAAACTATTTCCCGTTATTTTTACGACCAATACAGACACAAACCTTCTAAATACCGGTGTTGTCATGTTCTAGAAATTTCCGTCAATAACTAGTTCATTGAAACACTCTCGCCTCAATGCAGTGAAGGTGAGAAAGTAACTTTTGCTGTAGCTCTGAATTTGACGGGCAGGCTGTGTATTGTGACACTGAGCTATAATACAAATCGCACTTTCTCTAGTTGAATGCTCGTTAATATACCTCTCTATAGAAACGATTAGCCAATTACTTATTGCGGTACTCCATAGATGTGATAGTGATAGGAACAAAAAAGAAAAACTGGGCTCAGAAACTAAAACCTTTGAGGGCAACAATGAGCGACATATTGTTGTTAACGAAATAAATTAATCCAGTAATAATAATTAGTACTTTGAATTTTTCAATAATCAATAAATATTTGCAGAAATTTTTATTTGTTAGATTATTACATCAATTTTTCTCTTTTTTAACAGGTGGTTTTCCCTAATTGGACTGGATTTACCTGTACGCTACTGAGGGTAAGAAAAATTTCAATGAATATCTTATTTAAATTCCATGAATTATGTCATACTACGGTATTTGATCAAATAATATCATCGGCAAAGTTCTATAACAAACAATCTTCAACAATTTTACTTGAAAATTATCATTTTATACCTTATTTTATAAGTTACTGTTTCAGCAATGCCTAGTACAGTACGGTTTTGTGTTTTGTAGTTACTAGTACTTCTATATTAGGCTAATTTGGTACTAAATAAATTCTTATGGTACTTATAGTACGATATAGTGATGGAGATATACCGTGGATATTCTTTCAATACAACATGGCTACTAGTAGATTTACGGTTTGATTCATCTACTACTTAGGGGTTGAAATTGAAACTTACTCCTACTCCCACTGTATTATTTTCTGTTTACCAAAAATTAACCGCATACTCTTCAACCATCACATTAAAATACGGTTCATTTCGTATTCGAAATGCCGTAATACGGTAACAGAAGAAGACATTTTGTATAATAATTAATATTGGTAGCAGAAAACAAAATTTCGATAAGCCACAAACAGCTTTAATATTAAATTCCTTGGGTTTTACTAGCAAATCCACATTTTTATTATGTATTTTATACATCCCAAAAGACCATTTTAGAGCAGATTATTGAGCAATCCACGAAATCTTCAACAAGCTTACAATTATGTATTCTACAAAGATTTCCACTCGAAAGCAGAGATACAACAGCTGAAGCCGTACTGTAGGTGAGTGCAAACCAGCTATGTAGCAAAATTTTACTGTTACGACACAGACAATGAAGAACTTTTGCTCGAGGTAAGTGCCCTTTTAAACGTATGAACGCTTGCAGACGATCCCCCTACAAAGAGAAGAGAGGTAGAAGGTGAGGGAGAAAGAGAGGAAAGGATTGGGGAGATGAGAGAAAGAGAGAGAGTGATAAAGATGATGCTTGAGGGCAACAAGGTCAGACTGAAGACGGCATCTCTGAAGTTCTCTGTTGTAGTAGTAGGTGCATTTACAGTATATATATTTACATAGTATATAGGTGTATAAATACCAGTATTGGCAAAATAAAAGAGTTACCGCGACAACACAGCATCTACTGACAGAATTGTACATGGTATGTACAATTGTATGTAAAGTTTATAGTATGTACAATTCTATGTGTTCTGACTGACCGTTTAGAGCACTCCCCCTCCACACAGTTTAGGAGCGGTGGGGTGGGTGGAGGAAGGCACCGTCAACTTCGAAAAGTTGTTCCCATTCGAATTTACCGTAACGTTTTGACTGCTAGGCGGGGAAGGTAGAATGAGGTGGAGAAGAAGATAAAGAAGAAAAAGAAGAAGATGAAGGAGAAGATGAAGAAGAAGAAGAAGAAGAAGAAGAAGAAGAAGAAGAAGAAGAAGAAGAAGAAGAAGTAGAGTAGTAGTAGTAGTAGTAGAAAAGGGTTGAATGAGTGAATAAATGATGAATGAGGAACGGCGGAATTTAGTGAAAGAGGAATGCGTATAGAAAGGAATAGGAAGAAAAAACCAAAGAAAAGTAGACGTAGAGCAATAAATATTCAGATATAGGAAGTGGGTGAATGAGAATCTGAAGATGAAAACGAAGAAGGAGCAGAAGAGCAGGATGTAGAAAAACGACAGAAGTTGAAGAGAAACAAGAAGATGCAAAAAAAGGGAAATATGAAAAAGAAGGAGGTGGTGAATTGGAAGCAGTGGAATAACAATTTTGGAAACTGTAAAAGAAAAAGAAGATGATGAAGAAGAAGAAGAAGAAGAAGAAGAAGAAGAAGAAGAAGATGATGATGATGATGATGATGATGATGATGATGATGATGATGATGATGATGATGATGTTGATGATGATGACGACGAAGAAGAAGATGAATAAAAAGAAGAAAAAGTAGAAGAATAAGGAGTGGGCAGTTGTTTGCATGTGCGATGCAATTATTATCGCTGAACTACCCAGCATAGGGTAACTTTACTACAAAAACCGGCTATATAACCATATGGCTGTGGCCAACTATATGCAAGGATATAATTCTATGGGCCTGGTCTCTTGACTGACCGGCTCCGATAATATGGTTTTACTTTTGATTATCAGTGATTGATTTCCTGATCAGGAGAATAATCTGGGGAGATGAATAAAAAAGAAGAAGCAATGCGCTAATCGAGTTCCGAATCCTTAAGTTTGCGTGTACAAAATCAACTACATATATCTTATTTGAACTAGATAATACATTTTCTAATACAGTTATAATATTGAGTGCAGCGGACATCTTTTGATCGGGATACATGCAGACAACTGGAAGCCAGCTGAGAACTGGTATTGAATTCTACAACAGAAAAGGATAGACTCTGAATTATCTCTGCTTCTAAGACAATATATTTGAATCTCTTGAAATATTGGAACATTGTCTATATACTTTAGTAAAAATAAAATAAGCTTTCTGTGCTTCTATCTATATAACTTCAACCATGGTATCTACAACATGGTAGTTGATAATTAATTTATACTGAATTTCATACCGTAACTCACTTGTATGTATAAATAAACAACTATAATCATTTTCTATACTCAACTTCATATCTCATCATCATCCTTCCCATTACCCACGCACAAGCTTAGAGCTTATGTGGGAATCATCCCTAGCAAAAAAAAATACTGGATGTATAATTCTGGATCGAACGTTAACCCAGGTTGGTAGTGATCGGGTATCAAAATGAATTATTTGCTAATAATGTTCATTAATACAACAGGGAGCAACCAGATGAAAGTTCATTGCCAGATACTGTTAGCTGGTTATATTCTTATTTGTTTTTTTTTCTGTCTGCTTAGCATGGAGGAATGACCTTAAAGGAAGACTGTTCAAGACCTCCACGTTAAAAGGGTGTAAAAGGACACAAACTAGCATTCCTAAATTACAATTTTAGATTCTGTTATCAAACTAATACCAATCCCACTCCAAATTAACGGTCAAAAATATACAGTCAACTAGCCCTTGCAAAATAAGAGAGCAGAACTTACTTCTAGAGCAGGTCTAGGCCAATTCCTTTTCGTTATTATTTCACTTGAAGAATGACGTTCAAAACTAGGCTTACCAGACGAACTGAAAAGCGATTGGATAGCACAGATTGTAGGGTGCGGCACTGATAAGATACGGGCCGGCCAGCCGTGCTTTCTCACAGAAGGAGAAAAAGAATAAGTGAAAGAAGATAGAAAATAGGAGAGGAACAAGAGATAGAAGAAGGAAGGGAGGATAAGAACACGAAGAAGCAAGAGATAAAAGAAGAGCATGTAGATAAAGGAGGAGAAATAGAAGAAGAAGAAGAAGAAAAAGAAGAAGAAGAAGAAGAAGATGATGATGCTGATGACGATGATGATGAGAAGGAAGAAAAGGAGAAAAGAACAAGAAGAGGAGAAGGACTAAGAAAGGAGAAAAAGATTAAATAGAGCTCTGCTAGGGTAACAGGGCACCATAATATCAAATTTATGCGAGCATTATCTTTTCATTTGTTGAACAGGGTGGAGAAGATGATAAGAAAAGGAATGTAATGGAATAGACTTTCTTTTGTGACCCAGTTTTGTGATTTGCAAAAGCTTCTTGATCTTCTTTTTTTATTCTCATATTCCTCGTCTACTACTTCTTGTTACTCTTCTTTCGTTTCTTCTCCTCTTCATCACCTTACCTCTTGTTCTTAAACTCCTAAATTCCCTCTTTTCTTCTTCTTCTTCTTCATGTTCTTCTTTTATCTCTTCCATCTTCGAGTTCTCCTTTCTTCTACTTCTACATTATTCTTTCCTCTCCTCTCTTATTCTCCATCTTCTTCTTTTTCTTCTAATTTTCTCCATCTTCTCTAGCTGCTCCTCCTTCCCCTATCTTCTTCTGCTCCTCTTCTCCTTCTTCGTGTTATTCTCCTTCGTCTTCATCTCATTCTCCTCTCTTCTTCTTCTCCTTCTCTATCCTCTCCTTTCTGTTTTTCTTCTTCATCCTTTTCATTGCGCATATTGTATCAAGGCTATTAAATTGTTATGAGGTGAGGATCGATTTTTAGCAACAGTTTATGGTGGCATCTTCTTCGTATTATGTGAAACATTTGCATAACATAACATAAGCATTACGTAATGGGGTCTCCGTATAGGGCCTACTGGAGCATAATTTAAGATTCATTTATGCTGTTAGAATTAGGATTGAATTCGAATTGAGATAATTTAGAAAACGTTTATCATTGCAGTACTGTTTTACTTTCTATTTTGCGAATAAGAATAACTCCTGCACTAATACATTTAGACGGGTGATTTATTGGCCCAATTGACTAACCCAGTGACTCTTTTAGGTGAAATTGAAATTAGAGTGTAAGGGAAATATAGAGAAGTGTAAGGGGTGGTAATATGTACAAAAAATCAATTTTTGTTTGAATTCTATTGCAACTATGTATGATTTATACTCTGATTAAAAATGCTTTAGGATTGAGACCCACTTGGCCTTAGTGGTGGACCGCTCTAGGCCGATTCCAAATAAGTTTAAATCAAAGTATAGTATTGATTTTTCTAAATCCACGTGTGTTTTTCTACACATTCTATTATCGAATTGTTTTTCAATTTTCCAATAACCATGGTATTTTCATAGACCATGTATGTGTCCATGGACAAAACGTAAGGTAGCCAATCATCATGGAAGAACCTAGAATTTACCTGAAAATTACCTAGGAATTAATTTACCTAGAAATTATCTAAGAGTGTATTCAAGGACTTGGGCAATGCACAAATTAAATGTCCATCACCAATATTATCATCATATCATCAACTATTTTTTATTACTTATCTCATGTGATAACATTTTTTTATCTCATTCTTCTGATAGAAATGACTCATGTTCATACACGTTGCGATATACGGCGTATTATCCTCTATTACGCGAAAACTAGTCGGCCATTTTGTCGAATATAACCGCCATTTCGTGTATTTAGAAGTGACAGCCAATCAGGTGCTTGCAAAGAGGATTTCGACCAATCACGAAATGGTTACGCCCATTTAGCCCCTACCAAATTCTATAACGAAGGAAGGCGTGTTGGAAAACTTGAAATCAGAATTCAATTACCACTTATTTTAAAATATCTAAATTATCTTTTTTCAGTGTAAGATAATAATTTTGTTCTCAGTAATCTTACAGGAACCGAAAATTCTCCGAAATTGGGAGATTTGAAATGTATCATAATAATTTTTTTGTATAATTTTGTTGTCATTTTCGTACAGGGAACAAGAATCAAACAAGTTTTGTGTTCTATGCCCTATAATATGATTTATATTGTTCATGTTATTTGCAGCGTACATTAATTCGCTCAAAAAGTATACTTTTTCCGAACCAAATCTCGCTTTGAAAGATTCTAATAATTATGATTGTATCAGAACTAGAACTACAATAGAATTACAACAGAACTGTTATAAGTGTAGGATAGTATAGGAACAGAATTGTTATTTGAATGTATCAACTACAAAATCTCGTAAATTTCCTACATAGTTCTCTGTTCTCAAAAGCTATTCAAGAATTTTTAAACTTCCCTTGCGCCTCCTTTAACTACTTTGTTGACGTCAATGAAATTTATTCAACGAAAAACATGCTCTTATAACACTCTTATTATAACACTTCAATTCAATCAATCAATCGTTGATCAGCTTCTATGTCTTTCATTGGGTAGAATAATCAATAAACCAATAAAATTGAACAGTACAATCTTCTCTATCATCTCCATTCTATAATCTGTTGCCATGTTGTACGTCAGAAACAAACCAACATCCAACTTATGAATGAAATTTTAATTGATATTCTCCACTTCATTCACGTACTGACGGCGATGGCTTTGAATAGTAAATTTTGACGTCTTTTCCAAGATGTGATGCCAAGAATAACAATTGTGCAAGGAGGATAAAAATATTTACAAAGTGAGAGTCAAGCCAAGTTCTAGTCGAAAACGATAACAAAAATAATGATAATATCTATAATAATCAAAGCCGAAACCATGATTCTATCATCGGTTAGCTATAGATGATTTTATCTATCGCTTACCTCAGTAGACAGCTATAGTGTTTATAGTGGTATACTGTTTATTAGTAGATAGAATTCGGTATAGTTATAGTAGATAGCATTTGGAATGAGAGATGAATATTTTGAATGAAATATGTGTATTCCATGAGATGAATATTGCTTTATAAATTACGGTACGTATACAGTAATATGAATGAATGAAATATTTTGCGGACCGGAAAGCGAATTTCCGAATTATCTTCAATTACAAGGACGTTCCGCTATCAAAGAAAGATGGAAGCAATGAAAAGAAGAGGAAAGCGGATGCGACTTGAAAAAAGGTCGCGAATGATAGAAGAAGAACGCAAATGCGAGGAAATTAATATTTCGCAGAGAAAGAGAGATAGATAGACAGAGAGAGAGAGACTTTTTTAGAGAAAAAGAGGGAGTGAGTGGGCTAGCAAAAACAAGGCACTAAAAGGCACCAACTTCAAGAAGGAAACTAATGAAAAGTCGAAGGAGAATGAAGAGAGGAAATGGGGGAAAAGGAAGATAAAGAAGAAGGATAGAAGAAAGGAAAAGACTGCCAAAAATTTTCTGACGGTCTTCCGCAGTGCGTTAGTAAATTAAATAGTTTCATGCGTCCAGCAAATGGAGAAATGAATATTTTTGTTGCCTAAATTATTTAGGAGTGACGTATGGCTTGGAATGAGCTGGAAAAGCCATCTAGTTATCATAATATTCGCGGAATTTGGTGAGTATTTTTAAAAGCCTTCTCGGTTGAGTTTGATGATAATTATTATGATTCACGATGATATAATAATTCGTAATACCAGAGATAATTAGAAAACTAACTAGTAAAAATTTGAAATGTTGCAATTTTGTTTTTTCAAATAATTTCGTCATCTCTGATGATGACGAGACTATGAAACAAGTATTTATTTTTTCCTAAAAAAAAGAAGTGATAGTGAGAACATCAAATCACATTCAATAGAATTAAATCTGAAATTTCATTTCAACAATTTCACCATTTTTTGTAGAAGTGGGTAAATTACTACTTTAGTTTCATACAGTTTTCAATATAGTATGGATCTAGTAGAAATTTATTATACAATACATGGAATTTCCCCATCTTTAATCAAGATTTCTCAAGTGAATATACCATTCAAACTCACTATTTATGTTACAAGTAAAGTACAACTTCTAGTACAAGTGGGTAAAGTGCTACTTTAGGTTGATAGGTCTACATTTTTCAATATGGTATAGTAGTTTTGGTGGAAATTTATTATCCAATACCCGGTATTTTCTCAAGATTTCTCAAGTAAGTAAGGGATGAAAGCCTCTAGTGGTCCACAGTGTACCCGGGGGAAAAGACTCAGCCTAAGTGATAAGGTTGCACCAAGCGTTATTGTGTGACGATCACAAATGATGAGGGTGAGCTAAGAACTTCAATTTCATCCCCTCTTTGACATCAATTTCGTTCTCCCTCCTCCTCCTCTATCTCTTCCTCCTTCCTTTTCCTCCAGTTCCTTTTTTCTGTCACCGTTCTAAGGAAGTGGCTCCAAGGGACGTCGCTTCCTTGGTATGTGTCAACCCTCGAATTACTCTCACAATTTTTCATTCTGTGTCAAAGACAATAGAGGCGAACAAAATTGAAAGAGAGAGAGAGAGAAAAATAGAAAGAAAAGAGCGAGTGCGGATAGTGAAAACAAGTCTGTAGCCTGTGTGAAAAGACGAGATAATTTATTCAATGATTCTGTGAATTACTTTACTGTAAATTATTATAATTATGAATAATGAATAAGAGCTGTCCTTTTGTCCTGTCCGTCTGTAGAGTAATTTTCGTGGTCCTGATATCATTATCCAAAAATACTCTTTTTTTATCTTTTAGATAATTCAAAATTATCTCATAAATCATAATAATGACAATTGTAACCTTTCTAAGCATTTCCCATTCAAGCCACAAAGGTGGTTTCTTTGAAAATCCAAATGAAAAATTAAAATGTTCTATCTACAGAGGATCTATTCAGAATTGATACAGCAAATAGTATAGAAATTATATACTGTACTGATTATAGTCTATGGTTACATTTTTGTGTAGCCTATTAGTATTACCTGCTATTTCATGTTATACCCTTACCTCTTATGTTGTTTTCCTTCCCTTTCCTTGGCCAGGACTTATTATGAAACTTTCGTCTTCTCAATTCCTGAAACAAATAATACGATTGGTTTTTATATAAAATCTAGTCAGAATGAATGCAATTTTTTAAGCGGATAGTCATTTAGTAACATTCACTAGAATAGGCCTACTAGTAAACTTTCATGCAATAGAACACCAACAAAATTAGCCTCCTGTACATAACTACAATGTAGTGCATGAAATCATAATAATAATTGTAGCTAGTTGCTTACTGCATTCATAATCTGCTCCATATTTCAATGAAGTGCAAAATTATTAAGGTGAACCAGAAACCTTTCAAATTCACTACCATAACAACCTATCATTATTTCTGTCCTTTTTGTCCAGCAAAACTCTACTTTCTCAGAGGCAAGGTGACAGAGACAAACTCATTTCAATTCGAACTCTCTTTCTTTGTCTTGTCACTTGTGCCTTTCATTTTCTTCTCATTTCCATTGAGCCCTACTTATCTTGTCGTCCTATTTTGGGATGATGATGAGGAGGAGGGGAAGGAGGATGGAGAGGAGGAGAAAAAGAAGAAGAAGGAGAAGGGAAAAGAGAAGAAGAAGAATGGCTCAACTTGTTGGAACTCAATTTTGGGACTCTTGTCAGTTGTCCGTTCCTTACCATTGATGGAAACACCCCCCACTACTCTTTGTGTCAGTACTTACATAGAGCTTCAAAAGGTAGGGGTGGGGGTTCAACAGAGTCCCTGTCAAGGGGTTTTCGTTGATGGTTGGGGGCCAGGGTGGGGGCGTTCGTAATGCCCCCTGCCATCATCTATTAAAGTTTTGGAGCCAGCACCTTTGATGCGCCACAACTTTGATGTCGCCTTCATTTGTGTGTTTGCCTTTCGTTTCTAGTGAAGAGAGGATCGGTTCCTCTCTCTCACTCTCTCTCTAGTTTTTCTCTAAGCATCATTCTCTACTCTCTTTTACTCTTAACGAATCGAGAGATCAATGTGAAGATGGCTTTTCTCTTTTTCCGACCGGTCTATTTTGGGGCTCCATTATCACTGGAGACTGACAGGTGCAGTGAAGCTTTGGTCTTTTGAATTTCCCGCACAAAGTTCTGTCTGCTGGAACGTTTTAGAGTTGAGTTGTTGATTACAATTATTTGAGATCCCAGTCAAGTTGAAACACAGATTTAGTAACAAAACAACAACAATTAATACATAATTGATATATTTATTGATAGTTATTTGATCTATTCATTTTTTATCCTAGTATATGCGAAAGATAGACAGTTACAGCCTCCAGTGAACGATGTACCACCCAGAAAACATTACTCAAATTCTAATCAAATTCCTACGATTCAATCCTTTGTTAGGAAACCAAATTTCAAAGTTGGATCACTTTGCCGGATTACTTCACACAGAGAACACATTCCAATATCGAACCAAGTTTCTTCGAACAAAGGGAATCCTACATTGTAGAAAAGCCTCCTTGGGCCTTCTGCAACGAACGGCCTTCTCCCTTCGCGTTGGTTAACAATATTGTCGACTGGCGACCCTTATAGTGATGTGGGCCATCATAATAATTATTGATCAAGGGTAGACGATAGTGAACGAATCGAGTTGTGGTGGGGGGAGAGGGTTCCTCCTAATGTAGTCAGCGGGAGGGGGGTCTGTATCAATTGGCGTTTTCCATGGAGGGGAACAACCCCACACAATTTCATGTGGCCAATTGTATGTGTGCGCGCGCATGTTCATGTGTGTGTGTACCGTTGTTGTGTATATTTGTCCTTCCAACTCTCTCTAAACCTCTCTCTCACTCTCTCTAAACTCCCCATGAATACAACTCTCCACTTATAATCATTGAGGGGGCCTAATTAATCTGCCATCGTAATACATATTATACCAATGCTCGTTCATGTTATTATATACGGTCGATAAAATTTGTTTTGGACTGTTTTTATTACTTTGTGTCTCACTGTCAGCTTTTCAGCTATATTAATGTTGTGTGGCAATTTTGCAATCAATTTTCAAGGTCGTTGAGTGATTGTGTCTGGTCGTTCACTATCTTTCAAGGTTACAATCGAATTTTGGCTGTCATTTTTAGTCATTAATCGTTATTAACGATATTTATTGGCTGGTTCTTGTATAGATTTCGCTCATAAACGGTAAAAGTTATTTTTTTAATAATTTGTCAAGATAAACAGGCAATCGTCTTGTCCAAGGATGTAATCGCATAAATAGTTCAAACATTGAGGATATGTCCAATAGATTTCTATCAAAGATTTTGTCACTCCAAATAATACCGCAAGTGAATTATTGATAAAATGATGTGTTTTTATTCAATTTAACTCTTTTTCGGTCTTTTGCAAAAAAAAGAAATTGTTTGAATGAAATCGTTTTTATCCAGACGACAAGTGTGCAGTCTATTTGAAAAACATAATAGCTGATATTACAGTGTAATCCTAGTAAGATACAACCTCATATTTATGATATCGGTTCAAATCAAATGTGGGGTTCTTGTGTACGAGACCTCTTTTACGAATTTTCACTCACTACTCAAGTTCCAACTGAAACTTCTGAAAGTAGTAAAGAATTCTGAAGGTGATGAAAGTTAGTACAATAACTTTATCTTCATTAAGTTCTTCATTACACTATTCTTCATAATTTTCATTAATCACCATCATTATTAGTCCCAATCAACTCGTGTCATCAGTACTAACTTGACTTTTTCCAAAACAAAACTTTTTGAGGAAACACAAATTCTCTGTTCACCTCATCCACATACGGTTTTCACATACACAGTCTGTCTCTGGCACACACCGGCGTTCATGTAATCACTTTTGGCAGCGTTGGAAATCGATTAATCTTTGCCATCAACCAACAATGCATGACCATTGATCAATTCGATGCGGAGTGCTGCCTGCAGCCTGTGATGCTATGCTATCAAGGCCGGATCTCTATTGTTTCCAGTGTGAAAATTGTTGTTGCTAGCCGTTGAATACGTGTGCAATTGTGGTAGGTCGACTATAGGTAGGGCAATAAAGGGCTTGAATGCTTGAATTCAAACTTTTGTTGAAATAAATTTGAGTGATTTCATATGGTTGTTTCATGTATTGAAAAGCATGCACTTCGGAGATCGATGATTTGGTTGTTACCTTTTTGAAACAAAATGTGGGTGATTTTGTATGGTTGGTGTATTAAAGAATATGCAGTTTTCAGGCAGTTTAATGACTTTGATGCTTTTTATTAAATTGATAGGATGTATACTCATGTACTCATGTGTAGTCTAATTGAATATAATCATTGCTAGCATAATTTTCTTGAAAATTAACTTTCAATTTTTTTGAACTGAGTTTCACTCAAATTATGTTATTTAATAGAACGAATGTATTAATGTTTGGATGTTTAATTATTTGCATGTTGTTTTCTTTTTAAGTTGAGGGAATGGTTAAAAATAGGGAATTGTTCTTTCTTTTTTTTAATTAAGGCATTGCTAGAATAACTTTCTTGAAAATTCACTTTCAATTTTTCAGAATGAGACTTACTAGAAGGATGTCATTTGATGGAACTAATGCTCTAGATCGTATAATATTTTTAAATTTAAAATAAATTTTTGAATAATTTCTCTATGAACCCCGACTGAGCGTGATCCTACGTTAGTTAATTTGATTGGCTTTTGTGCAATAACCAGAAGTTTATTAAATTTTCTCAATATCTATTGACTCTTTGTTTAGTACTACTACTATAGAAATGAATTATCGAAATTTGGAGGCAGAGTATTGTAATTAATCTAAAACGTTCAAAACCATTATTATGGATCAAAAATGGCGTTGGGGACTTGTTGTTACTTCATCACCAGTTCACCTGCGTTCCTCTCCTTGTTCTTCTTTTTCTTTTCCTTCTCGTGATCCAGTTCCACATTGACTGCACCCACCATCATTTACCAATAATAAATATTCCGTTGCTACTTTATCTCCTGCTACCGGTGGTCATTCAATGTCCATGCCAAAAAAATGTAATCGTTACCAATTACCGCTCATAAACTCTCTCACTCTCACTCCTTCTTTTTTCAACCCCCTATTCCTCTCTTGGTCACTCTTTCTCACTCCTTTTCTTTCAACACTCTTCCTCTCAATCCCTCGTACTCTGTCTCTCTGATCGTATGTATAGTGTTGCCACTTATTACTTGGAACGCTCATTATCATTACTCGCGGCTCTCTTCTGGTATCATCACCATTATCATTATCATTCCTGAACGGTTTTCAGCTACCGTTGCCTACATACTTGCAAAGGCTGTGTCTGAATTAATTCAAGTGGCAAACTCTTGACCTGTTTATATGAAGCTAGTATCACAGAGAATGGTGAGGAAAAAGGAAATATCTGAATTATCTGTGCTAGTATGTAGCTACCTGTCTCAAGTACGCACTTTGAATGAAGTTGTGACAGTCAGTTACTGCAGTTGAATGGAGAATTAAAATACAATAAAATTGTACTTTTAAAAAAAAAATAGAAATATTAACTTAGTAACACAGTAACTGTTTTCTCGGGATCTGTTTCATTTATAGTTATTTCAGTTTGCATATTCAGTTTACCGATATCGATAGATGTTTATCGATTCGAGTTTATCGAAAGATCTTTTGATTCTATTTATAGTTAGTATCATAGACTAACCAAATATTGTAACAAGACTAACTAACTTAATATCAACATCAACCAAATGAATGGATTATTTATCTCTTGTAGTATTGAAAAGGGGATTGTCATCGAGAACAATGAGATCCAAAGAATGATTACCATGTATTTACTACCAATTGTATATTGCAATTTCTCATCTTACCTTCCATCTTATCTTACCAATAGAGGCAGTCATTCAATTCAAATATACTATTCAAATTTAACAAAGTTACTTTTTTATACAATAAAGTAAAACACCCACATCAACATTACAAAAAATTTAAAACGTCAACATTATTACATCATACATCAACATTAGTAACATCAACAGAACATTCAGATTAAAGAAACATAAACAACCACTATTATGATACATTGTACAAAACCAATCTTATCACTTTGCATCATGAATGAGTTTTCCCCAATCTTCTGAAAAGCTTCCGCTCAAAGCAACTGCATGGAAGTCTATCGAATCGCCGTTTTTATTAGACAACTGTATTGTGAAAGAAAACTTTCAGCCTCAATGTTTGATAACGATGTAGCCAACATTGGTTCCGATATTGATCAAGTGGTAGGCAGGCAGTCGTTTGCTGCTACAGAACAGAGCAGCGGCTGTGAAAACTCTCATAGAAAATAATAAGGGATGAAGATAATCAACCGAAGAATCCAATTAATTTCCCGGCCGCTCTTTTGATGCTACACAACTTCACTCGCTGCTTCACGTTTGTTTCTCTTCCCAATCCACTCTTCTTTCTCTTAGCCATCTTTTTCTTCTTCTTCTTCTTCTTCTTCTTCTTCTTCTTCTTCTTCTTCTTCTTCTTCTTCTTCTTCTTCTTGCTCTTCTTCTTTCTCTTTTTATTTCTCTTATCATACCTCCTCTTCTTCTTCTTCTTCTCTCTCTTCTCATACAACTTCTTTTTAAGTATTCGTCTTTTATGTGGGTTGTTCTTGAAGTAGTCGTTAATTCAATGGAATAGTTGAATCAACAGTTTTTTGTTATCAAAGAGTAGACTTTCCTCTTTTGTCGGCCAAAGCATTACGACCCAACTATAATTCGCTGAAGACAATGATTGTAAAATCACAATAGAAAAAATTTACAACTGGAATACATTGTTTATACCATTCAAATTCTTACTCCAGTAAAAAGGAACATAAAGTTGACAGAGACGAATTCATATTAGTTTTACTGAATTAATTATTGAAAACTCAAATTATTTACTCATTATTCATTTCATTAAAATCATTATAACGCTGGAACACAATGCTTAATTCACGTAAATACTTACTCCAGTGAAGAGCTACAAAACAATGACAGACGAACTAATATTATTTTTACTAAATTAATTAATTACTAACTCCAATTACGGTTTCTACTCATTATAAACATGGTAACGTTTTAACTAGTTCATCAACTACTTCTCGAAATCAGTTACATTCCGTTGATCCCAAACCTCCAACGATCCATCACTAGTTACTCCATTTCTCATTTCTCTAGTTTCCCCTGCGAAGAGGGGAAATGGGAAACCTACCGATGATGCTGTGTTTCATCATGATGCTCGGGGAAGAGAAGGGAATAATTGCGAGGAGATTGAAAGTGGAAAGCGAAAGAGAGAGAGAGAGAGAGTGAGAGCGAGAGAGTAGTAAAGAAGGAAATGAAACAAGGCAGGTTGTCTACTCTGCTCGTTCAGGGACAACAGTGAGATGTTTTGCCGGCAGAAAATAGGCGCGCTCCCTGAATTGAACGCTAGTTCCTTTTTGCTTTCCCAACCAGTTATCCTCAAGCATTCAGATAAATTCTCGAGTTTTCTCTCTCGGCTGTGTTCCGCTGAATTTCCTAAATCACCGGAAAAGAATCTTCAATTACTCTTGAAAGGTTGGCGTAGGCTAATCCCCCAACACCTGCAACGTCCTCATTCAACTAAAGTAATATTATGTTGAAGTTGAAACACAGTAACGCATTCATGTTCAGATTACTTGGAATAACTGCCGGTTACGCAAACCTCGATAATCCTATATTGAAATATAAAACAGTAATCAGTGATCAAATCATTAATGTAGGAATTTAAGGTCATAAAACAGGCTGCATTTTCTTACAAAAAACCAGTAATCAATGATTAATCCGAATTGTTAGGAACAATATTGAAGGATGGGAAGTTGGTATTCGCTCCATGCTTGAATTTTTTCATCCGTGAATGATCAAAGTAATGTTTTTAATATGGCGACTAAATAGCCGAGCATAGTGGGTGAACCAGCTGCCATCTTGGAAAAGTCTGCTGTACCAAAGCTTTTTAATTATTTGACAGGAATGTGTTGATGAATAAACTTTTAGTTTCAATTTAAATTTGTAGAAATTGAAATACTGTAAACCCAACTAACGGGTCGGTCTCAAAATGTATCAATAGATCTATTTTAAAGTGATAGTATGAGAGTAGAAGTGTTTTACATTATTAGAAGAATATGAAAAATCATTTTAGTTTCAGATAAGACTAACTAAAAATCCAGTCAATACTAATCGAATCAGCAAAACTGACCAGAAAGTGATTAAACCAACAAATACTGTCAAAATAAATTATTAGAGTGCGTAAGTAGTAAGCTTGAGTTACAACGAGCAATTTGATTGGCAAATAGGCCACCATTTTTAAGATTTCAACCAATCAAAAGGCAGCACTTGAGGTCGAAATGAAGCTTACGCCATTATCTGCTAGTAGTTTCTTATTGGCTGAAGTCGTAAAATGGTGGCAGTTGAACTCATCAGCCAATCATGGCCTCACCGGTTTAAACATTTCCTAATTGTGTACTTCAATAGACTTAAATAGTTTCAATTTAGTAATTTTCTTCTACTCCATCATTAAATTAAGTTCCATTTTCTTTATCGATAGAATTTAATAGTTTTACTTTAGTAATTTCCTACTTCAACAGCAAATAATTTGCAGAAAATGGAACTTAATTATTAAGTTCCATTTTCTGTATTTTATATTTAACATTCGTTTTGTAATGAAAATTTAGGTACACCTACAGTGAATCAGTGAACAAATACTATGATCTACACTAAAATTAGTACAATTTGAATCGTAAAAATAACAAACTCAGTTCCAGTGAATTCAAAGAAGATTTAAAGAAATTAAAGGAGATCAACCTGCATCAAGAGAAAATTACTTCAAAAATCAATCACAGCCTATGGTTTAAAAAACGGGAATAGACTTCAAAATCTTGAATAACTTGAACACGTTCAAAAAATCATTCGATCAAAACCTGAATTGTATAGGCGTTGGCATTATGCATTGAAGCATTTAAAAATAGAAAAGTTCCAACCGTAACAAACACGTGATGCAAAATAATATTGACGACAGTTCTCCGTTCGATTTGGAAAGGTGTGACCAGGTGAAGCATCAACGGTTCTTTTCAGGGCCACAATAACAATGATTGTGATGATTCATCTCAGCAACAATAGCGACTGGACAGAAGCATAGAGGTACAATGTCGCTTTCGTAAAAAAGTTCAATTCAAAATTCTGCCAGCCTTTATCATCTACGGACGGACACGACAGACAGCAGCTTTCCATGTTATGCACACAATGCTGTATGTATAATTTCTAAATGTTTAATACAATGCTTGTGCGGTAGGATCCCGTTAATACGAAAACGGAGAACCCGGAATGAAAGCATCCCGTTATTAGATTATTTAATGGCGGAACATATTAAATAAATTTTTATATCAACAGTTCTCAATAGTTGTTGAATTTGTGAAGTCTGGAGGAGAGAGGAAAAACAATTGAGGATCGGCTATTTTGCGCTATATATACATGTGCATCATGTATTGAATATTTAAGCTTGTATTTAACATATCAATACATTTGCATCATGTATTGAATATTATAAAGCTCTGCTCAGGCACAACGTTTTCATTATGTGGAGCGCATTCATCTCAGGGATCATTATCTCATCTTCGATTAGAGCCTCTGACTGAATTAAGCGAGTCAGATTTCAGCGGTACACACGAAAAATAAAACTATCTTCGATTTTTTTGCTGTGGAGATGCCCACATAAGCTCTTAGCTTGTGCGTGGAAAATGGGAAGGATGATGATGATAGATGAGTGGACCTACAGCTTTAGGTGGGTTTCGAACCACCGGGAAGAGATTTTGATTCCCATGAATGAATGACATTCAACGGAAAATGGCTTCAAATGAAAGTGGTCACTCATACAATGGGAATAACAGGTGCGAGTTTCTTATCTAATCTTGCGATTAGACACCGGCACGACCACGAAGCCAACCCTCCCATATTATATATAAATGAAACTTCAAATTTTATATGACAATATTCACCATTTATGTAACCGCTCCACAATTTGTCATGAATCTCCACAATTTAAACAAAGGACAAAAAAGAATTTTAGAATTTCCAAGTTGACATTGAGCTTGTTTTCAAGACAGACAGAACAGGGGCAACATGTCGTGCGGTTGGCTAAATTAACCATTAGCCAAGTTTCAGAGTCGACATGTTCACAGTAATGCATTATTTCGTTGAAAAGTGGTGACAGACAGCTAGGTGCGAGCAGTGTGTGTGTGCCTTTATTAGTGCGATGTAGGTCGTCCTTATACATAATGAATGTACTTATATGTGTATACTGTTGTAGCAAGACGATTTTGTTATGTTGAACCGTACATGTCAATCAACTGTGGCTTCTAAATATAGTCTCAAGTATTGGTAAATGAGAATGGGAGACGTAAGTGAAATAGTAAATGATTATATATTGATAAGAATGATGCTGGAATGAAGAAAGAGAGAGAGAGAACAGTAATGTAGCGCACATTTGTCAAACTTTCCTTGTATAGGTCAGACAACTTTCCCTTTTATCCCAGCTTTTACTGGAATGTATTTTCCTGTTTTGTTACAAGTTTAATGTTGCCCAATATTTGTGAGTGCGTGTTACTTTTGTGTGCTATTATGACACAAACAGATCAATGAGTTTCAGACGCTTTTTGAATATTGAATAGGAGTTTCGTTCAAAGAAACATCCCCAACTCGCAATGATATCGGGAAAATGGTTTCGACGTATTTCGTTGCGTATTACCTGCTTCAGTGTTTTCCTACTTGTGTGCTAATTCCAGAAATTTTCCTATTCCAAGCATTCTCTAGCTTCCATCTAAATATCAACAATGATTCTCCTTCTTACAATTCCAAATTCCTCCTTTTTATTCTAACTGTATTCTTTATTCTCACTTCTCTATAGTCTGTATTCTCTACTCTTACTTCTCATCAATACTCCAAAAAAGAATAGTATTCTCACTTCTTCGTTCAATCGTGAGACTCCCAAATAGAGTGCAGTACGGATTTTCAAATTTGAAACAAAGTTAAAATCATCAGCACTCTTCAAAACACTCTTGGCCCCAAAAGCAAGCAATGCGCACATTTGCGTTCGTACAGGACACAAGTTCCAAGCAATTTGTTGGCTGCCAGGATTGCAACGTAATTGTCGAATAACGATAGCACGCAGATTAAGTTGGCAGTGCGCCTAGCAATCGCACTGTTTCTGGATTGTTTTCATCCCCCAACCATAGAATCATCCCCAGAATCAGTCCCTAACATTCCCCCGATATCTCCAACATGCAGATCAAAAGTCATGGAAGCATACGGCTTGTTCACTCACTAAGCAGTTCTGGAACCTGGATATCCTAATACTAACGAATTATGTTGCAGTAAATGTTTCGTGAAATGCATAAGATATGGAATATAGGTTACAATTTTAAATATGAAGCATAAGCATACTATTAAAAAAAAGTAGCGTTTGATAAATAATGGTGTTTCGCATAGTTGTACAATAGACTTACCAAATATATCTGGTTATGAATATTATCTCAGTCTGGTAATCAATATCATACACTCATCGTTCTGTAGTCATGTGTGAGACAATATGTCTCCCTAACAATCGTATTGCAAAAACAATAGAAATTTTAAAATACAAGATGAATAAAAGATTATATGAAAAAAACCTCTTATCTGGATTGTTTGATCAAAATTTGGGTCACAAACAGTTATGTGCGAATGCCTGTTGTTTCTTCTCACATTGTAATGTACGCTATTTATTGTCAATACATGATTGAATATCAAATAAAAGTGATAGACAAAAAGAATTGACGGATAGAGAGTGCAAGTGATATAACTAATAGTATGGATATTGGAAATGATAGACAAAACACAAACAAGACCGAATATTGCCTATTCTCTCCTGATTGGTCAGTAATGAATTTTTAAATTCTACCAGTAGATGGCGTCAGTTACTGGGTGGTGACTCTAACATGAGATTGTGATAACAAACTGTGGGACCGATAGACCAATAACAAACAAGCTCCATATTGAGGCTCCGCCTCCTGTCACCTGGTTAGTCAACAACGTATTTCTCAATTCTAACGGTAGATGGCGTCAGTTACTGGGTAATGAACAACTCTTCAACTCCTACATCAGATTGTGCTAACAAGGCACGGGAACGAAAGACCAATCACTGACAAGGTCTGGATTGAGGCCCCGCCTACTCTCTCGAGACTGGTTAAGAATGTATTTCTGAATTCTCCCTGTTGATGAAATCAGTTACTGGGTGATGACCTATCCGACAATGTAGATTGCAGAAGTAACCGGGTTAATAATTCTAATTCCAGTAATAATTCCAGGTTAAGTTAATTCCAGTTTAATGGTGGAAAATTGCTCATTTTACTACTATTTTAGTAGCTTATAAAAATGGGGGGAGAATTTTAAAATTCTTACTATTGTTAAATAAGATAAAAATAATAATTATAAATTATTATTTGGAGTATTTTCGATGATATGTTAATATGAACATTCTATTCCAAATAGGCTACAAAATTGTAGCTTGAGGGTAGTGGGTATTAGATATAATCATACACTAATACGGATATGGAATGGATTATCTCTGTTAATACAGCCAACATCAGTACAATTTATAATGTTGCCTCCAGTATTCCCTTACACCATCCCTCATCTACAGGCCTAAACCACCCCAACTCTTGCATTGGCACTGTTTCTATTTACAGTACGCCCACCACTGAAAGAGTCTCCCCTTTTTGTAAATTAAGTCTAGCCTCTGGAAGCCCTACTGCAATCCTCCCTTCTTACTGCATTTCCTTTTAGAAATCCTTTTGCGGGCTTATTGATTTTTGCTTGTCTGCCATATTCTCGCGTCTGGTTAGCGTCTCCACGTTTCCGTTCACATTTCTGGATGTCATACTTTTTATTATTAAGGGTAATTTATTAAAAAGGGACTTGAGGAAATATATCTTGAAAATTAATAATATCGGCTAACATGTAGACGCGTTTGTAACGTTTTTGTGATTTTAACAATTCTCATACTGCTTAGTTATTATTACCGTTTTGAACATCAGCTTTGTTTATGATTACTTTTTATAATTCTCATCTATTATATTATTATGATGAGACTATAACATCGATGTAATGAAATTGATTTTACACATGTAATGTTCTATTATGTCTTTTTAACATGAGAGGTACAGAAGCACTAAATCACCAAATCGTAGGCTACTACGAGAAATATTTTTTATGGAACAATATTACTGTGACTTGCCAATACTACGAGGAAATATTTATTACTTTGATAATTATTTTAGCTGGCATTGAATTTATTGAATGAATTGTGAGTAGTATAGAATTGTTACTTTTGGAACCAACTCTGGAACCAAGATGGCCGCTGGAACCAAGATGGCCGCTGTAACCAAAATGGCCGCTGTCACCAAGATGGCCGCTGTCACCAAGATGGCCGCTGTCACCAAGATGGTTGCTGTAACCAACATGGACGCTGTAACCAGAGCGTTCTCTGTAACCAACCTATTCACTGTAACCAAATCTGATTATGTCTCCAAAATGGCCGCTGTAACCAATTGGAATTCTGTAACCAAAATTGACGCCAGCACCACAATGGCCGCTATCACCACAATGCGCGCCGGCACCATATGTGACTTTGTCACCACATTAATTGCTGTAACCAACATGGCTACTGCATCTTGTGAGAACAGGCGGATCATGAAGACAAGATAGAACCTCACCCAGCTTATCTACCGCCCGCCTTTTTTCAAAAATATTCTCCCACAAATCGGTTGATTAGCAGACCAGCTGACTATCTCACACCTAATTAGAACCTAATAATTACATCACCATTATTTTTCTCAATTTCTCATTAATCATATTCATGAGATTTGACTTTGTCACCACATTAATTGCTGTAACCAACATGGCTACTGTATCTTGTGAGATAGCCGGATCATGAAGACAAGATAGAACCTCACCCAGCTTAGTACCGCCCGCCTTTTTCAAAAAATATTTTCCCACAAATCGGCTGATTAGCAGACTAGCTGACTATTAGAACCTAATTACGTGTGAACATTATTCTATTATTCCTGCTTCAAAAAGTTGGCTTATTATAGATGAAATCTCAGCTGAATGGTTATCATGACCAGCTGACTGTGAGCCTATCAATAAAGCTAATCTTTCAACAAGTTCATCTGCATTGTCAAAATATCGTAATTTCTACATAATCATCATTATCATCATCATCATCACCGCTACTTTCATTATTACGTGATAATCTCACATCTCCAGGAAGATTACGATAAAATGATTTATTCATAGTGTTAGACGAAGAGGCGATAGGATTTGTACGTTCACTTCGTCCTCCACCTCCTCCTCCTCCTCCTCCTCCTCCTCCACCTAAACCAGAGTCATTCAATCGTCTGTGCAGATCCCCAATTGATGATAAGTTTGCTAAACTTGTTTGATCATGAGATTCTTCGGTCTTTCTTTTTTTTCGAGCAAGCAGCGGGGTGGATGAAGAGAGCTGTTGCATGCCATCATGTTCTTGATCTTCATCACCTACTTGCCTCTCCCGTCTACTAAGCTGAAAAGATCGCACATTTCTTCTTCATGATCTGTTCTGCCTACCAACATCACTTACATTTAACGCTATATATGTAAATATTTTTTGATAACATGTTTATATTTAAATCCTGCTCCGGTTTTCAAATTATTACGTTTATTCAAATGAATACGTGTCTGCGTTAGTATTCGTTTATATTGTCTTATCGAGCTTACACCATATAAATCTGCATCTGGTTTATTTCGAAAAATGAGTTCTAGCAAGCCGTGTGACAATGGATATCTAATTGCATCTACATATAAATGCTTATTGTCGAATCTTACAACTGAATTAGGTCCGAATTTAAACTGATTGCTTTTCTTATCATAACTTCCAAAAGAAACGTTTTTCTTTTTACAAGAAATTCTTGTATATATTTTGCGTTAATTTCTGTAAATTACTCTGTGGGTATGAATTATCATCATCAACTATATCATCATCATCATTATCATCTGAACTTATCACCACCTCATTTCCTTCTTCTTCTTCTTCTTCATACTTCTGTTCAGCATTTTTTCTAACATGTTTCCTATTATTATTATTATTATTGCGATTATCAAAAGAAGATTTCAATTCTACAAGTGGTTTTATTATTGGGCTAAATGTATCTTGTAAATCTCGTTCATTAGCTCTTCTGCTACTAATCAACTTTTTATGTTTATTAACAATTGAATTTCTTAACTTGCTAATAGTATTCTGTAACAATTTTGATTTCGTCTTTAATTGATTACGAACATGATGATTACGAACATGATGGCTATCTAAATTACCATCAGCAACTGGGTTACTACTACTACTACTACTACTACTCAACTTCGTTAGCGACTTGTTTTTCATCCTGACGCTGTTCACACATCTAACGCTTAATACTAATAAATTTCTTCAGCGCACACGCGCACCTGTATTTTAGCTAATAATAATTTCACGTTCAAAACCATTCTTATATTTACCGCTTTGTGGTGTTAATTCAAGATTGATTGTAATGAATGCCCTCTTATTAGATCTCCATACACTATCACACATTTTATGAAATGCTGAAAAACTCATGTCTGATGCAACATAATCTCTAAATATTAACTTTAAATTTTGTAAATCAGTTCGAAATAAAATAATATAATTAACATTGTCACGTAGATTATGTTTACCTGCAGCGGCAAAAGATTGAACCAAATAAGCTAATCAAGATTATAATGACGTCCTATGCAGAAATAAGATGTAATTTTCGATCGACCTTCAAAGATAATGTCATCGAAAATAACCAATGAATTTCTTCTCAACTTTTCTGGCGGAGGGATATTGTCAATATCCCGCTCATGAATAAACTAATATTTTTAAACTCATTAAAATTTTTTTCAAGCATTCTATATTTTGTCTTATGTAATCATCTACTAAACATATTTACATTTTTAAATGTTTATTTATTTTCATTAACAATCAATGATAATAAGAGATGTTTTTCCACAAGCTGATGGCGATAATTAAACAACGTAATTGAGCAGGAAAATATCTACCGTTTTTTCTATTCTTCTCACAATTTGATTGTGAACTAGAGTTTAACAATAATCCATCAAAATCTAGTAGACTAATTTCTTGCTTTGATGATGATGATGAATTTTGTTTTTTACATAATGTTTTAGAAACTTTTGAATTAACCGACATATTGAGAAGTAAATAAACTAATATCGCTCTCTCACATGATATGCGCACGCACAGTCTGACATCTGCTCATCAACTAACTGAAATATGTTAATATCTAATAACTATATGGATGAGGAGTATGCACACATAATAATAAACAAAGGTATATTTATATGTGCAATTTATTTTTTTTTTTTACAAATCCATATCGTCTATAGTGATGGTTATAGTTATACATTGTTTATAGAAATATCTTAAATTAATTACTACTACTAATTACAACGAATAAAACTTACATACAACTAACACAATTCCAAAATGATTATTATACGTTTTACAATTAGCAACATATATTACAGTAGGTTGTTTTTGATTAACACAATAATTTAGCCTTGACAGCGCAAAGTTTTAAAATGTCTGTAAAATTCAACAAATTAACCAACATTTGTTTTCTTCTTGGTTTTTTCTCACCAATCTTTTTGGGGGAAGATATCATTGTTACAGGTATGTGAAATTCACAATTCTTCAGCTTTTCGAAAATCATTAATTTTCCTAGCGTAATTAGATGACAAACACAAACATTCTTGTTCAGATTACAATACAAAAATTTACATGAATTTGCATGTGCTGCAATTTCTTTTACAAGCCTGCGTTTATTTTTATTCTTAGCATCAAAAATACAATGTGAAAAATGATCAATTTTATGAATATCGCTGTAGAGATATTCTTCTGCACTTAATGCATTATTGACAGACGACAACACAGCCACATGAGAGTTTACTAACACATCTAAGTCACATTTTCTACGTTTTTGTTTTGTCTCTACTGAATTAACTGAGTCTACTATGGTTTTGAAATTTGCTGTGTAACATCATTTGATATATCATTAGCTGTGACAAATCATCACAGCGTACATCATTATCAAAATCAGCAGATGATGATGATGATGATGATGATGATGATGATGATGATGTTATTTCATCTGTCTCATTTATATTTTGCATATTTTCTTCATCTGTATGCTGTAAAAAAATACACATATATAATTTAGCTATATTTTTATACGGTCTCTCTATCTCTTTCTGTTTCAAACATTGCAGTCTAGAACGAAAAATCAGTTTAACAAAGTATTCTTTATGTTACTAAATTTTCCAATGGAACCCAAGAATTAAATTTATCTGAAAATCCTAACCATCGAATTAACGCATGATTATTTTTCTTTCGAATAATTTTTTCAACAAGATATACTTTTGTTCTGCTGGTGATAATTGAGTTTTAATAATTCATCTGCATAAAATGTTACACTAATATCATTATATTCACAATCGCCTACTTTATAAACAATAGTGTTAGATGATTTTATAAACTGTGTTACAGAAAAGCTCGGGTGTATAATTCATTGTATAACCCTTTTGAAAAATATGTTTATGTTTGCTAATACGGACAATATCATTAACTTGAAATTTGGGTCTATTAGAATTTTTGGTAGTTTATCTAAACGTTTCTTATGAAAACTATTGATTCTTGACAACACAATATCACTATTATTTTTATTCACCTGTGAAGGTGCCATACCAATTACTCTGTGTTTTCGATTGTTATATTCAGAAATTAATTTATCTATATAATCAATCCAATTATATGTCCCATTTGCTGTAAAATATTTAAATAAACGAGTTTTCACGCTGCGTATAAAGCTCTCTGCCATAGCCGCTTTTTGAATGCTGTAAGTGCTATATTGATTAATTTTAAATTTATCAACTAAAGCTTTAACGTGTGGATTATAGAATTCAGACCCGCGGTCGCATTGTAAATTGCGACATTTTTCTGCACGTAAAATGCCTTCAAGCGCTCGTGCAACTTCCTTGCCACCTTTCGTTTTCAAACCAATTGCATAACCTTTCTTTGAAAAACAATTAACTGCAGCTAGAAAATATTTAAAGTTTCTATTATGCTTTGATAACGATGATAAGTCTCCTAAATCAATTTGAATCAGGTCATGTTGATTCTTAACAATCGTTGGTCTAGTTATAAAATTTTTTCTAACTTGCTTATGTAATTCAATGGCGATTTTATTTCAAACTTGATTCGATGCAGGTGTAGCTAATACAATCTTATTCGCTCGCGGCATAATCAACTGCTTCTCCTTCTTTTTTTCTTCTCTTCTGCTCAATACGACCGTTTCCGGACAACTGTGCATTTCAAGGATAACCAGTCACTGAGCTGTCACAATGCAACACAACTTGTCCAATAAATGAAAATCAACTTCCCGCTTTCGCTCTCTCTGAATGCAACAATATTTGCAGACAGACAGACAGACAGACAGGCAGGTGTTGTTTGCCAAAAAATAATTTCAGTTCAGACAGTGTGAAAATTTCTTTCACACTATGCTTCGAGATTATAGCGAGTAAGCATGATCTGTCAGTACAGAAAGACGTTTTCGTTTGATTGTGAGAGCTTCTTCGTCTTTGTCCTCTTCGTCTCCTTCTCCTACTTCTGCATTTCTTTTTAGCTCTCTGCAGTTGGCGCTGAAATCTGAATTCAATCTCTCAATATCACAGTGCCCCCATGCTTTCGTGGATTCGGAAATAGGGTTGATCCAGCGTTTGCTATCAAGCGGTGACAAAGCTAACTTCTTTTGATTTATAGTAAACAATTCATGCAGCTTACTTTTATTTGATTAAAACTTACATAGTGCAAAGTTTTGTTGAATAAACAATTTTGTAATGCTCGAACGTCAATCTATGCTTAACTGTGTTTGGGTACACCTTTTGCTAGTTTCTTGACATCAAGATTAGCTACAGTTTGCGATGATAATGATGATGATGATGATGATGATGATGATTGATCGTATGCATATGTGTATGCATACATTTTGAGCGTAAACCGCAGAAAGAGTATATTGGACGCGATCCAAGTTCATCCTTCAAAATCCGGAATTTTCAAAAGCGGGTGAATAGCACTTATGATTTTTTGGATAGTTGGAAAAATCGAATCTTTGTGGATTTAATTTCAGTATTTCATACACATCGTCACAATGTGTTATGGAATAAAACAGACTATCCGTATCTGTCATACATAATTTCACTTCAGAATTTTCAAAGATTTTCAATATATAATTATAGTGAAAATCATAAATTTCATGTTTGCGTAGTCAAGTATCGTAGCACCCAAATATAGGGGCTTGTTAAGGTAGCATTCTGTTTTTGCAAGACTTACACCGACTACATCATTTCCAAATTGATACCAGTTTTTACCGTTGGTTTGCTTATAACTTTATCGAGTTTAGTTGGGTTTGTAATTAGCTTAAATTCACGATGTTTGCGTGTATTTTCACACGATTTTCGAATATCGAGTTCACGTTCAATTTCCAGAGATCTCTCTCAAATTCATTGGTAGCCTGACGCCTTAATGATGTGTTCATCTGAATAAAATCTCGCAACCAAGGTGATTGCTTATAACGCAAGCGATGAATTTTGTCAACTTTAGACCGAGCTTTGTGTATAGCCGTAGGTTCACAAGATTTAAAATGTAATTTTTCTTATCATAAAGTGTTGTCAAAAGTTTTTTGTTAGCTACATTACCACAATCTACATTTACACGTGCTCTTACGTTATCGAACTCACCACCCCCGCCGCCGCTGCTGCTGCTGCCGTGCGCCGCATGCAACACTGTCTGTCTCACTACTTGTGTGTTCTTCTGCTTCAATCTCTATATTTTGATAGTGTGAAAATAATTCTTTTGGCGGATAACCGTGATGAGGTGCGAGCGGTAGATCGCTGTGAAGTGGTTGAAGATGTAGCGGGTAAGTTAAATCACATTCAAGTGTAAAGCCATATGGTGAAGCGTTAACATCTATATCTTGCCACTTGAAATTAGATATTTCTTCATCAACCAACAGAATTCACCTTGTGGAATCGCTTTTCCTAAACAAAAACCATAAAGGTTATTTGCATCAAGGTATAAGAGAGAAGTGGATGGTTTTTTCTGATCAAAACATGACATAAATTTATTATTAGCTTGACAAAATCTCAAGCTAATTCCGAAAATCCACCTCTTAATCCCGTTCATAAAACAAATGTTTTCAGGGGATGTCAATAGTTGAAGTTGAATATTTGTTTGTTTTAACATTGCACACCATGCTAGGTGAGGGAGGCTTAGAAATTGAGCACAATCAAGTTCGTAAATATTGTAATATTTGTCGCGAAAATGTTCAAACACTGTACAAAAAAACATCTGTTTTCAAATAAAGATCATGGTATTCTGCAAAGTTCTCATTTCAAATGCTTCCCACACTTTTTCGCGTGCTGGTAATCTTCTTCGCTTATATTCTCATCAGTTAATGAGTTGAAAAACTTATCGCGAGCAGGAAGTTGTGTTTCATTGAATTTCGTCTCATCACACAAATATTAGTGCGGAAATGACCCTTCTGTAAAAGAAGGCTAATTCTCTCTTCATTTACGTCTGGAAACGAGGAATAAACTTTCCTAAATACATGTCTATTATGCTCAATGTCTGTATCACTATGCAAATTATTTACTAATGTTGCTAGTGATGTATTCAGAAATTGCAAACTATCAATGAATTTGAGAATACCAATTGACATTGTTAAGATCTTCTCAGATGATTGAGCAATGCAGTTTATTTTGTACTTTTCATCATCATATTTACCCAATGCTCTTATCAAAAAAGAGTTGTCATAAGATTTAAAATTGTGAAATATTACAGGAATAACAGCTTTCTGCTTAGCATTGACATTACAAACGTTGTGTGCGGGTCCGATGTAGCGCCCGGTTTTGTGACAGTGGTGGTGCACCTTTTTGTTATTTTTATTTCTATCAGATAATGAGGTATGACATAGACAACACACTGTCGCAGTTGTGAATGCAAATTTCTGTTCATTCGTCAGCTGTTCCATTGGGGTTTCATATCTCAGTTGCGGTTCCAAAACTTCAGCATGTACAAGTAATTCATCAATGAATTTTTCTACAATTGGTTCACCAACGTAAGAAGCACGAACTACTTTCGGCCCAAAATATATCTGAGAGTTATCTTTGACGATAATATAACAATAACCAGACGGGACATGTTTATTTAAATTAGTAGTTGCACTAGTATTTGATTGTCCTTGTTTTGTATGATTATCTGTCATATTATCATCATCATCATCTGCATTATCAAGTGAAGAATTGTCTTCATTGCAATCATTATCATCATTGCATGGTGTTAAAAATGCTTCAAAATCTGCATACACACAGTACAAAGATTTTATCGTTGCACTATAATCACGAAATTTCATAATTGATTCACGTTCAATTTCCTCACGGGTACCGCACCCTTTCTTGGCCGAATGACTTACATATAGCAATGTGTTTTCTAGATTCAATTCCCCATCTGATTGACCTGTGGGACTATGTACATCTGAAAACGATGCAGACAATATGGACATATGAATTTTTCATGCTTATTCTTTGTACTCCCGCTAATAATCGAGAAAGACCATTTTTCTGTTCACAGTATTAATAAGACAAAAATGTTTATTACCAAAGTCGTTGGTGAGCAGAAGGAGATATATAAGATATTTCCGTTCACGAAACTTTGTTATCCTGAATGGGAAAATTCTTTCCGTATCATTACAATAACATAGTATGTTTATTGCGATCTGTGGGTTCAATTTTTCAAAAAGATTCAAATCCTTATTAGCTACTGGGAATGTTAAACCGTCTACATTAACAATTGGCATAAGTTTTTCAAATCCTTAATACGATTATTACGCTGTATTAAAGTACGCCAGAACCGACCACAAAAAACACATGTTGTCTTCTCTGTTCTGAACATTTATTAGAGCCTTTTTGTTAGCCAATTTTGTGGGTGTAGGTATGTAGCTACTTCCAATAGATGAGCCGTATATTGGATTATATCTAACAACATGTACATCAGCGTAATTAATTTCTCCCACAACCCAACCCGAGCCATTTTCTGTGAATTGATCCAAAGAGAAAGAATTTTCTGTTTTGCTGCTTCAAGTTGTAAAAAATTCGTCTCTATTATCTTGTATGTTCAATAAAATAGCCGAATTTGAATTGAAAGATGGTGTAGCAGTCTTCACTGTTTCACCTTCTTCGAGAATTACAATTTTGTACAATGTCACACTCACCGACATAAACCATTTTATGCTGTTATGCAAATTACGTGATTTTCCGAGAAAATCATATATTTTGCTAGACAAATTCTCAATGAACAGTTTCAAATCTAATTGCAGTGAATTCGGTTTATATCTTGCTCGTGCTACAGTTTTCGCATACTATATGTATAACTTGTAGTAACTTCCATATTATTGCATTGATCCTACTGTATGTAATAATGATTACATGTGTTAATCATAATTCGAGAGAAAGAGAGAACTCGTAAAATGAAAATATAGTTAAATTAAAAGTGAAATACAATTTTAAACTTATATGAGGTTGTTTAGTCTGAATTTTCTCCATCCACTCTACGGATTGTCGGCTGCAATAAAGTTGGCTGTTTTGATGATGATGATGATGATGATGGTGGCGATGATGGTGGTAATGAGGATTATGATGGTGAAGGGCAGGTGTGAAGATCTTGTTTATCCTTGCTTGAGATGAATGTAATTCATCTGCTCCGCTTACATAATTTGCAGTGCGAAAATGCAGGTGCAATAACGTTCTCCTGTCCTTCCCACTGCAAGCTTCTGTGAAATTACAAAACAAACCACAATTCAGCTGCGTCTGGAAATACGAGTAGGAGATTTTTTCCAGTATAAATACAAAGTACAAATGTTTATGCTTCATCATTCTCAATTCGTTCATGCTGTTGCTTTCGTTCATCAATTGCTTTCGGTTCTGATATTAATTTCAATTATTCGTTTCGTTTACCAGTGCTGTCGTGTTATTGTGTACAATAATGTCTGATCAAGTTTTTAATCCTATAAGTTTCATTCGTGTTGCTATAAAAGAAATTAGGGCTTTTTCAATTGAACTTCTCACATTCAACTACAACTATCCGATTGCAGAGTGCAAGGATCGCTAAGACCAAATTCGGTAAGAGGCGGTACTACGCATTACACTGCCACCGTGGGAAACCGTGAAACAACTTCAGGAGAAGAAGGCCGCACTCGCGGCAGCTAGTGCGCACACATCCGACACCGATCCTAACGCATTCAACAAGGCACAGGCGAATGATGTTTGCAGAGGCAGCAGCTCTTGCAACACAGTCAGTTGCTGACGAATCAGCAATTGAGGGGCGTCTGGAGTGATTGAAGATGAGATCGAAATATCAACTATAGAGCAGGAAAATTACAGCAGTGAGAAAGAGGTAATTGACACTTTCCTCCCCGTCGTTATAATCAATTTATAAACGAGGAAAATATAACAGATTTTAACAAACGTTCATTCGAGGTAGTTTTCACGAAAAGCAAACGTTCATTCGAGGTAGTTTTCACGAAAGCAATACCGATTACACTAATGTTCAATTGATTGAGGTATTATCGTAGGTTAATTGTTATGTGTGCATAATGAAATTGTCACATGCACACATAACAATCGATCTAACATAATACCTCAATCAATTGAACATTTTTGTGTTCAATTGATTGTTTTCATGAAAAACAATGGAGGAAAAAGTTTTATGTTAATAATAAATTAACATTATTGACTTAAATGTTTTTTCATTTCACGTACCTTGTTTTATTGAGTAGTTAAGCAGCAAACAGCAGCAACTAGCAGATATATAGTACTTGTAGAAACATCAGCAATGGTAATAGTAGAACTGATCACAGCTATATAACAGCAAAATACTGCAGACACACAATCTATTGTCGATGTTGAAGTTCACACTAACAAGCCACAAACATATATAGAGAAAATGATTGTGATAGTTGAATGTAAGTTTTATTCGTTGTAATCGAGAAACAGAATATGCGTAACTATCTGCTAGAACACACCTCACACAATGATGAGCAGAGAGCTAATGCCTGCGTTTTTATACCAATATTTTTCTATGAGTGCAGGTGCGTGCATGTGTTTCGCATGCATGTCTCATCCGATGCGTGAAAAAATCGTTACTTTTGCCATTAACATATGGTGGGTGATGGCAGGTGCGTGCGCTTTCATCTACATGTTTCATCCTGTACATGAAAGTTCGTTACTTTATGCCATTATTATGCAGATAATACATGCGTCATTGCTCATTAAAATTAGTGCAGCTTCAATGACAATCTTGATAAAAATTGTTCTTTGTTTAGTATTGATTGCGGTGTGATAGTGTGAACATCAACATGTTTTGCGAAAATTACTCTGACGCTTCCCCATGTTGCTGTTGCAAGTTGAACGAATGTGATAATATAAATCATCATAGGTATAACACCCACTATCATCTTATAATGCACATAGACGAATTTTGAAAAGACAACAGAAATTATTAAATGTTTTGTATGTGTGCATTATAAGCATAGTTGTACTATCGATTTATATTACTGCATTAGTTTCAATTAATAAGTTATCAGATGAAGATACAAAAGAACACCGTTATTCACCTAATTCAACTCTCAAAAATTTGGTTTCAAACAAAAGTTTCACATTACAAAATGTTTCTGTTACGAATATTACTGATAATGTAGCAGACGAATCTGATTTGTTTTCAAATAATTTATCTTATAATGAGAAATTGAAGCGTGACTCGTTGGATTATATAAAAGCCTGTATATCAAGTGCAAAATATTTTAATATTAGCAATCACTTTAACGATGACATCGATAATTGGTATGACACTTTAATGTTGAAAATTGCTAGCGTTTGTGCTTTTAATGATGAGTATAGAGATTTTATAGCTGGGTGTTTTACACAAACATCAATAGAACACATAAATACAGTATTGAATAAATCGATGGTTTTCTGTGATAGGAGATGATGATGATGATGATGATATACGAAGAGGAAAATCTTGAAATGTATTAGCAAGGTAACAAACTATTTATCCATCTCTAGTTGTGAATTTCTCCAAATCTGATTCTTCAAATGCCAACTTCGATAATTCTCCAATCACACGCATTCGATAAAGTTACAATGCAACTTTGATTGTAGAATATATAACGGAATTAATTCACTAATATTAACAGTTGTGAACAGACAGTTATCAGGTGAACATTACAATGAGTAAACTTGTGACATTGAGTGATAATTCTAGCGAATTATATTTAACTCTACAAGAACCAATTCATTTAGAGAATGAATGGGAAATTGGGATGGTTAATTTCACATGTTATAATTCAATAGCGAATATTAATGAAGGTATTAACAATAAAATTATGTACGGTGATTTAGAGATTGCACTAAGAACTGGTGCATATGAAATTGAATCAATAATCAAAGAAATTAAAAAACATTTACCGTCTGATCATGGATTAAAAATAATCGAAATAATAACACAATGCAGTGTGAAATCTATTCAGATAAACCTTTAGATTTGAGTGCAGAAGACAGTTTGGCAGACGTTTTAGGTTTCGAACGAACATGTTTAGCACCCGATAAATGGCATTATTCCACACAAATAGTTAAGATTAGGAGAATAAGTGCAATACGAATTATGTGTAATTTAGCTAGTGGTTCAATTTCTCATAATGGAGACGAAAGTCATGTTATCTATGATTCGTACCGTCTGTACCGCCAGGATACTTGATGATAAGAAGACAATCACCAGTAATTTACTTAGCTATGAGTACAAATGTAATTACTAGCATTTATGTAAAGATAGTCGATCAGAACGGACGTCTAGTAGATTTTCAGCGGAGACAGAGTAAGTGTGTGTTTACATTTAAGGCAAAAGAAAAAGAAATGGGAGTTGTAGTGTATAATAATCCAACATCATCATCATCATCAAGAAATATTGATACAACACATGTAAGTTGTTATAAAAAGCGTATGAGTCGTATGCGCAAATCAAAAATCGCAGTTTACGTTCAACTACGTTAAAGGTAACACCTCGTTACGCAAGAATTCTCAGAGATTTAGGATTTAAAGTGAACCCTCGTCATGTCGGCGTTTAGTTAAATATTTAATAGTAATAATCAAATTAGTATTGACTCATCGATTCAGGGATAAGAAGTTCATGCCTTTGTACCATACACAAACTCAAATTTCAATAGTTCAGACGAAATAAGAATAAGTATTCAACAGTATGAATTATTCAGTTTACCTTGTGAAAGCTACTTATATGTGCAATTAAGCATAACTTGTAACACAGATGCAATTGTAAGGAAGCCAGATACCACACGGAAACAACAAAAGTTGTTCGGCAGCGTATACTGTTAATTCTAACCCTATAGCAAATTTGTTTTCAGAGATTCGATTCGATTTATCGGGTCATGAAATACAGCAACGTCGTTATCCAAATATTGCTTCACAAATAAAAGCATATTTATGTCAACGTGCAGGCGTTGACACGAATTCATTTGAATTGGCTGGAATTAAATCATCTGGCTGGAGTAATGCAGATCATAAATACCAATTTTAATGCCGTTGAAAATGGTTATGGGTTTTCGAGGATTTTCAACAAATTCTTTTACACATGTTAAACAAGAATTAATACTTGTTCGTACATCTCATGATAAAAATTTAATTACTAGTGCACAAGCAAAATACTTAAGTGTGAATATTAGCAAAATTTGTTGGAGAATGCCATTAAGTAAAACTCGCTGATTCATTGCAATTGAGAATGTTGAAATTATTGGATGATGATCACCCATTACCCATTGGGTTTAGACACTCTGAAGTTTTTGAATACCCGCTTACCTCTTTCAAAATCCCATAGTTGGGTGGTAAAACAGCTTCATTCCAGGATAGACCGAGTTTTGTTGTTGTCGGTTTCCAAACTGATCGAAAGAATCAGTATACAAAGACAATGGCTGAATTTGATGATGTATCAATAATTAATATGAAATTATTTCTTAATAATATATATTTTCCTTATGAGAATACCCAATCTAAATTTGAGATATTTTATCAAATGTTTCTTAATTTTCAAAAAGCTATTACAATTTAAAAGTTAGTGATGAATATGGTCTTGCATTAACATTTAATGATTTTAAGACCAAAGCGCCGTTATATGTAATTGATTGCAGCCATCAATTAGAACTATTAAAATCAAATGCAGTTGATATACGTTTAGAGTGGGAATGTAGTGTAGATGTAAGGCGAATACTACAGCCTATGCTATGCTAATTTCGATAAACTTCTCACATATAAGCCGCTTACCGGCATTGTGACGCAAATTTAGATTAATTCAGTTGGTAGACATGTATATGCATGAGAGAGATAGATGGATAGATAGTGTGCACATGCTAACATATTAGTGTTTAATTAGTTTTAAGTGAATAGTCGGTGCATAGAGACGTTACAGTGTGTGAGAGTGAAAGATGGCGGCAGCTGGTGCGGTGAACACGGTGCAAGCGTGGATACAGGGTGAGATGCAAGATAATGTTAATTATCAATGCAACGAAGACATTAATAGCAATAATAATTCATATGCAGTTGTTGAATTTCATTGGTTCAGAGACAATTACAATAATCACATTATAAAGGAGTTAGATACACATACATTCAACATGTGTAAAAACAAAATTGATAAATTTTCGTGTAACTTGTGGAGGAAATTCCGATGTATGAAATATTGCAAATTATTTCGATCGTTAAACAATGTACAATGAGCAGCTGCGATACATACATACCGGTGTTTTTTAATTAATAATTGCACTTCAATTCTAGCATCTGCAAACTGCAACGATACAACGATGGTTTAATTAATTATTTCGATCGTTAAACAGTGTACAATGAGCAGCTGCAACATACATGCAAGTTTTTTTTTAATTAATAATTACACTTCAATTCTAGCATCTGCAAACTGCAATGATGCAACGATAGTTCAATCAACTTTTAACGGACATGTTTGAACTTGAATAACGGACAAACACACACCTGCTCGACAGGTGCCAATAGGTGTGCACTTGAACTAGAATGCTGGTTGATGCATTCATTATCTGTGAGATCGCCTAGCTGTGAACATTGCGTGCGTGTAAGCTGCTGCTGCTGCTGCTGCGGGAAAGTATTCAAAAAACAATTAATAATGCCGATTATTAGAACAGAGTCGTGCGTCATCACGTAACGAGTTTCAAGAATCGTTCAACGTGAAGGCGAGAAACATTGCCAACAATTCGACTTTTAGATTTAACTGAACAATTTAGATATCCGATAATTTCAGCACGAATGGATACGACTAAATTTGGAAAACGAGTTATTGTGCGGTGTTGTTCTACAGTGATGAAGAACTGACAAGCAGTGCTAAACCATGTGATATATTTTGCGGAAGAATTTCTATCTGTTGTAAATGCAGATAATATATCGAGTTTTAATGGAAAGGAAAAATATGTATTGATTCACGGAACGTGTGAATGGTTCAATCTACCCGAGTTGCAACAATCGACAGGATGACAAAGGCTGAACTTGAAGAATATCCAGAGGAATTACAATCACTAATAATGAACGGAAGAGATATGGACACCAGATGTTAACTGCTGCTGCTGCTGCTGCTGCTGCTAATGCTATTCGAGCTCCTGCTTCTTCAAATTCTATTTCTACTTCTTCTGCTGCTGATCGTTTGCTGCTTCTTTTGCTGCCATTGCTGATAATCTTGCTGCTGCTGCTGCTGCTGTTGCCGAGGTGATGGACACGGCAGAGGACTGATGTACGAGAAGATGAAGAATTGGACGACAGGAGGAGGAGGAGGAGGAGGAGTTTCAGAAGATGGAAGGTGATGAGAACACTGAACGGATAATTGACATTGGAACTATGTATGATCGTTTAATATTATTGCTGTTGTTGTTGATAATTGCATTGCTTTTACTATTGTTGCATAATTTATTGTATGATTTAGCTGTTAACAAATTACATTGGTAAAGTATAATAATAATAATAATAAAGCTGAGATTTTTTTCTTTAAATATGGTTTTCTAATTTCCGTAGCATTAGAAAATGCCTAGTTCATCTAGTTTTTAGTACTTCTATTAATTGCATACATATGTGAGGTGTGTACTTGAGCTGCACAGTTGAATTATCATTAGTATGATGATAACAATCGATCGATTTGGAAGACCGCTGGGAGCTAAGTCCAGCGGTTTTGATAGTGATAATAACGAAAATAATAATATCTTTAATGGTAGCGTAAACGCCCGCGTACTAAAGCAAAAAATGGAAATAAAAAATTAAATACAACAGCTGAATCAACATCAACTAATACTATTAACGCAACAAAATCTGAAGAAAAACAGACTGATAATGCTGATTGGTTAGGAAATTATGAAAATTGGGATGATTTTATTAGTTCATTACTAGATGGTCGTGTCTCAATGTTCATTCTAGACGAATTGTGAATTTAGGTGCACCGCTGGAAAATAGTGATGCAATAAATAAACAATATCTATTGAATGAAATTGACACCGTGAAAACTTAAGCATTACTGATCTTTCAGGCGTCTGACTAAGTTAGTGGAAGACAAGGAGGTAGTAAATAGAACGCATCTATTGAATGATATCGAGAATATTAAAAATTCAACTATTAACGATCTATCAGATCGTCTATCTAAGTGGTAGAGAAGAAAACAAGCACAAAATAAACAATATATATCGAATATAATTGGCGATGAGAAAGCAGTGATTCTCAATGATGTGTCAAAACAGGTAATCAAATTAGCAGAAGACAAAGATGTAGTTAATAGACAATATATATTGAATGTAATTGGGAGGAGAAAAAATCCAGTCTCGCTGATCTTACAGGTCAAGTTAACAAATTAGCAGAAGATAAAGATGTGGTTAATAAACAACATATTTCGGATGTGATTGGGGAAGAGAAAAAATCTATCCTTGCTGATCTTACAGCTCAAGTTAACAAATTAGCAGAAGATAAAGATGTAGTTAATAAACAACATATTTGGATGTGATTGAGGAAGAGAAAAATCTATTCTCGCTGATCTTACAGGTCAAGTTAACAAATTAGCAGATGATAAAGATGTAGTTAATAAACAACATATATCGAATGTGATTGGGAAGAGAAAAATCTATTCTCGCTGATCTTACAGGTCAAGTTAACAAATTAGCAGAGGATAAAGATGTAGTTAATAAACAACATATATCAAATGTGATTGGGGAAGAGAAAAATCTATCCTTGCTGATCTAACAGGTCAAGTTAACAAATTAGTAGAAGAAAAAGACAGAGTAAATAAAGAACATATATTGAACGTGGTTAGGGAAGAGAAAAAATCTATCCTTGCTGATCTAACAGGTCAAGTTAACAAATTAGTAGAAGAAAAAGACAGAGTAAATAAAGAACATATATTGAATGTGGTTAGGGCAGAGAAAAAATCAATCATTGATGATTTATCAGGTCGATTAACAAAATTAGTGAAGACAAGGTTGGCGGTGATGTTGGTCGACGTATCAGAAACTACAACTAATATTGGTAAATTATCGCATTTAGTTCGTAATAATAGAATCTATTGTGATACTAAACTAACACAAATGCAACGAGATATGGAATCAATGGACGCCAAATTCATGAATATGATTAATGAGAAATTGAGAAAATAATGGTGATGTAATTATTAGGTTCTAATTAGGTGTGAGATAGTCAGCTAGTCTGCTAATCAGCCGATTTGTGGGAGAATATTTTTTTGAAAAAAGGCGGGCGGTAGATAAGCTGGGTGAGGTTCTATCTTGTCTTCATGATCCGGCTCGTTCTCACAAGATACAGTAGCCATGTTGGTTACAGCAATTAATGTGGTGACAAAGTCACATATGGTGCCGGCGCGCATTGTGGTGATAGCGGCCATTGTGGTGCTGGCGTCAATTTTGGTTACAGAATTCCAATTGGTTACAGCGGCCATTTTGGAGACATAATCAGATTTGGTTACAGTGAATAGGTTGGTTACAGAGAACGCTCTGGTTACAGCGTCCATGTTGGTTACAGCAACCATCTTGGTGACAGCGGCCATCTTGGTGACAGCGGCCATCTTGGTGACAGCGGCCATCTTGGTGACAGCGGCCATCTAGGTGACAGAGTGGGTGACAGAAGTGACATATTTACACTACTATTGTGACTTTTTGCTTCAAGTTAAACTTCGCTTCAATATTCGTTACACGTCAATTTTGTCAATTAGGTGTACTTGGAATTGGCTGAAAAAGAGTGTCGAAATTAGTGATTTACAAGTCGTATGAGCGTCACTATCTCATAATTAAATCATTTTTACGACCATCATTGACTTAATCAACGTTCAGATGACTTTTGAATGCTTGAAACTGATGAAGTGTTTCCAAATTAAAGATACTTATTCGTTACGATTGAATAGTAAAGATGGGTGCTCAGAGAAGGAGGGATAGGTGCGCACTTCATAAACTTCATCATAAATCAATAAATGAACAAATTAATACACTAGCAGAACAAATCATTGAGTAAATTACAGAGCTCAAGTGTTTGAGTTATTTAAGTGCCAATCATAACAAACTTAAGTTTTCCTATCAGCTACTTCAGGTTTATTTCTATTTTTATTGCGTAGTTGCAGTGTTCTTAGAAAGGCTAATTCGTCTTGATTTGGTTGCAGTAGCTCTCATTTAAGTAGTAATAAATCAAAAACTTTTATTGCTTTTCGTTAAAACTCGAAAGCTCTGAGAATTTGACATCATTTTAATGCAAGACTATTGCCTTGAAGTGTGAAACACACTTTGAAGTGTGTTTTATCAATATTATAGTATGTTTAATTTTTGATTGAGGCCTAATCAGACCGTTTCCCAAAAAACATAACTATAACTTGATGTTTCCAGTTATTACTATCATATTACCAAAATATTCAAAATTTATTTTAATTTGTTTCAGAGGGACCAATTTCTTCAAAGATAGCGGAAACATATCATAACAAATGACGGTAATGGAATTTCAATGATTGATTTTATAAGAAGCTTTTATTCTTCCGACTAATTATTTCTGAAACTCAGGCTTAGCAGACGGCTAGACCTACCAAATCGAGAATTCGCATGCTAGTCATATAAATATACTGATATATGATTATATATTCTTGGTAAATTCTCAATTTTTTCAAATTAATCATTTTGTTGAAACATTCCAAACCATATTTTTCATCATACAGTAATACTTTGCTAATACAGTTTTGATAGATTCCAATACTCTACATTTTGCTGAAACTTTCCTAAAACATATTTGACATGATATTTCACTGATACACTTTTGGTAAGTTACCAAATTACAGATTTTATTATCACATTCCCAACCCATATTTTACGCAAACACTAATACTTTTCTGATACATTCTCGATACTTCCGAGACGAAATCGCCTGGAAACGTCTGGCGTTTGCTACACTATTCTAAACATAGACGTCTCACTCACCTTTCTCTTCTCTTCTTTCACCTTCTCTTACTCTCTCTTTCTCTCACACTCAATCACCCCGTCTCTTTCTATCAAACTTAATCACTCTCTTTTTTAAGTAATGAATGAATCAATCAAATCATTTAATATCTCTCTCACTCTCGCAATCCCACCAAGAGAGTAATGAGGGCAGAATTCTTCTCCTATCTTTCTATCACTCTCTATTTTCTTTCTCTCACTCCCTCTTATCAAGAGATTAGTAAGCGACAGAAAGCTTTTATCTAAACTAGACGATTCACAGTCATTGAGCTGTGATGTGAGAGGCTCTTGCTGCCACCGTGCCAGAAGTGGTTTCGATTAAACAACTCGTATTTTCATGTCCACTGAACTGCACTTTTCCAGCCACCGTAACCTAGTTTTCCCAGGCTTTTGTCATGTCTTACACATGCAATACACTTGGTCACAGAGCACTGTGATAGGTCCGGTATTGTTGACGCATTTGCAGAACATTGTTGATCTAATCTGTTTACTTATTGTAAAAATATTTAAATTTAATTAATATTTTCATAATTACGGTTAAAAAAATAATGGTCAATATAATAAACGTGTAATAAATAATATGGTAATGGATGGGATGAACACCTTTAAAACAAAATTATACCCTTATTTTATAATAAAACTAACTCGCTGACAATGAAATTATCAGGATGTCACCAGGCTGCATAACAATGTTTTCCTAGCACAGAAAATAAGGCCTGGAGCAAATGATATTATAACATTGCGGATAAAGGCGAAGCGCAGATTTGAGGGAGGCTGTATGGAGGTGATACAATTTTCATTTCCTCCTTGAGAAAAACGTCAGCACCGTTTTCCTTTTTCATTTATCTTCCCTTTTTTCATCCACCTTGTTCCTCTTTTTTCATTTACCTTCCCCATTGCTCCTCTTTTCCTCTTGTGTATTCCTATTTCTTCTCTTTTCCAAACATCGTTCTCTTTCAACATTCATTTTTCTCTTCATTTTTACCCTCCTTTATTACCAATCTCTTCTGGGTATCTTATGTCCATTATATTCTCTATTCATGCATTCAGATATTGCATATCTCTAAATTTCAGGAAAATCAGAGTAGATTAGGCGAGGTTAATAGAATAGTCATTGCATCGGTGTGTACTGCTTCATAAGCAGGTATGTGAATTACTGTGACTAAACGTAACTAATCTCGTCTTGTCTTGTCTTGTCTTGACTAACCGGTGTACGCCTAGCCTGAGAAGTAATGTGACTAATCTCGTCTTGTCTTGTCTTGACTAACCGCTGTACGCCTAGCGTTATACATTGTAAAAAAGTAGATATTATACATAGATTTCTACAGTACAGTCTTTGGTATTGTATTTAGTAGAACGACATCCTATGCATTCACCACAGAAATACGCTTGTGACCAAATGTGAACCAGTCTTTATACTGAACTGAAGAAGAGCAACACCGTTAACAGAAGTGTGAAAAACAAAAGTGCTGAGGACTACACTCGACACTCCCAAACCAGACCAGGTGCAAAGCTCAGATAGAAGAAGCAGCTCGTCAACAAAACAAGAAAAAGGAATTGAAAGAGAGCTGGAAGAAGAATTGGTGAAGCGTGAAGCATAGGAGGTGACAGAGAAAGTAGTTAGCACGAGGATTCTTCTTTTATATTATAACTGTATCTACTGAACTTCTTATTTACCTGTTCTATTACTATTTATACACATGTCTGTCTATAGAACTAAGTAGATTGTGGACTATATTATACCACTATATATAACGAGATTTTTTACTATAGATATAGTTAAACAGTTGTGACGTCCGATTTTGATTTGCATGAGGAGGGAATATATCTATATTTCTTTAACGTCATAAGTTTGGATGACGAGGGAATATATCTATATTTCTGTAACGTCTTGAGTTTGGATGAGTTTCCAAATAGGTAGATCACGCGCAATGCTTGATTCATACATATAAATAGGTTGTAGTTGAAGGTAGTTATAGTTATATGGGAAGTTCTAGCTGACTATGGTTTCTTCCTTTATAGCAGCAGACAGTTCATTGTCTCGTTCACACGGTTCGTTGTGTGCATTCAAGCGTGGCCATTGGAGGGGCTTGCAAGATGGGGCTGCAGTGCAGTCCAACATTGCTGCACTTGGTCACAAGTCACGAGAGGTTTTCTATATATAATTCGGTGTGTGCTTCATAATTATGTTTTGATGAGCATTTCCCAAAATTATTCCAATGTATAGGGCCAACAATACGTACGATAGGTAAGGTCAGCAAATGGGTGAGCCACGTGGTTTTATAAATTGTTAATAATTTGGTCACAAAAACAAATTTGGTCACAATTACTATTCAATTTATTACTATTTAATTACAAATTTGGTCACATTGTACTACAAGTTGAATGCGCAATATAATGAATTCAATACTTTCACCTCAAGTCCCAATACTTTGTGACTCTTTGTTTCTTTCACAGTATTTAATTTTAATAGAATTTTTTGTTAATCTGAAAAATTCAACTGAATCTGATGGCTGAATCTGAATCCAAGTTTGATTCATTCAACTAAATCTGGAACTACCATTTTTCCTTTTAATCAACTCTATTTTCTCATTCCTTGGCCTCTATGTCCTATGACCAATTACACAAATTTAACCGCTTTAAAATGAGGCAATCTAATGGAACCAATGCAATAAAATGCCTATCTAGCTCCATAAAATAACGTCCGTCAGCTAACGGAATCAATGCAACGTAGTCTCTATCGAGCTACATAAAATAACGTCATCTTATAAGGTTAAATTCAAATAACTTTCGTGAAATAGTCCCCTGGACTCCTAATCTACTACACTACTTCAACGTAACAATGCGTAAACTTTTTCACAAGAAGCATTCCAAAAAAATACAAATACAAGCTCTCCAACATTCAAATTGACGTTCAAGCTTTTCAAATTGCCAAACAACAAAGAAAGGCCCTGTTTTGAATGAGTGACGGAGCAGACAAACATACAAGGATGGACTTTGAGAACAAAACCTGGACAATGTATCAGCTGTTCTGGAACCAATTTCCAATACACTGAAGTGAAACAACCGAAAACGACATAAACAGTGGAACAACTATATATCGTACACAAACAGTGCACAGAGAGGAAGATATTTAGAGAGTTGATGCGAAAGAGAGAAGAGAAGAAAGAGAAAGAGGCGTCAAAGCAGAACTCTATCCATCCCCTCTTCTTCCGTTACCATGATGGGGTGCGTTGTTTTAATTTCCCCCCATTTTAATGCCCCGACGACCAACCCCTGGTTGCGACCCTCGCATTGAATTTGAGCTTATCTGTCACTGACTGACTCAGTCGGACCTTCTGTCTCGCTCACTCCTAATCCCTCAGCCGAATGCGTTGCCAGTTCAACACATAACAAAGGAAACCCAAACATCAGTGCTATGCCCATTCCAGATGGAATAGGTTTTATGATAACAGATAGTTGTTTAGTCCATTGTTAATCGAAATTATTATTATGTGCTAAGTTAATGATGTTTTGTTGTGTGAAATATGATAGGACACACCATAACAATAAAGAAAGATATCATCTTGAAACCATGGAGGGATTAAAGTGTAAACATAACTTGATTTAACTGCGAAAATGACCAACAGTCAAGTAGTCAAGGCCTTGAAATAGATTAATCCAAGTTGAATGAAAATTTTTAAAAAATCAGGTTCAAAACTCCGAAATGAATAACAACAAGAATGTTAACAACTTAGGTAAGGTGAATGAAGTGATTTTCTAGTATCCTTATCCTTGCATTTGTATCGGAAAAGATTCGACATTTATTTTGCAATTCCAACAAAATAAGTTGTAGGCCAATTCAAAAATTGTGTTTTCATTGATTTGTAATGTACTCTGTCTTGTTTTTTCAATAAATTTAAATTTGAATTTTCACTTAAATTATTCCTGTCAAAAATACCATTTGCAAACGGCCTAAGGTTGAAAAATTTGGAAATTAACATAACATTTGTGTAAATTCAATATCTAACTTTCATGTGCATAGATAGTTGGATAAGAATAAGTATTAGTGCATACATAGATAATAGGCGAAGAATAAATAAACGATCCAGCGACTACTGCCATCTACAGGCCGGATTCAGAGTTGGCTGCTTAACAAACTGTCGACCAATCACAAAGAGAAGGCGGAGCTTGCTGGTGGGAGGCTGACGAACAAGTACGCATAAACATGACCCAACAGCTAGTGCCATCTATTGGCCGGATTTAGAGTTAGACACGTTTTGAACTATCGCCCAATAAGGAGATAGAAATAAGTCGTTGAAATTTACATCAGTCTTCAAATCTTCTTTTCGAATTTATTGTTTTCTAAATTCAAAGGCTTAATTTCCATTTCCCAATAATTTAGTTGACGTAAATTCATGTGAATAAGAAGTGATAAATCTAATGGTCTCAATTTCAAGCTCCTCCCCCCCGCTCCCCCGTATCAACGCCTGTTGGAACTGAAATTAGTACAACTTTAGCCAAGTTTGAGCCTTCACAATAGACGTATAACGGTTACAAACTTATGCATTGTCCTACAAGCTTAAACTGTGCCATAAGCGCTTTGACATTATTATACACTTTTCGATAATTTCTCTCTTTCTTTCTCTTATCCCATTCCAAATTTTCCCTCTTCCTTCATCACTCCATATTTCGCTCCGGCATTTTCCTTTCCAGCCAAAACGCAAACTTTGGCTGTGTTATAAAGGCATTTATTTCGATGAAAAACTTTCTCCATAGATAGATAATGTAATAAGACTTGAAAGTTGTGCGACTGCTCTCAAAGCTCTGAAAGTTTGTCGTTTGTCAAAAGTAGTTGGAGATTTTTTATCCTTATTTTCTCCTCCTCTTCCTTCTTTTCTCCTCATCTCCTTCTTCTTTTTCCCCTTTTTCTTGTCCTCCCTTCATTTTATCCGCTCTACTATTAGTTCTACCTTGAACCTCTCTGCTAACTTTGGCTAACGATGGTATATCACGTAAAATTGTGGAATTTATGTACTTTTCTAATGAAAAAATCCACTTCACTTACCTTGTTTGTAGATGAGCATCAACATTTTCCCGGTCGTTTTACATAAGTTATAGGCTACCTGTGAAAAAGAGTGTCCAAAAAATTAATCATTCCAAAAATTAGTTACGAAATTTATTTTGACATATTCCTAAAGCTGCCTGTCACAGTATGTAATAAATTTCGTTTGTAGGTGGTTTTCAAGTTTTTAAAGCAACTAATTAATTTCATTAGCATCTAGGCTTAAAATTCTAGTAGGCTTACATAATAATCCAGAAAGTGTTATAAAGATTGTGACCACAGTAATTAACCCCTAAAATGACTTGGAAGATTTAAAAAGTAATTTAGGTGTAATAAATATTAAAACGTTTTACTTGTTACTGCTTTATCGACTAAGTACACAAATTACAATTATAAGTGGTGATATCTACTTCTTTAAATGAATCTTCTTTAATGAATCTTATGATAATAACATTTTGTATGAATGTATTCACAATAAAAAAAAGTTCTAACACAGAATAGAACATGATAAACGTATTACCTTATCCTTCCCATGATCACCTTCGCAATAATTCGGATAATGATTACAGAACTCGGCATTTTAAATAAGTTCGAAAATAATTCATGAATTTACTTGTAATAAGATAATAATTTTCCATTTAAATAAATTTCATGAAGAAGAAATAAATACAGTTTAAGGGATATGATAGAAATGTTTATCAGCTAATCCTTCTCTGATTCAATTTTTTTTAATACCATCATCTCAAGGGAAAATAATCTGCGTTGAAATATTACCTTTAACCTTCACTAAGTTCTCAACATTCTAAATAACTCAACTTATCTGTAAGGCTATGTGAGAGAAACCCAGTTTTAAATAACAACGTTTTTGGAACGATTAATATCTGGGTTTGACCTGGTTCGTAATCTTTCGACAGATTTGGTCCACGCTCAAAACATGCAAAACCGCAATGCATTCAAAGTTTAGAACGCAGCTTAATCTTTCAGGGCTAAATTTTAAGTTCAAGTAAATAATAATCAGATTGTAACTATACTTCTACATAGTTAGAAAGATGATTATTCAGTTGAGATAATAGAAGTGCAGAAAAATAGCAGATTATGTAGCTAAATGTAATCATGGAGAACATTGGATTTATTACATCAATATAGAAAAGCTTTTAGTTTAGATTATTTACTTTGTTCTGTTCATATATATTACAACATATTGTCTTAAATTCTAGGATAATTCTTAGAAGAAACCTTCACAAACTCCATGGACCATTTCATGGGAGAAAATGTTTTCATAACAACATGTGAATGATATCTTGAAATTAATGGTTTCTTTATACCGTAGGGTATTAGAGGATTTAATCCCAGGATGCGACAATAATTAAAACTATGAACTGAAACTAAATTTATTGATGAAAACTCCTAATTAATAATGCTATAAAATACTCGGAAGTCTTCAAAGTATTTTATCGCATTATTAATTAGGAATTACGATCAATAAATTATGATTTAAAAAGCAATTGAATAGTTGCAATATCCCATTTCCTTCTATTAACGAACTTATGCCCGGTTTTTCAGTCGTTCAATAAACTTATTGAATCAATAACTTTTTTTTTTGCATTTGAAAACACGTCATGGTTATTGATTCAATAGTGCTATTGGATCCATAAACTGTCTATTGAGCGACTGAAAAACCGGGCATTATTCAATTAATTTTCAAATTTATAGATTAAACCACCCTCAGGTTAGGTAACCTAATACCTAATAGATTAGGATAATTCAAGATCAGAACATGGAATAGAATTGAACAACCTTGTTATCATAGGGTGAGGAGGGGTATGCTAGAGGGGAAAGTAGCCTTGTTTGAACAAGGCGACACAGCCAAACTGTAGTTATTTAGTGCAGTAATGGCACTTACGAGCGTTTAGCCAGAACTAACGCGTGGAATTCATAATTAGAGAGTTGATTTAGCATTGGGCGCACTATCCAAATTCAAGTTGTACGGCTAAAATAATGTGACAAGGTAAATAGAGAAGCCGGGCTTTAGATAGAGCAAGACGGAGATGAAGAGAGAGTGAGAGATAGAAAGAGAAAAAGATAGTGTGAGAGAGGGAGTAAGTGTAAAAGAGGGGGTTAGGTTGCCAAAGAGAGAGAGAGAGAGGATGTAACAAATAGGTAAAGAAAATTACATTGATAGAGTGGATGAGAGAGAATTAAAATGAGAAAGTTCAAATGGAAGACAGAGAAAATGAGAAAGAGAATGAGAGAGATTGATTGGACAATGGTGCCACCCTGACACTATTTTCCAATGCTGAAATTCAATTAGTTGAAGGTGTGTTTTTGAACGTGACCGAAAGTTGTTCACGTAACAACCAACCAACAAATACATATTTGTCATTTCAATTATATTTTGTTCAAAGGTTTGACACTTTAATTACTATATAGTAAAAATTATTATCATTATAAATTGGAAGTTTAAAGAGTAGCGGATGATGTTTGATGTTTGAAAACTCTCAAGTTTCAGTTTCTAAGAGGAAAACTCATTTTATTTTTTCTATTTCTCGAATGTGTATATTATGTTTTTGCATCAACTCTGATAGTATAGGAGGTTTCCTTGAGAGTAATTTATTTTTCACCAAATTCTATCAGGTATTCTTATGTATTGTATCGCATCTATGCATTGTATTTACTCAATAATATGAGAACGATCAACAGGCATATTGCCCTAAACTGCTTCAATCCCAAATTTAGTTTAGTATGTTCATATAATCAGAGTCTTTTTCCATTGTAAAAACTTGAAGTTTCATTTACTTTCTGAATACTCCATGCCAGACATTTTTATTGGAGAAATGATGTTTTCAGGATTACAAAAAACCAACAACTACAACGTAACCTAATGTTTTCATTTTCAAATACATACAGAGCAAAAATAAACACGAAATAGCCCAAGGGCTGTGTAGCGACATTCAAGATTCATCATGGTTTTTTGTTACGTTAGGGACTAACGTTATTTCCGTTCGGCATTTTTTGGCAAGACTGAATGCACTCACTTTCTACGAGATCTATTTGAAGTTGGCAATAAGAAAGTAAGTTTGGTTTGCAGAAGAATGCGTCTTACACGGGACTACACTTTCGGTGGTCCTTTGTGTTCCTTCCTGTAACTTGCCGAGAGCTCGTCTCCTCTCGTCTGTTTGCCAAAAGGAAAGTAAATAGGCCTTCACAATATGGGAATATTACTTACCGTTGAGCGAAACAAACCCTTCAAGCGTATTTGAGATAGAGGGATCTATTCCCTTCACTTTCGTAAGGACGCTTTTATTCCTTGTGAATCTCGTCAAATGTATCACTAAAATGTATAGTAGAAAAAACTTTTAGAAATTGTCAAATTCCACTTTTATTTCTAAAAGTTTTTCTATTATGGAAAGATTCCACAACATCAATATTTGTTCTACAAATTTTATCAAAAATGTATAGTATTTTAGCTTCATACAAGAATATTGATTTATAGCTGAAAACCGGGAACGTAAGGATTGCAGAATTTAAAACATTGACAACAATATATCTAACAACTTAGCTAAGGCTAGGCGTACACCGGTTAGTCAAGACAAGACAAGACGAGATTAGTCACGTTTAGTCACAGTAATTCACATAGCTGCTTATGAAGCAATGACTAATCGGTGTGTGTTGCTTCATAAGCAACTATGTGAAGTACTGTGACTAAACGTGACTAATCTCGTCTTGTCTTGTCTTGACTAACCGGTGTACGCCTAGCCTAACACAACATAACATATCTAAGTTAACATCAAAAATTGAATTGATAAATCGTGTTACCTACCCAAAACTCGTTTTTTGAACTCAAAAGACGATGAAACCTATAAGAATTTTATAGGAGAAATCTTGAAACATATAGGAGAAATATAAATCTTTGAATAGCAATACTGTATTTCTCTAAAATTTCAGTACCTGTGGTACTGTTGATACCCGTGGCGAAGCGTGGGATACTTATTTGGTATTTCCTATAGGAAATATACCCGGCCATTACCAAATAAGTATGCCACGCTTCGCCACTACTTGATACCTACTATTAGGTGTAATAGTAGAGCGTTTGGTAGGTAAGTAACCAGAATAAGTATATAAGCCAGCTTGTAGCATCATAAGACAGGAACCCTCTAATCTGATAAATAATAAATTTTGAATGAACTCTGAAAGATACAATTCTTCATCAATTCGCACTCGAATTCAATATTCAATCATGGATGAATATTTTAATGAGCGAAAAATTAGGTCATAAACAATACAATAGGCTACTGTACAGAGAAATTTCATTCAACTTTGACTCTATATAGACGAAAAATATTTTGTACATTTACCCTTGACCGCAAGTAGCCCCATTTTTACAAAACACTACTCAATAATAGATACTAAAACCTCTGAATTATTATCAAGATACTACTCACATCAGATATCAAGGCGAAATGACTGTAATTTAAACGTTTCTCGGACCACTGATTGCAACAGCTGTCCACATCAGAATGCAAGACAGCTGCACCCGAATTAATAATCACACACCTGCCCTACAGTTTCATGTAAAGAAAATGACTTCCTGAACTGGCAACAATAGGAGTGAGATGGATGGCTCGTTTGTAAACTAACAGGTAGATCGATAAATATCCTGCAAATAAATGAAACAGGATCGAGAACATTGGTCTGACTGCCTTAAATTTGAATTGAACTTGCATCATCTTCCTATTTAACTTAATCAACTTATACTAATTTAACTGATATATTGATTAACTTCAACTGATTAACTTATACTTGATTACTTATTTAATTGAACTGAGACAGTAGTAGTGGGAGGGAATGTTGACTTGTTAAAGAACTTAAATGTAAATCAATCAATATCCTTCAATCAAAGAATCGTAAGAACATTTTGTTGGTTCATTTTCTCAACCTAAACTTAGCAGATTACAAGCCACTAACAAAAAATTAATAACAGAGAAAAATAACTAATGATTTTTACATAACTTCCCCCTGATAAACCAACACACTCATGAACAGTATTAACGGTTTGATGCACAGAAAGGAGGGAATTATCTCTGATGAAAGTCAGAAAACTTTGAATAAATTATTATTAAACTGCAAGTGCAAGTATTATTCTAGAAAAAAATACGTTTAAATTTAAACTAGAACTAGTCAAATTCCACCAAAACAAAACCATAATACGGTACTATTTCGGCTGACATTTATTGCATGAGCAGAAATTAGTTTTGAAACATTAAACGATCAACAAAATGGAAGCTTGTGATATGAGTGCCGAACTCAGCTGAGCTGCAGACCAGCTATTGGTCAAAGACAGAGCACGCCCACTGAGCCAATAGCAAGCCTTCAACTGCGTTGACTCCGCCCACGACCAATCACAGGCCTTCAACGTTTCATAGTTTCGCTCCTATTTTGTCATTCAATAATATTACTCCGCTTACAACGAATACTGTATGTATTGTATATTCATTGAGTTTTGAAAAGGCTATTTAGATTTATTTCTCATTGACAATCCTGTTTCTATTGAGAATTGAGTATATAACACAATATTTTGGGAAGAGAAGACAATTATCGACCCAAAATTTCTTATTTATAAGATTTTTTAATTTTGATTCGTATTCTTTTGATTTCTTATGTTGAAGATAATGATGAATAAGCAAAATCGTATTTTTCGAGATTTTTGACAGTTTATTGACAATAAATTTTTGGCTTTTCCTGTTAAAAACGGAAATTAAAAATCTATGCCAGTTAAAACCCTTCCTACTAGGCAGTAGTAAAATTGAAATCATGCAAGATATTCTCCTATACCAAGTTCCAATGTTTATTCATCAATTTCATGTTGAACTAACCCAGTTGTCTCTAGTCCGAATACTGTTTACTATCCTATCCTAATGTTGGCTCTCGCAATCTCGATATTTTCCTTCAGAACGCTTTCCATCGGTCTTCATCCATTTACTACGAGATGCCAACCAGGATGGCGAGAGCAAATTGAGTTAGTTCTTTGCACCGTGCTGAACGACGAGACGAGTTCATTAAAACGCTGTTGACGAGAATGATGATGATGACTACGAAGATGGTGATTATGATGAATGAGAAGAAAAATGAAAACAAAGAATAAGACATGGAAGATGGAGGGAAATGAGAAATAATAGAAGAAGGAGAAATACAGGAAAAGAAGAGGGAGGAGGTGAAAAATAGGAAGAAGAAAGAGGAAGGAGAATTGGGAGAAGGAGGGTAAGTGGGAAAGAAGGAGGAAATGGGGAAAAGGCGAAAGAGGAGGAGGAGAAGGGAAAGGAGAAGAGATGAGAAGAAGAAGAATGTGAAAAGGGAAGAGTAAGATGATGGAAATTTTAAGTAGGAAAAAGAGGTGAAAAAGAAGGGGCAAGTGAAAAATCAATGGGAAAAGAAAATAGAAGAATAAGAGGAACAAGAGAGCTGAAAAGAATAAAAAGGATTGGTGAAAGAACAAGAAGAAAAAGAATAAGAAGTAGAAGAAGTAGGAAGATGAGGAGAAGAAGAAGAAGAAGAAGAAGAAGAAGAAGAAGAAGAATAAAGAAGAGTAACAGAGGAGAAGGAAAGGGATAAGAAGAATATTGAGAAACAAGAGAAAGGGGAAAAGAGTAGGAGAAGGTGAAGTAGAATAGTTGAGAAAAAAGTGATGAAAAGGAAAGAATAAGATGACGGAAAAGTATATGAAAAAAATGAATGCTGAAGCGAGGCAGAGAAGCATAAGAAAATGGAACAAGAGAAGTGTAAAGTGAGGAAGAGAAAAAGGAAGGAAGAAAGAAAATAAAAAGAAGAAGCTGCTGTAATAATGGTGATAATTATTTTCTATTTTTCGGTAGCGCTAAATTTTATAACTTGGATGTTAATGATCATGTATTATTTGATGATGAACCCATCAAAATAGAAAGGAAACTTAATACTGGAATTAAAACTGGGAATTCGCTGTATATCATGTTGATGAATCCGACGATAGTGATGCATTAATTTTGTTATTCGTTGATTTTAATGACGATAGTGATGAATCTCATGATGTAGGTCAGTGTATATTTGGGCCTTGGAGAAATATTGTTATTATTTCTATCAGACTTTCCCTCATCATAATAACCAGAGAATACCCTCGGCACTCATTTCCAGGTCTTACTTTCAGGTACAGTTTTGTTGTAATCCAATGCTCAGAGCTGCTATTGATTCTTATTACACGAGGGAACTCATTTATTAATAATGATGGTAATTTCAGTGGATACCCGCCAGTGTTTGCAAAATAGACTCTGACCTCAGGGCTGTTTTGGGATCTCCTGGGTCAATTTTCATTTTGCACTGGAATAATAACTCTTGTTTTGCTTTTCCTTTTTATCCATAATTCCTTTCTATATCGTTTCCACTCCTGTTACTTCTTTGAACTAATCAATTTTACTGTACCGCTAAAATTTTGATTTCCTCTTCTATGGTTTTTGAATTCCACCTCATCTCCATTCAATTCAAATGTAACTTATCACCATTCAATCAATATTCTTTCTTCTTTCCTTATTTCCTCACTATTTTTCCCTTTACAAATTACATCATCACCAGTACTGGTTTTCCTATTCTGTATCTTTTCCTTCTCCTCCATTTCTAGTCCTTTTATTAGACTTTACTCACCTTACTTCTTTTCGACTTACTTTTCCTCATGTTCTAGTCAATTCTCTTTAGCATAACAGTATTATTTCCCTCTTTCTCTCTCTTCTTCAAGACTTCTTTTAACTCTTCTTTCCCTCTTTTTAATTTCAGGTTTCCCTTCTTTCCAACTTACCCAGCACTTTTTCTACCCTATTTTCCAAAGTCATTTTTCCCTATTCTTCTTCTTTTTCTTCTCCTTCGTCTTCCTTTCCTTCCCGTTCTGCCTCCCACTTCAAATCCTCTTCTCCATTTTTGTCAATGCTCATCCATCGAATCATTCACGGTCCGCTTTTTTCAAATTCCCTGAAAAAAGTTCTATCCAATTATTCGGCCGGCGATTCATACAATGTCGTTCATCAGTCTCCTTTCTTGCTTTTTTCAAATTAATAACCTTCTGATTTACTAGCTAACTTTCCAGTTTCATGCTTAATTAGAAACGTAGATTCATTGTTCCCTATCTGGAAAAAGTTTTTCGATCATTCAACTAATTGACGATTGCTAATAAATGATGATGAAGACGAGGATTGAGAATTAGATAGAATTATGAAAACCTAAAAAAGATTCAACAATTCAACTCTCAACACCGGTCATAAAAAATTTGGTAATATTGTGCTAATACTAGAACAATATTTTTATGAATCTTACCAAAGAAGTAAAAAGATCAAGTAACAAATCAAGTTCAAAACTCGGTTGAAGCTCCACAAATGATGATGCTATGTGCATCAAAACTCAAGTTCAGTACTAATCAAACTCAACTTTCCAATAGAATCCGACTATTTTTTGTATCTACTTCATCAATATGTTGGTAGAGACACTGCTAATAGTTCTTACTTTTTTCAAATGATTTTACTTTGCTAATAATTCTAACCTTTTCTTTCCTAATTATTCAATTCAAAAATACTTACAGTACAATTTACTGTGCCTTCACCTACAGTACAATACTTATTTGCATAGCTACTTGAAAATCACTACTGTAGTTCATGGATCAATTTCAGTAATCCTGCTATTTTTCCACACAACTAGATTAATTTCAAACCTTACAAAGAATGGTGGTTGTAACCCTAAAAGAGAATAATTTCGAAACGAATGTACAATGAATTGCGTTAATCAAATACGAAAAATACTAATTCACATCAAGTTTTGTGCAGTATCAATTCTTTGGAACTAGGTACTGCATTTCTTTGCACCCAGAAGCTTCTGGACTACGTTTCCACCTCAAGCAAGAATAACACCACCATTGATTGATCAGTAAGACTAGCTGTGTTTGTACAGTACATAAAATAGTAGTAAAGCAGTCTCATGCAATTATAAATAGAACGTTAGTAGGGGAGCTGAATCACTAGGGCTGGAACGACGAAATAGACAAGGATAGAGCGCTAGGTGCCGACACGATAACTGATAGAGATGGAGTGATACAGTGAAGACAGACAATATGGTACTAATTATACGTCGATGACTGAGTTACATTCATTAAGCAGATTGCTTCCAAACCCTGCTACCAAAATAGATACCAAAAAGTAATTTAGCCTAGAATTGGAAGGCCTATGGAAAAGACTGCGTTTCATCAAAGAATTTAGATAATACGTGAAATTTGCTAACATGAAAACTGGAGTGTGAGATGAAGAAAAGTCAATAAAAATCCAAGATTCGTGTTACTCGCAATTTATATGGATACTTAGTTTATGAAGTTCAAAGAAAAATTAGGATAAGAGAAGGAAAACTTGAAAATTACAACATTCCAAGGGTAAGATGTCCAGTCATACTGAACCGTCTATATTTCGGTTTTAAATCACAAGAATCTAATGAGTTAGTCTAGGCTGAATCTGGCTTTGTAATGAAAGGAACGAAGTTAGATTGAATTAATTGTATCTTGGTTTAGGGTTGATTTGGACCGAGACCGAGGCATTAATTTTTCCATCAGGATTGGAATGAGGGGTAGGAATATGATTTTCGATTCAAGGAAGGGAGGAAATACGAACTTTGTCGGAATTAGGTATTGTTGTAGGAATTCGGGAAAGAACAACTTTTAATTAAACCACTCGAGATTCGAGTCTCGATTAATCTGCGTGAATTTTGTGTTATAGGGTAGTAGACCGCATATTCGCAATATTCAGAAACACAGAGAGTGTGGTCTCTGGTGGTCTCCATTTGATTCAATCGACAAAGAGGGTTCTGCATTTGTAAATGTAATAGATGTCAAAAATTCATTAATTGAAGTTGAATGCTGTGGAACCTCTATTTAATATTCAACGTTCTGTGTGGTCTGCCCAATTCTATTCTCATCGGATGGAAAATTGGGAAACTTTGAAACGAAATGTGGTGAATGTATATTCAATTAGTCATTCAATATTCAAAATTGAAGAAGGAAACTCATGCGGAATCGCACCAAACTTTGTAGACAACTTTATCATAAGGTGGAATGGTGCTGGTCTACATTAAAAACCACAAGATTATTATCATGACTATTTGTCATGTCACCTAATAGTATTCGGTGAACAATAAAGAGAATTAAATGACCTATTGATTGAATCATGTTCAATTAGATTGGAATAAGTGTAATGGAGATTCAAACTTTGCTGAACATCTGATAACAAATAATCATAAGTTCAAGGCCGAGGAGAATGTTGAGTTTCTGCATTTTAATAACAAGGGCAGAATTCTCAACATACTGGAAGCTCTAGAAATAACTAGGGTAACAAAAGATGATCAACAGTTGAGTTTGAATGACCAAATTCATTTCAATCAATACAACACCACAAATTTCATTTTATCATAATTTGTTAGGCAGATATACGTCCTTTGTTTTCTTATTCTTCCTTTGTTTTTCATTTATTTCTTAGGTTATTGTAGCTATTTATTGTTCTACAATTATATTTTTCTGTTTCAATCGCCATTTTGTAATGTTTGAATGAACCGCTAATCAGGGAGGAGCTTGTCTAGGCCAATGGCAGCCGTTCACGGTCATTGGCTAGGCGTCTACCAATAGCGGTACTCTACCGTTAGTATAAATACTGCTGCTCTGATGGAAAATTAAATTTTCGAAACGAAATGTGGTGAATGTATATTCAATTAGTCATTCAATATTCAAGAATTGAACAACCGGTATCTCGATTTTCTAATAAATCAGTGGTTTGACAACATCTTGTCTCTTCATTTATTATGGATAACTACACAATATCACCTTCACAACTACTCAAAGAGTGAATCATGTTCATTTTCTAAATAGCCTTGATAGAAATGAGATACGGAACCAGGTTTAAGAACGTATTAATGAACGTATCAAATTTGGAATCAGTTTTTAAGTTTTATTTATTTTCATAAGTCCTAGATTGTAGGTTATTCAAGGTAGAAAGGACTTTCCAGTCCTAGCTCCGTCAAATGAAGAATATTAAAAAAAATTAACACTTGAATCAGAGATATTGTAGAATTTCTCCATAGTAGGTGAAATAATGAGAACAATATCGTCTATTCCACAATGAATAAATTTAAAAACATACTTAAGTTTCGATGCTCATGGCATCATCTACAGTGTTGAGTTGAGCCTTAACTTAACTGATTAGGCTAAACTCAGTTTAGGCTCAACTGGACACTGAAGATGATGCCATGAGCATTGAAACTTAAGTATGTTTTTAAATATATTCATTGTGGAATAGACAACATTGTGTTCATTCTTCCACCTACTAAGAATATTTCTATTTCATTGTATTGGTAACACCAATTTGGAGTAATCTGTATATGATTCAGGATGTTTGATGATATGATTTCAAAATCTATACATAGTTAACCTACATATATGAAGACAAACTCTGCACTGTAGTCTTCTTGTTCCACTGGGCGTGTAGATTATAATAGTTGGCGTAATAAGGATCACCCTATCAAGTGTTGATAAAATATTAATCAGCTCTTTGTATGCATGTAATTAAGGCAGCTCTTGTGACCGAGTGGCAACTGTCGGTGAAATGGAGACTGTAAACATGTCGGGGAGAGTGAGAGAGTGTGAGTGAGAGAAGTGAGAGAGGTCACCAACCAACCACCAAATGCAAAGCAAGGCACACAGCAGCAAATGCAAACAGTGCCTTGAGGCTTGAGGAGGCTTTCGCCACCCTATAAGCGGCTCAGAGCTCAGTATTGCAATTCTCGTCTCTTCAACACCTCTCCTCGTATCGGATATTGTCGGCATTAGCGATTTACCATTTCAATCCTCCATTTCAAACTCTCTTCTACTTTCTCTCTCTATCTCTCTCACTTTCTCTCTGTATTCATCTATCATTTTTATTCTGTCTTTTCAACTTGTTGGCATGTGGACGACACCCTCACAAAAATCTCTTTTGATATATTTTTCTCTCATTTTCACTCTTTATTCTCTCTTTATCCTTTCACTCTATCCTATCTTCCAATTTGTATATCATTCCCTTTTCCTATCTCACTCTCTGCTTCTTAATCGTCCTCTTTCACCCTTTTTACCCTTCTCTAATTTCACCTATCTCTATCTCTAATAATTTTTCATCTAATCTTTTATTAAGTAAATATCTTATTTAATATTCATCTCTTGCTTCCTTTTTTACTCCTTCTCTCTTTTCCCTATTCTCTTCGTCTCTGACACTTATTTTTCTTTCCATAAAACTTTGGTCTTCATCTCTGATTCTTCTGCTTTTATTCAATATTCTTCTCTTTCCCCCTCATGTTATTTCCTCTTTTTCTTTATCCATTCCTATTTTCCCATCCTCTAATAATATTATTTCTTCCTCTTCCTAACTTATTCAAGATCATCCTTTATTCCTATTTGTTTTCCTTATCTCGTTTCTCTTATCCTTCCGATTTTTTACGCTTTACCCCTTTCATTTTTTTGTATAGGCCTATCACACTGTACCTTTTTTCCATAACTTTCAATTTCCATTTCCCTCACTCATTCACTCTCTTAATCTCGTTTTCCTTTGCCAGTCTCTCCTTCCTCTTCTTTCCATCTTCCTTTCTTCTTATCACTTTTCTAGTGTCTCCTTTCTCTTCTTTTCCTCTTCCTTACTTATCATCACCTTTTTCAGTTTCTCCTTCTCCCTCTTCCTTTCCTTTCATCACTTTTTCAGTCTCTCCTTTCCCTCTTCCTTTCTTAACAATTTTTCATGTTCTCCTTTCTCTTCTTCTCCTCTTCCTTACTTCTTATCACCAATTTCAGTTTCTCTATCCCTTTTCTCTCCCTTTTCCTTTCTACTCATCACTTTTAAAGTCTGTCCTTTCCCTCTTCCTTTCTTATCAATTTTTCAGTTTCTCCTTTCTCTTCTTTTTCCCACTTCCTTTCTTCTCACCACTCGCCTCCTCTTTTTCTTGCTTCTCATGTCTCTTCTCCTATTTCCCTTTTCGTCTCTCCTACCTTTTTCTTCCTCTCTCCTCTCTTCCTCTCCTCGTCCACCCCCCCCCGCGGATGTTGTTGGCGTGGAAATTGGATTTTCGAGTCGTGGTTCAATCTGTCGCTGCCTGCATTATTTGTACACAGCTTGAGAGAGGTGCATGCTACTGTTCTGTTGCAATTTGCGCGTATTTGCCACTCGGGTACGGGCCGTGCTCCAAGTCTTCTTACGCACCTGATCGAAATTCGAAATCACAAAGTGTTCGTCTTGGTTGTTGCCTTCATCCAGAGATAATCCATGTGCCTTAGGTAAAATTGAAACTAAAGATGATAACCAGATTATTAGGAGCAAGGTAAAATTATAATACAGCATACAAACAACTTAACCTTCATTTTCCTTCATAGTTTATGCTTCAAAGTATTGAGTGCTCAACATATCTTTAAAAAAACGTATGAATATTGTATCAATTTGAAATATAACTTCACTTGTCCAGCTTCACTCGCTTCTTTACTTTTTGTATAGTAGCCTACTATAGTAGTGGAGGTGATATATAGTGGTAGTATTTTCCATTATGAATAATGTATTTGACAATAAAAAATTGCATTAAAACGAGATTTAATGTATTAATGTGAATGAATATTCATATTAATGTGAATGAGAACAACTTCTAATGAAACCAAGTATGCTTTCTTATCAATAATATTGATCAACTTTATCGCCACTGTAATTAATTACAGTATTTTCAATCCAAAATAATAGAATAATTCATGTGGTATATAATAATTCCTTCTTCTCGATTGATTGTATCATGCTATTTCATATCATTGTATCGTGCTGTCATGGTATCAATGTTATCATGCTACTTCACCAACATACATAAAAAATAATAGGAAACACATTATTTGAAGAAGTGTTAAGTATTGTTTCTGTCTCTAAACAATCTCTCATAAGAGAAAGAGAGGCAAGCTCTCATAATAATTATTGTGATCTTACTAATTGTCTCTCTCATAATGATTGTTGAGAGGTTGAATAATGGTGAATGCCATTAAAACTCATTACATATCATCCAGTTATTAGTTTCAGAATTATTGATTCTATCATGACCGATTCTGCACACGATCAAATTTAATTATTTTTCATTTCCGAATTGTTTCCGGTTGAACTCTACACAAATAAGCCACAACACAAGTAATAACAACCATCTGCACGATAAAAGGATTAAGTATACAGAAGAATCAATACAGAAAACCAGTTTTCGAATAAAAGAGTCACGAATGTACAATTATATAGCATCTTTGCTCGGTACCAGTAATGAAATGAGTCTCAATTCAATTATTGGATTTTCCCAACATGGTAGTATACTGATCTTCTCCTACACAGAACACAGTACTATGGTACTAGTAGAGATAATAATACTATATTTTATAAAGTACTATACATATACAGTAGTAGAAATTGTGATATTTTGTTATAGAGAATATATATAGCTTTATTCATTTTGAACCCAGGTGTCTCAGATATACCAGCTATACTTTTTATTGAACAAACTTGCAATATGCATAAGAAAAATGAATGCCTACTGCTACTACAGAGAGTGTATAGTCACAGTGTGGACATTACATGTCATACGTTTGATTGGTTAGCTCCAACAAATCCGCCATACTTTTGCCAATTCCCATAAGATTTGCATTGGAATGAAAAACAGATCATATTTAAGATATAAAATTCACATCTAACCTACATTTTGCCTGTATTAGTTTTCATAATTTCAAGTTTTAAAAGCAATACCAAGAGTAGAGAGACTATTTTTAATGGTAGAAAAGTTAGTCTTGATGTTGTTTCTCTCAAAATAAGTTTGACAAATGAGTGAATGGGTTTATGTTTGCCTGTAGTCCCATATAAAAATTCAAAAATTTGGCAAAAGTATGGCGGTGGCGGGAAAAAATATGATCTCCACTTATTTTTATGGAGTGCTTCAAACAAATGGCCACACTGTGACTATACACTCTCTGTAACTGCTACTATTCATGTTTCAGTGTGTGGTGTTCTTGACAAGTGTGTACCTACCTTGTGCAAGCTCATTACTTTACGCGTGATCGACAGGCAAGCCGACGACTGGTGTAATTTGGACAAATCGAGTTGGCAGACAAAAGACTTTCAAGGTTTGCTGCAATGGTGTGAGATCTGTAATAAAGGCATAATGAGATGGCACTGAGCAGGGGCAATTTTGTATGAGCGGAGAGTCTCGCTCATCCTTCTGTTGCAATGATGTTAAACGAAAAAGTTCGACCTTGAAAATGGCGCATCTGGAGAGAGAGAGAGAGAGAGAGAGAGCTAGAGGAAGAAGAAGTAGACAAGGAAGAAGAGGAAGAAGAAGAAAAGAAGAAGAAGGAGAGAGAGAGTGAGAGAGTTAGAAGAAGAGGAAGTCGACGAGCGAATAGTAGAGAAGAAGGAAAGAAGGAAGAAGACGAAGGAGGACAAGAAAAGGAAGAAGAAGAAGAAGAAGAAAAGAAGAAAAACGAAGAATAAAAATGAAAAGAAGAAGAAGAAGGAGGAAGAGATAGAAAGAGAGAGAGAGAGTTAGAAGAAGAGGAAGTAGACGAGGAAATAGTAAGGGAGAAGAAGAAGAAGAAGAAGAAGAAGAAGAAGAAGAAGAAGAAGAAAAGAAGAAGAAGGAGGAAGAGATAGAAAGAGAGAGAGAGTTAGAAGAAGAGGAAGTAGACGAGGAAATAGTAGAGGAGAAGAAGAGAAGAAGAAGAAGAAGAAAAGGAGGACAAGATAAGGAAGAAGAAAAAGAAGAAAAACGAAGAATAAAAATGAGAAGAAGAAGAAGAAGAAGGACATGGAGAGAAGGAAGAAGAAGGAGGACAGGAAGAGAATGAAGAAAAGGAAAGAGGGAGAAGTAGAATTTTTGCCAATTCATTGGATTATTGTACTTATCGCTCTGCAGCTCTTTGATGTGGATAAGGACGATTTGTTTCTAATGAATCATTGCTATTTAAAACGTTCAACTAGTGAGCTAGCTTAAAATTAGAAGCTATCATTCTATCCCTGTATGCATTGTTAGTCTCAATAGTTGTCTCAATTATTGTAGTCTCAATAGTCTCAAACAAGGGTTCAGTGGTGTTGAGAAGGCGAAGAGAAGAACTCTAAAACCAAAAACTAAAACTACTTTGCGGTGGTACAACTAAAAACTTTGATTTTCTTTCTGCGTAAGAAAGCAAGCCATGCAGGGAATTGAGGGTACTGTAGAATCTGTTATGGGTCCGAGTAGCCTAGTCAGATTCAATTCAATTCAACAAGTCTCAGCACTTGAAATCTGTTTACATCAAGTTTTACTTCAACTTTGTAATAAGTACTTGGAGTATACCAGTAGCTTTCCTAATGCAAAAATATATATATGTGTGAGGAAAAAACTAAATTTGTCATTATCCAATAATTGACTTGATGAGACAATGCAATTTATCTGGAGAATAATTGATTCAATAATACCAATCTTTCAAAGAACATAATGTTTTCAAATATAGACTGTTATTCAGCTTTAACAAAATTCTAATCAAATTGATATCTTCATGGAATATTTATAAGTAAAAATAGATTATCATAATATTATATAATTAACTGTATCTTGAATATGAGAAAAAGCTTCAAAAACTTTACTTTTCATTTAAAATAATGAGCAAGAATAATGAAAAGCAAAATTCTAATAATATTGATATTTTCATGGAATATTTGAATGTAAAAATAGGTTATCATAATTTATTATAAAATCAACAGTATCTTGAATTTAAGAAAAAACTTCATTTCATTAAATGAACAATTCATTTAAAATAATGAGCAATAATGATGAAAAGCAAGACGGAAATAAAAATCGGGAAATATTTTTACCAGTGATAACCTTGATATTGGCATGCTTCTCTGCGTCTATCCAGCAGTGCGGTGCGGCCAGTACAGTGCATGACTGATGGTAATTTGTATAAGCATCAGCTGCTGCTCAATCTATTTCGTTTTCCCCATTTTTTCATTCCTACCGGAAGCGGTAATCCGTTCTTCGTGTAACAAGTTACAGTTCTTCAGAAGTCTGTAAAAAATAAATAATTATGAAACAAAAGGAAGCATACAACGAAACAACCTTGAAACTGTGATTGTTATTCATCTGTAAAAAATTTGGAATCATAGGAATTAGTCAGTGGTCCACTGGTATCATATAATGAAAACACCATCTTCTAATAATAATCGAAGATTGTAGGTCATAGAGTGGAACTGATTGACTAGTGCTCATATAGTGTATGCCACACGATGCCAGTCCACTAGTTTTAGGATTGTTCCTAAAATTTAAGGTAAGAAACGCTATAATTTAAACATAAATAGTAGTCTATTATAGACATTAGAGTACATATTATGTAGAGCAACATAAATGACATTTATTCTTATAGATTATTAACATTGTTATTATGAATAATCTACTGGTTGGTTACCATTACAACTTCGCAACTGGCTTTCTGACCAAAACGAGTTTTCTTCTAAACTGAATTTCAACAGTAAAAGTCTAAATTAATATCAATAGAATGAGCAATCATTAACAAAATGATTTCTTCTAAATTGAATTAAATATCTATTGACATTACTTTAGAGACTTTTACTGTTGAAATTTGGTTTAGTAGAAATCATTTTGTTAATGATTGCTATTAGACTTTTACTGTTGAAATTTAATTTAGAAGAAATCATATTGTTGATAATTGCTATTAAAAAAACATTTCAAAAGTTTGAATCAATGTCAATAGAATGAGCAATCATTAACAAAAATATTACAGTACTAGAAATGAAGTTCCAACATTGTAGCACAATAATATACATTATATCAATAACATTATACAAGGTTCCATCTAACAAGGTGATTGTACAACTTCAAACTTTTCATCCTCTTCTATTTAATAAAATGACTTTGAATTGAACAGCTTACTTGTGAAGTACCCATACACTAAACTTACATATTCTGAATTGGATGGAAAAATTGGACTATTCATAAACGAGTCTAACCTTAGTCATCAACAGAAACTTTCTTTGAAAGTGAGTAATTCTCTTATCAAGTGAATTATCATTTTTTCAATATCCTGCCTCACATCCTGTTTAGAATGCCCATCACCTTTCAAGAGAATATTGTTCGAAATATGTACAAATTACTATCTAGCACATGGTGATAGTACATTCGAACTTTTACTGAGGAGTTCACTTCACTTACAGAGAAAGTTCAACTACTTTTATCAGTAATACACACACGTACATGAATGACGCACGAACGAACAATCTCTTTTCATTATCATTATCAATCATATTCCAAACTCCCATTCTCTCTTTATTTCTTTGTTTCTCTCTCCCTGTTAATGTCCTTCATCTTCTTCTTATTCATCTTCTTCTGATATGTAACTCTTGCTCTCTTTTTTCTTCTTTTACTGGAGCTTCCACTTTTTTTTAAATTCATTCTTCTTTTCTCTTTCCCTCTTACTCCACCTTCTCCACTTCTTCTTCTTTCGCCGTTTTTGTTCTTCTTCTTTACTTTCTGGTCTTCCTTCTTTTTGCTTCATTTTCTTTACCTTAGAAGTTTCTTTTGTCTCTTTTGTTTCTTCTGCTTCTTCCCCGTTCATCAACTCCTCCTTCGTTCTTCACTTTTTCTGCTTCTTAATTCTACTACTACTACTTCTTTTTCTTGTTTTTTCTTTCAACTTTCGTTTACCTTCACTTATTCTTCTACTTCTTCTCACATGGTTTATGTGCAGTCTTCATTTGTTCTTTTTTCCGTGTGTCCTTGCTACTCTTCCTTCTCCATTCCTTTTACTCTTCTCCTACTTTTTCCTTCCGTTTTTATATTTCCTGTTCCTCTTTTCCCTCTTGTCCCTCTTCTCTTCCATATTCCTTGACAATCTTTTCTCCTCCAACTTCTTCTCCCTCTTCTTCTTCTTTCTTCTTCTTCTTCTTCTTCTTCCTCTTCTTCTTCTTCCTCTTCATATTTCCCCCTCTTTCTCTTCTTCTTCTCCTTCTTTCTTCCTTTTTCCTTCTCTACATCTTCAACCTCTTGTTTTTTCTCTTCCTCCTCGTCTTTATCATTTTCCCCCACATCATTCGCTCATCCTTTTCTTCTTCGTTTGCTGCTACTACCACTCCTATCTTATCCATCTACATATTATTCTCTTATTACTCTGTTCCCCTCAATTTTCCTCTTTTTCTGTTAATGTTTTTCTCCTCTCCTTTCTCTTCTTTCTCTTCTTCCATCTTATTCTTTATCCTCTACCTCCTCCTCTTCTCCTCTATCATCTTTCTCCTTTTCTCCGTCTTCTTGTTACTATCCATCATATTCTTCTTCCATTCTCTTCCTTCTTCTTATTCTTTTTCTTCTTCTTTCTTCTTCTTCTTCTTCTTTTCTTCATTTTCACTTCATGATTGTATGAACCGGTGAAGGTTGAACACAGTCGACAACAACCAGACCCGAGTCGCGAGTTGGTTATTAGAAACCGTTAGAACCAAATCCTCATGAACAGAGTTGGGCAGCGATTAGATCTCAGGCTTTTGTCGTTTGTCGAAGTTCAGACGTTGATTTATCACATTCACAAATGATTTCAGTCATCATCCATTCCTTTTATCTTCCATTCTTAAGCCTCTTTACAACGATTGTAACTGTACAATCTTCATTGTACTGGATAAACTGTTGTTTATTTCACCATCTTATTAAAGTTCGTAGCTTGAATATCGACGACAGAGTTCAAATTTAAAGCATAAAACATAAATTCATACGGAATTTGAATTGAGAATCCTAAATTAAGTCATTGGCTTCTAAATTAAGGTTTGGGTGTTCTATTACATGAAAAAATTATATTCCTCGAAGTTATGCTTCAGAGCTACTTGGTTATGTAATCCATTCATACATTGTTCGAAATTAATTCTTTTCAAATCTTTAGAAGAAACCGTTTACTTTATTCCTTTGTTTCGTTACTTATTACCATTTTCAAATTTAATCATGTTCTTGGGGATATTTTTTGTTAAAGTGGACAAAGTTGAAACAAAACAAATACAAATAATTATAATGAGTAGAGCAACTGCACTAAACAAATACGTTTTTTTGGGAAGTTGGAGAGATTGTCAAAGTAACCCGAATTCTAACAAAACAAATACAAACAAATTATGGTAATAAGTGTAGCAACTAAACGGATGGGGCCAGAAGGATATAGCGTGATCTTGGTTTCCAGTGGCTAGTCGGCACGAATGATAGCTGATCTTCTTTTCGTTTATTATTCTTCTTTATTTTCCACAGTCATTCGTTGCCTCTCGACTGGTTTGATTGCTGCCTATTTTTCGACTCGATTTTTTGCGTCTCTCTTTTTATTCCATTTTCAATTTTCTTTTTAATAATCATTTTCTCCTTGTTCTCTCTCCTCATATGATTCTTGACCGTTGTTATTGGTGCTCTTCTTCTTCTTCTTCACCTTATCTCCTAAATTTCTCGTTTATTTGCATTCTACCTCTTCTTCTGCTTTTCCACTTCATCTTCTTGTGGTTCTTTTTCCACACCTGCTTTTCCCCCATTTCATTTTACTTTTCATCTTGTTCTTCATCCTCTTTCTCTTCTATTCTTCTCCGTTCTTCTGAAACTTCTTCTCTCCTCGTATCAAACTACAAACTCTTTTTCACCTTTTATTTTTCAGCTTTCTTATACTTTTCATTACACTGTTTCTTATACTTCTCTTCTGCTTTTCCTCTTTATACTTTTTCTCTTCTGCTCCTCATTCTTATACTTTCCCCTTTTCCGCTTTTTCTTCTCTCTTCAACTCTGTTCTTCATTCTTATACCTTTTCTCTTGCTATTCTTCTCAATCTTATACTTTCCAAATTCTTTTGCTTCTCTTTATTATATTCTATCTCTTTTACTTCATCTCCTGCTTGTCTTCTCACTTGTTTCTCCTCCTATATCTCCTTCTCCTCCTCCTCCTCCTCCTTCCTCCTCCTTTCCTTCCTCTCCTCCTCCTCCTCCTCCTCCTCCTCCTCCTCCTCCTCCTCCCTCCTCCTCCTCCTCCTACAATATGAATATTGTAATTAGTAATTACTTTTATTACTTGTACTACATTTACTAAATGACGTTTATTGACATAACTCATTGTATTCTTGATCTAGAATTTAAGCTGACATTGTGTTGTATTCTACATGAATAAAGTAAATAATCTAAATCTAAATCTAAATCCTCCTCCTCCTCCTCCTCCTCCTTTCTCCTCCTCCTCCTCCTCCTCCTCCTTCTTCTTCTTCTTCTTCTTCTTCTTCTTTCTTCTTCTTCTTTTCTTCTCCTTCTCCTCATTCCTTCTTTTTCTCTTTCTCCACTTCTTCTCCATCATTGTCTTATTCCACTGACTCTTGTCAATCCTTACTGTTCTGTCGACTGTTGCCTTCAATTCCGTCCTATTTTTCGGCGTCCACCTCATTCCCAATTTTTGTTTTCAAATCATCGACGCACGTCCTTTCGTTGCCTTGCCTTGCCTTGTCCTCTCCATTGTGCTCTGATGGAACGCTTCGCCGCTTCATCAAACAATCTCCACTATTCTTCTATTTTTTTTCCTCCCTATTCTTCTTCGGAAAAGATGCGCGCGAAAAAAGAAAAATAAGAAGAGACGACGACAGCAGCATCCATTGTTCACCGTGTCATCGATGAATGAGTAAATGAATAATTCATGAGCGCGTAATTCGGATTTGGAAGTTTTTGGCGCGAAATCGTTGCATATCAACCATGAAGATCAACAGTACGCCGTCGATCCTTCTCGACCAATCACAGCTTCAGTTGATGAATGGCCACCATTGGTGCTACACTAAGTGGATCATAATGCTTTCAAAACAATATTCTTTGTTTAATTTTTTCATATATTTTTAAACAATAGAAAATATCTGAATTTAAATTGATGTGATTGATTGTTTATTGATTGATTTTTTAACAATAGAAAATATCTGAATTTAACTATGGAAAAATTGAAATTATTGTATGAAGTAGGGTAAACGCTTTGTTCTTTATTGATGTGGATTGTTACTTAAATTTAGTTATACTCATTTAATTGAGCAGATGGTGAATAACTTTCATTTAACATTTCTATGGTAAAGGGTGATGTTCTGTTGATTTCTTTTTCAAATATGTCTATTCACATGTTATACACAGTATGTGTGGAGTATTCCAATGTAATTTTATATGCTGACGATTTGAAATTATATAAGAGTATCAAATCCCATGATGATTGTAATTTGTTGCAGAAAGACATAAATAACTTAGAAGCATGGAGTGTTAAGAATAAATTGTCTTTCAATGTAAGTAAATGCAATGCTATGTCAATTACCAAAAAATACAATAAAATTCTCTGTAATTACAAAATATATAGCAAATGTTTAAATCGAGTTAATTATTTCAAGGACTTGGGAGTGACTTTTGAAAGCAGTATGTCGTTCAAAATGCATATAGTCAATATTTGTCAATCATCATACAGGCTAATAGGTTTAGTGAAGAGGATTGGCTTTAAATTTAGGAACGTTCATACACTGGTATTATTATATAATTCATTTATTAGGTCTCGCTTAGAATATGGAATAATTGTTTGGTCTCCTCATCAAAAACATATATTGATATGCTTGAGAGTGTGCAGAAAAAGATTTCTGCGTTATCTGTATTATAGACTTACTGGTCTCTACTCTTTTACAATTTCCTCCATTTACTTACTTGGTCTATTTAATTTGGAGAGTTTGGAAAGAAGGAGAAAGATCAATTGTATTGTATACTTTTTCAAAGTTATTCGTTCTATTTATGATGACATGTCGACTCTATCAAGTATAAATATCAATGTGAGCGACAGCCGTACAAGATCCATGGATTTATTTCAGTATAAATCGTGTCGTACTAATTTAATGTTATATTCACCTATATATCAGTTTGTTAAGTTAGCTAATAGTATTGCCACTGAAATTGACATATTTACTATTTCTCCTTTATTGTTTTACAAATTTGTTAAGTCTTCAAATTACTTTTAGTAGATACCTCCTTGTTTTCTAAATTTAAATACTTAATCTAAACTATTGTAATTTTGATGATCTCAAAGTTGTGTGTATTTTTTGTTTCGTTTCTCAACTACTGCTGTAACATTGTATTATTTTGTTCAGTTACAGTGTAATTGGAGTCTCGACTCTGTTCTGTAACTCTTGTAAATAAATAAATAAATAAGTATTTATGTGGAAAAAAAATTCAACAGAACATCACCCGTTACCATAGAAATGTTAAATGAAAGTTATTCACCATCCACCAAATTAAATACTGAGAAAATACCTGTAACTGAACAATTTATAAACAGTCGAGCGCCCTTCAGTCAAGCCCCAGAAATAAGGTCAATCCCTTATACTTATATGAACTTACTTATACCTATATGTTACTTATATGAAGTATCAATTACAGCGTTCAACAAAAGTTCAAAATGATAAATTTATTAATAGGAAGTCTTGGCAATCATTCATTCAATATTTCAATCTACTCCACCATTCTCTTCAAATACTGGACTTGATCAGTGTTATTCTCAACTTGATCCGAGCTTCAATCAATTCACAACTGATTAATATGACTGGTTCATATCACAGTGTTTCATACTTCATTATTTAGATTGGCTACTTTGTAGAACTCATTTTTTTAACAACCATTTTCATCTCATGAATGATTGTTGTCAGTTGATATTTGAAGCATCGCAGATCATTATAAATTACACTGCTTTGACGAAAGGGACTAAAATTACGCGAAAATAATAGGCCTCAATCAATCGTAATCAAATTCTGGAACCTACTGACCATAAAAATTACAGTGTTTTTCAGAAAGTAGTTGCTATTGGGTGGAATAATATTAAGTGAAAATACTACATTCACTTGTAATCAAAATGTGAAACCTACAAACCATACAAATTACTGTTTTCTACAGAATGTAGTTACTATTGAGTAGGGATAACATGGAGAGGAAATAACACAGTCAAAATTCGAAACCAACAAATCAAAAAAATTGCAGTCGGAACTTAACAAATCCCAGTAATCTTATCCTGGTCTACACTGCAAATAAAGTCTTCCAGATCACACATCATAAAAATGACAGTGTTTAGTTAAAGAAAAATATCATTTAAGAGAGGATAATATACTAATTTGTAATGAAAATTTCCGAAATCCGTCTCAAGTTTCAAAAATACTACTACATATCTTCAATTATTGTCATTTGCAATCGAATTCCGGAACCAACCTATCAGAAAAATCATGAACTTCCAAATCACATTGATCTTACTATGTTCTGTAGTACAGAACTCACACACCTGAATAATCACAGTGTTTGGTGGTAGGTAAATATATTATTGAGAGAAAATAATACACTAATTTGTAATGAAAATTTTCAAAACCAGTACAAGTGTATGGAAATTATACTACTTTTTGCATTGCTCCAGTTAGTAGATTTTGGGTCTACACAAATCACACAGACTCTTGACCGAAAAACAGCGACAAAAAAGTAACAAGAATCAGCTCATTCAATGAAGCATCTAATTGAATTGCGCACCCCAGTGACTGCTAGTAGTATTGAACTTGTTTTGATCTGATTGAGTTGATGCTAAGACGGTCACAACCCATTTAATTACAGTGCTTCGCCAGACCAGAAGTTGATTAGAAGAGTTTTCCTGGTCTTGTTACGGTATGATTCGTTACCGAATCGCCTGTTAATTTCGAGCGAACAGAATCCGAAACTAGCTGTGAATAATTATTTTTCGGAGCGGTTGAAAAACTTGTTAATAACTGTTGATAACTTGATGGAAATAATCATGTTGATATACTATGATCACGAATATATTTTTTCATGTTAAGGTGATTATATAGCAAGGTCCCCGAGATGATTTATAAGTAAAGAAATACAAATATACTGTATACAATAAAGTAAATATATAAATACAAATACTGTGGGAAAAACTGTAAACCGTAAAAATACATTAGTATATAAAACAACTATAACTACAGTTAACTTAAAAAATACAGGGTCAGTTGCACGAAAACCCATTGAACTTGACCCCCAACGAAGACGTTATCTTATGACGTTATCCAACGAAGACATTGAAATGAAATCAATATTGAACTCTGTAAATTGACGTCATCTTACGGTTGGAACAAATCAAGTCAGTCACTCAACTGGCAATCGGGAGGTACAGGGTTCGATCCCCCGCCAGTGCATACATTTTTGTACAGTTGCATTCATCGAATCTCTTCTTGCTATTTGGTTCTGTTGTCAATGTTTGCAGTTGCAGAGATCTTCAGAACTATTATTTATGGCTTTCTTTTGATTTCCGTTCCACTAATTATCATCTATTGTTTGAATTTCATTGGTTTTCGTGCAATTGGCCCACAGTGTAGTGATAATATTGAAATTTATAAAAAAATGTTTAAAAATATAGTATAATATTGAATTGTATAGTTTAAAAAGCTGTATATTTCCAGTTCATCAAATTGAATGAAGCACGATAGTGTAAAGGCAAGTGTTGTAAGAGAAGAGCAAAATTTCCTTAATAATCTATTAATATAACCCACCATATTGTAGGAAAATTGTAGTCAAAACATTCAAAAGTACAGCAATAACTTGTAAATCACATCATCACTCAAATGACATTCTTCAAATATTGAAAAGGAAGCACGAAACTGAGTGACTTTCGCAGAAAATATTCTAGTTTAGTTGAAATTCGGCCAGCGATCACCTGATTTTAGCATTTTAGGCCTAGCTGGCAAGACAACACCAGTACCGGTTCAGCAACCGAGAGAAAGTGAAGAACCGAATCAAAGGTCAGGAGAGTGACCGACCCAATGCTAGCTCACAATACAGAGTCTCCCATCGTTAACTTACTGCACATTTACATAACACTTGGCTATCAACTTGCATGCTATTCACCATTTAATACCATGGTATTTCATTGTGACCATACAGTGGGATTGAAACTATCATACAGATGAAAAATTTGAACTGTTTTTCATTAAAACTGTTTTGTCAATTTGAATTTTTCAATGATTACACTCTTGTTAATTATTTAGTTAATGATTGACACTGCATAGTCTTCAAAATTCATGTAGTATATGTTGTCAATAAGAGATTGTCACGTTCAGTCACAGTAATTATACTTGCTTATGAAGCAGCACACACCGATGCAATGACTAATCGGGGTGTGTTGCTTCATAATCATCTATGTGAAGTACTGTGACTAAACGTGACTAATCTCGTCTTGTCTTGTCTTGACTAACCAGTGTACGCCTAGCCTTACTGTTTGTGGTGTTTGAACTCAAATTATCAGTTTTTAACGGAGTTTTGAACATTAATAAACAAACATAAGATAACTAAACATATATAACACACATAGCTTTTGCTTCAAATTGTGTTTTTTGGTTTTTCAAACTAGGAGCAGTTTTCTGCTATGACCTTCTTACAGTGGTATTGTTGACTTCTATAACATGTAATAAATTAATTAAATCTATTCTAAATTGGAGTACTACAACCCTTTACTTCACAGTATTCTGTTGCAAACACTACATGGATTGATTAAGGCCTATGTTCACGATCGAATTTTTCATTCAATGAGATTCTTCATTCTTCTAAGAATTGTTTTTTCAGTGAAAAAATTAATTAAATGGAAATACTATTAAGAAAACCCTTGAGAAGAACCTATCAAGAAAACTATTTGGTAAGCCTTATTAAGAAAAACTATTGTGCTATACAAAATTCAGTAAACACAATAGAAAAAGTAACTATGTGCTGACATCATCGCCTAAAGCACGAAAAAAATGAAATATATTCCATAGAACAATCTCAATTTACTACATATTAGTTTTCATAAAACGGCCACATTTTTGCACGATCTAGTAAACACATAACATATAGCTGGAAGGCGTCTGGAATACACCACTTGGGAAAGTATGCCAAAAAGTTTAGTGGTGTGGAAGGGGGATGGGGGGTGAGAAAAAGCTGATGTAGGAGGTCAATCCATATCGCCACGATGGAATTTCCATCTCTCTGAAACGGGGGATGGGGGAGGTGGATTATGTCCAGAGGAAGGGTGTAGAAGTGCAAAAAGGAGAAGAGAACGAGGGGAAAAGAAGAAGAGAGGGAAGGAAAAAAGGAGAGAAGGAGGAGAAAAAGAAGAAACAGGAGTGAAGAAGAAGAAAGTGAAATCGGGGAAAAAGAAAGACGGGGAGAAGAAGAAAAAGAGTGCAGAAGAAGGGAGGAAAGGAGAAAGGGGGAGATGGAGGAGAAAAATTAGGAAAAAAAGAGAATGAGAAGAAACAGAAGCGGGAAGATGAAAAGAGACGATGGGGAAAGAAGAAAAAATAAGATAAGAAGGAAAAGAGGGGAGTAGAAGAAAGAAGATAGAAAAAAGAGGATTAGAAGGAAGAGCTGCAGGTAGAAGCAGGAGAACGAGAAAGAAGGAAAAGGAGAGAAGGAGAAGAATGGGGAGAGCAGGAAAAAAAGGAAGTGAAAAGGGAGAGAAGTGGAGAAAAATGAGGAGGAGGAAGGGAAGGGGGGGAAGATGAGGGGAGAAAGGAGAATGACAAGAAAAAAGAGCAAGAAAGGAAGAAGAAGAAGAAAAGGAAGACGAATAAGGAGAACTAGACGAGGAAGAAGAAGAAGATGAAGTGGAAGAAGATTAAGAGAAAGAAGAAGGGATGAGTGTGTTGTATAGGGGTAGAAACTTGGATGAGTGGTGAGGGAGAAGAGGGGTGCTAGCCAACGGGTACCATTATTTGTTATGTAGGATGTGAAGCGGGAAAACTGGAAAGAGAGAAAAAGAACTAAAGTTATGCAAGTGTCCCACATACGATAAAGTTATCTGCCGCCGCCGCATTACTCGATTTCAAGTGCAGTAGTGTGTAATGTGTGTGTATATGCGTGAGAGGTTTGGAAGAGTGGATAAGGAGGAGAACGAGAAAAAGGAGGGAAAATTATATAAGTGAAAGAAAATATGTAGGTTTCCTCACCTAAGCAAGATAAGGATGAGGAATAGGAGAAAGAGGAAGATGGAGATTAGGATAAAGATGGAGAAGAAAAAGAGGACAAGGAAAGTACAAGGAGTAGACAAGAATGAATAAAATAACTGAAAGGAGTAGAGAGGAATACTAAAACAGAGAATACATAATGATACATAATTATATAACGTATAATGGAGAAAACAAAAGAAGTAGAAGAGAATGAATAAAATAACTGAAAGGAGTAGAGAGGAATACTAGAACAGAGAATACATAATGATACATAATGATATAACGTATAGTGTAGAAAACAAAAGAAGAGGAAGAAGAAGGAAAGAAGTAGACGAGAAGGAAGAAGTAGATGAGGAAGAGGGATCACCCCCTCAATGCGCTTTGGAATGACTTCAGGGTAGGAACACGTGTTACCAGACCAGCCCCCTCTGGGAAATCCGAGGGGGAATGTGGGTTGGTGGGGGGTGTAATGTGGCGCCACAGTGTTGGAGACGTGGCGACGCTGATTGATCCACGACAATGGCAAATGGAGTGAAACGGTAATCACGAGAAAGATAGATTTAAGAGAAATGGCGTTTACAAATAATTCATTTTTACGTATTCATTAAATACATACACGAGTATCAAGGATACGTAACTTTTACAATCGAAAATTAATCCATAATAAACTTTGTTTTGAAGTTTTTAATGAATGAATACTAACTACTGTGATTGGCTTACAATTTTGATAGCTACTGTTTCTTTCACTGCTAAACCTTATCTAATCAAATGAGCTCATCAAGAATCAATAGTCATTGTTTCAGTCAGTCTAATGATAGGAGTTCCCTGCTGTGATTCTCCATGAGAGGCTAATTGAATGTTACTGAGCTACGTTACTGAGGCTAATGTTACTGTAGCTACTGTATGTTACTGAGGCTAATTCACTGAGCTAAGAAATTTGAATTTCGTATTTAGGAAATGAAGGATTGAACGCTCATCGTCACAAACTCATCAAATAGACTGTAAAAATGAACTGTAAATAGGCCTAAACAGTTGAAATTTGATATTAAACAGGAATAAGATGAGTTATTGTTCCCTGTAATCATCTATTGTTGTAAGGCTATATCATTTGAAAAATTATTTTAATTTGACTACAGCTTCGTTTGGACTTTGCTCTAATAAATTGATATTACTTCAACAGTTGAAATAATAATTAATCTATAAATTAATCTTTAAGATCTTTCAAATAATAAAATAGTAAAAATGATAAATCCAAACTTGAATGCGACGAATCTTAGTACTAGCTGAGAGAATAAATAAAAAACATTAATATTTTTCTGTCTATTTTGTCTGAAAAGCCATCAGACAACTAGACAGGAAGTGCTTTAGAGTAAAAGTTGCAAATTCTCGTTAGGATGACATCAAAACTCATATCAACAGCTCGGAATTAGTTTCTTGTTCAGATTTCTCCACGAAAAAAAACTGACAACCTGAAATAAATTTGAAAGTAGAGGAAAATGATCGAAAGCTAACCGAAATGGCGTTGACAAATTCACTCCTATGAATGAACTGGAATCCAGAGACAGAGAGATCAATATTGGGAACCTGTTTCACATGACAAGAATCGCTACAGAATTGTGCACTTGAAAAGTTGTCCATCGGTGGTAGTAGGATTAAAATCAGTGATACAGGATTATTGGAAGTATACGAGTTTGATGAATGTTATCACTTTGTATCGAAGCTATTACATAAAATTCCAGAAATAACACTGAAAACTGGACAACTGCAGCTAGTCATTGATCGTCAATTTTACAAGACGATGCAAGTCTTATTTCATTATTCGTGTTTCTTAGGCGGTTCCTTTCGTTTTCTAGGCATATCCTTTTTTTTAAGTCAAATGAGCAGAAAACGAAACCTCTTGCGATAAAATGGAACGGAAACAGCTGAAACTAAAATTTTCGTTCTCAACTACAAACTGGCCTTTCCCTAAGTTGAATTTTCATTAAAATGGAATATAAATTTATCCAATCAGGAGTTGAACTATAAAAAATTAATCTTACAAAATAATCTTAATTAATTTTATTATTGTCTTATTTTAATCGATTCTTACTTTAATAATTGTATTGTTAATTATACAAAATAATCTTGAAATTTGATTTTAAGGATTTCAGGATTTCAGAATTTTGATGGTTTCAGCTAATCTTAATACTTATTATTTGTTTGTTTTACAGGTACGTTGTATTGTCCAAGACTACTAGAAAATCATCTGCGTGGTAATGTTAACTATATTTATAAGTAATATCTGATAATGTGAATGCAAAATTTATGTGTGTATGAAGTCTAAAGTGTAGTCTAACGAATTACAATTAAAACCGTTCCATATCAATTGTACCAGAGACAATTTCATTTCTTGAAATTCTCTGTGATTACATTCAACATCAAGATACAGAATCGTATGTTGAATATGTACAAACTTTAACAAATTAATTTCTCATGTCATTTGAATATCCCAAGTATTTTTCATATTCCTATTGATAATTTGTCCCCTTTTAACCAACCAATGGGGAAATATTTCAACAAAATGTCATTGAAATGACGGGTCTTCGATGGAACGGCACTCGTTCTTCACCCTAGACCTGATTTCCTCTCCATTCACTGCTCAAACCCTGATAAATCTCTCTCTTTCGCAAATTTTCCCTTTTTTACTATCACTGAAAAGCTAGTAATATTTATGGCGCCGATTTCCTCAACAAAATCCACTCAGTATGTATTTATTCACCAAGCCAGCTAACATCAAATCTTTATCGGATTCCAACGGTCAAATTTTCAGTTCACAATAGAATTCATTTTATGGGAGTTTCCCAACTTTTCCCATCTCAATTCAGAGCATCTCGAATTTACGAATCACCACCACCTCCTCCTCTTCTCTTTCTCCTCCTTGTCTCCTCATCATTTCAACTTCCATTCTTATGCTTGTCTTCTCCTCACTATTTTAATATCCTATTCTCTTCCTCACTCCTTTCTTTTATTCCTTCTCTTTATTGTATAATACAAATCTCTGATAATAAAACTTCAATTATTCCAGAGTTCTTTGGTCATCCACAACTGAATATTTGAGTTGTTGTAAAACTTTTCATGCAGTGCTTTATTGCCTTCATGTACTCCAACTTTATATTGCTTTCATATATGTTTTTTTCGGTTTCCGCTCTTTAAATTCAACAATAATTATGTCACTTCTGCTCATTAAAATGGATAGTAAGTACATAAATTGAACTAACTAGCATAATATCGTAGATAGCACTGGTTTAAAACCATATAAATTCAAGTAGGAGACAACGTGAAATATAATGCTATTATCTGAATGAATATTTGAATTATACTTTCAAGTGGATTAATCTATTCACAGGACTCCAGGAATGAAATATGGGACAGTAAAATTTATCTAATAGAATGAGTAGATCGTCAGCATTTCAATAGTTTTTAAAAAGGAATAATATATAATCAGTATAGAACTATAATTTATCAGTATACTCACTTGACTTCAACTGGAATAATTAATTAGACTCCATTAATATCAGGAAATGGAATTTAACTAATAGGCTTGCTTTGAAAGCAAGATGGTAGTGAATGTTTCACTAGTTTAAAAATTACCAGTATATACAGTGAAATTAATTTAATTTGACGCTTGGCATTAGATAGATAGAGAGTTTCTTGACATTGCTGATGACCTTAGAAAATGATGGGAAAGAAATAATATCTATCTATCTAATGCCAAGCGTCAAATTAAATGAATATATCTTTACTGATCAATATATTATACTCTCCATTTGTCTATTCACTAACAAGTCATGTACAAACAACGAAATGTGAAACCAGAGATAAACATAACATACATTATATGGTTAGGCTATGGTGAAACTAAAACATACTTCACATTTAAAACTTCAGTATTGTTTGCTTTATCCCTCCCTAGAAAGTGGTTATCTCAGAACTCAGAAATTGAGGCTAATTTATTGAAGTGTGTCTAATAGTGAATAAAATATGGGTCGAAAGCATACTACACTCTTCTTATTTCTAGAGGAAGAAAACAGTTTATACACTTTAGCCTATCTAAAGAGAAGATGATTATAATAACAGTATATTCATTACAATTTCTCACTTCTCTGATTCTTTGACTTCGTCATGGCTCAAGATAAAGCACAAATTCAATTTATAACGGATTGAATACGAGCGAATTGCTCCAGTAGGTTATGTTGGAAAAAGTATTATTTGCGATCATTTAACAAATTCGAACACTAATGGGTATCTCGTATTTGTACTCAAATTCCTTTCTTTGAGAGCTTCTGATTATTTGAAAATTTGATAACACATAAGATATTCTCATATCAACAACGATATGAGTAAGCCAAACAAGGAATGGAAAGACATAGATTACCATCAGAAACGGATTACTAGAAACTGTAGACTAACCAAATACATCTGTGCTAGAAACTAAAAAGCCTTAAATTTTTACAAAAGTCGTAGTACGGTGAATTAGAAACTAGAATTCTATGAGAAAGTCAGCTTTTGGTAAGAAAATTCAAACAAAACCGGACCTCACATGAATGGAATTGAGGCAAGAAAGAGAGAGAAGGATGACAACAATAGCAAATAAGCAAGCAAGACTAGTCTGTAATATATAATTCCGAGACACGAACTGTAATTTGGAAGTTGAAAGGAAAAGACAGCACAGCGCACATCCTGTCACACAGGAAACCTACAGATGTGGCCGCAAAAGGAGTGTAGCATGTGCGTAATCTGAACAGAACATAAGCAGAACAAACAGTACATCTCACTTACTTGAGACTAGACTGTGTTTGTTGTGAGTAGAACCATTGATTTTAGATAGAATCTATCTAAAATCAATGGTAGAACTCACATCACGTAGAACTCACATCACACACGTTTGTGTGTGTAACAGAACTGAACATCTAAAACTGTGACCGCAAAAGCATCGTAACATGAGAGTATTCGAACATACCGTATGTACTGCATGTACTAGAACACATTCGTACAGAACAAACATTCTCGAAACTATGTAATGGAGTATGAAATGTGATGAAATGAAGTACGAAATGTAATGAAGTGTGCAATGGTTAATGAAGTGTCATAGAATTCGAGAACCAAACTGCGGAAACCAAAGCATCATGACCAAACATATCAAAACTAACTTTGCTCCATTCATTTGCTCTTTTTTCTATTCCATTTGCTCGCTTTTTACTAAAGCTCCATTCACTTTCTACCGACAACGAACATTGATAACCGACAAGTACTCTTCAATGTAATCTGAGTGGGCTTATTCACATCTACATCGGTCGGTGCCGTTCCGTTTACGTACCGTCAACTGCCGGGAGATTTGAATACGCTCATTTAAATTACATTCAAGAATACCTTGTCTGTTTATGTTGGACACGTGCCGGTGGATGTGAATGGAGCTTAAGTCTGTCGTCTGTGACTGTAACATCACAGTGAAATCACTGTAACATCACAATAGTATGTAAGAGAGACGGCAATCTTCAAATAAATTCGCAAAAAAACATCATCGTGATTCGAATTAAGTAAACTGAGCTGGAAAACTAGAAATTTTTCCTCAAAATATCACCGACCATAGAACGTAACAGTTGAGAATCTAAAAATCTTTTGTACAAATAGTACAAAAATGACATCTTGGATTTGGATGTAGGCTATCCATTGCTACAGTAATGTTACGTTGTTACGTTTGATGTACGTTTGGTGTGGTAGACTGTTAGTACACGGCTGGGAGAGAAAGAGTAAGTTTCATCGAAATTATGTGAGGGCCATTGCTCACAGAAAACGGTAATTACTGTCACCAGGAGAGTCAGCCATTCAGCAACCTGTTGTTTACAAGGTTCAGTGCTTTGGAAACTAAGAAGAAGCATGCAGGAAGCGGAGAGAACAAAGATGAAGAAAAAAGGAGATAAGGAAGCCGAAGATAGGCGAAACGAAAGAGCAATGAGAATTGAATTTCAGTCAGCCAATACTTTGGAACACTCTGATATTGGAAATCTTTTAGATGACATGCATTAAACCAAATTCCACGAAAAACTCTTGATCAATTCACGGGGTATGATGCAGAATCAAAATGGAAAACTAACAAGAAATCAAAATTTTTTCGAAGGATATTTTCTGTTTTTTCTAGCTTGTGCAAGATTGCCTAGCTTGTTTTTTTGGACACTGTATGCAATACAGCAAACTATGCTTTATGGAAGAGGTCCTTGTCTTTGGTAGAGGTTACAAGTGACAAGTGAATGTGTACTGCTATTAATTTTATTCTACGGTATTATCAACGTAGAACCTTTGATTGAGCTGATAGAAGCTAGATGTATTAGCCGATATTGAGTTAATTCAAAAACAACAGAAACGTGATGAAGAAACTAGAGAAATAATGCGCGCTAAAAAAATACATAAGTGCAAAAGAGAAAGAAAACTATTAGAAAAACACGAATTCTGATGTGAAAGATCAACGAAAAGAAAGAAATTGGACGGACTAAGTGGAAAGAAGGCAAGAAAATGATTGAGTAGCGACAAAACAAGTGTCAAGGAACCAGATCTGTGTCCTTTGCTTGCTTTTCTTCATTGGCGACAGCGGTTGACACCATGACACTGTTCTACATATAGCGTCAAGCGAAACCAACTATGTACTCTATATAGCCTGGTCATTATCGAATATATGTGGACTAAACACAGTATCAATGACATATACGGTATATAGTCATTATTAAAAATATGCAGCCTACATGAATATGTAAAATGTGTAACCTATGTACTATTAAATAGATAGACTAGATACAGTATAAATTACGAGTACTTAGACCGGTACATCGGTACAAAGGCCTATACAATGACGCGTAACAAAGGAATTAAAAAAAATACCATGACCGATACAATGACGGGTATTAGTCATTATTAAAAATATTTAGACGTGTGAATACCATCTTGTAGAATATTATCAATGTCATGTGCTCTATCTGTACATTATAGTAATCAATAGCTGATACTATCGATGGCATTTTTTTATGACAGATAAGGTAAAATGAGACCACGTGTCAACTAAATGAAGGATCAGCTTGCGACTTGTCTAGTTTTTAGGTGAAAGTGATATTAGGGAGTGGTGTGTACGTTTTTACTACTTGGTGTTGGTAAAAAAATTGTGTCGTATTTGCGTGATCTCAAACATGATGAATTGGTATTTGCCCTGATTAGTTTCGATGATAGCTTTTTTTCAATTTTGAGTCCTCATTAATACAGACTCAAGCTTCTTATATGTTTAAGTGGCAACATTATCAAAACTATATTAATACAGCGATTCGAGTAATTCTCGTTTAAAAATTAATATTCCTAATTCCCATCTCACTTTTATCGATCATACACTTTTCGATTAGCGTCTGCATCTTCCAGACGGAAAGATTCTTTGACCTCGGTCACGGTTGCTTCGGACAAGGACAGAACGAAAAGGAGAATAACTAGTTGAAAAAAGAGAAGAACAGATGAAAAAGGAAGAGAACAATGTTATGACGCGGGTGGCCTAACCTCACAGCTGGAACTAGTCTGACCACTCGAGTGAGATGCAAGTACGGTGAGTGAGTGGAAGAGTAAACGAGTGAGGAAAAGGGTCAAGAAACATGTCTGAAGTCTAACCGTACTTTACGGTAACAGTTTCTTTCCTTATAAGCGCTGGCCGCCCGCTCACACACAACTCTTATTTTCAAACTGCTTGTTCCATCTCTCCTTGTATGCTCTTCTCTATTTTGTAACCAGAGAACGTGAAGACTAATGAGGCAAAAGATAAAACGTTGACGAGCTGGATGAAGTGAAGGAAAAGGATTCGACACTACAAAGAGAGGGAAGAAGAGGATAGGGATGAAGAAAGCGAAAAACAGAACGTTACAAAAATAAAACTGAAGTAGGAGACCAGAGAACTGGGAAAGAGAATTAGGAGAAAAACCAATACTTGAAAAAGAAAAGGAAGAAATGAAAAGAAGGGAAATGCCGAGCGGCAAGAGGTGAAAAATATGCTAGACACTGGAAGAAAAGAGAAAAGGCGATGAGAGAAGTAGGAAAGGTGAAAGGAGAAGATTATTGAATTTAAATATCGAAAAAGTGAAATATCTGAGTAGAACACAAGAGAATGATGGTGAGGAAGATAGAAAAGCAGAAAAGGAGGAAACTTGAAACAATCTTGAGAAATTGATGCAGAACAAGAGAGAAATATTGAGATTAAAATCGCGAGAAAAATCAAATATTTCTGGTATGATAAAACCAGTGAAATTTACAAAGGAAATGAAAACTGCACAGAATATTTCAACACCATTTGTCAACTCTAGTGAAAAGTTGAAATTCTTTCTTCTTGAAATTTGTCAAAAATTATCATCAGTAGGATTTGAAAAATTCAACTAAAATTGCCTATTTAAAATTATCTATTTTCAATAAAATATCATAAAATAATGCAGATTAGCATGAGATTAGGCTAATGTAGATAAGAAATAATAGCAGATTAGCCAAACTAACCAAACAGTAATTATTAGTCTAACAGGCACTGATAGGTTACGCCTCCATTTTCAACAAGCAATTTGATTGGCCGAAAAGGTGACAGCCACCATTTTACAATTCCAACCAATGAGAAGCCAGCACTTTTCAAGAGCACAGAATGATGAAGCAGACATCACTATCTGCTAGCTTCCGATTGGTTGAAATTTTAAAATGGCGGCTGTTGACATTTTGGCCAATGAGACTGCTGCTTGAATTTGGTTGCGTGTAATAATTTTGCAGAATTGCCACGCCACTCACTTATTGGTTAATGTTTATTCAGTTATTTTTAGCTTATCAGTTTTCGACAATTTTCACAATTTTTCTGATATACGGTAATAATTAGTGTTTTTTTTATACGAAACATTATTGTGTATGATTTCCATTCAATATTTCTGTAAGAGCTCTGTACGTTAATCAATTAAAATGTTAAACGTTTCCTTAAACAGGTTTCCCTCTAATTAATTATTGCACTCGTTATTTTCATAACTAAATTGATAAGAAATATTCATTGTTAACAGTTTTTTACATCTTGATGTTGACTTAATAAACAAAAAGTAGATGAGTGTAGAGTGTGATATATATAACGAAGAAAATCGCAAAAATACTGAAGGAAATTTCTATTGAGGAATTTTAGAAGTTATATAGGAGTTATAGAAGGAAACTTCTTAAAGGAGTTTTCTATTCTAGTTCAGTGATGAAGTTTTTATTGTGCAAATTGAGGGGTTCGCAGCAAAATGCTAGACAAACAAAGCATTGCGAACAGACTTTTCAGATGGTATAATACTGTAATTGCGTTTGAGAAGCAAACCGAAGAAAAACAGAGTTACAAAGAGGACCTGACCTATTATTTCATTGTTAAGGGGTGTGGACTCTTTCCTTCTTCTCTGATTGCTACTTGTTGATGGATAGTGAGAACGAAAATCAGAAGAGGAAAGAGAAGAAAGGAAAAGAAGAAGAAGAAGAAGAAGAAGAAGAAGAAGGAGAAGAAGAAGAAGAAGAAGAAGAGAGAAGAAGAAGAAGAAGAAGAAGAAGAAGGAGAGGAGGAAGAAGGAGGAGGAGGAGGAGGAGGAGGAGGAAGGAGGAGGAGGAGGAGGAGGAGGAGGAGGAGGAGGAGGAGGAGGAGGAGGAGGAGGAGGAGGAGGAGGAGGAGGAGGAGGAGGAAGAAGAGGAGGAAGGAGGAGGAGGAGGAGGAGGAGGAAGGAAGGAGGGAGGAGGAGGAGGAGGAGAAGAAGGAAGAAGAGGAGAAGGAAGAGGAGGAAGGAGGAGAGGGAGAGGAGGAGGGAGAAGAAGAAGAGAGAAGAAGAAGAAGAAGAGAGAAGGAAGGAAGGGAGGAGAGAGAGGAAGAAGGAGGAAGAAGAGGAGGAAGAGGAGGAGAGGAGGAGGAAGGAGGAGGAGGAGGAAGGAGGAGGAGAGAGAGGAGGAGGAGGAGGAGGAGGAGGAGGAGGAGGAGGAAGGAGGAAGGAGGAGGAGGAGAGGAAGAAGAAGGAGGAGGAGAGAGAGGAGGAGGAGGAGAGGAGGAAGGAAGAAGAGGAGGAGGAAGAAGAAGAAGAGAGAAGAAGAAGAGGAAGGAAGAAGGAAGAAGAAGAGAGAAGGAAGAAGAAGAAGAAGGAAGAAGAAGAAGAAGAAGAAGAAGAAGAAGAAGAAGAAGATTATGATGATGATGATGATGACAAGATGGAGAAATCCTTCAAAATTTGCGTTGCCTATCAATGATCTTGTGGGAAAAATCTCGTCTGATTTCCCAGTATACAGCGTTGGTTTGATAATGATTTGTGTAACAAGCAAGCTACCGGGCGGGGTGCCTGCTCTATTATTATTGGGCTGCTCCGACTAATCAAATCGCTAACTAGAATCTTGTTTTCGAACACAACTGCCGACAAATTGCATGCTAAAACTCCTAATAAATTATCTGCAATAATTCATGTTCTACTCAGATGCTTCAATTAGAATTTTCTTCAAATAATTTCACAGGATGGACCCTCAACAATGGACGTTCGTCGTGATAGCATTGCAATGAGGACGGGTTGACGACCTATGCCACTCAAATGCTGAAAATAAAATAATAAATGATAAAAATGAAATTGTATAGGCCTACAGTATTACTCGGGTCTGGGAACTTGTTCGAAAAACAAACAACAAGTTAACTGTTGAAACAAAATTTTGTTCATAGAACAATAATTGGGTTTTGAAGAAGAATATTGCTGAATTGGGTATTGTGTGAACAAATAATGTTTTTGGATTCTTTGTTTAAGTATCTCATTCATGAATCCAAATGTAAACATGTCTTTAGTGATCAGTAAAAAAAATTTCAAGTTTTGCAAGATTTAAAAAATTCATAAATATCCAATATATTTATAACAAAACCTTCTAGAACATCTCTACCAAATACCACAAAATAGGTTGAATGTAGAATAGAAAATTTTTCCAATAGGCTACTTTTTTAATACTATAAGAATTTTTTTTAAATTCTTTTCGCCATCTATTAGAACTTTATCAAGACCTTTTATGGTACTATTATTAGAACCATTAGAAACTTACTATGGTTAGCCAGTAATAAATATTTCATTAACCTTCAGAAACTAATACTTGGTTTCAAATCAAATTCATTTGCCATATAATAACAGAACAAATGGACAAATTGAACATGAACAACAAATTTGAATAAAATATACATATAATCCTAGTTTTCCTAAGCATAATACAAAAATATCGATTCTGTAAGAACAGTTTTCAGTGTGTCATTCAAATTTCTGTTTGTAAATGTCAAAATGCATCATATTGGCATTGTCGCAAAGATACCAGCATAAGTTTAAACTTGTCTACTTCTGTGCTAGCTGTGATTTCCGTTGACAGAACGGTTACTCAATGAAATACAGAGCATGGATAACTTATGTCAATGGACTTGTAACGTGTATTTACGGCATATCACCTTCATTTTGCAATCAGGTGCAAAACTGTCAAGAATCAAGCAATTTACAGTTGACACCCCGAAAGGAAACAGTCATTTGGTGGGAATGGGGAACAATGCAGCAGGTGATTGCGATCAGTCTGTCGCCTGGCGGAAACTTTCAGTCAACTCTCCTCTAATTATCCTCTCCACTGCATCTGATTACTGTAACAGGACTGACTGCTCATAACAACCGACAATAGTTCACTAAACGCACCCTGAACTTTGCAGTTTGCACCTTGAAAATCAACATCGATAATTGACATACGGTTTTGGAGCTCTGACACTGTTTCCTGAATTGACAACCGATTTTTATTGATATTTTTTTTATCAAATACGCACATATACTTCTCTTTCTTTCTTTCTCTCAAGCTTTCCAATTTTAATTATTCTATTGTTATATTGTAATAAATAGATTTGTTCATTCATTCTCTCACTCAGTTGTCAAGAATAGATTAATCCAGTTTACTCCAATTCAGTGAATTCAGTTTACTCCTAGTATGGAAAGAATAATTTATAATTATTATGTCAACCAGTTCCACTGTTTAAACAGTTTCATGCTTATACATTGCAATCATGATAATTACCGTTATCAAATTGCATCTAATCTTCGAGTTGTTGTATATTTCTGTGTGAACATTATTTGTAAAATGCTTAGTAGCATAGCCCCCTCTAAACTACAGAGTAGTTTAGAGTAGTTTAAACTACACTGTAGTTTAGAGGGGGCTATGATAGCAGCCTACAATAATTTATTACAATATAGTTAATCATCATAATCTCGGATCGAAGAAGAAATATTTGTGCTTAGAGATGTACTGAATCAAATACAGAGCTTGCATTGAAACCAGCTTTCTTTGCGAAAAAATCTCCCAATCTCTTTTTGAATTGAGAGATCAAGAAGAACACCCAAATTCGCGTAACAACTCAACTGAACAGTTTATGTATAAAAGCCCAATCTATACTACAAATATAGTTTCTATTCAATTATTAATTTGTTCACCAACAAAGTTGAATTATTTTTGAAAGATTGCGTTTTCGAGAAATGAACAGCGACGTCATTGCACTAGGCATTGAAATGAAACATTCCATTAAGGATTAACCCACCTTGACTGATTAATTAATTGCCGTTTCACGTCTACTAATCGGCATCTTTTTCCTTTATCTCCCTCTTCTTCTTCTTCACTTCTTCTTCTTCTTCTTCTTCTTCTTCTTCTTCTTCTCCTTCTTCTTCTTTCTTCTTCTTCTTCACGTTTTCTTCTTCTCCTCCTCCTCCTACTCCCCCTTCTCATTTTCGTTCTTCACCTTCAGAAGTTAGCTACTCTATTATCGCCGTGAGAATATCTTCGTATCTACTCGTCTCTGCAATTGTCCTGTATCATGATTAGCTGTGGAAAGGGGTGGGGGGTCTAAATCAAAGGCAGTCGCCCGCTGTTCAAACAATTTGTTTCTGTTTACACGCTAATCATTTGCCTAATTACTGTCTCTCGCGCCATCATAATTTGTCTTTATCAAGTCTTCTCGATTATAATGACAGGCGTCTTTTTCTACACTCATGCTTCATTCCTTCTACTTCTTATTCTATTTCTCCTTCTTCTTCTTCTTCTTCTTCCGCATCTCCATTTCTTTTCCATCTTCATTTTCATCTTCATCATCTTCATCTTCATCTTCATCTTCATCTTCATCTTCATCTTCATCTTCATCTTCATCTTCATCTTCATCTTCATCTTCATCTTCTTCATCTTCATCATCTTCATCTTCATCTTCATCTTCATCTTCATCTTCATCTTCATCTTCATCTTCATCTTCATCTTCATCTTCATCTTCATCTTCATCTTCATCTTCATCTTCTTCTTCTTCTTCTTCTTCTTCTTCTTCTTCTTCTTCTTCTTCTTCTTCTAATCAGTTAATTTTTCTGAGCTCGTCCTTCAATCAGTACTACGTTCATTCATCATTTCTATTAGATGTAATGTGTATTATAAACAGCAAAGTCACTTCAAAACTCATAAGACATTAATTTTTGTGACCATGTTCAAGTCAATTTCACCCCATTTGAACTGAACGTCCATGAGAATTTCCACTACTCCTTGTCTAAACCTACTTCTGCATAATGGAATGTTCTTGATGCTTCAGCAATGACATTGATTCAAGGTCAAAACATGCATGCATCATCAACAATCAAATTCATGTTATTACATCAAATCTCACAAGACACTATATATACTTTGAGAATTTTTTATTCAATTTTACTCCATCTGATATGACTTTGCTATGAATTCATGAGAATTTTATTACTCCTAGTCTCCTGAGCTTCAAACTTACCTTTTCTGCTTCAACGATTGTTCTTCATAACTCAGCAATGACATTGCTTTATTTCCTATGAATGATTCCTGTTTTCATTCTAGCCATACCTTACAACTTCATCAACAATTCCTTTCTTATATCATCCCTCTCCCAGTCCTCCATACTCAGCTTCCTAGCATAATTATCCCATAAACAACAAGCAACGCATTAGTCCTTCACTGCATTATTAATACCACTCAGCTGCCAACATCAATGAGCCACACATTTACAAAAATTAATTCTCATAAATTCTCATTTTAAATGCAGAGCACTCTGAAATAAATTCCTTCCATAATTGAACCAAGTGCATCATAAATATTTTTTCTAGGAAGATACCCACATGAGCTTCAAACTTTGCGTGGGTAAGGGTGATGAGACAAGAATTCAATGACTGCTGAAATAATTTCAAAAGTAAAAGATTCACAAACTGAAAATTGTGAGGAGTGAGTTGTTATGGTAGATGTGAGAATCTACTGAAGACATGTGGTTCATAAATTAGGCCTATTGTTGCCATGAATAAAAAATAATTATAAACAATGTGAAGCGTATCTTGTACTCTATTGTTGAGGCAACTCTATGCAAGTCGAGTGATTCATAAGTCACTTCAAATAATGAAAAACAACCCTATAAAAGTGTGAAGAGTTAGTTGTAATGGAGAGAAAACACTGGAGACATGTAATTCATAAATAATTTTCAGTATAAATAAAAAGTAATTATGAAACATGTGAGTATCTTGTATTCTATTGTTGAAGCAACAATAACGTCGAGTGATTCATAAATAATTGTGACAAAAAATAAAATAGAATTATAACTAGTGAGAAGTGTAACTTGTATTCTTTTCTACAAGCGGCGTTGCATACGAAGCCCACTAAAATAAATTTATTGTCAGATCCGCACTGAAAGCAATTGAACATACGCTCTCGTGCCAGTACTAGCAGTGAACGAGTGGTGAAAAACGTTTCCATAACAATGTTGAGTATTATGATAAGGGCAGCCGAAACAAGCCGATAAATCAGGGTTGCAGAGAGAACTGGCGATAAATCAACGTCCAAAGCACGCCTACGTTACAGCGCTAGTTCATTCAAGAACCACGTGCACTTTCAGAAAGGTTTTTATGTGTGCTTCTACTCCTCAACCAGATTAATACAACTAGGCTGTCAGTTATCTTGAGGCTGCAGTCAAGTGATTGGTGAAAATTTTGGGACGATTGTCAAGGGAAATGATGAAAAAACATTAAAGATACCCATTTTAAATTAATAAGAAAAACGATTCGGTCAAATTCTACATGGAAAAAATTCAATTTTGAATCACTGCAATGTTTGCAGTGATAAGATTTGGGCGCGACGAGAGGCTCGAATAAAATAAAATAAAATTCGAAATTTAGATCTTGGAAAGACCTAAGTTTATCTTTCTACTTTATTATGCTCATAACTAATGAATCACATATTACAATATTAGATTGAACTATTTCCTCCATTGGGAGCCTGGTAATCGTTAGTAAGGCTAGTCAGTCACTCCCTATATTGTGGAGGCATATTAAATTGTTGCATTGCACTATATAGCTGCTTAGCACAATGCTATCCAGCAGTGCTTTGTTCTCATCACTGGTTTGTGATGGTTGTTTTAATGTGCTAACCATACGTGACATCTTTTCTGGTTAATGATCATTTACTTCTGCTGATTCAGTGGATGTGAAACTGGCAACCAGCTGGTAGGCCGAAGCCCACATAGAGCTGTAGAGCCATTTTAACAAACAAACAAAATGAACTATACTTTCTGTAAATTTTTACTACCTTTCAGTGTTTTTAGCCTACCTATAGACTAATATCAATCTATACACTAGTAGTCGATATCTGTTTCGAAAAATTCTCGTCAAATAGAAACTGAAGGAAATCAATCTGAGGGGAATCAAATTGATTTTCGTCAAATTTGATGGCGACTGAGCAACTGGACGACGAACGTGAGGCTTCTGTAATAATTAAATAAACTATTGAGTATAAATTACTCAACCTAAACATCAAAATTGACAAAATAACCACTTAATTTTCCACAAACAACAACAATTTGAAAATCAAATCAAAATAAAAACAAATTTGCACAACATGCAAAATTTACGATCGAATTGCGATCAATTTTCTCGTCGAGTTTTGCCGTTTGAATTTCACCGAAAGGGGGCGAAAACCGGTTCTATTTGTGTGTAAACTTTAAGCACAGCTTTAAGTGTGGAGGAACTCTGAACGATGATGAGTGTAATGGAAAGATGAAGAGAGAAGGAGAAAGAAGAGAGAGCAAGTGTGTGAGAGAGAGAGCGAGGATTATGACGTCACAGCGGTCAGATGAGATGCAAGTTGGGTCACCGCTTCACCGCCCACCTTGCTTTGATGTTAGTAATGTGTCTGTCGACGAACTTAGTTCCCAAATAAAACTGAGAGATAATGGAGAGAGAGGGGGAGAGAGAGATAGATAAGGGAGATATAGTTGGTGCAAGAGAGAGAATGAAAGAGTGTGAATAAGAAGTAATCAGATTCTGAATCTTCCACCTACACGCATCTTGGTTGGTCCCTTTTCACTGTCAATAAGTTTCAGGGCGCCTGACTCTGACGACATTTCAATCTCAATGAATGACTTCATTTTCACACTCCGACTCAAATTTAGCTCGAATACCTAGCAAACAGTTTTAAATAGCCACGAGTGATTCTATTTGAGGACCATCCGTTCTATTTCTGGAGTTCGTGGTTTTTCAATTACTGTGTTTTAGCACAGAAAATGAAGAATGACGAAAATGAATATCTCTGTGTTGGATATAAGGTGTAATTTACCCTGGCGGCTCGTGATAAAAATATTCAAAATATTTAATATTCAAATATTCAGAATATTTGCTGCAAACAGTTAGATTTTAACATCAACTGTGATCAGTTCAAACTATCAAACATTAAAAAAATCCTTCAAATTTATTTTCAACTAGTAACTCATTTATTCTCTTAGAAAGATTATTTGCTTATATTACTAAATTTGCACAGATTATTATAGGCTACTAACAGTATTCTCTTACAAAGATAATTTGCCGTATTCTAGTTCAATACGGTACTAGATTGCATTCTAACGGTACTATTTTTGTTATATACTTTATCTCCTTTGAGCTGAAGTTCTTTGATTAGTTTTGGGGTTGACTTTTATCAATAATAGCCTACTCTGTTTCTTCTGATTGCTAGTTTCTAAACTTCAAACAAAATTCCAACTGAAATTTGTTGTGATTACCTTTTAATGTTTGAATTACTTTACATGAATTACCGTTCTTTCAGAAACCGCACTCCAGAAATAGCGATTTAACCCCATTTATCGAACATTGTTATAAGTTATAAGATATAATCGAAATGCATGATGTGCATGATATAATATGCATTGTTATGGATAAAATTTATAGCTGCGTCCATACTGAACAAACTTTTAACAAACATGTTTGTTGAAACAGTTTGGACAAATTTTATTTTGTTTTACAAACAATGTTTGTCCGTGGCCAGTGTGGACGCGATACAAACAAAATGTTTGAAGGTGTGTGTAAGCCAAGGAGGAAGAAACCATGGAGAGCGTTTTTGAGTTCTAGGCGCATCTTGATCTGCGCAGTGTGAGCATTATGAAAACTCTATCCTCCTTGGGTAGAACAGATTTTGTGTCGCGCCGCCATTTTGTTTGGACTATTAATGTTTGCTCTGGTAGCGAAAACTAGCAAACTGTTTGTAGAGTATACTTTTAGCATGGCGCCTCATGAATAGCTTGTTATTTGAAATTTCCATAGCAACAAGTGATGTTAACAGTATTCAATTTCCATAACAAGGTCGTAGCCAGGAAAAATTTATAGATAAATACAAATTAAATAGACTTAAAATAATTTTAATACAATCATCACGTAATCTTTGAAAAATTAAAATCTACATTAATTAATAATTATAATTTAATTTATAATTATAATTTAATTAATAATTAAAATTAATACAAAATCAACACAAGAAAATATGATAACATAAGAACATATATGATGATTCGATATCATCACACACAGCAAACGCCGAAAATGTTTGGCAAAACAGTATAGCAGAATTCTTTTAACTTGTCAGAAAACAGCTGGTTTAACGTTAGTAAACGAGCGTAAATCAATCAACTGTTTCTGACAATTTAAAAGAATAATTTTTGTTTGACAAACAATGTTTGTCCGAACTTTTAAAAATGTTTGTTCCTTGAGCTCCTCAACAAACATGTTTTTCAAAAATGTTTGTCAAACATTTGTTGAGTATGGACGCAGCTTTAGGAGCACCCACTTATTATGCATGAAAAGCCTTCACACATGCCATGTACACAATAGGAATGTATATTGACAATAGAAATCGAGTGTGATGTGATTTATTTGACGTAGACTGCACTGGAGAGAGAAAAATCATGACGGTTTGTCATGCAATCACTTTTGAAAAATGATTGGCCCCATAAAAAGTCAATAGAAAGCATATTATTGGTTGCAACCTTAAAGCCTGATTCACACATATAGTGCCGTGCTGCGATGGTGCTGCGATGGGGTTGCGATGGTGCTGTCGCCGCCAGGAGCCGCTATCATTCACACATGTAGTGCCGTGCTCGGTTGGTGCCGTCGCCTTGTGCGACAAAGAAACATGATGAAGAACGAAGAGAGGTGTACACGAAGGATTCCGAAGCTGAACGGAAACAGCCGAAGCTAAAACGGCCCCAGGCGGCATGATGCCGTGGCCTTGGAAATTCGCTTCGAAACTGCTCTTGAGGGCACCAACGCAACCTCATCGCGGCACGGCACTACATGTGTGAATCACTTGCGGCCGTTTCCATACATTTCAAATGGAGGAGCCGTTTTAGCGAATCCATCTGAAATCGAACGGCACCAAACGCAACGCAACCCCATCGCGGCACGGCACTATATGTGTGAATCGAGCTTCAAACTGCTCTATCTAGAAATTATTTGGATTGTAATCTCCTAGTAGAGGAAGAGGAAGGAGTAAAGCAGAATGTATAAAATATTTTACTCCTATTTTCTCAGTTTGTAGTCACACAAATACTGAAGCGTGCATTTGCGTGCGTGAATGAGGTCAATACATCCATAAGATGTGACGACACAATGGAGTGCATCCTACATCCTCTGGACCCGAAAGAACAAAGCAAAATGAGACAGAAGGATACAACAAAAAGAGAGCAAAACATAGCTCGAAAAATATCAGATTAGAGCGAGACGGCCTTGCACTTGTTCACCTTTTTATTGTTCCACTTTGTCTCTATCATCCTTCTTTTCTCTTTCATTTCATATTTCTGTGGCCTATGCTCACTGTAGTTTCCATATCTCTATGGTCTGCGCCTCTCTGTGTATTTATAACTCTATGGTCTGTACCACTCCCTCTATCATCATAATTATCATGATTGTAATATGTGGTCTCTGTACTCTGTATGTATACGTTTATGGTATGTGCCTCTATTCATATCATCTTTTATTCTCTCTACCTATCAGTAATAGCACAGATAACACAGTATAGTTACTCTATGGTAATAGTCTTTGCTCTCCTCAATAACCTCGATTGCTATTATTATTTTTTTTTTTTTTTGAGGGTGATGCCCTTATGAGCTCTCAGCTTGTGCGTGGGTAATGAGTGGTATACATCCAAAGTATCCCGTAACCCTCTAAAAATACTCAATAGATATAATTTTCTTTATAATTTAAAGGTTTGCATTACTGATGAGAAACATGTTTGCGATAGAATCAATAGTTTTCGAGTTGAGAAGCTCCATCAATTTATTCATCAATATCATAGAGTGTAATCAATCATGCAGGGATATCAATAATGAGGAGCTTCCAATTTTAAAGAAAATTATAACTATTTTCTTGTAAACAAATTAGATAAAGCAAAAATTTAAATTTGAAACGATCAACACCTCTCTATATAGGCTACTTCACGTTCTGCAGCACTCTCTTTCTGCTCTGTGGAACACCCAACCCAACCACACCTCGATGTTGCGAGTGACCACTGCGGCTGGAACTCCCCTTTCCCCCCTCTTCCGCTTAGCCACCCCACCCCTCCAACCCTCCCGGTCAGCTGACCACCCAGGCGTGAACCAACTCCTTTGCAGTTCAATACAACAACAACAACAACAACAACTGATTACGCCCAAAAGCTATGATCATCAGAAATATAGCAGGATTCATTAAATTTTGCAAAAACCAGCTGATTTGGCAATCAGTAAAAAGCTGGTTCTACGCAGCTTTGACACAATAATCCAAAGACTTGAAAGTCCAAGGGCCAGTTCATGAGCTCGGGATCTAGCCAAGTCCTAGACTAAAACGGGTGGCTACCGTAGCATTGACAAACGTTTGTCTCGACAGGTTAGTGGGTTAGCAGCATAGAGAGCCCTTATTACATAGTGTCGAGGCTAACGTTTGTCGATGCTACGGTGGCCACCCGTTTTAGTCTAGGACTTGGCTAAATCCCGAGCTCATGAACCGGCCCTTAAAGACCTTTTTAAAGAAGACCTAAAATAATATTATTCTTCTATGATCTGACCAACAGGTTTGAAATGAAAAAAAAAAATAAATGTAACAGTCGGTAAAAGAGAATATAGTAGAACTGTAATAAGAATCCACTGACATCTACACAGATTAAGCTATAAAATCAACGAAGTACTCACAATAATAGAGCGAGTAGTACAATTTTAGAATAAGAAGAAGAAGAACAATCCAAGCGAAGCATTGTTTTATGGCGGTTGCAATTTTATAGTCGCCATTTAATCATTTTGTTCCGCCAAAAAGCAGCCGGGGAAGATAATGACAGAGTAAAGAAAAGGAAAGCAGCAGAAGAAGAAGAAGAAGAAGTATATAGAGTTGGGATCATTGTGCCTGTCATACTAAAATTTACAAAGTCCGGATGTACTTTTCATTGCCAGAAGAACAAGCTCAAACAAAATTTGTTTGATGTGAAGACAGGAATACTAATGAGAGGGGCTTGTAGGCATGGTAAAGTAAGTACTATTTAATACCCGACTGAAGTTAGGTATATCTGTCGAGTTTTAAATAAAAAGCTGAAGAGGATATTAAATCTCCATCGTTTCATAAAAAATAATAAATGGATCCTTGGATTTGTCTAATTCAGGATGAAATTTATGGCTTTTTATCTACAGGAATGTCTGGTTTTCGCTATTTCACGCATTATTATTGAAACTATTCTCACACCAATTTTATTACATTTATGAAGTGAAAATTTGTGATTAAAATAGTGAATGTGAACATAAACTTTATTTGAAATTATTACAAAAATAATTATGAAAAGAAGACGTTTTGGACTTTATTTTATCTGGCCTAATAAAATAACAAAATTATTTCCAAAACAATAGTCATCACAATGACCAATAATAATTACTGTCAAATTGGGAACCTGTCATAATTTGTGAGAAATAGCTTCAAGTATATGCCCGCTGAGAGGCTTCACGGTTCGCCGACCTGTTATTAATATTTGGTCTTATGACCATTTTTAGTGCTTGATTAACTGATGGAGTCCACCACATTTTGAGGTTTTACAAAATATTATTATATACTAATGTCTATGGCCGGCCATACAATATACGGTATACCGATTTGCAAAAACATTACCATAGTAATAATCATCTAAACACTCCAATCTACAGAGTTCAACTTCACAACATAATATTTATGATCGAACCAACTGTTCATCACAGGAATTGCAACAATAATTTTCTCCAAAAAGATTCTTAGAATTATTATGATTTTATAAAGAAATTTAACACATTTATTCTCAACCTCTTTATCTCAGGGGTGGCAAACTTTTCTCCAAGTATAACTTATTAGAATTTTGAAAAGGAAATCCATTCAATTTTCACGTCTTACTTCAATATTCTATGTAGAAGTCCACCCATAAGTTTCCATCATTCCAGTAATCACTCTACCTTCGCACTCAAGGTATGCAGAGCTCCATAATTAAATTAAGATGATGGCATTACTGGAAGAGTGGTGGCAGTGTAAAGCCTGATGTAGTCCAGTAATAATGAATTAGATGCAAGATGCTCTCCCGCGCCTCAATGGAGCTTAGAACTAGAGTGCTGGGTGTCTGTGTCTGATGGTTATTGAGTGGCTCTAAAGCAGATTGAAGGCATCTCAGGGTGGAATCAGGTACATTTCTACCGTTCCTTCTCCTTCTTCTCCTTTTTCTTCTTCGGCTGCTCCTCCTCCTCCTTCTTCTTCCTCCAGTTTCGTCTCTTCTACATTCTCATTTTCTTTTCCTGCTTATATCGTCATCTTCTTTCTGCTCTACTTGTTCTTCTCACTCCCCTTTTTCTTCTTGTACTTCATCTTCTTGAATCTCCTTTTACCTCCATTTTCATCTCCTTCTTCCTCAATTTTCATCTCACAGGATATATTCTCATTTTCTTCATCAAATGTTTCTTCTTAAATCTTCGTTACCTCATCTTCTTGTATTCCTTATTTGCATCATCTTCCTGTTTCTCATTCGATTTGTCATCTGCTTTGTGTATCTCCTCCTTATTCATCACTGCATCTATCCTCATCTAATATCCTTTGTTTATCTCCTGTTCTGCATCTAATCTCCTTCCTCATTATCTCTTTACCTTTTCTTCTTCTACCTTCTCTTACTTGCACTACTTTTACTTTCCTCCTCTTCTCCCTCTTTATCTTGCTCCTCTTCTACTCATTCCTCTTCATCCTACTGCTTCTCCACCACTTTCACTCTTTATTCCTCCTCCACCTACTCCTCTTCCTCATCACCCTGCCCCCAACCTTCTTCTCCATCAAACGAGCAGATCAGCTTAGATGGCAAGAGACGAAACTTTGCTCCAAATATAGCACTGCAATGAATAATTTATGGCAATGGAGTTTCAACGTGAAAAGCGTGTTTTGCGCATGCGGGAACACTTTCACCCCCCAACCTAACCCTCTCTTATTATACCCCCCAATACCCTCTTTTAACCCCCCTAAACTCAAACATTCAACATGTGGATGCTCTTTCCACAATACAGAGTTTCGCTTTCAACCAGAGCTGTCTACTACCCTTTCAACATTCAACATTTATTCAAGCCAAATCCGATCCCTGCTGCAGTTATTCTTCATTTACAAGTCAGAAAGTAGTGTCCCGTGTTTTTGGATTGTAACACTTGACCCACATTACAGGTGATTTGTTTGTGTAGGAAAATAGCACTCCCACTGTCTTTTTCCAGATAAATATTTGATCTAAAATGGGGTTGGAACATATAGTGAATATTATGTTACTAGATATACTATCAAGTTCTTTTCTTGATTAATTTTCAATCGAAAACGGGCTTCGAAAATAGTGGACGCTACATTACTATATAGATATACATAGGCCTACTATCAAATTACGAATATCGCATAATGAATAGCCTATATACCTTAGGTGTACATTCTATTTTGATTCTGATGAGCAGGAAAAGACAGCTTCTCATTTTTCCAAGTGCGTTCAATTTATGAAACGTTTATATGAACTCTAGGTAGCCTATAAGAAGTTATTTTGATTTTCATAACCGGGATTTTTTTTTGCTGTGTCATATCCGCATAAGATCTTGGCTTGTGCGTGAATAGATGATGATGAATGATGGTGATGGATGATGAAGAGAGGTGAGTGGACCTACATTTTTAGGTGGGTTCCGAACACCGGAAAGTGATTTTGATTATCATGAATGAAATAACATTCAGCGGAAAAAGACCTTAACTGAAAGTGGTCACCCTTAAAGTAGTGAATAATGACAGTTGAACAAAAGAGCCAATCACAGGGCAGGGATTTCCCCCCCTACCCCCCTCGCCCTGAGGGGGCGTGGCTTAATGGGGTGGTTACCCTTCGTCTCTCCCTAAGACGCCATTTTGTAGTGGTGATTAAAGAGGGGACCTCAGCGAAGACCAATGGAGACGAGCTACCTCCACCAGGTTTACCAATCAGAGAGTAGCATTTCCTTCCACCTCGTTTTGTATGTGCTATATATTTTTTGTATGTTCTATATATGTATTTCTTTCTCTGTCCTGTACCATACTGTGCCATAGCGTTGTCTCACTCTTTCTTTCCCCTATACAAAGTATACCTATATAAAATATATATGTACTATCTATAGAGAAAAATATATATGTGCTATCTCTTTCTCCCTCCTCTAGCATAACGTGTGATAGCGTTGTCTCACTCTTTCTTTCCCTAAAGAGTATATCTATATTTGATGGGGCATATATTGTTGGAGAAAGATATATGCAATCTCTTTGTCTCTCTCTTGCAGCATAATGGCAGATGAGCCTCTCTCACTCTTCGGCTGTGATATCACTCTGTATATTCGCAATGTCAGTGCACAACCGCCCCGCCTCCGCCTCCAGCCCCAGGCCCCAAGCCCCAAGCCTCAAAATGACAGCTGCACTTCGACTCCCACTAAGAAAAACCAAGTCTACCAACTAATTTCATATCGTTATCAAATTTACCTGTATTAGACGTGCTGACACTAAGGTAGAGCTGGTTAGCAAGAAACAGAATTGATAGGTGGCCGCATGTAGCAGAGTCTATTGGTTGCAATTGATTGGTATTATAGAATATTGTCACATTACTTTCTGTTTTCCAATACTTTGTTAACTCATAAGGTGGCTGGAAATTACCTACTGGATCAAAATAATACACATTTTTCCCCTTTTTAATATATGCAACCCAATGCGTTCCCATTCCACTCTGTTTGTCTAAATTTACAATTGCACATTCATCATTTCTAATTCTCTGTGGTAACCCATCTATCATATATATACCACGCAGACTAATATTTAATAATTTCGCCCATTTGAATAAGTCATGATTCGATAATGCACCATGAATATTTACTTTTGACATTTTCTTTGTCTTTTAACTTTTTTCTTTTTAACTTTGAGTGATGGAGGTACTAAAATTCTCCCCCCACTACTAATTGGATATGGTTTCAGATAAAACCCACGTCCTGAAATGTATTTCTTCAACTGACTGATTGCTTTTGTCTATGCATCTTTCCAACTCCTCTCTTCCTCTTCCTCTTCCCCAATCGCCCTCCAAATGCAGATTTGACTTTCATCAAGTTAGTAACAAGATAAGAATATGCCCTTTCACTCACTCCTGATTTAGGGTCTTTAAAACTTCCCCTGCTCCATCAGCTATTTTTCTATCAGCTTCCGCTCGCGATTTATTATCGGAGGATTGGCTATATGCTATATCATGTAATTTACATAAAGAATCAAGCCTGTTTATTCCTTTATCACCTCTTTTCAATCTTTTTCTAGATCTGTCCCAGGCCCGCAATATGAATATTTTCTCCAGTTTCAGGTTTAATTAGATGTAATTCCACAGGTAAACGGTCGATAATTTTATTCACAACTGAAGATGTAAAACTTTTGCTGCATTACCTATTTTAGAAATTATTCCTCTACCGCGCTTTCGAACAGAGCGCTTCCGAACAGAAGGTCTTCTCTTCCTCTTAACACTGCTCATCCTTTAAAGGTCAAGCATAAACTGAAGTAATTACTACATAGTTGTTGTATTTAAAAAAAAAAATAAAAAACAAATTTTTTTATGTATGCTTTGTATCAACTCATTGTTCTTCTTTTTTCTCATATGGGTTTTCAATCCATCTTTTTCTATAATCAGTTTTCACATGTTCCACTGACAAATTGTGGCTTTTATTTCATCCCAGTTATAATGGTAACCAACTTCTATGTATCTTCCAGCCATAACCCAACAAAAATATTGTATACGTTCATCAATATACATCGCAATTTGTGGGTTTTCAGTAATAGGCTTCATAATTTCATTTGTAAACTTTTGCAACCTGTCTTCAAGCCCTTGTGTTGAAATTAAATCGTGTTCATCCTTGATTTTCAGTATAGATTTTTGATATTTTTCCCCAATCAGTTAGATACGATTTTTTGACAAAATCATTCAACTCATCTCTTGACACAAACTGTGAAATTCCTTCTAAAATATTAGCTTTAATAGCATTCGCCATCTCAATTAATCTCTGATCAAATATATCTTTCTTTACAAGTTCTCTATCGATAGTTTCGAATATTCTCTTCTCAAAACACCAAGTTTCTTATCTAATCTCTCTCTGCTTATTACACTGGCTATATCAGAAGATAACTGCGTTAGTTGCTCGTTTAAGTAAGCCCTATCAATTTTGTTGAGTACGTTTTTATCACCTACCTCTTTAACAGAATCTTTAATTTTATCAGAAATGACCTGCAATCTTTCATTCAAATAACTCCTATCAACTTTATTTGCGCTTATATTCTCAATCGCGTTCGACAATGTATTCAAATATGATTTTGTAGTTGACGTGCTCTCATCCACCAGTTTTGTGATACTATTCAATACGTGTTTAGAAACACTTTTCTCGATTTCTTGAGAAAGCAAATCTAATCTCCTTTCCAATTCAGATTTATCTGTATGAAGACTCTTTTGCAATTCTACTGAGATATTATCTAAATACGATTTAACATTGGTATTAATTTTTGTTGATTAAGCGATGTAAGAATTTTCTTACTTAAAATTTCTAAATCAAAATTTCCAGGTATCTTTGAACACAGTTCCTTCAATTTCAAATCAAAGTACTGATTTGGGGTACCTGCACCCTCCGTGTCCGATTCTGTGCACAGACATCCTTGAACTGATGTTAATTTTATAAATTAAACTCTTACTCTATCAACTTTTCTTCCCGTAATTCCTCAATAATTGAGTTTATCTCAACATCATGGGAAGAGTTACCAGCTTTTTTAGATGCGTATAGCAATACAAGCCTTTCCACTAATTCATTAACATTATTCCAAAAAATGTATGATCTGTTGTGCGTTTTATTTCTAACAAAATTTAACCCTTTTCCGCTTTGAACGATTCTTCTTTGCAGGAAAGAGTTTCTGTATAATCTGCGACTTGAAACCATTATTTCTGATAACATACCCACGTTTATCAAGATGGGCTTCTGTTAACTTTAGTATTTTCTTATATTTGTCCAAGTCATTTGAATTGTAAAGAACCGCATTTGGTCTAACATTAAAAAGAAGTTCTATCAACCCATGTGATAATCTGAACCTATCTACTCCAACATTGATGTAAACATCATCAAATGTAACATTTTATCACCAATAAAATATGATTTAGTTTCATCATCATATCGCAGACCATAAGGAATAGAATTATTCAATTTTTCTTTGTGAAAACATCAAGATAATTGTTGAGAATCTCCTTCATAGTTACGCGTGTGGATTTACTCAGAGTAGCATCATATGCCGTACTATTGAACGAGGAGACGCCAGTTTTGTCTCTTCCTCTAAAGATCCAATCTCTCGTTCTTCTTTATCCCACTCCATTCCCTTTTGATAATCTCCTTCGCCAGATGTTAGCGAGGGAGAGATCTCTGTCTGTTCTCGCTTTATTGACTCATTAGCGCTGCTGCTGCTGTTGTTGTAACGCAACCAACGGTTGTATCAGAGGTTCCAATCTTTACGATTGAATTGTTCAGTTTCTGATTGAAAACCTAATAGATTCTTATGCTTATTAATAATATTTTGTCTCAATTTCTTTATTTTATGAATTAGATTAGCACCTCCGCACTGGGTGCGTGTTTCTTGTTATTTTTCATTATACACTCACTGTGATCAAATGTTGAATGACTACAAAGTCATGCATACCCACCCCTACCTTACACTCTTAGGAATTTATCCAATCCTTCCCTATATTTTCCATTGTCTGGTTTGCATTCGTTAAAAATTGAAATAAAATTATGATTACTCTTTGTCCATACTTTCCAACACATTTTTCTAAACTCTGGGAAACTCATATCTTCTCCCACAAAATCTCGGTAAATTAATTTCAAATTTAAGTCGTCTATTTTGAATATAATTAACGAATTAGCATTATCTCTCACATGATGTTTCAAATGCATCCATATGACTGAACTAAGTAAACAGTGTCAATATCCCTGTGTCTACCCATAGTAAAAAGTGACGGATTTGTGGCACATTATCTAGTTGAAGATCATCAAAATAATCAATGAATTCCTTTCTATTTTATTAGGATGAGGTATTTCAGAAATTTGATCTGACATGTGAAAACCTATACATTTTATTTTGGAAAATATCTTTTTCAAAAACTCATATTTATCTTGATATAGCGATTTACTATACAAATATAAGTGATTGAATTTCAATCCATTTTCATGAAAATTAAATTCAAAACAGTGTTTGATTTTCCACTGGATGATCGTCCAATAACAAGAATGCGTGCATTGTGTGGTAATAAGCTCCCATTCTTACTTTGTTTGTTATGTATAGGCTTTGATATAATTTCATCAAAATTGATGATTGGTATTGATGCACCATGTACCATAGCTAATAGGAAACTAAAATGAAAAACCAGGTTCAAGATACTATACCAAATTTATTACTATTGATATAGTCACTTTTACAATATAATACTTTACAGCTGTACATTTTTACAAGCCAATACATTTTTACAACATTTTTTACATTGCAATATAATACATTTGAAGTGTTCTTAACCTAGTAATCGATCTCGATCTACCCATGAGTTAAATTTTGAATCAAATCCAAGCCATTTAACAAAAATTTTATCTCCCTTTCGTTTTAAAATTTTCTCTACTAAATAAATATCACGCTCACCCGCATCGAGATTGGTTTTCTTTATTTCTTGCTCATAAAATCTACCAGATATTATTTCTCCATTCAAATCTCTCAATATGTAGGTGGGTGGTCTTGAAGGAAAAACACTATGAATTATAAAATATTCGGTAGACCAATTTATATTATAAGACTTATCAAATACATGTTTATACTTGGAAATTCTCACAATGTCTCCTAATTTAAATTTGGGTTTTATTTGGTTTGATTTCAAGCGCAGGTTTGCGTTTGCCGCTTTATTAAGTGCAGCAATTATTTGAGTTCGATGTTTTTGCGTACATCAATTGGACGCATTTGAATTGATATGTGAAAAGACTTATTATATTCTGTTACAAGTTTTGGAAGAGCATCAACCCATCGTCTTGTTCCATTTTCAGTTAAATATCTATAAATTTTTGATTTAATTGTTCTAACAAAACGCTCAACAATGGCGGCTTTTCTCAGTAAAACATGATAATGCTTAATATTATACTTATCTAATAACGCTTTTATTTTACTATTAAAAATTCGGTTCCCTGGTCTGTCTGAAACAGTGTCATCTTAGTTTTAGAAAGAATAGATTGAATAGAGGTGTAAACAGAAGGTGCACTCTTGGTTTTTATTGGCACACAAAATTCAAATTTCGTAAAACAGTTTATCACAGCTACAAAGAATTTAAAATTTGAATTATGCTTCGATAATGACGTCATGTCAATGAGGTCTGCTTGATACAGATCTGTTTCAGATTTAAGTTCATAGGGTCTTCTTCTAATATTCACTCTTGGAATTGTGTGTAACTCATTAGCCAATTTACTGCGCACGCTATAGCACGCGCTGTTTGTTTAGCAACTGTCTTGGTTCGCTCCATGGGTCCTTCTATTTTGAAATTACTCAGCGGAGTGCTTCTCCTTCCTCCTTCTCCTTCTCCTTCTCCTTCTCCTTCTCCTTCTCCTTCTCCTTCTCCTTCTCCTTCTCCTTCTCCTTCTCCTTCTCCTTCTCCTTCTTCTTCAACTTGGGGGATATCACGATGTCCCCAGGCCAGTGTTTGAATCCCATCCTCCAGTATGTATCTCTTATCATCAGAGTAACTTAATGCAACTTTCCCAGAACGAATTTGGAAGACTTTATGCAAATAGCTTCTATTGCATTGAAGCTTTCATAGTGCACAGACCTTTCAAATAAACATTTTTTATACAAATCAAACGTTAAGCACCTATCTTTAACACATTTTTTCACACCTTTAGCTGTACATTTATTTACAATATTTACATTATCTACAAACTTAAAACTGTACATTTTGGGGCGGAGTCCTACAAAGTGTGTAATTATTTTTGAATTGGCTTCATCCTTAAATTTACCCACCACCTTTTTATTTACAAGAGAAAAACATTTATGGTTAGGTGGGTAATCGCTGGTATCAAACCACTCAAGTTTTCCTCTCATATCCTCATACACATCATCCGTCTGAATTTCATACATAAGGCTATCTGTGTCACTCATTAAAAGCTTTACATTTTCGGGGGGATACATATTCAAAATTTTGTTATAATGAAAGTCAAACATTAGGTGTTTTGACAACTCTAAAATCGCAAATCCAGCAAAATCGGTTTGTTCAAACTAATTTCAGCCTTTCTTGAGAAAACGCCACAACATTTTCATTGAAAATATGCCAGCGTTTACACAGAGGGTTTGAAATTAGCTTGTCCAATTTCTTCTCATTTGTTACAATTTTCACATTTAAATGGTGTCTATTACACTGGAGCGTTTTCCCATAAATTATGTTGGACATGGCCTTGAAATTATCGGTTTCAAATTTGTTTTTGCCTGTTTCCTATTTTCCGTATTAAATTGAATGTAGGGGTTAACCAAGGGGATTGATTGAAACCATCATTGCCCGATGAATGCGTTTAAGACGCATTCCAAGCTGCAAATAAAGTTGGAGATTTCGATAGTGTAAAAGGTACTTTTCCTTGTCGTGAAGGGTAGCGAGCAATTTTGTTGATGATTTTTGCGAATCATGAGTTTGATACGCAGACATCAGGTGAATGGGGGGTGCTTCTTTTGTGGGGGCAAGGGGAAAATGATTATGCATGTTGTGAAGAGATTCTGGGTATTCAAGATCAACTTCCAGAAAATAACCAATTTCTGAGTCAGGTCTCAAGTTTAGAAAATCGACCTGTGAGATTTCTTCCTGAGTCAAAAATTTGAAATTTTTTTCTGGAAGATAACAGTTCATGGAAAGCGAGTAAAGGTTATTAGCATCAAAATACATAATGTATTTAGAGGGTTTGCTCTCATCATAACTTGGCATATATGGATTGTTTGCTTCGCTGTACCTGTGAGGCACAACAGCTAACCCCCCTCTGATCCCAGATTCCAGTGCAAGGTAAATATCGGCTTCAGTAATCAAACCTAGCTCAACCTTTGTGTAGAATAACATGCAGTTCCAGGAAAAGTGAGCCAGAGAGAAAAAATGACATACATCTAATCCATATTTATCAAATAATGATGAGCGCATGTCCTCAAATACATCAGCCAAAAGTAACACATCTGTTAGTAAATACAAATTATGGTATTCAAGATCCTGAATTTTACAAGCTTTCCACACTTTTTGTGCATGTGAATACCCGTTTGGATGTAGAGGAGTATCATTCAAATCATTTCCTCATCAGACCAGAGGAAAAACCAACTTATAATTATACTATGTGTCTACAGAAAAGTTGGTTAAATAAGAAATGCAAATAGAAATATGTATGTTTATTTTGCATTTTTTGTACAAAACTTTAACCAGGTCTTCCGTTTGAACTCTTCCCCCAACCCCTCTCTTTTGGTACCCAACATATTATATCCTTATCCTCCTTAGGGGTGGAGGGTGTATCATCCACCATACTCCAATCAATAATTGGTGTATCTGGAGTCCTCAACATTCTTTGTTGACGCTCAAACCTCCCCTCCCCCGGCAATTTCCATGGAAGCTGTTCATAAGGGGTGGGGAGGTATACATCAATATATTCATCAAAGTTTCTCACCAGGTGATGTGAATAGTGTGCGGGTTGTGGATGATGTTGAGGATTGACTGGCAAGGACCATGTCTGAAACATACCAGACACTTGTTTTATTCACACCTATGGGAGGAAGCCTACATAGACTTTGTGTCATCTAATACTCATATACATTTAATGAAACTGCACTATCAACCTAAGCATACTATGATCTGTGCAATCATCATGGATTAATTCATAAATTCAACTAAATTAGAGCCAATTTTGATTGAGAGAATATTGCAAGTTATTGTCAAAAGAGAAAAGGTATTATTTGGTATGTGGGACTCGAACTCTTGACTAGTAGGAAATGTTAAATTTACATGACTGAGTTCTTATCCACAGACCAAATAATACCTTGCAAACATTGTGAGAAAAATTGTACTTGATTGAAATTTAGACAGTTGGAAATTTAACAATTTGAAGTTCAATACAAAAATATATTATACTGTTGCTTTGAATTTGAATGGAAAGATGTTGTACCATTGTTTTGAAAATGAAAGACTTTTTCAATGATTTTATTTTTTTTAATGCATTCTCTAACCTCCTATCTAATAATTTCTGAATATATTCTCTCATTTCTCTTTCCTTTATTACCTCATTCTGATGTTGATGATGTTGACTTGGACTTGGGTCATTGGATGATCTTTTGCCAATAGCTCTTGAGCACAGATTGAATACATTATCAACAGTTGCGATGGCTCATGTTTTCGGTTTCGCATTATTTAGTTTCAGATAATATCTAGAAAAAGGGAATGGGAAGCCCAAATACTTTTACAGTTGATGGTGGTGATGTTGACAAATAGATGTGGTGGTATCATAAAATTTTAAATATCAAAAGTTTCGATGGGCCAGGCATATTTTTGTTATAAAAGAGATGTTTATCTCTTTGTTGGAGTTCATTCAGGTTCAATTCTCTCTAAGATGGGTGGAAATATTGAAGTTTAATGCTACTTGACACTTTTTTTCTTGAGATTCTTTCCATTATTTGTGTATCTTTTTCATATTCAGCATATTAATGAAATAATAGTAATGATAATTTGGAATCGTGTCTCTTTAGTCTTCAAATAGCTGCTGAAGAAAAGGATAGTGAAGTGACTGTAATGTGGATTAAACATTGTGTCTTGTCTTCATTATATCTTCGTCTTTTCCACCTCTATCTGGGTGGAAAAATTGAATCTCATATTATCACCGGAGGGTTACACTAAATTGGGTTTTGTGTTTAAGGGTCCACCTGATAGAGTTCAGTGTGTGTTTTGTTTAATTATTTTGGAAAAATGGAAGTAACAGATGACCCTGAAAAGAACATATTAAGTATAGCGAATTGTGGGTGGAGAGAAAGCATAATATATCTATCGAAGAAATTTTTGATAATAATATTCTTCAAAATATGATCAACAGTTAAAAACGTTCGAACCTCCATTGCTTGGGATTTTCATTTATGAGCTTTATTCCATATTAATCATCATTTTAAAAATGGGTTTTCTACATAAATGCAGTTATTTGCAGTGTGTGTATTGCAAAATAATAATAATTAGGGATGAATTGTTTCATAGGGACATCTTCTGTGTAGTATAAAAATCACAAACAACCATTTTGGTTCAAAGGTGGAAAGAGGAAAGGAGGAGGAGGAAGGTGAGAAGGAGGAGGAGAAGGACAAAGAAGTGGAGGAAGGAGGAGGAGGAAGGAGAAGGAGAAGGGAGAAGGACAAAGTGGAGGAGAAGGAGGAGGAGAAGGAGAAGGACAAAGTGGGAGGAGAAGGACAAAGTGGAGGGAGAAGGAGATTTACTAATAATTGGAAAAAGTGTGTACACAAACCTGAGTAGGTAGGCGAAATAAAGTTGTTGTAGACTCTCAGAGAGGTAGGAGCTGCACCTTGTTGTAGACTCTCTCAGAACTGGAAACATATAGAAATGGTGCACATTGTAGTTTCAATAGTAAATGTATTTTTATTTTAGCATTATTACTAGATTATGAGAGAATAGAGAAGTTATTGTTCTATCCTTTTTATGTTTAAATCAAATACGAGATTCAGACCATTTTGAAAGCAATTTTTAATGTATTTGAAAGAATATTATTGATAAAGCTTGATGATCATTATTACTCTGTTTTTTGGCTTACATTTTTACTTATTCTTTCAATTTTCCATCCCGGATAATATCATCAGGTGTTCATGTAAATTTATAAATTCATCGTAATGGGTGATAAGTTTGGAAAGCCTTGGGTTAAAATTTGAGATACTCACACTTAATAAAACGGTAGCTTGCACGAATCCAGTTTGTAAAACGATCCGTTGGTCGACTCCAACTCGTTTGCAAAACGATCCGTTGGTCGTGTGCGAGCTGCTGGCTGAAAACAAAGATAAAACATGTTTATTAAGAGGATAGAAGATGTGTAAAGGAGTGGGGATAAGTTTAGAAGGGAAGCTCACACACTCATCAGACACTCATTATCGTGTTGAACTTCAAGACTGCAACAGCTCCTGCCCTTCACAATGGACATCAACTCAGCCACACCATCAACCTCGACATCCAGCCCGCAAGACCAGCACGCATCCCCACAACAATGTCTGATCGTCTCAAGCTTCTACGCGATCGCATGAAGCGGCCGTCTACTGGAGTGGTGGAAGCAGGGAGGAAGAGAAGATTGATATTCGATGACGAGGAAGAGGAGGAGAACATTGCGCCGGTGAAGGAGGCAACTAGAGTTGCGCTCAGACAACGAGTACTTCGTCCCTCTCCAGGAAAACCTCAGGTTAGTAAAATTGATTATACACTAGTAAATTATTATGAATGCTCACAGATTTGGAATAATCTCAAGTAAAGTTGATTTCATTAGAAAATTATAATGTTGAGTAGCTGTTTTTCATCCAAAATTATTTAGAAAAGAGCATTGGAAAAAATATTCTCGCTTTTTGCCTACAAAGTATGAATTTCATATCTTTTTTAATTTCAACTCAGTGTGTCTGAGATTGAGTAGTTGTTTTCATTTTGAAAATTGAATAACACATTGGAAATATCATCTCTTTTTAATTTATGTGATACAATGTATGAATTTCATCTCTGTTGGGTATAAATTCTCAAGAAAACTAATGCATGTTATTGAATTTATCTACATTGAAAAAGAAAAAAAATTAATTTCGAGTTTGTATTAATGACTTCTCCAAGTCATTTGAATTGTAAAGAACCGCAATTTTCCATCGAGGAACATTGAGCTTATTTTGTTGGTGGAACTTGCTTATGGGGCTCCCCATTAGTTATGGTATACGATAATAATAATAATAATAATAATATTACATTGCAGAAAGTTGATTGATTTATGTGTTTTTTCCTGTGACAATATCATTTGTTTGTGATTTATTGTGTATATACTTATTTAAGCTACATTATAAACATTTTTTTTGTTATTTATATGGGGCAAATTATCCTGCAGCTGCAGGCGGAGGAGGCTGCTGCTTCATGGGAGTGAGATTCATCACTCACCCCCTGCTGGAACGAAATAAGTGAGCATGGAGGAGGCATCGCAGCTGGCGGATGCTGTCAAGCAGTTCAAGGTGGAGATAAAAGTGCGCGAGCGATGCAGCTGAGGCTTTCGCTCAAGGAGAAGATGTGGTATGGAGGATATCAAAAAGGGTTTAATGAGGAGGAGGCGTGCATAAAAAATTCATTATGTGTCTCTAGTAGATTGGGAAGAGGGGTGAATTATTCCCGATTCTATGGGGTTATTATTAAACCACAAAAAACTGTTTATAAAACCGTGTTCTAAAAATATTCTATATCAGGAAGTAATATTGATGCATACTTGGCATCAAAATATCAAGAAAAACCAATAGGGGAATATAGACCAATTTAATGACCACTGTCACCAGTTTCTGCACTTACTGTGCAATCATAAGAGTCCATGGGTCACAGTAGAGGTGAAAGCTTGTTAATAACAGAAACAGAAGTTTTTCCCCATAAATCGTAGTATTAGTGATAGATAGTATACTGATTTTCACAATTATAGTGAATTATAGCTTGTTGTGTGTCTGTGTGAAAAAATAAAATGTATATATGTTTTAAAAAATGATTTGCTCACTCACCTTTGTGTAATACTGTAGCGTAGTTGTAGCTTGCTCAGTGAAGATCTTGCCTCACCTGTGGTCACGATCAAACTGATAAAATTTATGGGCAAAATGAAGGGAGGCGAAATGAGCATGGGCATGATTTTATACACTGTCACATGTGTTGAAGAAGGGAAGCTCACACCGTCTCCCAACGGCGCTGCTCATTTCCCTCCCCCTGATCTGTCTTTTTATCAGTATGCGCCTGTTGCCGCACGGTGACTAAGGATGGATTCTATTTTTGTCCTGGAAGATTATTTTGTTCACTGTTCTTATACAGTCTTCTATAAACACTCTGTTGCTTTTAGAAAATAGAGATGCAAATCATGTCATCCACATGAGTTTGATAAACACAAAAAGGAAATGATACAAACCTAGAAAACTCAGTATGGATTTTCAATACGCTTACTAAACCAAAACTATTTCAAGGAAAAATACATTGATGAAAAATAAAATCTTGTATTGGTAAATCGCTCAATAACACAAGTTCATTCTAGTATCGGCTTAGTACCCACTGGTATAAATATATAGTGGATGAGAGAGAAATAATATGTAATTTTCACTGATTATTACTTAACACTGTGGGAAATTGTGTTAATTTAACATATGGTAAATGAAAATCTAATTTTCTTTTGAAGAAAACTCGGCAACTATGCAGTAATTAGTTCAGTTTAAGAGTAATCTTTAAAGGATAAACACTCCTGATAAGAAGAGCATGGCTGGTTATTACATTAAGCTCGAAAACGAGTAATCTATATGGGAGAATTTAAACAGAGCTTTAGAAATTAGATAGAAATCAGGAATATGAAATTGGATTAGTGAATTTATGGACTTGTAACAGTATCCCTAATATTACATTGAGCCCAAAATTCAAGTTTCAAATACGGAAATAAAAAGGTTAATCTTGACTCGACGGAAGAGCAGTTATGAAGTATTGATAATAATATCCGTGATTAAAAGGCGAAATTGAATATTACCCGATGATAGAGTGATTATTGAAGCAAACTCAAAAACTACAGGAAATGGAGCTCATTCGATAAACCGATAGATTTAATCTAGCACCGATTCAATTAGTGGAAATACTAGGCTTTGATAAGGTTATACTCGAACCAAACAAGTGGCATTACTTTGAAAACATTTAGTGTCCATTAGCCGAATATCTACAATTATCGTTTCATGTAGAATTTAGCTTGTAGGTAGTTTTGCTAATGTGGTGAGGAGAGAAATAGCCACTATTTATGAATTCCTTCCAAAAGTACCAGCAGGATATATAATTAATGAGACACTTCCACCCCTATTATATATGTACCTCTCAATACATATAGAATTCAATTTATTAATGTAAGATAACAGACCAAGAAGGGTCATTAATTGAGTTTTCGTGGGAGATAGTATAACGATTAGCAACTCCATATTCGAGAAAAAGGAAAAGATTAATAAGATGGGATTCATTATATTTAATGCACACCCATCCTATTCGTGATAGTGTAAGTGAGAACAAACAAAACTTCAGTAGGTTCAAACTTGGAAGTGGTAACACCTAAATGCATTAATAACAATAAAAACGCTAAAATTCTTCATAAAATTAGGTTTCAAAGTTAGTTTTGGAAAAATGTCGACCATAAGCTAGAAATTCTAGATCGTTGATAGTTGAAATTTAAATATTTCTCGGATATTACTAAGTATGAATTTCCATACACATACAACATATTCTGGTCAGAAACTGGGTCTTTCAGATGAAGTGAGGTTAGAATTAATCAGCAGGATATTCACACCTTACCGTGTAAATCATTTCTATATATAGAGGGGATATAAATGTACGAAAGCTGGAGCAACAGCCGAATCTGACCCTGTTAAGGCGGACTATAAACCAGTAAGCGGGCGGTTTAGCTTATCTCTTTGACGAGATCAGGTATGAATTAGCAGGGCAGCAGGTGGCAAAAACAAGACAGGTTGGGATATCAACAAATATTAAAGCACTACTTTTAAAATCGGTATTTGATAAGAATACATATCATTTGGCTGGTTTCTCCTCATCTGGATACAAACCGACTGATGATAAATTTGTATTTTGTATACCATTAAAACTATTGTTACCATTTTTGAAGATTTTCAACGAATAATTTTAAATTTGAAACAAGAACTTGTATTATTAAGATCCTCAACAGACGTAAACTGTATTCAATCGGGACTGGAACGAATGTATCGATTAGGGTCAATAAATTACAATGGAAAGTACCTTACATCCATCTAGATGATCAAATTCGTCTAAAATTCTTAAAACTTCTCGATTCTGATCGACCTTTTTTAAAACTTCCATTTAGAAAAGTGGGAGATACATGAATTTCCGAATATGACTCAATCTGAGAGTTCATAGTTGGGCTATTAGAAACAGCTTCACACACTTGGATAACACCTAGGTATGTGGATATTGAAGCGTTCCAAAACAAACCCCAGAAAAATACAATTGATAAATCAATGTCGGAATTGACTCATGTGACTTGTATAATGTAAAGTTATTCCTTAACAGTCAATATTATCCATATGATAATTTATTAGGTAATAAACAATTAATATACACGATGTTTTGAGATTTTGCTCGTAGTTATTATAATAAAGCTATAAACACCGAATATGGACATGAAATTGATTTTGATAATTTTTGTAAGAACTTGCCGTTAATAGTAATAGATTGCTCTTTACAATCTGAAAACTTGAAAGCATCCACAGATATCCGGTTAGACCTTGAATTCAATAAAGAGGTACCCAATGGTACAAGTGCCTATTGCATTCTTATTAGCGACAGCCTTGTTGAATATAGGCCTTTAACATCTCTAGTTAGAGAAGTTCAGTAATTTACCGATAGAGTGTATTGAAAATATAAATGGGTAAAATGTAAGAGATTACTTATTCATTCGTGTGTTCACAGTGGTGAGAACAACATGTCGAGTTCTTCGTTGTTTCAAGACGCGTTTGGGAGCTTTGAGGTTAGTGAAGGAGAAAAAACACGTACAGCGGATAAGGAGGAAGAAAAGAATTATTTTGCGGTGGTGGATCTTCATTGGTTTAAGGGGGATAATAACGAATTTATTGTGAAGGAATTTGCCTTGGTCAATCAAAATAATAATTATGCGCTTCTACACTTTAAATCACCTTACCCGAAATCTACTCTGTGTGAGAAAATGTATCGTGAAGCGTGATGCTTGGAAACGTCATTATCACAAACTTTCTTGGGAATCAGGAGAAACAGATTTTCGGACAGTCTAATAGTAGATTATCTTAAGAAATATGATTACATTTACACAAAGGGAAAAGAAAAAGCGGAGTTTTTAAGAAAATACCATGATGATGTAAGAGCTATGCCTGAAGATTTTGCCAAGCCGGATTTTAGCGGTCCAAGTTGGTGTGTTGGATTCATGTGGTATACACAGGAAGATACGAATGGAAGATGTGCGCTAGTTAGCGATATCATTATTTGCAACTGTTGACATCCAACCAAGCTACATGTTTAAAACCTGAAGTGGATTATATGTGTGAAAACAATAGAATGAAATCAATGAGAGATTGTACTTATTATGGGAGATTGAGTAAAAGAAACTGCGCCAGGGTTTTATTACGATGGAAAAAATAGTGTGTGTTTACTGCAGTTATTGCTTAGATTCACACAGAGTTAGAATATGCAGCGTGAACAGTGGTGGGGAAAATCGAAACCAATTAATTTCTCGGTATTAATTCCCTTGTATAAGTAATCAGTCAGAGATAATGGATCCTCAAGAGTTGGTTGTGTGCGGATCAAGAATTGGAAAACCGATTAAAAGGTGTTTTGGAATGGTTTTGATTCGTGTGAAGAAGCTAAATTAAAATTCGAGGATTGAAAGCGTTGAAGTCGCGAAACAGTTGAAAATTATTTTTCTAAGCTGTGTAAATTTAAGCGATATCAATGAATATCTATCCTATTACAGGCCGCACAAACTCCCCATAAACAAAATTAATACAAATAGAAGAAGAAGCCATGATTTGTGCATGCGCAATCACCGATAGTTGTGCCTGAGTTTATAAACAGTGGTGGGGGAAAGGTTTATAAAACCTCTGAACTTCTCAACTTGTATCATTCGTGAAAATGTACTCGTTTGATGTTGAAGCTTTCAACGTAATGGCTGGAGCCTTACTTCCCCTTGAACCATTTCCTTTTTGGCGTAGAGACGAAGATTGGGGTGTACTTTGAGCGGAAGTACATGGATTTGATTGAAAATTGGAAAATGGTAAATTGGTGTGATGGACCTGACACAGTCTACAGCATTCCTCCATCGCTTTTTATAACTGTTTATAATCGGGAGCCTGGAGGTGAACCATATTTCTTTAATGTATATCTCCCACATGAATTTTTGGATGTGTTGAATGAAGAAAATGTTGATCACTTTAATCGAAAGAGTTTGCTTTTGTATTGTGGGTGGGATGGAAAAATATGTTTGAAAGAGAACTAAGTGTAAACGAGTTAACCCAACAAGAAAATAAGTCTGATCTTATCAGAATTATAATAGGACTTCCTTGCTAGATATTCTTATAATTTTGCTCAGATTTGGAGAAGCACTTGTAAAACAGCTAACGACACCAACCATCTACAGCACAAATGTTCTATACTTAATCATGCCTTACATCTTTTATTAAGGTGCCTGACATGATTAGAGTGTTGGGCAGATCCTGTGGGGATGGAAACAATGGTATTCTCTCTAAGGTAAGTATTCATTTCACAATGGAGCTACAAAGTTTGATGTAGAAGCGTTCAATAATTTAGCACAGGAAATTTTTCCATTACGCTCTGTGCCTGAAACTCACAGAGAGGAAAATTTGCCTATCATTCATGCTACAATTAGCAGATCAAAGCAGATATTTATAAAACTTTATGATCGATATGGTATTGGGGATGCATATTTGGAGGTTATACTCCCAGATAATTTTATAAATGTTTTGAACTACTCTAATCTAGAAATTTTAATAACAAATATATGTTTCTTTATTGTACAAGCGATGGAGAGGACTACTTGAGGAGATTTAATTTAGTATACTACACTCTCGCTTTGAGAGAGGTTGTGGGTTAATTATGTTGTGCTATAGTTATGCAAAATTATCAAAAATTGGGCGTTTATTTATGTCAATCAGTATCGAGGACTTTAATCTCATTGCTAGCAATATAAAGTCTTCCACTGATGGAGATGATTCTATACTGAGTAAATCATGCATCAACCACTATCCAATATATTCTGAAATATATGATTTATTAGATATTATCGCTATCGAAAAATCCCACATCCATTACGGTTGTGTAAACAAAGAATCACAAGTCGATGTTGTGAGAGATTTTAAAACCCTGTGGGACTGTCTTTCTGAGCTGGCACATGTCAAATGTAAAAATAAGATATGCAGTGAATGAGGGAATGAGCTCAATTTGGATGCGTCTCTGCTCCTGCAGAAGAAAAAACCGTTGATCTCTGCTCCTGCAGAAAAAAACCGTTGAGACATAAATGTGCACGTGCTATGACTCTTGGTAGACACACCTCACCTCGTTCACATCTGGTGAGGCGGAATATTGGAGCCATAATAATAATAATAATGTTGATAAGAATTTTTAAACACTGGAGTAAAGTAAATAAAAATTTAAGCACAGTTTGAACATGTCTGTGCACAGATTCGGACACGGAGGGTGCAGGTACCCCAAATCAATACTTTGATTTGAGATTGAAGGAACTGTGTTCAAAGATACCTGGAAATGTTGATTTAGAAATTTTAAGTAAGGAAATTCTTACATCGCTTAATCAACAACAAAGTAATACCAATCTTAAATCGTATTTAGATAATATCTCAGGAGAATTGCAAAAGCGTCTTCATACAGATAAATCTGAATTGGAAAGGACATTAGATTTGCTTTCTCAAGAAATCGAGAAAAGTGTTTCTAAACACGTATTGAATAGTATCACAAAATTGGTTGGATGAGAACACGTCAACTACAAAATCATATTTGAATACATTGTCGAACGCGATTGAGAATATAAGCGCAAATAAAGTTGATAGGAGTTATTTGAATGAAAGATTGCAGGTCATTTCTGATAAAATTAAAGATTCTGTTAAAGAGGTAGGTGATAAAACGTACTCAACAAAATTGATGGGGCTTACTTAAACGAGCAACTAACGCAGTTATCTTCTGATATAGCCAGTGTAATAAGCAGAGAGATTAGATAAGAAACTTGGTGTTTTTGAGAAGAGAATATTCGAAACTATCGATAGAGAACTTGTAAAGAAAGATATATTTTATCAGAGATTAATTGAGATGGCACATGCTATTAAAGCTAATATTTTAGAACAAATTAATCAGTTTGTATCTAAGGCTGAATTAGGAAAATTGAGCACCGAGATATCAAATAGTTATGTAACAAACACAAATCTCACAAGAAAATTAGCGGAACTTGAAAAAGCTTTGGTAGATAAACTAGTAGAACACAAATCCTTTCACAATCGCGAGACTGATAATGTTAAAGAGATCTGGTAAATAATTTAAACAGCTTGAAAGCGGAACACATATCTACAATTGATAAGGTAAAGAATGAGGTTCATTCAAAAATCGAAGCTAATAACAAGAGCAACATGCTGTAATTAAAAGAGATTTAAGTTCAGTGCATCAATTTGCAATTGATCAGAGCAAAAATGAATTACTTGATAAGATCGAGAAAATCAATAAATTAATAGATTCTAATAGCAAGGTCCCAATCTCTAAAGAAGATTTAGAGCAAAAATCGATTCTATGAAATCATGGGTCAGAGAGGAATTGCATGAATATGTTGGGTTATTTATTCCAAAACCAGATGATTAAGATATGGGTAAATTTGATACGATATGAAATTAGGTTGGTAGACTTGGCTTGTTCCTAGTGGGTGTCGTTTTTCATTTAACGAAATAGTGCACCTGTCAATTGTTAGCTACTGCACAATATAATAGTGCAGCTGTCATTTTGAGGTGATTAATTGCTGCGGCTTGGGGCTTGGGGCTGGGGCTGGAGGCAGGGGGCCAGGGGCAGGTGCACTGACATTGCGAATATACATAATAATATCACAGCCGAAGAGTAAGAGAGGCTCATCTGCCATTATGCTGCAAGAGAGAGACAAAGAGATTGCATATATCTTTCTCAACAATATATGCCCATCAAATATAGATATACTCTCTTTAGGGAAAGAAAGAGTGAGACAACGCTATCACACGTTATGCTAGAGGAGGGAGAAAGAGATAGCACATATATATTTTTCTCTATAGATAGTACATATATATTTTTATATAGGTATACTTTGTATAGGGAAAGAAGGAGTGAGACAACGCTATGGCACAGTATGGTACAGGACAGAGAAAGAAATAGATATATAGAACATACAAAAAATATATAGCACATACAAAAAGAGGTGGAGGGAAATGCTGCTCTCTGATTGGTCAACCTGGTGGGGGTAGCTCGTCTCCCATTGGTCTTCGCTGGGGGTCCCCTCTTTTAATCACCACTACAAAATGGCGTCTTAGGGAGAGACGAAGGGGTAACCACCCCATTAAGCCACGCCCCCTCAGGGCGAGGGGGGTAGGGGGGGAAATCCCTGCCCTGTGATTGGCTCTTTTGTTCAACTGTCATTATTCACTACTTACAATGGGAGAAACAGGTGCGAGTCTCTTATCTAATCTTGCGATTAGGCTACTATTTCAATTTTTTACCTAGAAATGTATGGATGATTTCAAATTATTGCTGTTGAAAATCGAAGAAGAAAGAGAAAGTTATAATAATATACTTACAAAAGTTTGAAACAGCAGCAGTTCGGATGAAGCGAGTACCTTTCGACAGTTGAGATTTGAGAACTCCAATGCCACAACATTTAGATAACAAAAATGGAAAGCAATATTGAAGCAATCGCATCTACCATTGAATATATACCCTACTAGCTAACCCGTCGCACGTTGCTCTGGCGGATAATCGTATGCATCTTTCCGGGTAATTTAACATGTAAATTGTAAAGGATAGGCTAAGGCTCTTCTCACACTTGGAAACTCAAATCGTGTCGCTCGGCGACTGGAATAACAAGACATGTGTTTTTAAATGATGACGTTCAGACGACCCTGCAACCGCGTAGTCTGAACGTCATCATTTGAAAACACATTTTTTGTTATTCCAGTTGCCGAGCGACGCGATTTGAGTTTTCTAGTGTGAGTAGAGGAACATAGCCCCATCTAAATTAAATTGTAGTTTAGAGGAGGCTATGGCAGTATCCAATATGGCTGGATTTCACGATACCAGTAGACGTTCAGGTTGTGGAAAGCAGGTTACCTGAACCGTGAGACCACTTACGTGAACAGGTTACTGGTGGTGTTGAGGTTATGTACGAATTGGGTTTGCTCACATTGTCGTTTTGTTCTCATTAGGCCTATCCATAACTTTGTAATACTTTTAAATTCTAATATTACATTCTTTTTTGTCGTGTGACCAGAGCAGGGGCAGGCAACCTGCCCAGTAACCTGCACGTCTACTGGAATCGTGAAATCCAGCCATTACTCAATCTATTTCATAAACACCGCAGCTGCCTCATAGACTATCACCAAAATGGCGGATGCTGTGTCTTCCTGGTGTTTATAGAGCCCTAATTTATAAAGTTCTTGGTCGTCACCATATTATACCGGTACTGTGTGTGTATAGCCACTACCACCTAGAGTTACAGGAACTCTAGGTGTTACAGGAACTCTAGGTGGTAGTGGTATAGCAGGATTAATTTAACTTGTCATAAAACAGCTGTTTCGGCAATCAGTGATTTGACGCATCTGACACAATAATCCATCAGCATTGATAGTCGAAACAGATGTTTTCTGACAAGATAAATTAATCCTGCTATATAAATATATGACAAATCAATTCACCACTCAAATTTTTGGCCTCCCCAGACACTGTACAATCACAGTGTGGCCATTGGTATCAAAGAGCCCATAAACAGTGTGTTGTCACATTCTATTTCCCGCCACCTCCATACTTATGAAAATATTTTGAACTCTGGTAGGAAAATTTGAACCCATTCATACATTTTGTCACACTTACCCTAGAGAAACAAAAAAAATCCCTTTTTCACATTAAAAATAACTCCTCTACCCTCATATAGTTTTGAAAGCTTGAAATGATTAAACTTGACGCAATCGAAAGTAAATTACGGGTTAGGCCCTATAAGTGTATCAACATGATTCAAATAATATCTTCGCAATCTAAATCTCTAAATATTGGCAAAAATATAGTGGATTTGACCGACCTTACCAATCAGAAGCAAGACATTCAATGGCCACACTGTGATTACACAGTCTCTATACACAATGCTGATAACGGTGCGCAGATCAAGATGCGCGTAGAACTCAGAAACAGTTTCTTCATGGAAACTAGAAGAATCTGAACAATGGGTTCCCCCACCAGAAGGGAGGGGAACTATAACTTTCAAGGCTTTTTCTATCACTAGAGGTATGTGAATGTCTAGACCGTTGGGGGGAGGGGGCAAATCAATTACTTAAGAGTGCTGGCACACATATGTTGCTGTTGCATCTATCAAAATGTTAAAATATATTTACGAATTGATTAAGAACTTTAACAAGGATAGAGAGAGCCCTCTATAGCGCAAAGGAGAAGAGCAGACTAAGGTATGGTGGAAAAGAGATGAATCAAAGGATGAAAGTAATAGACATGAGAATGAAGGGCAGTTTATAGTGAGGGAGGATACAAAGAGGAGAGATTTATATCATAATAAAAGAGGGGACAAGTGAATGAATGTGATATTTAACACAGTACTTTTATCCATTCTTTTTTCTACTGATGAAATTAAACTGACTAAACTATGAGAGGATATAGAATTCTTATATCTCTATCAGAGGTAGGCCCAAGGATTGATAAGGCCGGACATCAAGAAGTAATGTATGAATAGATAAGAAGTGTGAGGCGTGATATTGAATACGAGAGAGCTAACATCAGTGATGATGAAGGAAAATTCATTGTATTGTACCTTCTCCACCTCAAGGAGTGCAAAATGAGAGAGGCAAAACAGTGAGAAAATAAATAAATAATGAAGTGAGGGGAAAAAGAATAAAATTCAGAGGTAGATGATCAAAAATGAGATTACCGTACAGTTAGGCTAGTAATAGGTACTAATAGCTATAGGTAATAAAATGGAGTGTGAGATAAGATGAAGAAAAAAATATTCATTAAACATAAAAGGGAAGTAACAAATTGAAAGGAATCAAATGCTAACCAATAGAAATATATTGGGAAGAAAGGTAAGTGGGTGAGGAGGAGTAAGGAAAAACTAATAAGAAGGCAAAGAATTGATAAAAGATATCTCAAGAGCGTGATCCAAAGTGTTGGTCAATCTCACTGGAGCATGCGCTCCCACTACAGTGCCTGCTGACTCGCGGTACAGTAAATTTCAATAGTTCATTCAGCTGGCAAACTCAGCTTTATAAAAAAATTCATATTCGCTTCGGTTACCCAGCAGTAGAAGTATGATGTTATTTGCTTCACTGATGTTATCTTTCAATGAGAATTTTGGAGGTGACTGTACTAACCTTAGCGGCTGGAGGGGAAGCGTGGTGGGAGAGATTATCCATATCTCTCGCACACCCTCCCCTAGACGCCAATTTGGATGGCACGCTCTGTATCTCAAAATTGATGAAGTTTTGGTCAATCTACACGATACTGAGAACCTGTTATTTTTTCGTTTCTTAAAAAGAAAATTATTGTAATAAATGATGATTATGTACATCAATTTGGCGGTTTTGAAAAGATCTAAAATGTAATTTTTATATTGGGTAATTGTTTAATGTTGAAAGTTTATTTAAAAAATTAAAGTTAATTGTATGAAAATGAAATAAAAAGAGATCATGGATAACGTAAAAATAAAAAAGTACTGTATTGATTTGAAAGTAAAGGGTAATAAAGTATTAGGCCTACCCTAGAAGGAGAACGTGGAAGATGAGATGAAAACATAGAAAATGTTATAAGATTGAATGGTACGAGAAGGTATAGGAAGGGCAAACACATTGTACATGAATTTATAACGATTGACAAAACAATTTAAAGTTTTTTTTTTGAGGGTGATGCCCACATGAGCTAGAGATGATGAGAGATGACGACTGTTTTTAGGCAACTAGTTGAGGAACATGAAAGAGCTGAGATCCGACAATATTCCGAGAGATGCAACAACAAACAAGACACAAGAAAAATATAGGCATTAGAAAGATGGAAAATATCTCCTGAAAATGAAACAAACTATGTGGCAGCACTCAAGAAATTGAAAAGTAGATTATTCAATTTGATTTGGATAGAAAAATTAACTGTCTTTGAAAAATCAAGCGATTTATCAATGAAAATTTTAAGAAATCGAATAGATTCACTTGAAAAACCTCAACAATGGGAAAGGGTCGTTTCAAGAAGATTAATGATCTTTGATCTTGGATTTAACTTGGGAGGAGTAATTGAAAAAAGAATGATCAAGTACTGTATAGATCAAGTACTGTATAGATCAAGTACTGTCTTGATCAAGGTCCAAGTTAATTAGGTTTTTGATAAACAAATTATTATAAGGGAATAACTAAAGAATAAAAGCGGCCAATGGTCTAGACATGCAATATCAATTATTTCGTACGGTAATAAGGTTTTCAAATTTGAGTCGCCCAGGACCGATTTTAACAGTTCAACAAGACATATAATCATTAACAATCAAGTTAGAGAGAATATACGAAGTGGAAGATATTTATGTATAAATTGAAAGTAAACTACTTTAAAAAAAAAAAACAGTGATTGGCAATACTTTTTGGAACTGGAGGCTCTCGTTTTACCAACTGAAAGTAAAAAACTAAAAGAAAATAATGTCAATTCAATCAAAAGAAAATATTGAATTATCAATTTAAAAATTATTGAAATTTTTACAATTTACATTAAAAGATGCCGCTTGACAGATTGAATTTAGAATTATAAATAGAAGTTGGAGAATTTAGGATAAAAATTACAAGATGAAAATTTTAGGAAAAACTTGATTGAACAGTTGAAATGGGCCCAGAGCTAATTTACCTTTTTGATGTTCTGCGAAGGCCTCTCTCCAAGTCTGCATCGATGCCTGAAAAGTCCCACACCCCTCCCCCTTCATATTTATTATCATAAAAAAACAATACATACACAATACAATAGACCATACAAGACAGAACATACGCACAATTCAATAGAAATCAAGAAATAGAAATAAAGTCATAGCGTCTTTTCAACTCAAATTGCTAGATATTCAAAAATGATAACTTAGTTCATTGTGAGTGAAACCACAAGTCATTAGATTACATTCAATCTCACAGTACACTTTTCACTTGTTATATATTTTTTATCATTTCACTTCATTTAAGCTTCTTGTTCTTCTAATCTTTGTCATCAAATTCAGTGCGACCCATCCTCCTCCTTTTGTTTGTGTGTGTGGTGTGTGTCTCCTCAATTCCTAAAGAAGAAGAAAAACAAATATTGAGAGTTATATACAAGTAGACTCACATAATAGCTAATTGTGTAACATGTGTGCAAAATATAAAATAGGCGAATAATTAATAGTTCTAGATAATAATAAATAATGTTCTCTCATTTTGTTCACAGACTAACTACAGAAGCGTGAGGCCGATTCGACACCGCTGTCGAATTAGGACGAAAGCCACCGTATGGAGTTGCTGCGGCGGACAGTAATCTGTCGAAATCCTCAATGGCCACTACAGCCGACATCTAGATCGGCGGAGGGCTGAGGAGGAGTGGGGGCGCATCACACCCTCCGAGGGGGGCAGAGGAGGAGGAGGAGATCCACCCCCGCACTCACCATGGGAATGTGCTGTAGTAGACATAACCCGGAGTCGGGCAGGCCGCTAGGTATGTTGTAGTGCAATACGGTCTGTGATTGCTCAGACAGGGGAAGGGATCTTTGCATTTTGCGTTTCTCGGTTGCTAACTGTGTATTGTTCATGAATTTTGGATGCACACTACTGTGTCTGTAATTCCAGAGGGGGTCTTGAATATTTAGAATGAGTTCTTTAGCACTCAAGTTTGATCTCTGCCAAAACATGGACTAACCAAATAAATGGTTTAATCAGCTAAATGAATGAATTGATTATCTCTACCAAAAGATTTGAACTCTAAACAGAGAAAGCTCATAAAATCAAAAAGTTAATTTTGTTTCCGGTTTTCACCCACAGTGTTGACAAATTTATTTCAATATCAGAAAGTTTGAAAGGAAGGCCGAAAGTCACCGCTAAAGGAGACAGGACATGAAGAAGGCGGACATAGAGACAGAATAATGGAATGTAGTGAAGATTGATGAAGTAGACGTCTTGTTAACTGTTTAATACATTTAGTGCTTTCTCATCTTTCACCTTGGAAAGCAATTAGACGGTGTGCAGGGCCAAGGTTGAAGTCCAGCCGAGTTTAGTACTTAATCATAAAGACTGATGGTCTAGTTTCAGCCGGAGATAGTGAAAGTTTTCCCAAGTTGCGCCGCTTTGTTTGAAAACTGTTACAAGCGCTTCACAAATCAACAGCTTAGGGTTACATTGTGGAAAAGTTGTTCACACATCAACATATCTTTGAATAATTGTAATATTACCGTGGGAAGCTTTTTACTTTCAGTTGCGGTCATTACGACCTTGACTTCTATGTTGTTTTCATATCAGTCATGCATCAATTAAGCGGGTTAATTATTGTGGAAGATAGTGAGCTAGTAGTAGAAGATATAGGCCTATTGTACATTTTGTAAGTCAAAATGGATAATATAATAAATTATGAGATGGATGTAAGCTTTGAATAAAGCTAGGCGTACACCGGTTAGTCAAGACAAGACAACACGAGATTAGTCACGTTTAGTCACAGTACTTCACATAGTTGCTTATGAAGCAACACACACTGATTAGTCATTGCATCGGTGTGTGCTGCTTCATAAGCAACTATGTGAATTATTGTGACTAAACGTGACTAATCTTGTCTTGTCTTGTCTTGACTAACCTGTGTACGCCTAGCCTTACATTATTAATAACACTATAAGCCATATATACAAGTCTATCACATCACTGCTCTGCAAGAATATTTTTAATGGCTGCATAATGGATAATTATGGCTCTTTATGGGATATTATGTGAACCTTAATAATGAAAATGAATGAATAAATATCATTCAACATTACATAACTTTAAAAGCTGTAATGATAATGGAATCAGTTCGAACAAAATAGAAGCTAGTAACAATTATTTTATGGTAGAATACTATTCACTATTGAACATTGAATACAATTTCTCAACACATAATTTTAATAATATTATTTTTATTATTTTAATGCTTATTCATGGTATATAGTAAAAAAATAATGTTTTATTATGGATTTATATCATTTGAATAGTTTGCAGAGACCTAAAACAATTTTGATACTGTAGTTGAGTTGAAGGCGGAGACCCACACTTTGATCCAATTCATAGTTGCAGGTTAAAGATAGATGAATCATAATTTTCCAGCTACACCTTGATGATATTGATATTAATGTGAATAAATGCTCGAAATAATTTTATAAAATCAATATTGTGAGTTGAGAATAATCTCTACAATGAAATTATGGAACCCACTATTTGTTCAATGAGTTGCAGTGGAGATAATTATTAAGATAAGTGATGGCAGGTCAAACGATAAGGGTCGACATCATTAGGACTCCCACTACAATAAATGGTGATATTGTATCAAGAATAATTCCCTCTCGAAATAATGATAGAACTGATTGTCAGTTGAGAATAATCTCTACTTGAAATTATGGAACCGAACTTTGGTAATGAGTAAGCGGTGGAATAATTATTGAACTCAAGTTTGGGAAATATAAGGGGGAATAAAACAAATAAATGAATACATAATAAATTAAAAATGCTTAGGGATCGAACCCGAGGCAAACAGGATTGAGAGTAATTCCTACTTGAAATAATTATAGAACTATTGGGAATAAGTGTGAGGTGGAAACGTGATTGATGCTTGGAAACGAACCCGAGCCAAACAGAATTGCTTGACTGACAATCTTCACTTACTCGCATGTATATCTATGGTAAGTGAGTTGATGAGAAGGAAGAAGCCAGAATTTGAGAGCATCAGGCCATACGTAGTGACCATGCCTAAAGGGTCATCATAGTTGAAAATGTGATTGGGGTCGGTCCCGAGGGTGATTGAATTAAGAATGGAACTAGAAATTATGGAACTTATGAGGTGGAATGAGTGAGTGGAAAAATGATTGAAAATGTTTGAGGAAACAGACCCGATGCAAACAAATTGCTTTACAATCTCAACCTGATGTAACTGACGCTTGATGGATTAGTTGATGAGAAGGAATAAATTAAGAATTATAGCATGCAAGTCAAACTTCAGGGTCATCATCATAACAACCACTTAGTTAAATTTTTTAGAGAAAATATGCCAACTGAAACTGCTTTTGGATTGGCTAATGAGGTGAAATGATAGTAGAATAATGTTAGGTTTAGCTAGGAATCGTACCCGAGACGAACAGGGTAAGTTTTCAGGTGAACCTGATGCACCATTTATGACGTTTATGACGAGAATTAACTTAATTATTATAGAAAGTTCAATTCTGTATTTATACTTGAGAAAGATAATTCTTACCTTTGAATTTTCAATGTGTGTCCATTTTCCATTCAATTTTGATGTTTTAGCTAGCTTTGATAATTTAGATGCAAAGTCTTTATGATTCCATCATCAATCGAGTTCCAAGAGCTGAATATTTAGACCATAAGTATAAGGCCTAAATATTTTGACAAAACCTCCTGGAAAGCAAAAAATAATAATTATTAGAAAAAGATTGAAATTCGCTTGTGTATATTTCTGACGAGTTTCATAAGTTGAAAAGTATATTTCTTGTTCCAGTTCATCCTAACTGCACAAGAAGTCGAATATAGTTGCCATATATAACTATCATATTAAGAATTCATTGAAACTAGGAAATGTGTCATTCGTGAAAGGAGACCGACTGGAAATTATTGACGACAGGTAAGTATCTTTCAACAGAAATACAAATGGTGTAAGGTTACTAAAGAATAATTCCTCAACAAGCACTGCATTGCCATTAGTTGAAGAATTTTTGAAGACGATTGAAACCAAGCCATGTGTTAACACGGTGGGCTACCTACTAATACATTCATCAGTATTATGGCCTATTGTACGAAAGCCAGTCAAATTTAACCGCCTTAAAATGGGTTCAATGGAGCAGAGCAATTTTCGGTGCATTAGATCCGTCAAATTACATCATTTTAAAACGTTTAAATTCTATTGGCTTTAGTGCGATCGGCCTTTCCCACTTATATAATGATGAATAGCCTACATGTATGAATTAGGTGAAGGCTGTTGATTATTATTTTACAATTAAAAATAAGTTTTACAGGTAGTTAGTAGCGATAAAAACGTCTTGTAATTGATTAAGTTCAATATAGACCACTCCATGAGTGACAAATAAAAGTCTAATGTTGAAATGAAAATAATAATAATGAAAGAATATTACAATTAATGGAAATATTTTCATGATATTTGACACCAAACACCTGTTTGTTTGAGAATAAACCGTTAACATCCAAGGTTTTTGTTGAAATTGAGACTATTGAGTATATTGGTTAATTTTACTGTACTTACTCTTAAAAATAATTTCTTTTCGATTTCATTTTCCACTTTACTGCACAAGACGAATCTAATCAGCTTGTTGCTCTAGGTGTCCAAATTGATCCAATATATTCACTCGAACTGTGATACAGAGGTCTCAGAATTTCAGGGTAGTCTCAGGGTAGGCCTTGCAGAATTTGGTCTCAGCTTTATCGAACTTGGAAATAATTTTTCATCCGAATCATGTGGACCAATCACTGAGTGACGCCTGAAAATAATATTAAATTTAATCATGCATTACTCAATTTCATTTACTTCAACACACTCAATAGTATAAGAAAAGGCAAATTTTCAAAAAAACTGGGGCTCTATGGTGAGGTGTGCTGTAGAGAAGAAAGCGGGATTTAAACCTCGTCAAATACTGTATTGTCAAGATAAAGTAGTTAGCTCTTTGTAAAAATAGTGTGTTCCTTAGTTGAAAATCAATAGAATTAATTCAATGTCCAATTTCCGAGGCAGTTTGTTGGTGATTCATAACGTGTATTTTTTCTAAGGTTGGCCCAACGCTAAACCCCCAACCTGGAGGACCAAGTAATTTTTTCAGGTGTTCTTCCCTATCCTTTGGTACCCAAATACCTAACTGCAAAGGAGTAAGTAATTCAATGTGCAGCCAGAAAATGGTTATAAAAAATATAAACTTCAATAAGCCTGGATATAATTTCACAAAAAACCTACTAGCATTTTCAGTTATCAGTTCTATCAATCCACTTTGAATATTGAAATTGATTTAGACCAATGTCACGAAAAGCAACGACCTCATAATAATCTTCCTTTTGAAAATATTTCAATTACAGTAACATAAAACAAGTGTTCTGCTATGACAAAAACATGTTCTAATTAGTTCCATACAGTATAAAGGTAAACATTCCACTATTGCAATAATTCCTGTAAATTCGATAAAACTGGCGTGTTCAATTTGCTGTGTGAGAACAATAAATACTTTTGATTACAAAAAGTGTGGATTCCATAACTGCAATAATTCCAGCAATCTCGATACCTAAAACTCGCATGTTCCATTAGCCTGGCAAAAACAATAAATAGAATAGACGGGGCTCCTTGAAACGAACTTGACCTTGCCGTACTTTGATGCAGTGGAAATAAAAGAAGCCAATCAGAAAATTGAATGCTAATTGAAACAAAATTCGTAACTCAGCATGATTTCATGTCAAGAAGCGAGCATTCTTTATTATTACAGCAAATGTTGATACATTCTTCAATCATACTCCCACTATTCAGGGAGAAGGGTGAGATTATTTATATATTTTTGTTTTCTTTGTCTACAACGCCCCTATTCCTAACTCCAACTTCCATCCCTTGTGATATTTAGTAGGAAATGTTAATTTCTTCATCCATCAAAACACATTTTCCTTCCTTCTCTAGTTTTCAATTCTTTTTGTCTACCTCTTGTACATACTCTTTACCTTTTCATCCCCTTCTATTCATTTCAAAGGTTGAACCTCTTTTACACACATCCTCATATTTTGAAGGTCAAGTAAAAGATTGGGCATAGTGATCCAACTTTATACTCGTGAGAACTTTGTGAATATCCCTCATCAAATTCTCTATTTTTTGATGGTCGATTCAGGAATGAAAACTCTAAATTAAATTAAGTCTAAATATTTTTGTAATTAGATTAAAAAAATAGTCATCGTTTCCATAATTTGGGATTTAGTCGAAAATCACATTTTCAGCTCTTTTATCTACTATTTTTACCTAATAATTGCTATCAAAGTTTTTATGGTATGTCAGACCATATGTCCGTATTCGACAAGAACTAATTTGAACAATCGATCTTTAAATAGCTGACAGTATTTATTTATAGAGTTGATAGAAACCAAATATAACATAAAAACGAGCAAACAAGTCTACTATCATTGAAATTTCGAATAAAAACTGAAATTGAGCAACGAAATCACTATTGATATCAAAAACATCACTCACCTTATCATGAAATATTGAAACAAGATACACACAAAAATACGGACAATAAATTAGTTGTGGCAATGAAAGAAGCGTAGAAAATCATTCACATAAATGTAAAACAGAGCATTAGATGATTAGATGAATAGAAGAAATAAATATTGTAGGCCTAATATTCCACTGATGAAGTAGTGTTTGACAAAATTTCTTTGATCCACTTATCTAATTTTGTAGAATTTCTATAACATTTCTGACTGGAATGTTAATTTCAAGCCAAATTAATGAGCATTAATCAAATAATATCTCTCTCTCTCTCTCTTTCCAACTCCGTACATCCAAACTAATCTAATCTAAATATTTATTGATAACCCTAGTTACCCCACTAACGCCTCACTTATAATATGTACTCATATATAAACAATGTAGGCCTATAACATACCTTCATACAAAACCAGAACCTACAATATTCACCAACTATATCTTTCTCGTACATGCAAAATTATTCAAATCACAACTATTTAGCATAATCAACGCTAATGTTTGCTTTTTATAGATGAATCATGAAGACTGCGATTCGATGTCATGGTAGGTGTGGAAGGGAAACCCCCCCTCCGGGTTTATGAAGAAAATAAGAGGTTAATTTATGCACGACAAAAGACTTCCTATGTGCCCTTTCTCCATTCTTTCTTTACATCTCTGTTACTTTATTTCTCATTTTTCACTAGCAAAGGGGGACTTGGGAATGGTTCATGTTTATACGGATGGCGGATGTCTGGTTTTTAAGCATCTCTCTCTCTCTTCCTCTCACTCTCTCACTCTCTCACTAACCACCAACATATTCTATTTTCTTTCCTTTTCACTCTACCTTATTGTTTGTAGTCAGGCCTGACTGATCCGTCAGAACGCCAATACTGTTTTTATAGATATTATTAGCGCGCTCGCCTCTTGATTATTCATCTACCTACACCCCTCGTTCGAGCCATGCGATCCTTATGTACTACTATGCGCGCTATTTATTTAAAACCCGCCGAATCCCCTAGTACGACCTTGACTTAGGCCTTGAACGATGCGATTTCTGTTCAGCTTTTACTGCCGCCTCGACAGTATGAAGCGCGCACCCCACTGGTCAACTTAAATTGGACCCTGTCTATTTTTCAAACTTTCCTCTAGTCAAATCAAGTCGTACTCAGTTTAGTTTCAACGTGAACAAAAGTATAGTATACAAATTGTTTATAAGCTTAATTGGAGAATCAAGTGTACTGAAATTTAATGTTAATAGAATTAAAAGTTGGGTTAATAAATCAAAAGTTCGGTTAATAAATCAAAAGTTCGGTTACAGTTTTAAACAGTAATAATTAGTGGTTGAAATTTTCAAAATTCTACTAGATAGTTATTGTTGAGGTCCAGCAACGATTGGTTATGGTTTTTGGAGTCAGTTTTCATTTTATATTAACTTTGGTAGTTTGAATTTTTGAAATTCTTGGCCTATTATTTGGTTAATTTTGAGGTCCTGAAACGTTTTAAAATGGTTTTTAGTCAGTTTTAATTTTTACATTTTTGGCTTATAGTTAGTTACATCTCAACTTGAATTGAAGTACTTATTTCTTCCATTCGCTGCCGATTAAGCTCACAAAATTAAGCCTGTAATAATCAAGTACCATCAGAATGAAAAGTTTCATCAGTGAATTGCTTTAAAATTTGTTATACCTCAACTAAAACTAACAATTACATTGAAGATTGAAGGAAGTTTTGTTTTACTTGGTTTACATGTGAATAATTGAATCTATAAATATCAAGAGATACAAGGTATGTAGAGAGACATGGTATGTCTAATCTATTTACCTTGGGTAGTATTATCCAATTCACTATTATTTTTTCTATGTTGGCTCGTGAGCCTAATTTTTTACCTATCATGTTGAATCACATATGCCATTCATAAAACAAACTCAATAGGTAAAGTCCATAAACTTTTATTATTATAATCGTTAATATCTAAGGTATCACCTACGTAATCATTTTTAATATCAAGAACTTGTTCAAACAATATGTTTAAATCTTGTTTCAATAGAAAATTCAACCATCTTATCCTGAAATTTGAAATGTTACTAATGAGCATCTAATTAAATTATTATTTTTATAAAACAAATGAAAGTAGTTCAAAATGAAATGAAAAAATTGTTTTACTAAGAAAACATTCAGTCACGAGTGAATAAATCAATCCACAAAAACTTGGAAGTTTTTTTTAAATTTATTCCAGATATATCACGAATTTTAAATGCATTTTTTCATACAGTGCCATTTATTCATTTTAATTTTTTGCAAACTAGAAATTTTGGTTTCCTACACGAATTTTATATTTTTGTTTTCAAGTCTATTTATTTAAATTTATTCAATGAAATGTGTTTATTTTCGTTTTAGTGAACCAGATTGGTGGCGAGTAAGGCACTTGAGAACGGGAGATGAGGGACTAATACCGTGGAATTTTGTGGCTGAAGAGAAATCTGTCGAAAGTGAAGAGTAAGTAAAACAATGAAGTTATTATTAAAAATGTTTCCTTCACATTTCAACTATCAGTAATCACTTTAACTTCATTTTGTAGTTTTCATGATATAAATGAAATGAGTAGATTGAAGGGAAATTTGCACTTCAATAATAACTGAATCTTGAAAATATGATATGAAAATGAGTAAAAACATTCACTTTACAAACCTTGTCATCCAGGAACTGATTCATGCAGTTTTGCGATACCGTCCTTAATTATAAACCTGCATCAACTTCTCATTCTGGTTTAGTATTTTCTCCTGAAAATAACAAGTATTCTATCAACATGACTATTTGGTGCCAGTGTCGTAAATCATTCAATGTATAAATGATTATTTGCTCATAAATATTGATAACCTGTAGAAATAAAATACATCATGTTCAGAGTTGAGTACATGTCTCAATTATAATCAGATTCATTTAATTTGACGCTTGGCATTAGATATATAGAGAGATATTATTTCTTGTCGTTGCTGATGTTTCTGATAGTAGAGTACGATGACAAAGAAATAATATATCTCTATCTATCTATCTAATGGCAAGCATCAAATTGAATGAATCTGATTATAGGCCTACCAGCGAATACTTCAAGTTTATTTTGTAGTTTTCCATGGTGTAATGAATGCCAAAACGATTTACTTGACAGAAATCTAATTCTCAGATAGAAATAATAATTGAATTTTGAAAATATCAAATTCATTAAAATATTTAATGGAACGTTCACCTCTACAAACAAATTAATGATTATAATTTTCCATAATTTAATTGAAATGCTAAAATTAAAAGATAGGAATTTGAATTTCAGATAGAGAATCAAAAATGGTTTCAAAAATGTGAAGTTCATGAATGTTCGGTAAAAATGTTCACTTTTACAAACCTTGATATCCAGATTGTGGTGACATATGCCGTAATATGCCATTGTGGTAGCTGATTTGACACTGTATTTTATAAACCTTGATTTATTTCGAAATCAAGCATTTTTACCTGCAAATAGAAAGCATTTTATTATCATGATAATTTGGTGTCAATGTTCATAAATATTTTCAATCTCTAGAAAAATACATAATTTTCATGGCATCTTTCAGATATAAAAAAAAATTACTTTACAATATTTATTAAACTAAGATTAGTTTTTTATTTATCAAGATATCTTTTTCAAAGATGTTGAAATTAAATTTTGTAATTGAAAATAATTCCAAAATCAATTAATCTTGGTAATTTATATCAATAGGTACTGTACTGTATATATTATAGAGTACTGTATGTAGGCCTATTACAGAATGAGGTCACAGCTTGCACATAAATTGCTGGCTGTGCAAAAATATTGTAATATATTATTGTGAATTTAATATAATTTGTACTTTTGGCAAAATAGATATATTCTATTCTAATACTATATTTTAGACATAGATAATAATTGAATTTTCAAAATATTAAATTAGTTTTTTTACCGTTAACACGTATATTTTCCAAAATAAAAATGAAACCTGCACATCCAGGACCACTATCCTTCATTTTGGCGCATCTAAATTGGCCCAATAGAACCGTCAGAGTGGCTGTCATTAGTTTTCCAAAACTCTTTCAATATATAACAATAATAGAATAATTATATTTGTTAAACATATAACATACATTGTTATAGAAATGAATTGATAACAAGCGAAGGTAAATAAAAGCATGACAAGACAATTCAATTAGTGACGAAAGCAATAACAAATTTAAACGATAAATCTTATAACATGCAGATTATATTTTTATATATGTAGCCTATAGTTTTTCTGTAATCTAATATTTCTGTCTTTGTTACTTCAATTTCCCTAATAGCACATTTCTTTTTTTTTCATTAGAATTGATAATACTCAAGAAGATACATGTATATGAATTAATAATGACAGTATATCTAACAAAACAGTTAACAGAAAATGGTAACTTACCGTACAGTTTTTTATTGAATTTAATAATATTCTACGTAATGGTTAGCAGTGTATGTTATAGTCTGGCAACAGACAAAAGAGCCTTCAAAATAAGAACTCTACTGCGCAGAGAGAGCGCACGTTATGCAATGCAGCAGTTTATCTCACTCGCTCACTAGAGTAGTGGGACTATGTGATACTGTATCACTTCAGTGATACGATGCGCGAAGGTTCTTTTGTCTGTTGCCAGACTATACCATTAATATAGCTCTATCGGTCTAAAACACACTACCTTCCCTGCAAGCCGAAAACCACTGGTGAATTCAGATGCGGATTTTTGAATATTGTACTTTATTACTAAAGCGAAGTAGAGTCGCTGCCGAAATCGGCAAATAGGAAAATGACTGTGCTGAATACCACAGCGTGAAGTCGTAGCAATGTTAGGCAGCTAGGAAATCGGGCCTTTATTCAAATTATATAATAAAACCATTAGTTTATCAACGTTTCGAATTATGTTAAAATGCGAGTTAATATTATAAAAGAATATTTTCATTTCAATAACATTTAATAAGTAATGATTTCAACAACTAACCTCGTTTAATTCGATTCGCAGCTGGTTTTTCGGCAAGGTATCGAGGAAAGAAGCGGAAAAACTGCTCCTATTGGACGAAAATCCACGCGGAACTTTCCTGGTGCGCGACTCCGAACACAACCCGCACGGCTACTCGCTCAGCGTCAAGGACTGGGAGGAGACCGCGGCTACCACGTCAAACTACACTACAAGATCAAACCACTCGACAAGGGCGGATTCTACATTGCTACCAGCCAGACATTCCCCACGCTGCCGGCTCTCGTTACTGCCTACACAAGTAAGATGATCCGTCTCTCGGTTTGTTACACAATAAATTAACAACGATCAATCAAAACTAAAACTTCAGTTGGTAAGAAATATCACATAAGACACAAGGGAAATAATCCCTCTATTTGTTAGGCTCTACTCAAACTTGGATACTTGAATCGCGGATACTCAGCGACTCGGATAACAAACGTATGTTTTTAAATGAGGACGCTCAGACGAGACAGGAATTGCCAGGTCTGAGCGTTCTCATTTAAAAACACACGTTTGTTATCCGAGTCATGGTAGCCGCGATTAAGTATCCATGTGGTAAACAAATAAAATACTGCACAAGTAAAATTACTGGAGATATCCCTCAATTTGTTAATATAAAATAATAATTAATTAATCAAACACGAAACCTCAGTAGTTATACAAGTATCATGGGAGACACAAGTAAAATAATCCCTCTACCGGTATTTGTTAGAATGAAATAACTACATAAGTACACTACACTAGTAAGATATTCCCTCAATTTGTTAGAATGAAATACTGACCAATTATAAAATACCTTACAAATAATTAAACATAAAACCTTAGTAGGAGTACGAGCATCGCAGACGACACTAGGGACATAATCCCTTCATTTGTTAGAATAAAATATTATAACAATTAACCAAACATAGAACCTCAGTATCACAGAAGACAAGAGAAATAATCCCTTTATTTGTTGGACTAAAATTACAACGGTTAAAAAAATAAAACAATATCCAGAATGGCCAAATCACATTCTGTTTGACAAAATGACTGAAAATTGAACATACTGCTCTCCTAGCATCTCCAAGCTCCTCCTTCCCCTAGCATAACCCACAGAACATGAAGTATTCCTCAGTCTATTGTTAAATACTCATAGAAGACACAAGTGAGATAATACTTTCATTTGTTAGAATTTAATAACTAGGATACATAATAAATGAATTTCAGTAAGTAGGCTATACAAATGTTACATGAGATAAAAAGTAAGATAATACCTCTGTTTTTTACAATAAAATAACTATGATTAATCGAAAATAAAACTTAGTAGATTAGCCATCTATTTGTTAGGATGAAATAGCTACTAATAGAACTTAGAAATAGTTAATCAGAAATAGAACTTTAGTTACTGTACAAATGACACAGATCATAAGCAAGATAACCCCTCCATTTGTTAGAGTTAATCAACTACGACTAATACGAAATGATTATCGGTAGTTGATTAATATCATAATACTGATTGATAATAGCTCAAGAAGATAGCACAGCATACTATGAGAGAATTTCATTAGTCTACAGTGAGTAACTCTCACTGAGTCCGTCTTTGAACTATATTATAGGCCTTCTAAATATTCAATGAACAGGAACAAATACCCCATCTACATCAATAACATGAAACAATAGAACTTAGTACCCAATAAATTCATAAATGGCACAATAAATCATGCAAATTGAACAAGATACATGCATTTGGAGGTTAAAAGAAAATTTCGATTGAGAAACTTTATTTTTGTACCTTGAGTATACCAGCTCCACTTACCAGAACCAATGATTATTTAGTTCATTAATACATTTATTTATTATAAATGTATAATTACTGATTAATAATAACTCAAGAATATAGCACGGCCTACTATGTGAGAATTTTATAAGTCTGCAGTGAGTAATTCCCACTGAATCCGTATTTGAACTATAGATCTTCTAAATGTTCAATAAACAGGAACGAATACTCCATCTGCAACAATAACTTGAACTTTAATGATTTTGTACAAACATAAGATACAATAATAATGAAACTGAGGTGAATCAGTAAAGATGTATAGTTCAAAAGCCATGTTATGAAGAAAAAATTATTTGCTCACTAGACATGAGTTTTTTCAGGGCAGCCATTCATGCTACAAAAAAAATTCAGGGTGGTATTCAGTTTTCAAGGCCATATATTTTGTATATGGTATATTTTCACTGTATAATATGTTCATATCACTGCCGAAATTAATAAAAAGGACATGAATGAAAGGGGGTTACATGCATTTGAATGTTGAAAGAAAATTTCGATTGAGTAAATTGATTTTTGTACCTTTAAGTATACCAGTACCACTCATAGCACCTTGAAATACAATAATAAATATACACATAATGCATAAAATACACAACAAATTTAAAAATGGTACAATAAATCATGCAAAGTGAACAAGTTACATTGATTTACTTAGTTGAATTGATATGACCATTTTGAGTTAATTCATATTAGTCTTCACCTATTTATACTGAAAGAATATTTTTATCATTAAAAGCTGGCAATCATCAATAGCCTCAAAGAGCAGGAAGGCCTACATAACGTAATTCATCATGTTGTCATTTTATCTGCTTTGACTTCTTTTAATCTATTTTTACAGATTTAGATGTGTTTTAGACTATTGAATCACAAGACATTCTATTCAAAAATTGACTTCTGAAGTTCTTTCAATAAAAATGCCGGTTTATCAATCAAACAATCAAGTTTAAACTTTTGTAATTGAAAAAAATCGCGAATTCTATAATATCTAAATATTACCACTGCATTTTCAAACTTATAAGTGATCTTATTTTACAGCAATACATTTTTTCTGCACCATTTTTCTTTTAATGTCTGGTGTGTTGTCATCAAATAATTAGCAATTTCCATTTCTCAGGACAAGTTTTATGAAACAGAAACAGGTCTGACAGCACAATAGAAATATACACAGCTCCAATTACAAACAGAAATAAGTCACTCCAGAAGTGACAGCATTTAGGATGCTAGCCAAAGATACAGGGCTTTATTTTCAAACAGAAATAAGTCACACTGTAGGTGACAGCATTTAGGATGCAAGCCAGAGATACAGGCTTTCTCCCTGATTCTATACATCAGAAAACTACATATTTATCTTAGCCTACAAACAGCAGACACACTGGGCCTGTTACCTGACATCTCACAACACCTGGCATTGCTGATTATAAGATGCCAACATTTTTTCATCACCATTTTTTCTTTTAATGTCTGGTGTATTGTCATCAAATAATTAGCAATTACCATTTCTCAGGACAAGTTTTATGAAACAGGGAACAGGTCTGACAGCACAATAGAAATATACACAGCTCCAATTACAAACTGAAATAAGTCACTCCAGAAGTGACAGCATTTAGGATGCTAGCCAAAGATACAGGGCTTTATTTTTAAACAGAAATAAGTCACACTGTAGGTGACAGCATTTAGGATGCAAGCCAGAGATACAGGGCTTTCTTCATGATTTTATACATCAGAAAAATACATATTTATCTTAGCCTACAAATAGAAGACACACTGGGCCTGTTACATGAAATCTCACAAGACCTGGAATTGCTGATTATAAGATGCCAACATTTTTTTTTTCATCACCATTTTTTCTTTTAATGTCTGGTGTGTTGTCATCAAATAATTAGCAATTACCATTTCTCAGGACAAGTTTTATGAAACAGGAAATAGGTCTGACAGCACAATAGAAATATACACAGCTCCAATTACAAACAGAAATAAGTCACTCCAGAAGTGACAGCATTTAGGATGCTAGCCAAAGATACAGGGCTTTATTTTCAAACAGAAATAAGTCACACTGTAGGTGACAGCATTTAGGATGCAAGCCAGAGATACAGGGCTTTCTTCATGATTTTATACATCAGAAAAATACATATTTATCTTAGCCTACAAATAGAAGACACACTGGGCCTGTCACATGAAATCTCACAAGACCTGGAATTGCTGATTATAAGATGCCAACATTTTTTTTCATCACCATTTTTCTTTTAATGTCTGGTGTATTGTCATCAAATAATTAGCAATTACCATTTCTCAGGACAAGTTTTATGAAACAGGGAACAGGTCTGACAGCACAATAGAAATATACACAGCTCAATTACAAACAGAAATTATATATATATTTTTTCATTTTTTCATTTTTTTTTTTTTTTTTTTTCTTTTTTCTTTAATTTTCTTTTTTATTTTTTTTATTTTCTTTTTTCAATTTTTTTTTTTTTTTTTTTTTTTTTCTTTTTCTTTTTCTTCCTTTTTTTTTCTTTTTTCTTTTTTCTTTTTTTTTCTTTTTTTCTTTTTTTTTCTGTTTCTTTTCCTTTTTTTCACAATGGACATTCAAAAATTGAAATGAAAGCTAATCTTGATATATACAATCCTCATCTTGGGGAGTTTGTACTCAATCAAATTTTTCATCCAATCCAATAAAATAAAAGATCTTTCAAGTCCAAAAAATAGATTCAAATCTTGAGAAAATTTAACAAACTCTCATGTTCCAGCCAAACAGTGAAAATGTAGTTTAAAAGTATTAATAATTTGATGAGAAGTTTGATTGTGTACAAAATCCTTTACAACAGAGAATCACTCCAGGAGTGACAGCATTTAGGATGCAAGCCAGAGATACAGGGCTTTCTTTGTGATCATATACAACCGAAATGTACAATATTTATCTTGACTAACAGATATAAGTTACACAAGGGCCTATTTCATAAAATCTCACAAGACCTGGAATTGCTGATTATAAGATGCCAACATTTTTTCATCACCATTTTTCTTTTAATGTCTGGTGTATTGTCATCAAATAATTAGCAATTAACATTTCTCAGGACAAGTTTTATGAAACAGGGAACAGGTCTGACAGCACAATAGAAATATACACAGCTCAATTACAAACAGAAATAAGTCACTCCAGGAGTGACCGCATTTAGGATGCTAGCCCAAAATACAGGGCTTCATTTTCAAACAGAAATAAGTCACACTGTAGGTGACAGCATTTAGGATGCAAGCCAGAGATACAGGACTTTCTTCATGATTTTATACATCAGAAAAATACATATTTATCTTAGCCTACAAATAGAAGACACATTGGGCCTGTTACATGAAATCTCACAAGACCTAGAATTGCTGATTATAAGATGCCAACATTTTTTTTCATCACCATTTTTTCTTTTAATGTCTGGTTTATTGTCATCAAATAATTAGCAATTACCATTTCTCAGGACAAGTTTTATGAAACAGGGAACAGGTCTGACAGCACAATAGAAATATACACAGCTCCAATTACAAACTGAAATAAGTCACTCCAGAAGTGACAGCATTTAGGATGCTAGCCAAAGATACAGGGCTTTATTTTCAAACAGAAATAAGTCACACTGTAGGTGACAGCATTTAGGATGCAAGCCAGAGATACAGGGCTTTCTTCATGATTTTATACATCAGAAAATACATATTTATCTTAGCCTACAAATAGAAGACACACTGGGCCTGTTACATGAAATCTCACAAGACCTAGAATTGCTGATTATAAGATGCCAACATTTTTTCATCACCATTTTTCTTTTAATGTCTGGTGTATTGTCATCAAATAATTAGCACTTACCATTTCTCAGGACAAGTTTTATGAAACAGTGAATAGGTCTGCCAGCACCATAGACATATCGACAGATCACACACTAACCAGACATGAGTCACTCCAGAAGTGACAGCATTTAGGATGCTAGCCAAAGATACAGGGCTTTATTTTCAAACAGAAATAAGTCACACTGTAGGTGACAGCATTTAGGATGCAAGCCAGAGATACAGGGCTTTCTTCATGATTTTATACATCAGAAAAATACATATTTATCTTAGCCTACAAATAGAAGACACACTGGGCCTGTTACATGAAATCTCACAAGACCTAGAATTGCTGATTATAAGATGCCAACATTTTTTTTTTCATCACCATTTTTTCTTTTAACGTCTGGTGTGTTGTCATCAAATAATTAGCAATTACCATTTCTCAGGACAAGTTTTATGAAACAGGGAACAGGTCTGACAGCACAATAGAAATATACACAGCTCCAATTACAAACAGAAATAAGTCACTCCAGAAGTGACAGCATTTAGGATGCTAGCCAAAGATACAGGGCTTTATTTTCAAACAGAAATAAGTCACACTGTAGGTGACAGCATTTAGGATGCAAGCCAGAGATACAGGGCTTTCTTCATGATTTTATACATCAGAAAATACATATTTATCTTAGCCTACAAATAGAAGACACACTGGGCCTGTTACATGAAATCTCACAAGACCTAGAATTGCTGATTATAAGATGCCAACATTTTTTTTTTCATCACCATTTTTTCTTTTAACGTCTGGTGTGTTGTCATCAAATAATTAGCAATTACCATTTCTCAGGACAAGTTTTATGAAACAGGGAACAGGTCTGACAGCACAATAGAAATATACACAGCTCCAATAACAAACAGAAATAAGTCACTCCAGAAGTGACAGCATTTAGGATGCTAGCCAAAGATACAGGGCTTTATTTTCAAACATAAATAAGTCACACTGTAGGTGACAGCATTTAGGATGCAAGCCAGAGATACAGGGCTTTCTTCATGATTTTATACATCAGAAAAATACATATTTATCTTAGCCTACAAATAGAAGACACACTGGGCCTATTTCATAAAATCTCACAAGACCTGGAATTGCTGATTATAAGATGCCAACATTTTTTTTTTCATCACCATTTTTTCTTTTAACGTCTGGTGTATTGTCATCAAATAATTAGCAATTACCATTTCTCAGGACAACTTTTATGAAACAGGGAAGCGGTCTGACAGCCCAACACAAATATACACAGCTCAATTACAAACAGAAATTATATATATATATTTTTTCATTTTCTTTTTTTTCTATTTCATTTTTTCTTTTCTTTTTTTTCTTTTTTTTTTTCCTTTTTGAATTTTTCTTTTTTTTTTCTTTTTTTTTTTTTTTTTTTTTTTCTTGTTTTCAATTTTTTTTTTTTCTTTTTTTTAATTTTTTTTCTTTTCTTTCTTTTTTTCATTTTTCTTTTTTTTTTTTTTTTTTCTTTTTTTTTTTTCTTTTTCACAATGGACATTCAAAAATTGAAATGAAAGCTAATCTTGATATATACAATCCTCATCTTGGGGAGTTTGTACTCAATCAAATTTTTCATCCAATCCAATAAAATAAAAGATCTTTCAAGTCCAAAAAATAGATTCAAATCTTGAGAAAATTTAACAAACTCTCATGTTCCAGCCAAACAGTGAAAATGTAGTTTAAAAGTATTAATAATTTGATGAGAAGTTTGATTGTGTACAAAATCCTTTACAACAGAGAATCACTCCAGGAGTGACAGCATTTAGGATGCAAGCCAGAGATACAGGGCTTTCTTTGTGATCATATACAACCGAAATGTACAATATTTATCTTGACTAACAGATATAAGTTACACAAGGGCCTATTTCATAAAATCTCACAAGACCTGGAATTGCTGATTATAAGATGCCAACATTTTTTTTTCCATCACAATTTTTCTTTTAATGTCTGGTGTATTGTCATCAAATAATTAGCAATTACCATTTCTCAGGACAAGTTTTATGAAACAGGGAACAGGTCTGACAGCACAATAGAAATATACAGAGCTCCAATTACAAACTGAAATAAGTCACTCCAGAAGTGACAGCATTTAGGATGCTAGCCAAAGATACAGGGCTTTATTTTCAAACAGAAATAAGTCACACTGTAGGTGACAGCATTTAGGATGCAAGCCAGAGATACAGGGCTTTCTTCATGATTTTATACATCAGAAAATACATATTTATCTTAGCCTACAAATAGAAGACACACTGGGCCTGTTACATGAAATCTCACAAGACCTAGAATTGCTGATTATAAGATGCCAACATTTTTTTTCATCACCATTTTTTCTTTTAATGTCTGGTGTATTGTCATCAAATAATTAGCAATTACCATTTCTCAGGACAAGTTTTATGAAACAGGGAACAGGTCTGACAGCACAATAGAAATATACACAGCTCCAATTACAAACTGAAATAAGTCACTCCAGAAGTGACAGCATTTAGGATGCTAGCCAAAGATACAGGGCTTTATTTTCAAACAGAAATAAGTCACACTGTAGGTGACAGCATTTAGGATGCAAGCCAGAGATACAGGGCTTTCTTCATGATTTTATACATCAGAAAAATACATATTTATCTTAGCCTACAAATAGAAGACACACTGGGCCTGTTACATGAAATCTCACAAGACCTAGAATTGCTGATTATAAGATGCCAACATTTTTTTTTTCATCACCATTTTTTCTTTTAACGTCTGGTGTGTTGTCATCAAATAATTAGCAATTACCATTTCTCAGGACAAGTTTTATGAAACAGGGAACAGGTCTGACAGCACAATAGAAATATACACAGCTCCAATTACAAACAGAAATAAGTCACTCCAGAAGTGACAGCATTTAGGATGCTAGCCAAAGATACAGGGCTTTATTTTTAAACAGAAATAAGTCACACTTTTTGTGACAGCATTTTGGATGCAAGCCAGAGATACAGGGCTTTCTTCATGATTTTATACATCAGAAAATACATATTTATCTTAGCCTACAAATAGACACTGGGCCTTTTACATGAAATCTCACAAGACCTGGAATTTCTGATTATAAGATGCCAACATTTTTTTTTTCATCACCATTTTTCTTTTAATGTCTGGTGTATTGTCATCAAAAATTGAAATGAAAGCTAATCTTGATATATACAATCCTCATCTTGGGAGTTTGTACTCAATCAAATTTTCATCCAACCCAATAAAATAAAAGATCTTTCAAGTCCAAAAAATAGATTCAAATCTTGAGAAAATTTAACAAACTCTCATGTTCCAGCCAAACAGTGAAAATGTAGTTTAAAAGTATTAATAATTTGATGAGAAGTTTGATTGTGTACAAAATCCTTTACAACAGAGAATCACTCCAGGAGTGACAGCATTTAGGATGCAAGCCAGAGATACAGGGCTTTCTTTGTGATCATATACAACCGAAATGTACAATATTTATCTTGACTAACAGATATAAGTTACACAAGGGCCTATTTCATAAAATCTCACAAGACCTGGAATTGCTGATTATAAGATGCCAACATTTTTTTTTCATCACCATTTTTTCTTTTAATGTCTGGTGTATTGTCATCAAATAATTAGCAATTACCATTTCTCAGGACAAGTTTTATGAAACAGGGAACAGGTCTGACAGCACAATAGAAATATACACAGCTCCAATTACAAACAGAAATAAGTCACTCCAGAAGTGACAGCATTTAGGATGCTAGCCAAAGATACAGGGCTTTATTTTCAAACAGAAATAAGTCACACTGTAGGTGACAGCATTTAGGATGCAAGCCAGAGATACAGGGCTTTCTTCATGATTTTATACATCAGAAAAATACATATTTATCTTAGCCTACAAATAGAAGACACACTGGGCCTGTTACATGAAATCTCACAAGACCTAGAATTGCTGATTATAAGATGCCAACATTTTTTTTCATCACCATTTTTTCTTTTAATGTCTGGTGTATTGTCATCAAATAATTAGCAATTACCATTTCTCAGGACAAGTTTTATGAAACAGGGAACAGGTCTGACAGCACAATAGAAATATACACAGCTCCAATTACAAACTGAAATAAGTCACTCCAGAAGTGACAGCATTTAGGATGCTAGCCAAAGATACAGGGCTTTATTTTCAAACAGAAATAAGTCACACTGTAGGTGACAGCATTTAGGATGCAAGCCAGAGATACAGGGCTTTCTTCATGATTTTATACATCAGAAAAATACATATTTATCTTAGCCTACAAATAGAAGACACACTGGGCCTGTTACATGAAATCTCACAAGACCTAGAATTGCTGATTATAAGATGCCAACATTTTTTTTTTTCATCACCATTTTTTCTTTTAATGTCTGGTGTATTGTCATCAAATAATTAGCAATTACCATTTCTCAGGACAAGTTTTATGAAACAGGGAACAGGTCTGACAGCACAATAGAAATATACACAGCTCCAATTACAAACAGAAATTATATATATATTTTTTTTCATTTTTTCTTTTTCTTCTATTTCATTTTTTCCTTTTCTTTTTTCTTAATTTTTTCTTTTTTTTCCTTTTTTGGAATTTTTTCTTTTTTTTTCTTTTTTTTTTCTTTTTTTCTTTTTTCTTTTTTCAATTTTTTTTTCATTTTTCTTTTTTTTTTTTTTTTTTTTTCTTTTTTTTTTTTTTTTTTCATTTTTTCTTTTCTTTTTTCTTTTTTTCTTTTTTTTTTTTTTTTTCTGTTTTTTTCTTTTTCTCTTGATATATACAATCCTCATCTTGGGAGTTTGTACTCAATCAAATTTTCATCCAATCCAATAAAATAAAAGATCTTTCAAGTTCAAAAATAGATTCAAATCTTGAGAAAATTTAACAAACTCTCATGTTCCAGCCAAACAGTGAAAATGTAGTTTAAAAGTATTAATAATTTGATGAGAAGTTTGATTGTGTACAAAATCCTTTACAACAGAGAATCACTGCAGGAGTGACAGCATTTAGGATGCAAGCCAGAGATACAGGGCTTTCTTTGTGATCATATACAACGAAATCTACACTATTTAACATGACGAACAGATATACGTTACACAAGGGCCTATTCCACAAACTCTCACAAGACCTGGAATTGCTGATTATAAGATGCCAACATTTTTTTTTTCATCACCATTTTTTCTTTTAATGTCTGGTGTATTGTCATCAAATAATTAGCAATTACCATTTCTCAGGACAAGTTTTATGAAACAGGGAACAGGTCTGACAGCACAATAGAAATATACACAGCTCCAATTACAAACAGAAATAAGTCACTCCAGAAGTGACAGCATTTAGGATGCTAGCCAAAGATACAGGGCTTTATTTTCAAACAGAAATAAGTCACACTGTAGGTGACAGCATTTAGGATGCAAGCCAGAGATACAGGGCTTTCTTCATGATTTTATACATCAGAAAAATACATATTTATCTTAGCCTACAAATAGAAGACACACTGGGCCTGTTACATGAAATCTCACAAGACCTGGAATTGCTGATTATAAGATGCCAACATTTTTTTTTCATCACCATTTTTTCTTTTAATGTCTGGTGTATTGTCATCAAATAATTAGCAATTACCATTTCTCAGGACAAGTTTTATGAAACAGGGAACAGGTCTGACAGCACAATAGAAATATACACAGCTCCAATTACAAACAGAAATTATATATATTTGGCTTTATTTTCTATTTCATTTTTTTTCTTTTTATTTTTTTCTTTTTCTTTCTTTTTTTTTCCTTTTTCATTTTTTTTTCATTTTTTTTCTTTTTTCATTTTTTATTTTTTTTTTTTTTTTTTTTTTTTTTTTTTTTTTTTTTTTTTTTTTTTTTTTTTTTTTTTTTTTTTTTTTTTTTTTTTTTTTTTTTTTTTTTTTTTTTTTTTCTTTTTTTTTTTCTTTTTCTTTTCTTGATATATACAATCCTCATCTTGGGAGTTTGTACTCAATCAAATTTTCATCCAATCCAATAAAATAAAAGACCTTTCAAGTCCAAAAAGAGATTCAAATCTTGAGAAAATTTAACAAACTCTCATGTTCCAGCCAAACAGTGAAAATGTAGTTTAAAAGTATTAATAATTTGATGAGAAGTTTGATTGTGTACAAAATCCTTTACAACAGAGAATCACTCCAGGAGTGACAGCATTTAGGATGCAAGCCAGAGATACAGGGCTTTCTTTGTGATCATATACAACCGAAATGTACAATATTTATCTTGACTAACAGATATAAGTTACACAAGGGCCTATTTCATAAAATCTCACAAGACCTGGAATTGCTGATTATAAGATGCCAACATTTTTTTTTCATCACCATTTTTTCTTTTAATGTCTGGTGTATTGTCATCAAATAATTAGCAATTACCATTTCTCAGGACAAGTTTTATGAAACAGGGAACAGGTCTGACAGCACAATAGAAATATACACAGCTCCAATTACAAACAGAAATAAGTCACTCCAGAAGTGACAGCATTTAGGATGCTAGCCAAAGATACAGGGCTTTATTTTCAAACAGAAATAAGTCACACTGTAGGTGACAGCATTTAGGATGCAAGCCAGAGATACAGGGCTTTCTTCATGATTTTATACATCAGAAAAATACATATTTATCTTAGCCTACAAATAGAAGACACACTGGGCCTGTTACATGAAATCTCACAAGACCTAGAATTGCTGATTATAAGATGCCAACATTTTTTTTTTCATCACCATTTTTTCTTTTAATGTCTGGTGTATTGTCATCAAATAATTAGCAATTACCATTTCTCAGGACAAGTTTTATGAAACAGGGAACAGGTCTGACAGCACAATAGAAATATACACAGCTCCAATTACAAACAGAAATAAGTCACTCCAGAAGTGACAGCATTTAGGATGCTAGCCAAAGATACAGGGCTTTATTTTCAAACAGAAATAAGTCACACTGTAGGTGACAGCATTTAGGATGCAAGCCAGAGATACAGGGCTTTCTTCATGATTTTATACATCAGAAAAATACATATTTATCTTAGCCTACAAATAGAAGACACACTGGGCCTGTTACATGAAATCTCTAAGACCTAGAATTGCTGATTATAAGATGCCAACATTTTTTTCATCACCATTTTCTTTTAATGTCTGGTGTATTGTCATCAAATAATTAGCAATTACCATTTCTCAGGACAAGTTTTATGAAACAGGAACAGGTCTGACAGCACAATAGAAATATACACAGCTCAATTACAAACTGAAATAAGTCACTCCAGAAGTGACAGCATTTAGGATGCTAGCCAAAGATACAGGGCTTTATTTTCAAACAGAAATAAGTCACACTGTAGGTGACAGCATTTAGGATGCAAGCCAGAGATACAGGGCTTTCTTCATGATTTTATACATCAGAAAAATACATATTTATCTTAGCCTACAAATAGAAGACACACTGGGCCTGTTACATGAAATCTCACAAGACCTGGAATTGCTGATTATAAGATGCCAACATTTTTTTTTTCATCACCATTTTTTCTTTTAACGTCTGGTGTGTTGTCATCAAATAATTAGCAATTACCATTTCTCAGGACAAGTTTTATGAAACAGGGAACAGGTCTGACAGCACAATAGAAATATACACAGCTCCAATTACAAACTGAAATAAGTCACTCCAGAAGTGACAGCATTTAGGATGCTAGCCAAAGATACAGGGCTTTATTTTCAAACAGAAATAAGTCACACTGTAGGTGACAGCATTTAGGATGCAAGCCAGAGATACAGGGCTTTCTTCATGATTTTATACATCAGAAAAATACATATTTATCTTAGCCTACAAATAGAAGACACACTGGGCCTGTTACATGAAATCTCACAAGACCTGGAATTGCTGATTATAAGATGCCAACATTTTTTTTTCATCACCATTTTTTCTTTTAACGTCTGGTGTGTTGTCATCAAATAATTAGCAATTACCATTTCTCAGGACAAGTTTTATGAAACAGGAAACAGGTCTGACAGCACAATAGAAATATACACAGCTCCAATTACAAACAGAAATTATATATATTCTTTTCATTTTTTCTTTGATATTTTTCTTCTTTTCTTTTTTCAATTTTTTTTCCTTTCATTTTTTCTTTTTTTAATTTCTTTTTTCTTTCTCTTCTTTTTTTCTTATTTTTAATTTTTTTTTCACAATGGACATTGAAAATTAGAAAATTAATCTCAAGTTTGTTCAGTGACTGACCTATTCAACAAGAGTTGAAAAATCTACTTCGACAGAAAAAACATTTTTAAAGAGGAGTGGTAAACTATTATTGATCAGAAACATTCTGTTATTCAATAGATTATACCAATAGATACTTTGCATTTACAATATACTACAATATACACTACTTACAACTAGAGCATTTTCATATGTAGCGTCATGTAACTCTTGAATATACTATTATGAGTAGTTGTAATCATCAAAATAAAGATAAGAATCCTTACAAAAAGCTTTCAAAAAAGCGTTGTTACCAAGATAAAGAGGCCGGTGGATTTAAAATTTTTCTAATAATTTACAATTTTATGAACTGTTGCTGTCTTAATTCGGTACAAAAATTATAAATTTTTGAGTAAACTTTGCTGAAAAAATGAGGCAATCTAGAAATTTTCAACTGCAGTGGTAATCAATCATCAATTATTAAATCATTTACAAAGAAGAATACAACATGCTTATGCCCAAAACTGATTCCTCTTCCAATTCAGACAAACAGTCCAAATTCAGGTTGTCATATCTAACTGAATCACCAATTTCCACTTCGAAAACAAAACAATTTTGGAATTTTAAAACAAGTCCATATTAAAGTTGAAAACAGAAACACCAAATTAAAAAGTTATTGAAAATTTTGAATTAACTGACAACTTTAAATGACCTGAGAGTTAGGGTATGGAGGCATAAGGCTGCCGATAGAGACGAATGAAAAGACATTTTACAGGAGGCCAAAGCCCTAAATGAGGTGCAGCGCTAAGGAGTAAGTAAATAAGAAAACTTTATGAATTCAATTGAGGTATATGGGGGAGATATTCATGTCTAGTGTCTAGTGTGAGTCCGCCATTTTCCTATTTCAGAGACCAACTGAAATTTCATGAATCAGGGTGAAATAGACGCAGCACAAAATTGAGAGCAAAAGTTTTGAAGTAGTGAAAATGATAATTTTATAACATTCTCATTTGTTTTGAGCAGAGAACGCACTGGGTCTGTGTCACGTGCTAGCCAGACCATGCCCAAAGCCGAAGCCTCAGATCTGGGACCTTTCACCTGAGCTCAGGGATCAGTGGGAGATCGACCGCAATGAGATATTGCTAATAAGACGGCTGGGCCACGGAAATTTCGGTGAAGTGTGGTATGGTAAGTAGAAAACTTTTTAAAATCAAGGAATAAAATCATAGAAAATCAACAATTTGTCCAAATTATGCAGTAAATTACAACAGGCTATCTGTATAAGAAAAAAACAGGAAGGACGACTTTCTAGTCCTATAACTCCGCCTAGTAGAGAATAATATTCATTTTCTTCATTGAATTTCAAAACTTACAACTGTGAAGCTACTGAACACAATTTGCGAGTAATGATCTCACTTGATCACCATTATTCAAACTATGTGTTATATATGAATGAATTTTGGCAACGTTTTACAAGCCATAGGTAATATAAGTTGCACATTGTAATATAAGTTGCCATAAGTATATAAGTTGCACAAAACTGAATATATATCACTCAATTTTTTTAAAGTTATAAAAACCATAAAAATGTGACATCGAGATCAAAAGCATGCATAAATAGTTGGATAAATGTCAATAAATATTATTAATATCGTGCATAATTAGTTAGATAATGGAAAGAAATATTATTGAACTATTAAAATCAACATCATGAATTTTTAGTTGGATTAGTGATAAGCAATAATATTGAATTAGTGATAATAAATATTGAAACTAGCATGCATATTAATTTGATTTGATCAACTTATCTGAACAGGAAAATGGAGAAACAATACGGAAGTGGCGGTCAAGACACTGCGACAAGGCACCATGTCAACGCAGGCATTCCTGCAAGAGGCAGCTATCATGAAGAAGTTCCGTCACGACCGTCTGGTGGCGCTGTATGCAGTCTGCTCAAAAGAGGAACCGGTCTACATAGTGCAGGAGTACATGAAGCACGGCAGCTTGCTCGAGTTCCTGCGCAACGGAGAAGGCAAACATTTACAATTTGGTGATCTCATCTACATTGCTGCTCAGGTTAGAAACGAGATGAATTAAACACGTAAATTATTTGAATTTGATTACATAGAGTTAAGAATAATATGTTGAATTATATATGTAATATAAATTAAGCGTAAATTATTTGATTAAGACTAAATTATCTATAAAATATTGGTAAATTATGTGTGGAATAGTATGTCAATATAGTGTTGAAATGTATGTCCACCATCAAATTCTTTTCCTTTTTCAATTCCTACATTTCAAGGTAAAATACAGATTAGCCTTTACTATAATGCCAAAAATATGATAGGTTTCTAATTTAGTCATATTTCTTCCATTATAATATTTTTGTTGTTTTCTGTTTATGAGCTGCCATAACAAATAGTTAGCATGATTGAACATAGTTTAGCCAAGCCTCCAACTTGTGTGTTCTATGGTTTAAGAAAAATATTATTCTAAACCTGTCATATTGTACAAAACTTCTAAAATCGAATATCAAATTGCATACCTATAAAAATGTAAAAGAACACCAAACATTCTCACACAAAATAAGACCTGGAAGTTCACTTAAAGCGTTTAAAAACAAAATCAAAGTTTTCATCACATTTAAAAAAATAAATATGGAAGTATTTGAATTGAAAAAAACGAGCCTTGAATTGAACAGGTTCCCTTACTCAAGAAAATAGCTGTTATAACGCAGCAAACCATCATATGCATGTCTAGTGAGTAGCTTCCAGGTCAGCTGTTCAATTCAAGGTAATTTTATTTTGTTCGATGAAAATGTTGTTTGTGTAAAACGCCTCAATAAATTTTAACATCTTGATTTTCAAGTAATGTACGAGCTTGAAGTAAGTAGTTTTTCTACTTCTAATTCTGAATTAAAATTTTGACTGAAGTTGACAAAAGACTGAAGATTCATCTCTCAATTTCAAAACATTTGAATAATAAGCATATAATATAAGGTATACAAAACCTAAGGCTAGGCGTACACCGGTTAGTCAAGACAAGACAAGACGAGATTAGTCACGTTTAGTCACAGCTTATGAAGCAGCACACATCGATTATTCATTGCATCAGTGTGTGCTGCTTCATAAGCAACTATGTGAAGTACTGAGACTAAACGTGACTAATCTCGTCTTGTCTTGACTAATGTACGCCTAGCCTAAGTATTAAATGTGTCTGGTAGAAATAAGGACGATGCACTATCATATTTTTGTTATTGAAAACTATTTTGGAGGCGGCCAAACTATGTTCAATTTTATGCTACTTATTTGTTGTGGCAGTGCATGAACAGAAAAATATAATATAGTGAAAGAATTATGACTAAACTAGAAAAAATTACTAGAACTATTCAAATTTGGCACCATAGTAAGGGCTAATCTGTATTTTACTTGGAAATTAATAAGGAATTGAATTAAAAGCAGTTCAAACTGCATAACGCCATCCACTATGATGTGACATTTTGCCTTTATGTCACATCCAACAATACGAGTATGAAAAAGAGAGAAATACAATCACTTTCTTAGTTAGTTAGGCCTTTTCAACATAGCCTTAGTAGACTAGTGACGTCACAAAACTGGTCCAGTGTTCGGAAATAAAAAATAAATCTATTTCTGTTACAGTAGGCCTATGTTATTTCAATATATTGTGTTCCACTTTATGTAAAAGTTGAATCATTTACTGTAGGCCTAAATTGTTTTCTATTCTGTTGCAACAGGTTGCGAGTGGCATGGCTTATTTGGAAGTGAAGCAGCTAATACACAGAGATTTAGCTGCAAGGAATGTGTTAATTGGTGATAATAATATTGCCAAGATTTGCGACTTCGGCTTAGCCAGGGTGATAGAGGACGATGAATACTGTCCTCGTCAAGGTAAATTAATGACAATATTATGATTAGTCACAAATCTCAAATTCAGTGAATATTAATTATGAAAAGTTTTACTGTAAATAATGATACTGTAAAATTTACTGTGAATTTATTGTAAATTTATGAAATGTATTTCATTTTAATGTTTGTAAAGTATTTGTTTTCTTTTTGATTTGGCAATAAATCTTTCTTTCTTCAGTGAAGCATTTCAAAAGTTCGAATGTAAAATTTGATAATTGAAATAATGCTGAAATAATGGTAAAGCGTAAACTATGAAATACTGAACCTTTCAAGTTGCAACTTGAACGAAAAACGTATTCAGCAAAGTAGGTACCGGTACCGTTATGCCAAGGACACCAATTTAGGCTGCTTTTCATTATTATGTTATAGGCTATAAAGCGTTAATGTTTCGAAAATGTAAACTGCGTAGAAAATGAATTGATAGTAAATTCAAAGTAAAGATTACTTTTGTATTAACAAATTAATACTTACTGGATACTAGAGGATTGTGGAAAGCGAGTACTAAACTACGAAGCACAAATTCACAACTCAACTTGAACACTGACCGAAAACTACACTAAACCAACTAAACCGATGGGCACTATTTGCACAGTATTTTCCATGATATTAAACTTCAATTAGAAAACATCTAAATGAGTTGAAACCACATAATTTTGTAAAATTTCACTACCGGTAAAACACGTTACTCAAGACTTCACGAACGATGGAGACATTTTGCTTTGCGTGTTGGGAATTGCGAACTTCACTAGACGGCACTGCCAACTTGAGCAATGCTAATTATTTCGATATAAATGTCTTGAATATCTCATTATCAGAATAATTTAATAATTATTGAATAATTTTATAATAATTTCATTATTATATCATAGAATGCAGAGAGTTCACTGAATCTTTTCGCTCATTCATCTAGTACCGGTATCTTAATTCCTGATACAGTGGGCTGTGTGAACCGCGAACTTTTGAAATACAGCATTTGATGCGCTACTCAACATTCTAAAATAATGTTCAACATTCGATGAATTTTGCTTCAACATTGGCACTTATTTGTAATATTTATCTTTCCAATTACTCATGAATAAAAATTGGTCATTTGTTGCTTGTCTGTGCTGCCAATAATAAGATACTAAAACCTGAAAATTCAAGATCTGTACGGTACTGGAATGAAACTAAATGATTGTATCACCAACAAAAATTATGGGCTCGGTTCAAACTCATCCAAACATTAGTTCTATTCCAGCTTCTTATTAATAATAATTTTCAATTATTATTCTCAGGTTCCAGATTCCCAGTAAAATGGACCTCGCCGGAAGCAATCGTTTATGGACGATTCTCAATAAAGTCCGACGTCTGGTCGTATGGTATTCTGCTCATGGAACTCTTCACCTACGGCCAAGTTCCTTATCCAGGTAACAATTACAAACTTTATTTTTAATATTCTTTTATAAAAGACATTCATTCTCATTTGAAACTTGATCGGTTACCCATTGGCGCGTCGAGGGGGTTTTTATGGATTGAACCCCACAGAGCCGAAAAATATTGAGTTGAAAAACGTTATCAGGAGTAACTTCAACTCTTGAATTTTCCGGAGCCGCAGGCCCGTTTCTCCTCAACTGCAAACATGTTTATGATGAAGATTAACATCTAGAGGTGGAATAACTTATTGTTTACGTTTAATATTTTCACCCTTATAATACGTATATCATTAGCGGTAGAACCAATGGCATGGAACGTGAGGGTTGCAGGATTTTCTAGAACATCAAACTTATAATAGATTTCAATTTTTCTAGAAGCTTTTTATGAACTGGACTGACACAGAGTAGGTTTGTTAGAGCTGTATTATTATTCAAATAAGCTATAGCATTAGCAAAGCCCTGGCTATGAATTTTCACACCAATCACAACTGCTGCTTCTCATTGTATACCGTACTTTGCATTGGAAACATTAATCTTATCACATTGATAAGAATTAATAAGGACTCTAAGCAAGGCCATATTGTGGTCTTAAGATATTGCTTTGTAAAGTCAAGGAGTTAAGGATGCTCTTTTCAGACCCCGGTTGCCTCAGTTTCAATAGTTCAAATGCACTGAGATTAGACAACCAACATTTATTATTATATGGATTCGAAATTTGTTGGAAATATCATGGTATTCATTATTTATAGATAGAATAAAAATTTAATAAGGAGATTGGTTTTTTTGGGTGGTCTGATAAAAAGGATAGCTCGGAAAAACTTATAAGAAATCTTGATAACTTTTATTTTTGGAAGAACCTAATGCATCTCACACAATTAGTGCAATAATTTGATGACTAAAGTGTTCAGTTTGAGATAAATACATCAGTGAATGATAATTTGAGTAAAGAGAATAAGATTGGTAGATAATCTCTCATAATTAATCTCCAAAAACCTTTGAAGAGACAAAGCAACTTTGATTAGCATGTACCTCTTTCACCTTCTCCATCATTAATCATTTAATTAAAGAAAAGTACAGGAAAGTTTAATAATATAAATATTGTAAAATTTGAGATGTTTTCGTAGTATTCTGTCACTTTTCAAGCTTATATTATGATAGTTCAACTAATTATTTCTCTTGCTTTCATCATCTTTAAGGCATCTTTATCGCACTCCATTACCCCCCTCCCTCTCGGTCTTCAAAAACCTCTTCCAGAGAAGGAAATCCTGGGTGAGCCGCTGGGTTAATGACAATATAATTTTTTCCAATATGTTCCGCGAAAAAACTCCACTTGGAAAATTCTTCAACGTAATATGGTTATAGTAGCACATCCACGTAATACTTACCTACAGAAAATTCGTTTGATTTCATTTAAATTTCCTCTGAAATTATTTCTGAGATACAAGGTATCTACTCACAGAATTATTTTGTAGAAATCAATGCAATCTTGCATCCTCATTCGTGATATGAGGGTGCAATAGTTCCAATGATTATTGCTGATAGTTTATTTTTGATTTCAGGAATGCATGGAAGAGAAGTAATCGAACAAGTGGAAAGAGGCTACAGAATGCCTAAGCCAACTTCACACATGATTCCTGATCCAATCTACAGGCTGATGCTGCAGTGTTGGGATGCTGATCCAGATAAGAGACCAACTTTTGAATTCCTCAATCACTATTTTGAAGACTTCACCATCACATCAGAGCTGCCATACAGAGAAGTCAGTGATTAGATAGTGATACTCTGAAATGCTGGGTCTAGTGATTGAAATTCCTGTTGAACCTTCCTCTAGTTCAGGATGTGAATTATCCTCACTTGTGATTCTAATTTACCTGAGATTCTCCCAAGAACTTTCTGGTTGAATCTTTACTGGCCAATTTGTAAACAGGTTTTAGTACCTAAAAAGTACTTCAGATCCTGGAAACGTTACAAAAGTTGACTTTGAGAAGGATTTTCTGTATGGATGAATACGCTACATATATATAATAGGCTGTGGAAACTTGGACACTACCAGTGACTATATTATAATATTACTACGGTACAAACAAAATACGGTACTCGAATATTGATCTTCAAGAATTTTTGTGACTGACAATATTTCTCTGTAAAAATGTGTATTGAAAGACCTTCGAATCTGGTTCCCGGAGAGAACTTTAATAAGTCAATGCTATACAATTAGAATATTGTTGTTTCTATCAGTATGAAATGTTTTAGTACTTACGATGCTGAATAATCGCAGTAGACTTGGCTGTTCACTTCATAATAGAGAGATAGGCTATTGTGGTGTGTAAACTGATTTTTGGGAAATAAGAAAATTATTGTAATTATTTCGCCTATAACGGATAATTTTGGTGCCATTCAATTCTTTTGAAAATGATTGTTCACACGGGTGCTCTGTCATTATAAGGTTGATATTTGTGGCCAATCTTTCGGCCAGGTTAGAGTTAGTGAGGGTCTACCTGTAGTGCGATCCACTATTCCATAAGGTTGATTGACAAACAAGAACCCAGTATTTAAGAATGTAGAGGCAAATGTAATTTTGTAATTGACTTTACTTACCTATAGTTCCAGTTCTATTTTGTTCAATATAGAGAAATTTATACTCCTGATTAACCCAGGTGTTTCTTGTACCAATTTGTTTTACTATAAATACATTTACCAACTCTTTTTTGACCTTCATGTTAGACACCTTCACTCGCCACCTTTTTTAAAGTACCTTTAAATATTCTAATGTAAATTGAAGATGGAGATTGAGATATCCCATGGTAATAAGCATTACCAGCACAACAAATAAGAAAAATTTAATTAGAATCTATCTCTTTAATAGAATTTTCGCCAGCCATAAAGGTATCTTATTAATGTTCGTCATCGCGAAATTCTTCAGACCAATAAACAGCTTTTCAGAAGATTCAAATTAAATTATTCATATTCGAAATATGAATCATTTTTCAACTTCCATAGCCTACATTTTTCAAATATTAATAAAATCCGAAAAAATCTTGCTGTAACCTGGATATATTCAAGAATTGAGGCATTGTACTTACATACTGAAATGTCCATTCGAATAGAATGATTTGAAAATGTAGTGCAAACGTTACTTACAAGAATGCATCTGTCTTGAATGATGAGATTTCTTGTACACGGACTTGTTTTTCAAGTGTATATGAGTATTATATTCAAATATGTAAAAAAATCAATAAAATCTATTTACTGTTCACAAATGGCTAATAAGAAGAGAAGATTTTTTGGTTGATGTTAAATTATATTTCTGCCAATGCATTTGTTTCAAAAATAGAATGAAAAGTAATTAAAGTCGATTCAAACTGTAATATTTACCAAGTTCTGAAAAGCATCTCTATTATTAGATTTTTGTGTTGGATTACTCTTTTTTTCGAAGATTTTTATGTTTTCCTCAAACTCAAGTACTTAATCTATTAGTAGTTAAGTTTTTAGTGTACACTAATTATAATACACTACATTTTGTCTTGGATTCAGAGTATTCGAATAGCGAATATTAAGTTTAATGCATTTAATAGTTTCGAATGTAATTTATACCTTACACTTTGTATAATCAATTTCTATGATAAATTACTTTTTTGTGATGTGATCTTTTTATTAGTTTACCAATCCTATTACTGTTAATATTATTTTTCTGAGAGTAATCGATTTTTGATATCATTATAAAAGTTGATGACATTGCTCTACGCTACGGTTTCTACTTATACTATTACTTAAAAACACATTAATCGAAAAGATTAATATGTTTTTCAATAATAAAATTAATGTATTTGTAAATAATATTTGATTAAGTCCATTCATATAATTAGTTTACCGTTGTTACGATAATTTAACATACTACCTATTGTATATACTTTGTGAGAGGTAGTTAATTGTAAATAATTTTTGGCAAATAAAATATGTATTGACTGAAAATATGCAAAATATTTAGACTATAGATCAAGTAGTGCGTATGTATGTTACTCTATTTAAAATTATTTAACTCACTTTTCAAGTAAAGATTGTAACTTTAAAAAATGAGAGTTGTATAATTTTGTATACTAAATACATGATGTACTGTATTTACAAATTGTCTTGATTTTTTCTTCCGTTCCACAAATCAGACTAATCCAAAAAAGTTATTGAATGTATATTCTCAACAGGGACGAGAGAATGATTTTCCCCCGATGTAATAAGGGATTTTAATTTTTCAGCACTGAAATCTGAGTTCATTTTCGTTTAGAGAACATTGGAACATACCTGGTTTCTCTGTTCTATGGTAGACATCTAGGTAATTTGTCCAGTGAAATAATAATACTGCTTCGGTACTTTGATTTAGTTTAATGAACATAATATATTTGAACGAAAATCCTAATTAATAATGCTAAAGAATCAAATACTCTGAAAGCCTAAGAATTGCAGTCTTCCGAGTATCTAGTCCAGTTTAATATATTACAAAGATAATTTAATTACCTTCATATAATCTGAAGTTTAGAAAGTATTCGATAGCACATTGAGATTTTCGTTCAATTAATTATTAAGAATTTAATAGCACGTTAATAATAGTAATATATCTCATGATTCCTTTCATCGTTCACTTACCAAACCACTGAGAAACCGGGCATCATAATAAAGTGAGGACCTTAATGATCTATTATATTAAAAACCTTTTGGCGCATTCCTTTCTACTGTGCTTCCACCACTGCGAGATTTGATGTGAAATCTAGAGGAAACTCACACTGATACAAGTCTGTTGCAATGATAATGTATTCCCAAACGATACAGTACTGTTCAAGCAAGCGGCGCTTTGCCCTGCACGGGGTAAAGTCGTATTAAATGAAAAGAGTCACTTTGTAACAAAATAAATTTATTTTCCAAAACAAGACTATTGCACTTTGATACAAACACATGACTACAAAATAAAACGTTCAACTGTTGTACAAAAATTGTTTTAAATTGTTTCTAAGTACCTGCTAATTGCATTTAAACTTGAATTGCATACCTAGAAAACTAGACATTTCAAAGATTTGAAAAGACAATTTCAGCGAAAGAAAAGACATTTCAACATTGAAAGTTGTTGAGTAAAAGCACAGTCGAATAAAAATTAGACTGTGATAAAAGTGGACAGTTATCTGTATAAGAAGTATGAACAAGATTTTAAATATGGCTAGTTTCATATCGTTGTCAGATTGAAATGGCGAAAATAGTTTAGTCTACATCTCAAGAATATCCTGCTTGTAATAGGTATTAATCATTATAAAATACAATATAAATCGCATTGTACTTCTAAATATATATTGAATGAATACATCAATGGTCAATGATTCTTTTTATCTTATTAAATCTTCAATTAAATGCTCAACAGCTCGATTGAGAACGGCTTGAATCTTCAACGACTCTGCAAGGACAATTTCAACTACTTAACAGTTGAATTGTCTTTGGTATGTGGTATTGGCTGAACAGTTTCATACATGAGTAAATCAAATAACATCTAATAGCCGATCTAATATTATTCTGACTTGAGTGATTACAACTGGAAATGTAATTTTATAGTCTAGTACGGTGATGTAAAGGGTACAGTTGAAAAATTTGATAAACAGTTTACTAAAACAAATAATTTCCCATTAAATTCATGACTAGTTGTTGTGCGTTGAATTTATTATACAGAAACTAGTGAGTCAAAAATGTACTAATCTTGATTTCAATTACTTTCTGACTATGAAAAACCACAATCACAAAATTATTGGTATTTTTACTTATGACTTATATTGTAAATTATTACCTGACTTCTCGTGATTCAAAGTACATGGTGTACAGAGTAAATTAAATATACCTACAACAATTTTATACAGTATAACAAAGCTACTTTCACTAAATTTACCTTTTCCAAGATGGAAAGATTGAAATCTGGACAGTAAGAACAAGAATATTTAAAAAATGTCAATGTCTTATTTCCAACGTTTAAACAATTTATTTTGATTAATTAAATTTATTTTCCAACTGATTGTAGATTTCTCAAGATGAACAATTAAAAAGCTGAAGTTTTAATACGTTTTATCAGTAATTATTACTGATAACAAAAATATTTTTCGAATTTTCTTTCTTGCAACATCCCAACAATGACGAAGTTTGATTGAGTTGTCATCTCACTCTTTCATTTTCAGTATTAATTTTATAAAATTTGACAATTACTATAATTTTATGATACTAGAAGTATGTTAGTGCAATTATGTTATCATTATCACAAGGAAATTACGAAAAATTTTTAAATCGTTAAGATCTATTGGATGATAATTTTTTGAGTAAGTTATTTAGGACAATGGGCCACTAGAAGTCTTTCCCCATGAAAGGAATTAATAGGCTAAGTCCAAAAGTTTTGAAAAGGAAAACTTTATCATTTTTCTAGAGATTAATAGAGTATATTTGAAGATATATGAATTTGATCCACTAATAATTTTCATAGTCATAAATTCTTTCGTTTCTTAAAGTCAACATGATTGTCGAATATCATACAAGAGGAAACTTGTAGTGCTTGAAACTAGAAAATTTCAACAGGATAAGATGAGTTGATTTTTTAAAGCAAATTTTCATTTTATTCATACGAGTAAAAGGGGTTCGAAATAAGAGCTTTCATTTCCAATATAATATAGTTTCCAACAGTATTCAGTCCTGGAGAGATTTCAATAAAACTTTGAATAAAAAATACTTAGAAAATTAGTTTTCGAGTTATTTTATGAATTTCACTAAAAACTACAATATAAAATTTATTAGATTGCTTAGAGATATGAATTATTATATGATTTTAGTTTCTTTTTCACCAACACCAATCTCTTTCAGATTTGATAAACAGATTAACAGTTGAATGTTAGATTGTTACAAAATAAAACTAAAACAATAGGAAATAAATTTAAAATGTTAAATCCATATTCTGTTCGAGATCACCCCTTGTATATGAAACAACATTAATTAGTGATTCAAAATAAAAAATAAAATGATTGGATATGTTACAGTACAATATTTCACTTTCCAATATAATTAGGAATCATCAACAATAACGAACATACTGAAATTGTTTTTTACTAAAAGTACATATAAAACTATGCAACAATAGTATTGTTTAATGACTAATAAAACTTTAACAATATAGTAGTAAAATCCATACATCTAGTTCGAGTAAAACATATTAAAAATATACTCTAAAACAATCAATATACAATAGTTTGTCTTATGTACAATAAAATCTCTAAGATAAATTTAACATTACTCATAATAATTATGATTGAAAAATCAAAAACCAGAAGAGTTGAAAAATATATGCAATGGATTGAATAAAAAGTTCAATGACTTTCATTGAATTACCCTAAACAATAAGTATAGAAGTTTTGAACCTTTCAATATACAAAAATACTATACAAACTCATTTCACTATCAAGAAATATGTCAATAAAATTTCACTACCAAAATAATAACATATTTTTGGTCCATATGAGCATTAAAACTAGTGTGAAAGTTATCAATTAATTCACTCATATATTAGATTGTCTAATTTAATATTGGGTTATAAGTTCAATAACAGCTTTGCTTCCTTAATTGAACATAAAAAATGGAATATTGTTCTCCAACTTGAACCAATTCAGTAGTACAACATAAAAATTACCTACTTCAGTTCAATGTGATGCCTGATAATGTGAAATATCACAAAGATACAGCTGCTACACATAGTTTACGACTCATTGAAGTTATCATCTACATTGATGAAAAGAACTGTACTGTATTGTTTTATAAATATTTACAATAATGTTCTTTATAAATTTTAATTATGAGAAGTATCGGGGATAAATACCGGTAACCTTGGATCTCCGAAAGAGAATTTCTAATAAATTTTATTAGACTTGAGAGTAAAAGTTTGGAGATGACCAAATAATTATCATCTATTAAAACCCCATTAATTTGATCCTACCTCGATAAAACCTCTGACTTATTAGTTTATTTCAAAGGAGAATCAAATTATTCATTTTGATTAGTGTACAATGGAAACAGAATTTGAAGGATTCAAATTAGTAGTTGGTGTACAAGCAATATGAGATAGGCTGCTAAAATGGGATAGCTTACAAAATGTAGTAAGGAAACAGCACAGATTAGATTGATTAATAAACGTTATGTTACGGTACTCGGAATATAAAACATACTAGATGAAGCATTTATATTATAACCCGTACTGAATTACATGAGAGACTAAATTCTACCAATCAATTCATTACTAGATTATTGTGAGCTGCTATGGAGATTTTAATCATGAATATCTGGAATTCCATTTTCCAATAATTTTAACAAATTTTATCCTACAATAATGTTTGATTATAATTATAATGTTACAAAATAGATTAGAATGTCATCCTATAATTATATTTATTATTATCTTCGAAATCACAATAATTTATTTTCAAGATAATAGTGAACAACCTTCTTAAAGGTTGCATGAGAAATGAGTGCAGTTGCTTAACAGTAAAATCAAACCAAAATGTTAGGTTGCAAAACTGATCAATTTTCAATAATTTTATTTTCAAAATCTAGATTTTCTCTATTATTGTTTATTGAAATTATTTTTAGTTGGGTCTTCAACTGTGGCAGTTAAAATTTAGATAATTTGAGTCTAATTTCCATATTTTTTCAAATTAATAACGATGGTTCACTTAGACTTGAACCGCCAACTTAAAATGATTGCATTGAGAAATTGAATACTTCGTATTCAAATTAGAATTCATTTCTAGTTGAGAACCTATTATCAATAACATACGTTAAAACAACAACATGCAAGGTTAATAAAACCTTTCATCAAAAATGACTACAACTTACTATTATACGAAAACTTATCACAATTTTGTATGATTCATGTAAGTACACGTTTAAGTAGGCCTTTACAGTGATGTAGTCTTTTCAGTTATACGACACTCGATAGACTTCAAGTGATTCTTGGTTCAACAAGCTTTTGATCCTTCATTCTAAATATATTTATATTCCTTAATTTCTCTATATTCAATTGAATGATTAATCATAAGTGCGTATTTATAATAGGCTATAAATATAAATTATTTTATTATACCACGATAGTCGTTCGAATTTATCCATTGAATATATTTATTTGATAGAATTTGATTATTTTAAATACAAACTAACCTACCCATGGTCCTTATTGAAATCTCATTAATAATAGTTTTAAAATTTTTTAAATCTCTACAATATGTCGAGAAGTTAAAGCTATAAGTTCATGTAAATTTAATGAAGCTCATTCTTAGTATTCATATTCATATTTCAAGTATATATTCTTGCTATGAACTATGTATTTATTGATGACAATAGAAAGAAATTCAGAAAAGACAATATCAGAATACAGTAAAAAAAATGTTTCATGATCACAAGACCTGAAATTTGTTATCTATTCAACTAATTATTTCCACTAGTCGATTGAAAACGTTTCTAAAAAGTAATATCCTAATAAATTGAGATGTTGTCAATTGATTACAAGGAGTTTACACAATACTAAAATCAGTTTCACTTAAAACAATTTTTTTAGAATATTGGGTGATGAGCATTTACATTCACAGTATTTTAAGTTTTCAAAGAGCTCTTGAATTGTTGTATTTAACAATAGTCAATGTATAGTTGAAATTAACAGAACAGAAACAAAAAATGATGGAACACTAATAATTATTGAAAGTTTATACTTTATTTAATTATTGCATGTTTATATAGGAGTGAGAAAATAGAAAAAAAACACTTTATAAAAATCAGCATTCTTCTAGTTTCTGATAAATTATCAATAGTTGTAAGTTTTATACTGGTACATTACTGATTGTATACTATAATGAATTTTTCTATACATGAGCTGACATTTTCTAAACTTGTCTCAGTTACAAATATATTTGGAAGTTATTATAAATAGATATTATGACGGCTGATACAATGTTCCTTCACTGATATTCCTTGATGATAGCCTGACCATTATTTAACTAATTTATGGATTGTGATGAATGAGAATGTGATTCACTTTCAATAAAGTCCAAGACTTGTGCGTGGGTCATGAGGTGAACGATTTTATAAATAATGCCCGACCCGTATCGTGAATCGAACCCAAGACCGAAAACTTAGCAGTTATGTGTGTACTATAACGAGTGTAGTGGAATTTGTTAATTTGGCGTATGATTGTTATTCAATAAACAGCTTATCAGCTCTGTCAGCATAGTCAGCGAGCAATCTCCGAGAGAGTATTGGCCTTTCCGACAAGAGCATTCTATTTGAAAAACATAAATGGGGTAAACAATAAATAAAATAAATTGACAAACATAAAAGAGTTTTTCTGTGTTTCAAGAATATTATAAGATAAAGAGTAAGATAAAGTTTCAACACTAGAATTCACGACATGCAGTCAAATTTTACTGTAAATAACATAAATGTTACTCACTGGACTGAAGCGCTTTAAAGTACCTTTGAACTCTTTTTCTACAGTTTTCACTGTTTCTACAGTTTTCACTGTTTCTACAGTTTTCACTGTTGAAAAAGAGTTCAAAGGAACTTGAAAGCGCTTCAGTCCAGTGAGTAACATTTATGTTATTTACAGTAAAATTTGACTGCATGTCGTGAATTCTAGTGTTGAAACAATAGTGTTAACTTCGCAGTTCGTTATGGATCCAAAAATTCAGAACTAAGATAAAGTCATCATGTTTACGAAATTGATGGAGATAGGCAAGCATGTAGATACATGTGCGCGTATCCAACGAATATAATGTCTGTTTCCCCATTTGTAAACAGCTAATTTATCCGCCAAATTAAAAAAATCTACAATACTTCTTATCAACAAGTGACCACTATACCCGAGAGTACTTGTTGAACACAAGTAACAAGTACTCCTAATTAACAAGTGACTACCGGGAAAGATTTGTTGAACAAGTTGACGACAGCCGACAAGTAATCAGTACTTCTTATCAATAAGTGACTTCTGTAGGAAAGTGACTACTGTACTTAAGAGGAGTTCGTGTACAAGTTGACGACAGCTGACAAGTAACCATCAACAAGTGGCTACTGTAGGAATTGAGTTGACTGGCAAGTAGCAAGTACTAGCTGCTGGATCGTTTCCGGATTTCGGCCAATTCCTGGGCGTTGCGCCGCACAAGCAGTTCGAGACTGCGCACACGACGCATCACCACCTCGCACAGCTCGTGACAGGACAGCGGCTCGCCCTCCCCCTCCAGCCCACGCAGCTGTGCGCCCAGCTGCGCTTGGTGTGCCAGCAGCGAGGTCATCTGCAACAACCGACCGACAATATTTATCAGACCAACAATTCTTTATAATACTTAATTAATTAATACTTAATAATACTTGATACTTATTAATTCAAAATCATATTAATTTGCTGTTGCTCAATTTTTCAAATTTTTAGTGTTTAAGAGTAATTCAATACAATAATTGAAAATAAAGTACCAATAAAATGAAGTATCAATAATATATAGCTTCTAAATTGAAAATAGAAAGCAACAAGAACAAAATCTTATTTAGAAAGTTTTTATGATTCGGTTCTGAAACCTTAAACCGAGTTTCCACCAGTTTTGAAACGGTTGTTTGAAAATATTCTTCAAATATCTTTGTAAAATACCAGTAGCCAACTAAAGTGATTAGGTATGTAATAATGTAAGTGTAGGCCTATTTGGTATTTCATTTCTATAAACTGGTATACTATTAATACACTTTTTCATAAAAAAGCAGTTGCACTCTAGGCTTGAGTGGACGAAGACTGAGGACAAATAAGTGATGTCATAGAATAGGCATCCTCAAGTGAAAGTTTTATAAATTATCGCAGAGGCATTACTGCCTGTATGCAAGAATGAGTCCAAATGTTTATTGTCCTAACTCTGTATATTATTATCACTATATTATCTAAATTATTATCATTCTGTCTATTTTATGTCATTAGAAATACTAAACATTACAAAAAAAGCAGAACAAAACAAAAATATAATAGGCTACACTACAGTGACTATATTAAGAGTAACTGTAGGTTAAAACTAAAGGCTAACACTAGGCTAGTAGGCTACACTAAAGAGAATTGTGTTAGTAACTGACCTGTTTAACAATGGTGGCCAATCGATCAGAGTCGGACGTTGAGTCGAGCAGGTCAGCCAGTTTCTGCACTTCAACGCCCAGACACGTTTTCAACTCGTTGTGCATGTCGTCACTGGTCAACTGCGCATGGTAGGCGGTCAACGCGTGCCGCACGACGCGACACTGCAACGCGCAACGCTCGTTTGCCGTCAGCGACAAAAACTGCAACTCACTGCCACAGTCCACGTCCATGCCGGACGTTGACATTTGTTCGGTCAACTGTTTCAAATCGTTGAACTGCTCCTTGCAACGCGTTAAACTGTTTTCGTCAACTAGTTTCGAACCGGCTTCTAGTGGTTCGATGATTCTCTCCAGCGATTCAATCACTTTGTCTATGGATTGTATCATTTCTTCGGGTGGCACCGTGTACAGGCCTTCCAGGACATCTGATCGACTACTGCGTTGTGACGTAGACACGGGCGGCCGTCGATCTTCGAGACAACACTCGCTATGAGACGCCGACAAAGTGGGTCGTCTCTGTTCTTCGTTCATGGGACAACACTCGCTGTGAGACGTCGACAAAGTGGGACGTCTCTGTTCTTCGTTCATGGGACAACACTCGCTGTGAGACGTCGACAAAGTGGGTCGTCTCTGTTCTTCGTTCATGGGACAACACTCGCTGTGAGACGTCGACAAAGTGGGACGTCTCTGTTCTTCGTTCATGGGACAACACTCGCTCTGTGACGTCGACAAAGTCCGTCGTCCCTGATCTTCTTCGGGTATTTGGGGACAACACTCACTCTCCTTACCATCGTCCTGCGCTCCCATTGGCGATTCCAGCTCCTCCAATCCCCTTGAAGAACGCCCGGACGAAGGCAGTCCACTATCGCCCATCGAAACCAGACACTGTTTGTCGTTTTCATCGAACGATGACGTGGCTGACAGTTTGGGAGGTTCGTCTACAATGAGTGACGTCACTGCATTGTCGCCGATTAGTGACGTCACAGGGTGAGTGGGCGTGGCCTGTTGGTTGTCTTCTCGGTCGATGAGGTCCTCTTCGATCGATGGAAAGATCACCTTCACCTCCTTGCTTGGCTGTTCTACTGTTGGCCTGTTGTGGCCCGTTGTACCTGTACTGCTTGTCCACCTGTTGACAAACACAAATAGACAATAGGGACACACGAATACTGTCATAGCCTCCTCTAAACTACATGGCCGCGGCCTTCAATGTGACAATGTCGCTGCATCGGCTTGCATGAGCAATGCAAATCGGTCATGTGTTTTTAGTGGTTTTTATAAGTATGATTTTATAATGAAACCAGCCGGTAATGCGAGGTTGTCACATTGAAGGCCGCGGCGATGTAATTTAGAGTGGGCTATGATACTGTACTTGTAATTGCATTGAGGAAATTAATACGTAGCAATTTTACAGTGAAATACATACAGTACACAGCTATGAAACGACTATGTTCTTAGAGCACTTCAATAATTCCATACACTGAAATATACATTCCATCAAATCATTTAGGAAGACCGATGGAAAAGATGGGTACCGGAACAGGTTAATCAATAGACCTAATCCTTGAAGTGAAGAAGAAGATCAACACATTTAATAGCTCACATCAAATAAAATCAATCAAAATACAACATTATCCAGCATTGAACGTAGCAAATCATTTAATATATGATTCATTGAGCGTAGCATCCATCATAGCAAATAAAATTTGTTAAATTTCGATTAATTAGGCCTACAGTTGATTGACAAGGAATGAAAACATTTTATAGCTTTAGATGACGGCGGTTAAATTCAACTGGATTTTCGTGCAACTGGTCGTTAGAATGATTGGCCAATAGGAGGTCATTGAATCCTTCCTTAATCACAGCAAACTAAACTGTAACCCGATCTGCTGATAGTAATTTTTGTTGTTATAAGGGGCTTGTTTAAAAAAGTATGAAAGTCTTGTATAACAGGAGAATGGTAAACTCACGCTGAACAGAAAGATTAGCTGTAGCACAGACAACAAGTATAGTTAGTCTATGGCTGAGGTTACTCATACTACATTAAAGTGTAGTGGGTTCCAGACTTGAAGAGAAAGGGTGCAGCTAGGCAAGGACCACAAGCAGTTAGTGGTGAACAAATGTTATCAAAACATCTTTTGTTGTGAGACCGACGGGCGAAGGTCCGCTACAATAATATATATCCTAATGTGAATATATATCCTATGATTAGGATTTGCCTATAACAATTTTTGTCCCACTCTGATGGTTTTCCGAGGAATTCCCAGTGTCGATGACCCAGGTGTGAGAGCTGCCTATTCATCAACACGATGGATGTTTGACAACATTCGTTCACCACTATAGCAGGATCCTTTTAACTTGTCATAAAACATATGATCGACGAGCATATGATCACAATACTTGACCTACAAATGCTGAATCTCGCAGATTATTGAAAAGGTCTTCTTTAAAAAGGTCTTTTAAAGACTTTAAGACTTTCAAGTCTTTTGATTATTGTGTCGAAGTCACTGTTTAATTATTACCAAAACAGCTGATTTCTGACAAGTTAAATGGATCGTGCTATACCTGCTAGTGGTCCCGGCTCACCTGCATCCTTTCTCTTCAAATCTGGAACGCACTATAATATGCGTAATAAATTTTATACCAATATATTAACAATATACAATTGTAAATAGTCTAAAATTAAAAAACTGTAGTTAATGTAGTAAACTAACTATAAGTTAATGTAATTAACTGTGGTTGATTAGTTTGCTGATCTGTCTGTTTGGTGTGAGTTTGCCATTTTCCTGTTTTATGAAGCAGTTTTTACCCTCCATTGGGAGCCTGGCTAATCGTTAGTAAGGCTAGTCAGTCACTCCCTATATTTTGGAGGCATATTAAATTGTTGCATTGCACTACATAGCTGCTTAACACAATGTTATCCAGCAGTGCTTTGTTCCCATCACTGGGTTGCGAAGACTAGCTTATGGTTGAGATGTCAATGTGCTAACCACACGTTACATCTTTTCTGGTTAATGATCATTCACCTCTGCTGATTCAGTCAAGTGGATGTGAAACTGGCAACCAGCTGGTAGGCCTAAGCCCACATAGGGCTGTTGAGCCATTGACAAACAAACAAAAAAACTATAAGTTAATGTAATTAACTGTAGTTAATTAGTTTGCTGATCTGTCTGTTTGGTGTGAGTTTGCCATTTTCCTGTTTTAAGAAGCAGTTGACGTATAACTGACCGATCGCTGTCGGTGAGACTGGAGGGCGGCGACAGTGACTCGATGAGGTCGCCGTCGCGGCTGAACGTGAACGACTGCTGGCCGAGGATGAGACGCCGGCGACGGGCCAGCTCCGGCGACTTGCTGCCGCCCTGGCTGTCCAGCCACGCCCTATTGTCCGGGGTCAGCACGCTGCCACACCTACCACATCACATTACATAAATTAATGTCAACAATTATGTGCAACTTCCAATATCAATATTGTTTCAAAGCGATATTCTCAATACATGTAATAATCATACAGAATATTATTGAATTGGGAATATTATGGCAGTGAGACTTGGGCAGTCAAGAAATCGCAGGAGAAGAAGATGGATGTGGCAGAGATGAGAATGCTGAGATGGATGCTTGGGAAGACAAAAAGGGACAGGATCAGAAAAGAAAGGATAAGAGAGATGGCTGGGGTGGTGGAGTGTTCAAAGAAGGTCCAGGAAAGAAGGTTGCAGTGGTATGGTCATGTTGTGAGGAGGGAAGAGGACTACGTTGGAAAGCGAGTGAGTAGAATGCAGGTGGAGGGGTGTAGACCAGTGGGGAGACCAAGGAGAAGATGGAGAGACTGTGTTGCAGGGGACATGAGGGAAAAGGAGCTGACAGATGAAGAAGCCGGGGAGAGAATGGTGTGGAGGAGGAAGATACGGAATTGCGACCCCGAATAGGGAAAAGCTAAAGGAAAAGAAGAAGAAGAAGATTGAATTGGGAAGTCCGGCCTCACAAGGGGTTGGTGTCAAATTGTCTATCTGATAAACAGAAAAAATTTTGTAAACCAAGCACTCGCAAATTCAAATTCACTTTGAATTTATATACTGGCAATAAACATATATATTATATTCCTTAATGACATAATGATATGAAAAAAACTTGACTAACCGCAATACCATTTTCTACAAAGTATTATTTTGGCACCACCAGCAAAATAAAAGTCCTGATCAAAAGAAAATGACATGATCCAGAGAATCCAACACGTGAAATGCATGCCATTGAATAATCGAATGCTCTGAGAATCATTATCTGTGTGGTAATAATGAAACTACAAAGCGAGAGGCCGCTATGTATGCATGCATGCTTAACAAGCAAGCTGTTTTTGGGAAAAATACATATGAAGTTGCTGAATTGCATATTTAACAGGGAGAAAAGAAGCCTTGTTCTATAGTGACGTCACAGGATCAGCTATTTGTTACTGCGCATCATCTTTTAATGAACAGTCATTAATTTTTAAAACAGTCAAAAAAAACTCTTTATAATACTTTATTGAAAGCGTACCGTATTTTGGTGAGCAGGTTGTGCGCGACCCGCGAGAACTTGTTGTCAGTGTTGTTGTTGTTGTTGGGTGTTTGGTGGGGGGTGGCGCGGTGGTGGGTGAAGTGGGGCGACTGCTGAGGCGGAGGAGAGGCGACGGAATTCTCTCGCTCGTGCTCGCGCAGCTTCTCCATTATCTTTGCCACTATCACTGAAGGAATCGTATGAGATGGACCTGCCAATTACAACGCACGTTATAAGATATGATGTAAATTAACATTGTCATACGTACAGAATGCTATGCACTGAAATAACAATACTTCTAGGATAAGATCTAGACCTGAATGAACTCATAAAAAGTTCCTACATAGTTTCGGAAATGATTTGTTACAGAGATAAGGAAGCTATAGAACGAGATGCTGATGACCAATCTCGATGCATCTGGAGACAATTAGTTGGTGCGTCTAAATATCGAATCAGATATAGATGGCCCTGGGAATAATGGCTGGGTTTCACGATTCTAGTAGACGTTCTACTTACTGGAGGCAGGTTACCAGAAGCCTTTCTACTTACCTATAAACCAGTAACCTGCCTCCAGTAACCAGAACGTCTACTACAATCGTGAAAACCAGCCATAAAGGCTGGTTTCCACGACTAGTAGACGCTCAGGTTACTGGAGGCAGGTTGGATCATATGATCGTCTACTCTATACAAACAAATAGTCCAATGCACACCAATCAGTTTGCAATGGACTATTTGTTTGTATAGAGTAGACGATAATATGATCCAACCTGCCTCCAGTAACCTGAAAGTCTACTAGAATCGTGAAAACAAGCCATAAGTAAGTACAGAGATAAGGATGGCCTAAGACTGGACTTTTTTATTAAAATTTACAATTTATAGTTTTTAGCAGCTTTATAAGGGTACAAAATTGTCAATTCCTATGTAAACCTTGCTGAGGAATCCAAGTAAAAAGTTTGTAGCCGTAGTAGTTATTGGGATATTTGACAAAATATCTTGTATAGCAGGATCCTTTCAACTTGTCAGAAAACATATGTTTTACTCGGCCACCAGTACAATACTTAACCTACAAATGCTGAATCTCGCAGATTATTGAAAAGGTCTTTTAAAAAGTTATTCTTTGAAAGGTCTTCTTTAAAAAGGTCTTTTAAAGACTTTAAAGGTCTTTTAAAGACTTTAAAGGTCTTTAAGACTTTTAAGCCTTTTGATTATTGTGTCGAAATCACTGTTTAATTATTACCGAAACAGCTGATTTCTGACAAGTTAAAAGGATCCTGCTATACATTGATATACTAGGTTGTTCTACTTTAAAAACTTATATCATTGTTGTTGAACTTCTCCTCATTGCTATTCCGTTCCTCAAGGGCAATTAAACAGTCATCCCATCAAAAGTACAAGGTGGGGCAGAGCCGACTGACGAGTTTGGAGGGGCACTGCTCAGCCTGTGGTGGGGTAGGCAGGCTCGGTGGGCGTCATTGTACAGTCCCGGAGAATAGTTTTTAGTGTGCATCATGAATTGGACGGGAGAGCATCGTGGTTTATGTTGTTCGCGCTTTTACGAAAATCAACATTCGATTATCGCAGTTCAACGGGCGTTTCGACGACATTTAACATTCCTGTCCACAAACCCGTCCCATCTGTGAACTCTATCAGGCGTGGGTTCGTCAACTCGAAAAACTGGTAGTACACGACAAGAAAGAGGACATGGCGCACCAAGAACAGTGAGAACTCCCGAAAATATTGAAATTTTGAGAGCAGCAGTCGAGCAATCACCGAGAGCGTTCTGCACGCAGGCATGCAATAGCTTTGGGGATGTCCAGCCGTTCAATTAGGAGGATTCTTCATGAACATTTGTTTTTCATCCATATAAAATCATGATTGTGCAAAAATTAAATGCCGCCGATTTTTGAACCGTAAAAATTGTTGCGAAATGCTTCAACGCATCCCAGCAATGGCGACTCTTTTCTGCAGTGACGAGGCTCATTTTCATCTGTGTGGAGCTGTCAACAAACAAAACTTCCGGTACTGGGCAGCAAATAACCCTCGACAACTTAATTCACCAAAAGTGACAGTTTGGTGTGCCGTTTCTCAATTTGGAGTGATAGGGCCTTACTTCTTCGAAGATGACAACATCACCGTCACTGTCACCTCCGAGCGTTATGTCACAATGTTACAAAAGGTTCTGCAACCCAAATTTGAAGTACTTGCTGAGGAACAAGACTTGGGGGGATATTGGTTTCAGCAGGTTGGGGCTACAGCCCACAGCGCGCATTTCAATGGATTTGTTGAGAGAAATGTTCCCAGGGCGACTTATCTCTCTGAGGGGGGACGTGAAGTGGCCGGCACGCTCACCCGATTTGAGTGTCTGTGACTTTTCCTGTGGGGCTACCTCAAAGAAAAGGTTTTCAAACATCGCCCACACACTTTGGAAGAGCTTAAGGAGAAAATCAGGGAGGAGATTCAGGCCTTACCAGTGGCAATATGCCAAAATGCGTTTGAAAATTTCAAAAATAGGCTACATCAGTGTATAGCTGCTGATGGCCGCCATTTAACCGATATAATTTTCAAAAACTAACACTAAAAACTATTTTTCGAGCTGAATTCAATAAACCAAACCATTTTTTTCTAAGTTTCTCCGTTCATTATTTATAACCCTTTCAAACTCGTCAGTCGGCTCTGCCCCACCCTGTATATTCACTGAGATAGTGTATATGTATACTACAACTACAATACTACAACTGAGATAGCAATCAATCTTTTCCAAGCCTTGAAAAGCTCAAGGTTTCAATTGGATTTAGATCATCACTACGGTATTTAAATCAAAACATAAAAACTCACATCTATTATTAGACAAAAGATTTTCATGCAATGTAACAGAATAATCTAAACATTCAAAGTGACATAAATGAATAAAAATGTGGCAAAGCAAAAGAAATAATCGATAAAAATTAAGAAAGAAAAAACTTTAAATTTCTCCAAAATGTTGAGAAAAATCAAGTGAATGATTTATTATTTTTGAAAATAAAAAACATATTACTGTTCACTAGGTTTTCGACTCTGTATTACTACAAAATAAATATTAGATGATAATTATAGATTATAAAAACGTTAAGCAATCCATTGTGGTGGATGATTGTGAGTCTATTGTACAGATTTCACGACATCTCAACAGGAGCTAATAAAAGGGTAAATAATAATTATGTATATTATACAAACGTGATAAAAATCATTCGACACACAATTAGAAAATTGCAAGACATTAGACAGAACAATAATATTGATTCGATTGAACATTAACTAAAAAAATACATCGATAAAAAATAATACCTGAAAATGACATCACAAGAAAATAATGATGAGAAATGATTCAAATGGAATAAAAAAAAATAGCAGACATATCATTATGTAATTAACCACTGCAAACAGACAGAATCATAGATGCAACAATCATTAAGAAAACAAAACAATATTAGTTTGAAAAAATAAAATGAATTATCCTGTTTGAAAATTAACTATAGTTGATGTAAAATAATTCCTGAAAACAACATCGAAAGCAAATAATGCTAAAAACGTGACAACAAAAAAAGTGATAACAGCAGACTATTTGAAAAATGAACAAAACAAGGATATTAGTTTGATCAAAATTAATTTAGTTGTCATGTTTTATTGAAAATCAACTACAGTAGATGTGAAATAATTTCTGAAACAACAACATTGAAAGCAAATAATGCTGAAAAATTAATAAAATGAAAATAATAACAGCAGACAATCATGCTTTAGATGAGGCTGACTGACTTACGTCGGCCTGTATGGTGATTTCATTATCACAGACGACAAACTAGAATTCGATCCTGGAAACAATTTGAAATATTGCACATGTTTACTAAAATTAAACAATTACTGATTATCCCTCCCAAGCGAACAATGTAATACTGAAGTGAAGATGATTTATTCCACGATATATTGAAGAAGACAATAGGTGTCACACGCATAATTAGGTTAAATCTTAGTTATCAGCACAGGCCATAGATAAAGGAGACAACGGTTAATCAGATACAGGGTATTTCTTCACCATTTAATTTGATTTGCAAAATGGATGAATAAGTAAAAGGTGTTGTAAATCTGGGTTGGTGGCGATGAAGTCATCTAGTTAACAGGCTACTGCGCATTCATTTCTTGACAGTCATCTACTGTCTTCTTCTAAATGCCTTGACTTATTCAACCATACCTTGCCCAGACAGAATTGAAAAGAATGTGGTTAGTCTTTACGTTTGAAGACTCCTTTTCTGTTAGCACTCACGACAGATACTTAGTCGTTAAGTGGAAATTTTAAAGGATAAAGTTCTCTATTCCTGTGATTCAGATCTCATTCGCATCTATTCAACTGTATTATTGTTATTCAAAGTACGGTATTCAAATTAGAAAATACTTATATAATTATATTATCATTGCATTTTTTCAACTTTTCTTACATGTTATCGACTCAATAATAATTAAAATGAAAACACAAGGATTTTGTCAATTCTTTACGGTGGAGAAGAGAAAGGAGAAGAAGAAAAGGGAGAATGAGGAGAAGGGAAGAAGTAGGAAAAGAAGAAGAAGGAGATAGTGAGAGAGAAGAAGGGGAAGAAGAAGGAAAAGAGGATGAGGGAGGAGAAGAATATGAAGAAGGAGAAGATGAAGGAAGAGAAGAAGATGAAGGAGGAGAAGAACAAGAAGTAAGAGATGAAGAAGGTGAAGAAGGAGATGAAGAAGGAGAAGAAGATGAAGGAGGAGAAGAATATGAAGGAGGAGAAGAAGAAGGAGAAGAAGTATGGCGAAGAAGGAGAAGTAGGAGAAGAAAAAGGTGAAGAAAGAGGGGAAGAAGAAGGAGATGAAGAAAGAGAAGAAGAAGAAGTATGGAGAAGAAAGAGAAGTAGGAGGTGAAGAAGGAGGGGTAGAAGATGAAGAAGGAGAAGAAGTTGAAGGAGGAGAAGAAGATGAAGGAGGAGATGAAGAAGGAGAAGAAGATGAAGGAGGAGAAGAAGAAGGAGAAGAAGACGAAGGAGGAGAAGAAGATGAAGGAGGAGAAGAAGGAGAAGTAGGAGATGGAGAAGGTGAAGAAGGAGGGGAAGAAGAAGGAATGAAGAAGGAGAGGTAGAAGGAGAAGAATATTTTTTATGGAACAGTTCAACATACAATCTCAACAGTGACTTTAGAATTTTTAACGTCTCACCTGTCAATCCCCTATATCCCCAGTAGCCAGATTCAAAATTATGAACCAAATCTTGTTGATGCCTGAGGAAGTCATCAATGGCCACACCCTTCAGCTTAGATGGCTGTAGGAACCTGGCTGGAATACGTCCGGTGTCCGCAGTGTAAGCGGGTCCACCAAAACTAAAATGTAAAATTAAAACAAAAATTAGAGATCAACAGCATTACAGCAAGCGAACAACACTTTTTACAAAGAGATGGGAATAATAACACAAGTTATTGGAAATAAAATATAAATATTTCTCCACAAGAATGACCACCTTCACTTTTATCGACATGAGACAATAAAAACTTAGCGAACTATCTAGGGCAACCAGAGCGTCCTACATTTCAATAAGCCTTGTTATTGGTTACATCCAATTGCAATAAAATCAATAATTTATGAAATATATGAAATAATTGAAAAATAGTTCAATAATCAAGAATATAATACTAGAAAACAGACTATTTTTATTGATTTGAATTAAATATTGAAAGAGTCTTGGAGAATGGGAGGAGTATGTAGAAGTTCCAAGACGTATTGACCCATTCTCTGTCTACTTTTGTGGATGTTTGGGATGTAGTGAAAAACTAAACTAAACATACAAACAGATTACTAATTATCTACTACTGTAGCATGATTACCGTACCAATCTAGGTGTTTCAATTGGATCTTTTTGAAATTCTGCTTACTCATTAGAACATAATAAAAACAGTATAATCATGAAACAATCGGTTTACATTTCAGCTTGAATACAACTTGAGTACGACTCCACTCATGCATTGATTGTATCATGCTTGAGCTATATTTCTTATTTAAATATTACAATTAGAAGCACAGATAGGAGATTAGTAAGAAATTACAGAACTAAAAACGTTTTTGATGCTTGAAATAGTACAGAGAAGTTATACAGCCAACATAGATCAGTATTAGAAATTTTATCAATTAGAACTTTGTTAGCAACTAAAAAATCACCTAATTAATAATTTATTACAGCATAATTTTCGCTTCATGCCTCAAAATGTTTACCACATCAACACATAAACATGAAAATGGAATTACAAGTTATTAATTACCTTCAAATCTTCTACAGCCATAACTTTATTTCCTTTTAGCCAATATTAATTTTCAAAACATTCAAAATACCAAGCAAGGTAAACAGAAGACATTATTAATGGATACAGAGTGATCATAGTCTTTCCGCAGAAGCTGTATGGTGATATATTGTGTTCCGGTTGGAAATCTTACTGAAATCGAATTGTGTAGTACTCAACAACAAAGAAGGCACTTCCAACATTTACTGTACGGTAATGAAACTTCAGATCAATTTGATTAATTAGATATCTTGTTTTCAAATGTTTCATTGTATATAATTTCACTGTGGAAGGACTTTTTGGTCGTATTATTAAGTATCGTATCATTTATTTTAGTATTAAATTAGAAAAGAAAATCAAATTATCTCAACTATTTGTTCATCTTATTCTAGTTATTCTTATTCTCATTTCTTTTCACCCTACACCATTATACCATCATTTTTTCATTACCTATCAAGATTCTATTTAAAAAATTTTACTCTTCACAAATAAATTCACCATTTCCTAGCTAGAATGCCTTGAGTAATTCTTACCCCAAGCCCAACAGAACCTCCTCAGGATCGGGCCTGCGAGCTTCCAAAAGTGATTCAACACTTGAACAATGACTACCGGCTTCTGAAGGCTCTCTACATCTGCAACAATAAACCTAGTTCAGTTTCCAAGCCCAAACATGACATGTGTTTGTCATGCTGCTGTTCTTCAGTAACTTGTGCTTTTTAAGGCTCATGCTGTGCTCATATTGTGCTTTTGAAGGCTCAGTTTAAAGACACCAGCTCTTTTGAGAGTATGGGAATTGAAGATTATTTCAAAACTGATTCATTCTGTCAAACTTACCGGGTATTTACATAATCAACCGAGACGTTATTCATTTTTTTACCTAAATCATTTCATTATCAACTAGTATTGTCTATTGTATCTGATGAAATTGTCATTTTGCAGTTGAGGTATAAGTTATATAATTTATAATGAATAATTTTATTATAAAAAATCATTAAATTCTATTGTATTTGATGGAGTTGGCAGTTTGTAGTTGAGGCATAAAATTACTCATTTCACTCTTAGATGCGGAAGTACATTTTTACCAGCTTCGATAGACCCTACTCAGGTACAGTATAATAATAATATTGTTAATTAATAATATTATTAGTAATATTATTACTAATAATATTAATTAATATTGTACAGTATATTGAATCCATCTTTTAGACATGGAACCAGGGCGGGCATCAGAACCTTAGATAAATTATAATACAGTAGAACTCCAATTATCCGAATTAAAGGGGACCGGGACCCATTCGGATAATCAAATATTCGGATAATCAGTTTTTTTTTTAAATTGTTATTGGAGAGTAAAATAGATACGTTTTGATATTTAACTATTTTTTTACTGTATTAAATGAAAGAAAAATTATATTTTCACATGTTTTAAATAGAAATAAAATGTACAAGTTTAGAAATAAAATCATTGTTTTTAAACATTTCCTTCAATGTAAGCTGTTTTGCGACGTTTTTGGACAGATTTTTTTCTGAAAGTGATTCGGATAATCGGCGATTCGGATAGTCGGAGTTCGGATAATTGGAGTTCTACTGTAATTAGATTCAACAGGACAGGAGCTGAACTCACCAAAAAAGATAGATTGTTCTAAATACCTCGATAAATAGCCTACAATAAGCAATATATATAATATATAACAGTTAAGACGATACAAAAAGCGGGATTAGAGAATTAATCAAGTGAAAAATCATTATCATCTGAAAAACAGGGGCGGCTTTAGGATGAATATATTGGGTAGGCAACTTTCCAAGGTGAGAAATTTTTCAAATTTTATAAAATCTTCCCCAGGCATAATGGGGCAAGGGCCAATGCCCCGGGTTATTGGGTAGGCAGTTGCCTTAGCTAAAGCCGCCCCTGCTGAAATATGCATTATTGTTGCAACTGATGTTGCTCTCATTGGAATGTCATCTGGATATGCCACTTATGCATTATTGGGCCACCAAATATGCATTATTGATGCAACTGATGTTGCTCTCATTGGAATGTCATCTGGATAGGCCACTTGATGAAAGAAATTGTTAATTGATCATTCACGGACTGCTATGTTTGACTGCGACTTGATCGAATCCTAAATTCAATATTGATTGAATAAGTGTAGAATTCCATCATATACGAGCATTTGTAAAAAGCTGCCTTCGATTCAGGATGAATTGCTTTAAAATGAAACTTCTTCAGGACTGTTGAAAAAGAGTTCAAAGGAACTTGAAAGCGCTTCAGTCCAGTGAGTAACATTTATGTTATTTACAGTGAAATTTGACTGCATGTCGTCAATTCTAGTGTGGAAACAATAGTGTTAACTTCGCAGTTCGTCATGGATCCAAAAATTCAGAACTTCTTCAGGACGTTTTGATGCGTTTTTCAATGGTCTTCCTTCTATTTTATTCATTTAAACAGTAATTATTCTTAAGTTAAGTGATTAAAACATATATTTTACGACAATAAAGCAATCAGTAATCGCACATATAATTAGTTGAAGCTCACTGATTAGTTAAATCAAAATATTGTTTAAAGCACACAACCATGTATTACTAGAAATATTAGTTAAGCTTCAACAAAAAGCGAAGAGCCCACAGTCCACATTTAGATTTAATTGACAGGTTGCATTAATGAATTTGCAGATTGCTTTACACGTTTAGTTAGAACATGTATTTAAATTAAATAAAATCTTAAAAAAGTAAATTACATTTTATAATAATAGTATAATAAACACATACGTTGTAACTTGAACTGAGGGGAATGTAGTGGCGGCTGGACCAGCGCACAATAATCCAGCTGAAATTGAACAGAAAAAAAAGTTGAAGTAAATTGAAACAATTGTATAATAGTTATTTATGTACCTAGTGCGTAAGTAGCACTTTGCTGCACCGAAAGAAACTATTACGCACGAGCCGCAGGCGAGTGCAGAATAATTCTTGAGTGCAACAAAGATACTGTGCACGTGTAACATATTAAATTTTTCCTACAGTTACCTTTAAATGTGATTAAACTTCAAAATCCTAACCTAGCAAGAAGAGTCTAGCAACAAGATAACGAAAATTCTGATAAAAGTACTTCAATCCAATCAATACATTCATTAAAACACATTGAAATCACTAAATAATAGATAGCAATAAAGTATTGATGATACCTTAATGATATAATTGAATTCTATCTCAAAATCCTGTTTTGTTCCTATCTCGCAATGGTTAAAATCCCCCAGGCTGTTCACTCTCTCTCACCTAGAGCGTGCTGTTCAAGTCTATTAGCTACTCCTCAATAGGTTATGTTAGGTTAGAATAGCGGAAACAATTAGAACATCAGCAAAAACGAAAGAAAAACAAAATGAATAATTGAAAATCAAGATGGGAAGAAACAGAGAATAATTCAGAGAATATCCAAAAATAAGAAAAGATAATACATCACAAAATAATTGAAATAACAATACTGAAAATTGAAAGTCCAACTGAAATGCAGCGACGAAACTCACAGAGGCAGTGGCTGCGCAGAACACACCCGCAGCCGTGTTCGGCGTTGCCAACATGATTTCAAGAGCTCGATACACTTATCAGCAGCAAACACTTTAAGACATTGAGATATTAGGTTGCAAATCTGGAGTGCGATAATTTTCTTTACGCACTAGAGCGTTAAGAAAGCACTTTAGGTACTGAAATCAGTGCAGGAACAGCCACATTATGAGGTAACTGTAGGAAAAATAATAAATTCTATTTTTTTCAATGTATAATTTGGCAATTAATAGCAATAGTTTAATAACGTACGAGTTCTCCCTGTGCAGCGCAAAGCACCGTTCACTTGAATTTTCTAAAATACTTAGTTTTAAATAGTTGCTATTTTGACTATCTGCAGCTGACAGCAGCTCAGTCATACCAATGAAATCCTACCTTGTACAGATAACCATTTATAGTCACTGTATTACTCTTAGCTTCTAAGCTCTATCTATGGGGGATTTAACAAACTAAACTCAGTACATTTAATAACTTATTAAATTTTAATGCCAACAGATAGGTTTAGTTTTCATTATTTTTCTCTCATTTGAAATGATTATTGTTGATAAACAAATAGAGCCTGCAGAAATTTAATTTTTCATCTTTCGTTTGGCGCAAACCGCAAAACCGGCACCAAACTAGTTTAAAAAAATAGGTTATTTATACATTCATTGCATTTAAACATTTATAGACAGTAGTGGGTCTATAAATAATTTGAATCAAAAGAGAATAAATGGAACAAAGATTCCACACAGTTAATTCCATTTTCAGAAATTAAAAGGAACAACTCCAAAAGAAAAAAAAATAGTAAATGATAGTAAATAATTTTAGCATGTAACCTATTTTAACAGTATTGAATTTTTGTATCTCACTGTGAAATTAGTGATAAACAAGCCCAACCTCAGAATATATTTAAAACAATATTGAATAGGCCCACAAGTAGTACAGTACTGTAATTCCAATAAAATCAATTATTTTAGTAAGACTCATTCAACTTGGCAGTATGTGGAGAATAGCCGATCTGAATCGAACTACTCTCAACTTATTTGAAAACTACAATAATAATTCCAAATTTTCGTGTACTAGTGAGTAACATTGTGATGTTATGAATATCCATATTGAATGAAAATACTGGAAGTTGCCGTAAGTGAATACTCATTGGAATAGAGAGGTACCATTTTTGTTTTTTTTACAATTATCAATGTCTGGTGGGTGAACTGTAAAAAAAGAAATGGATAATAATGTCGTTATGATAAATATTTGAAATTTAAGTTGTTAACAACCTAGTCGTTTTATTCAATAATAGCCTAACATTTGTTATCAAAAATGGATACACAGACAATCAGAACCTTAATACATGTATAATCGAGGCTACCCAAAGCAGAAAAATGAAATATTTGGTAAGTTATAATGTGGAATACAATTCAACTGAATTTAGTAATATTATTATACTATCAAACCAAACAGTAAAAATTAAATTCCAAATAGCTTGAATTTTATAACTCTGTCACAACTTAGTCAATGTTATTTCAAATAAAAGATCAATTAATTCAGTTAAATGAATATTTATTGTTGTTATGTTACAGCTTGCATTTTAATTCTCTGTTACAACTTAATCAATGTTATTTCAAATAAAAGATCAATAATGAAATGAATATTTATTGTTGTTATGTTACAGTGCAAGGGATAAAAAGCTTTTTCAAACTATGAGTGTGATAGCTAATTAAAACTAACAGTGTTTCTCAAGCTAATGTAGTATTAATATTTTTCAAATATGTATCTATTAATCTTGCTCTTAAAATTAGAGAATCATAAAATTTCACGTGTAAGCATGTTATGCATGTATGTATCTAGTTGACCGATTTGATTTGGGTTTGTCTAGTCTAGGACCAAGTTATTTCCATGCATTCTTGACAACATGTTTCCTCATTTAAAAATGGTTGCTTTACAATAATTCTACACCTTGTTTCACATATGATAGGAATATGTTGAATGGAAATGAACGAGAAGTCACAGTCTGGATAAAAAATAAGCTTTTCAATTTATTAATTCGTTTTATCTAGGCCTCCCTATCATTATTCATTATTAGAAATATTTTGCTTTGTTACACACTATTAAACTACAGTAAGGTTGTGGTATAAGAGAGATGTCCATGGCCTTCAAGAATGTAAGTAATAAGCCCTAAATTGGCAAGGTTTAGAAAGCTAGTGGTTGCAGGTTTCATATCCACTATCAGTGAAGTACTAAATCGAAATTCATCTATTTATCTATTAAGCCGTTTGAAGTTTGTTTTAACAAGTCAGTTATTGAACTAATTCAAAGGAAGTGCTTATTTGAAAGTTGTTGGTGTAGCCTACCTAATTTTTATTACATGAAGGCTTACCTCTACGAAACTTTCTCACTGAAAATCCAAAAGTAAAATTGAACCATACATCTATAAATATTTACTAAATTGAAACGTCTGAGAATACAAACTATGAATTTATAAAAATTTGATTTTTAACATTTCATTCTTGTAACGTGAATAATTCACTCACATATTGTGTACGTGTACCCTTGAAGACAAGAACACAGCCTTTTCAAGTCATTAATTTTTGAAATTTCATTCATTCACAAACCACAAAGTCATTAATTTTTAAAAAGGCATTCATTCACAACCCACAAATATGAACTTAATTGATATACTTTACAAATATCTTATTGTACTGGTATACAATATTATAGAAATGTACTGGTTAATACTACAAAAGTTTATTGCAGTAGTAATAATTTCGATTCCTTTGAATATTAAGACAATATTGTAATTCCAATAATAGACTACCTATCTAAAATTATCAACAAATCATTTTCCCAGAGTGATGCAATCGACAAAAGTAATGATTTATTGAAACAAATCAAATTGAATTTATTGACTTTCAGCTGAATGATAATTGGCTCTCGTATCATTGGTTACGTTAAATGACATCATTTCACGGCTGTTGAATTGAATCGATTTTCCTGCAACTGGCCAATAGATTATTTTCAAGAAGTACCTACAAGGACTGTATTTATTAATTTGATAGCATGTCTCACCTTCAGCGCCCAATGTAAGGATGTCGTCAGTCTCATTGAGGTTAGCAGGCAAGGCGGTGGCTGGCTCCACATGTTCATCATCTGGCCTACAACAAAAATAAATTATTTAGAATAGAATAGAATAGAATAGAATAGAATAGAATAGAATAGAATAGAATAGAATAGAATAGAATAGAACAGAATAGAATAGAATAGAATAGAATAGAATAGAATAGAATAGAATAGAATAGAATAGAATAGAATAGAATAGAATAGAATAGAATAGAATAGAATAGAATAGAATAGAATAGAATAGAATAGAATAGAATACAATAGAATACAATAGAATATAATAGAATATGTTTTTATTTCACCAGAAACAATCATTACAAAATACATTTCCAGCAATAAAATACAATTGTATAGAAATTTTCAAGAATTTCATATAACCTTAGCCTACTTAAAGTAAAAATTGAAACTAAAGATGATAACCCATTTATTAGGAGCAAGGTAGAATTATTACAGCATACAAACTACTTATTGAAATTCATGAAAATAATCAAAACAGCACGGAAAATAACAATAAAGCTTTTCAGTGAAATAAACTACTGGCTTGCAAAGTGACAAAGTCACTTGAAGGCAAGCAGAAAAGCATATTAATTACAACCTGTTAGAGTTTTTTATAAATATCGTTAGCTACAACACCGTCCATGAGAAAAGGCTTTGTTTAGTAGATTTAAAAATTGTGACGAGAGTCTCTCGGGCCTTAGACAACTAGTGCCAGTAAAATACACTATCCACTATAGTGCGATTCATGTCAAGGAGTCCGTATTGCTTAGATGGGAGTTTGCTATCCTTGTTCAGCACAAGGCAGTTGCTGATGTCTCTATCCTATTCGCACTGTGCATAGTTGCCGCACTGTGCATTGTTGTCGCACACAGTCCCAACAAACACGTTTGGTGCAGTTTTCTCTTTCTCTCTCAATGAAACTTGGCATCAATGCTCCTCATATAAACAATGCTGACTTCTTGACGCGAATCGGACTAGAATATAGTAAATGCGGCCTCACTGAAGCTGTATTTTGTTTTAATGTTTGTGATTAATTTGGCAAAAAATGTTTCGTTCTTTCTTCCAACACAAATGAGCATAGATTACCTAGTGGGCTCGACAGGCGTGAGCGGTAGTGAGTCGACCCACTCCTGCACGGTGACTGGTGACTTGTTGCGCGGAGAGGGGGAAGGGGACGGGGTGCAGAGCAGCGTAGCTGAGCCGTGATTGGTGTTGGTCGGTGAGTCGATCACCAATAGCGGAAGGCTACACTCGTCACCGCCTCCTATTGGCTGCTGGTCCAGGGAGCCATGGTCGAATGACAGCGCTAGCTGACAGGGACGCCGCGCATTGCCCCCGCCCCCGCCCCCGCCGCCACTGTCTGCCTCTGATGATGCCTGTCAACGAAACGAAACGAAAGCAACATTTATTACGAGAGATTATGTAGGTTTTTTCTTAGATACTTTATTGTAATTAAATACTGTTTTGTTGTTTGAATGGATAATAAATTTATTTATTGAATTGTAATGACAAAATGTAATAAACACGAAATCAGAAATGAGAAAATTAAAATTATATTGGTTTCTTCTCAGACAAAAGTAGGCGATAGATGATTACAGTAGTATTTTTTCAATTTGGCGGATGGCGAATTACTTTCATTTAACGTTTCATGGTATAGGTGATGTTCTGTTGATTTCTTTTTTAAATATGTTTATGTTTTTCTTATGTTTTTAAAAATGTTATAGGCCTATACAGTACTTGTAGTTATGTGAAAAAAATCAACATAACATCACCCGTTACCGTAGAAACGTTAAATGAAAGTCATTCACCATCCACCAAATTAAAAAATATTACTGCTTGTATACTAATGGAACATTGATCAGGTCTGTTGTTTTCTCTTCATGTTATTTCGAAAAGTTGTTCTTTATAAAAGTATATTATCTACAGCATCTATTTAAAAATACAAAATTATTACGATATTCAATGTTATTCGATTTAAGGTATTTGTAGAGGTAGAGTTGGGCAGAAGCCTATGTACTTTCCCTCAAGTATCAATTTATTATACATTGCTCCATAAATAAATTAGTAGACAAATGAATATTGTTATGATAATTCTGAAAAAAAAACTTTAAGGGCAGGTTACACAAAAGTGGATCAAAGTTTATCCTCGATTATTCATAAGAATTAACATTGTTGGAGATTAAGGTTAAGCCCAACATACAATTGTGCAACTGGGACTAGAAATAATTGGTGCTTCGACACAACTTTCAATGAGGTTACCAAACTACTGTTCCTATTGTATTTCAATCTATATTTTAAACATGAAATGAAATATTTATCTTGCCGTTTTCAATAAACATTATTTGAACAATAATTTTACAGTACAACACATTTGCATACCGAAATTTCAATGAAAATAAGAATGCTCATACTTAAACTTAAATTGAAAAAGTAAGGCTAGGCGTACACCGGTTAGTCAAGACAAGACAAGACGAGAATAGTCACAGTAATTCACATGGTTGCTTATGAAGCAGCACACACTGATTAAATGACTAATCGGTGTGTTTTGCTTCATAAGCAACTATGTGAAGTACTGTGACTAAGCGTGACTAATCTCGTCTTGTCTTGTCTTGACTAACCGGTGTACGCCTAGCCTAATAATGTAGGCTAAATGAATTTCCATATTGTTTTGTGAAAGTTTTGCAATTTCTGGGGGATTTCTGGAAATTTTCAATGAATAAATGAGAATAAAATGTAATTTTTTTTCGAATCTCACCGAATAACCTGCAGACATGACAGTGGTTTGCTTGCATGCATCCTCCTCTTTCCCCTGCGGCCCAGCTGTCTCAACTTGCACATCTACAGCCGAGGTTGGCAGCACTGCGTCGTTCGAGGCGCCGTCTTGTGGTGACGTCACGACATCCTGCGTACAGGGTGCCTCGCGATTCACCAGATTCTGGCGCAGCAATTTCGCCTCTGATACGGTCGTGATCAGACACTGCAGCTGCGAACGGACGCGCTCCGGTCGCAATTTACGCACGAGATTTTGCACGCGCAACTGGAAGTTTAGTGGGCCTGCAATCATCAATATCATTTTAATAGCTGCCAGTTTTTGTAATTTCAATCATCAATACCATTTCATTAGAGTTTTTAGAATTTGATTTCTAGAACTGAACACACTAACTAATGTGTATGAATTGAGCATTTATTCAACATGAAGCTGATGTAGCGTGCTTAGCGAGATACTTCATCTCCAGTCAAAAAGCAAACTAGTTGAGTTCTGTGCAAACCTTAAGGTTGGTTTTCGCTGTTGCGACTGCGCTAGTCAAAATAACAACTAATAATTAAATTCCTTTTTAAATTTCAACTAATTCAAATTAAATAACTACAGCAGGATCCGTTTAACTTGTCAGAAAACATATGATCGACGAGCATATGATCACAATACTTAACCTACAAATGCTGAATCTCGCAGATTATTGAAAAGGTCTTTTAAAAAGTTATTCTTTAAAAGGTCTTCTTTAAAAATGTCTTTTAAAGACTTTAAAGGTCTTCAAGACTTTTAATCCTTTTGATTATTGTGTCGAAGTCACTGTTTAATTATTACCAAAACAGCTGATTTCTGACAAGTTAAATGGATCGTGCTATAAATTTCTGAGTACAGAAACAGTAACCCACAACTTTCCGAGCTAGCCAATCACACGCCTGCAACTTTGCCAATACGCAAACTTCTATAATAGTGATGAACAGATGTTTAATTTCCGATCATCTGCTCTACTTGTTAATCATCCAAGTTAACACACCGAGTTGTGATATCAGGCTGAAATTTCTGTTTAATGTGCGTGCACAGATGATTGAACAGCACACAATATGACAACATTGCCGGGCATTCCAATTGGATAACGCACCAAGCTGGCCAGTTTTCTTTAATAAGGATGAAAGCACTATAGTCAACTATAATAAGTATAATAAATTTATTTAGAACGAATATGGCTTGTGGTAAAACATGAAGCTAGAAGTGTGCATTAATCAATGGTAAGGCCCAGCAATACTTCAGCCAATAATGCCAAAAATTGAATTGTATATTTATTAGTTTCAAAACAACATGGGATGGTTATCGTTTTGTAATGTGTATGTGTGTATATGTGTGAGATGCCAGATTATAAAATTATTCATTTTTTGAATTTTATGTAAACAAATCTTACTCTACAAATAAGTTGAAAATCATTGTTTTTTTGAATGTAAAATTATGCCAAATTATTGAATTTCAATATCATTTAACCGGTTTCATATCAAAATTGAATATTTTTCAATCAAAAATTATAATATTGTGTGTGCATAGAAGATGAATGAATAAAAATTGAATTTGAACTTCAATAACGTACAATACAGAATTTCCTAAACGATTTTTGTGCAGAATATTAAAATCAATGGGTATTATTGCTCTTTCTCTATAGAAAGAATCTAGATTATACAATATTCTACAACTAGGTTATAGATGCACTATTCAACTACAAATCTGGAAAAATTCAATAAGCTTTTCTATAGAAATACCTGATTCCATTCTGGCGGCTAACTCAACATACTTCAAGCAAAAATATCTTGTCCTTTTTAAGCAGCTTGTAATTTATAAGAAAGCAATATTAGCAATTACAAGAAATATTAGCGATGGTAAACTACGAATGAGAAAGTTAACACACTATTATTTTATTAAATTCATAAAAAAATGTTTATTTAAGCACACACAACTAGCAAAAACAGCACATTATAACAAAGCTTAAACTAATTATAGAATAACTACTAGAAATTAATCTTATCAAGTAGCTAATATGCTAATACTAATACAGCCTTGCTTGTTCAACCGAGCAAAACCTTTCAATTCATTTTTAAATCAGTTGCTTTTCTTTTTAATTTGTTTAATTTGATGATTTGGTTATGTGGTAGTGTATCATTTGTATTAATAGTATCAAAATTTTGAATTGTCTTGATTAATATCATTAGTAGGCTGGAATGAATGAACAAAAAAATATATTTTTCAAGGAGGAAAACTCGTTTAATCAACTTTAACGCAGTTGAAATATACCATACCAAATCTTGATATGAACTAGTTTCATAGAAAACAAAATTGAGAAATCACGTAAGACCAAGACCTGAAGTCAACAATGTAAAAAACTCTCGAACGAAAGCTTATCACCAGCACTTTTCAAAACAAGATATAAAAACAATGCCAACAGTAAATCATCACTACTGTACGACTTTTGGTAAACATTGCAACACTCGCCAGTTTAATGGAAGCGAATAATTAGTGAACGATAAGCGACGGTAATGGGAGCAAAGGAAAAATGTACTTGAAATAGCAGTTCAGATTTTATTATTGCACAATTGACTATTAAATCAATGATCATTTTTGCAAATATGTTGACTCACTTGGAGAAAAGTTTTTTGCCATTGACATTAATCATGTTAGAGGGAGCCTGACAGTAGATCATAAACTGCTGAGTCATTAATACTTTTTGTCTGAGCTGCTATAGGTACGCAGCCAAAGAGGAAAAGACATAATTTAGTTATTATATTTTTTCAAGTTATAATTATACTTTTTTTTTACTACTTCTGGTCCAATTTTTCAATCATTCAACATCAAAATGATGAAACCTCAGAGGAAAAGACATAATTTAGTTATTTTTTCCAAGTTATAATATACTTTTTGTACTACTTCTGGTCCAATTTTTTCAACCATTTAACATCAAAATGATGATCCGAAGAACTTGACTTAATTCATTTTTTAAACTTTATGATTTATTTATTGAGTTATGTATCCATACTTTTTTCTACTTGTAATTAAAACTAAAGGTGTTCAATTGAAGGTTACATTATTGTATGAAATTTGATGAAAAATTTGATTTTGAATAAACACCTTTATGACTGTGTGAGTCAAAGAGTTTGATTTCAATTATAAAAAATGTGGATAATACAATTGAAATTGCAAGCTGCAAGAAGTATATTGACAATGTTCACATACCATCTTGAATAATTCCCAGATTTCTATACTCCAAAATAGTATCCGAAACCGTAAACCGAGAATCGCGGACTTTTGTTCTTTTTTAAAAGTATTACAGACTATGAAGTCTGGAATGAAAAAAGAATTCAACAATTCTAAAAATAAAATAAATCAATTTTCTAGAGGTAAAAGTACACGAAGTAAGCTCATGAACGGCTGAGTAAAAGAGCATGAAAGAGCAAATAAATCAATTAAAAGGATCCAAGTACAAGTACACCATAATTACTTAAATAAAGCATCGAACAAGGAATAGTACCAGTAGTGGGACAACAATTTGCAATAATTAAGCATTACAACCGACAATTACACGTCAAGGTTATTGAAATGAGAGACTCTTTCGATTGATTAATTACTTCAAACTTCGAGTGTCGAGGATTACTTCTCGAACAATAGAATTGCTGAACAAATCCTTTAAAACTTTCAGGTATAAAATTCAGAGATGCAATCTTTCACAGAAATTAAGAAATTGAAAATATTAAGTACCTAATAAGATATCATAGTACAATGATATGAAAATCACAATTTTCGTCAAAATTAGGAGTTTGGCGGATGAGAGTCCAGGTAAAACTTTCGGAAAAGCAAGAATTTTTTTAAAAGTAGGCTACTGTTTGAAATATAGTTTTTAAGTTGGAAATGCGTGGATAGTTTCAAATTAAAAGTAAAAAAATTGCAAAAATAATTGGTTTACCTTCAAATTTAAATGTCTGTATTTTTATTCAATTTAATACTGCATAAAAGTTTAAAACAAAATCGAAAAATTTCATCATACCACCTATTTTCTACACCAATATTAATAGGCCTACTAATAAAAATTTCGAATTAAGAAAATAATTATTTTGATCTTTCTGAACAATGTGGTACCATTTTCATGTTAAAGCCGATTATCCCGCGCTAATTTGTCCAGTATTGTTTCAAAATTGAATATAAATGTTTTACATGAGTAAACTACAGTAGGTTAGTTAAAAAAGGGATTTTCAGACCAGGTACTTTTAACAAATATTAGAATAGAAATAGATAAAATCCAAAAATTTCCATTGCTTGTATTTTCAATATCACTAGAACTGGTTTCTTTCCGTAATAGAATGTATTTATTACACCTTACAACTCTTTTTAAATTGGTAACTGTAGACCTATATTATGAATGATTCGGATAGTTTCTACTTCTTGTTCTTTTCTAAGAAAACTGACTATAATTTGGTACCTATCTCCTTCAATACTATCTAATTTGCTCACGATTATCTGGATCAGGCCTTTATTTTAATCTATAGTTTTTATTTATACTTGAAACTGGAAACTCCACTTAAATACTTATCTTGCAGTTACATTTCAATTTATTGACTTGATCAGAAGCTGCTAAATAACTATAAGTGCTTGAATAACAGGTTTCAAAGGATTCAGTCAATCTACAACCATTATCTAAGTATTTAAGTTTTAGACTGAAGATTTGTCCTTTTCTATTCATTTATTGTAATACAGTTACTGTCACTTCTCAAAGTTATATTCCTTACAAAGCTGAATATAGAAGGCTATTATAAAATCAAACAACACTCAGATAATATAAAATCTATGAATATTATATAGAGAATTAAGCTGTATCAAGTATAAAAAAAAACATTGTAAAGAAGACACTTTATGGATCATAATAGTATAATATACTATTATAATAATAAAATATTATTTTTTGCAAATAGGAATAGAATCTCTCATGATTTTTAAAAACATCCTTTATGAGTACTTACGAAAATTTTTCTTTCTACATATTTTCTTCCACTGTCTTTTAAACATTTTCAACTAAATATAATCACACTAAAAACAACAGGTAAATGATATATTTTAAATAATTAACTTTTAACCAGATCCTACAGTCTCACGTTGAAAAATCTTAGTTTTCTCTCTTCATTAATTCATTCTAACTAGAACCAACGAGTTTCTCCATTGCGCCCGTAGTATACTAATCCTTATAAGACCATTATAAATCACATCCACTTTTATCATTCAGACTAGAATAGTGCCTTCAGCAAGATGTGAAAAATAATGCTCATTTAACAGATTGTAAACTAGAGCATAGTGGATGAATGTTAACTTTTGTAGTTGAAATAGTCAACAATCTTGAATAAGTTAATGTAGAACGGGATTGGAAAAGTAAGTACTGTACTGGAATTTCAACATTATTAATTAGCCTACTGTTAGTAAATTATAGTCGTCTTAAGTTTTGTTAAAGATTGAGGTGAGTCATCATTTGAGATTCATATTCGAATGACTGAGGTTTCAAGTGTGAAGTCAGTCATTGATTGAAAACTAGTGAGTGGATGAGGTAATAGAATAAATCTAGTACGATTTATAACATGTTATATTTTTATGCTTATGCTTTTTATTATTATTACAGTTTGTATCTGCATAATAATTACAATGATACAAAGCATTTCTTTCTATTCTTAATTTATTTGTCTACTTATGCTATCTATGCTTAGTAATTGAAGAATAAAATCATTTTAAAACCGTAATCCAACTTTGAACAAACTTTAATTCAGAAATTTTAAAAACTGAGAGCACTAGTTTTAATTCAATTTTATTCTTGCTTGTTGCAGTTGTATAATGTACTTCAAAAACAAGACTCTTTTGAGAAGTAGAATGCATGTTTTTTATTGAAAGTCAGTTGTAGATTATTCTCATGATCAAAATTATAGCACTCTTCTAAAAACTGAATAGTTTTTTAGCACTCTTCCTGGAATCATCAACAAGCAAGCATACTATGTAAGTTTGAAAGCAGCAATAAACTATAATAATGATAATAATTGATATCTGGTTTAGTTAAAATCATGCATCGGCCTAACCTAATTCCCTCAATAGATGATACTTATTCAAGCGCATCTATTTGAAATCAAGTAGAATTCATAAACTGTCACCAGGCTATTACAATTCTGTATGTTGTGATAGCTTTGTAGCAAATTTATATGAGGAATAATTAATCCTTCAAAAATAATTCAGCGTTCGTTCTGTACTGCGTTCGTAAACCTGTCACTCATTTATTACAGTATTCCTATCAATTCATCAAACGAAACTTTCCTATACATATATAAAAACAGTTGAAGAACAAATAATCTGTCATACTAACAATAAAAAATGAACTAGATTGTCAATACTTGAAATTTATCTGACCTGTAAGGTCACTGTTTTTGAGTTTCAGAGCAAATCTGGCTTAACGTTGGTCGGTCACTACGAAGTTATCGTCTCCTTCGTGGTTAGTTCCGCCAGCTGCCACGAGATGCGCTAGGAGTAGCTTGAATCGCATTTTCTAAGCGGAGTTGAAGAATTGTCAGGAGAGGGGAGATTATCTACTTCCCCTCGCTTAGCTCACTTTCGCACGCACACAACCAGCCGGCAGCGGCCGCCAGCCGGCAGCGAGTGTCACAACGTCACAACATAAATACAGTATTTATCAATACGATCTACGATTTACAATAATATGAGTATGCCAGTGGCCTGCCTGTCTAGTCAGCATCAACCATCAGCTCCTACTCTCTACTCACGTACACGTACATATTATTTTATGTTGATTAGAAATAAATGTGATAAGATATCTCTCAAAAATATATTTTGAAAGTTATAAAACACTTCATGTTTTCGTTAGTATGATCATTGGCATTGCGCATTCCAACGTATGTTACAATCATAATATAACTGATCTGAATAAGACGGTTTCGTCAACATTTTAACATGTTATCTAAATGTAAAAAGTCAATAAGTTTATACTTTTTTCTCAGTAAGTTTATTCATATATTATTAAAAGTAGGTATGTCCATCTGTAACTTTGTTGATACTGTACATTTCAACCCTTTTTATTTATCAAATAGAGTAAGTTTAAAATATACTTTATTATCAAATAAACTTATAAGATTTAAATCTGAATTGAACGGTTCTGCAACGTGACATACAGTTAGAGATTGATTCAGTCGGAAAAATAAAATAGAAATAAATTGAAAAAGTATTAATTTATTCCAAGCGATGTTCAGTCAAAAACATTTTTATTTTACACAGATTTGTACAATATCGAAGTAAAAACCCATTAACAATAATTTGATTTCCAAGTTGATTCCTATGTAAAATAATAGATATTTATGTAAATACAGTAAATATTTACATAAAAAACAAATTTTAATTTTATATTTGGAACAAATTTCAAGACAAACCTAAAATTAGGGTATGGCTAGCCAGTTGTTGAGATAATGAGCCAGAATTCATTGGATTTAATGTGATGCCCACAGATAAAAACTTGAAAAGTATTTGTGTAAAATTACTTAAATTAAAACTATTTTACATACAATATTTCAGCCTGAGCTGAGAAAGAACTCTGAGTTTGGAGAGTTTACCAGAAATGCATTTTAAAATATTGAATATTACTTTAAAACTTAAAACTAAAACACTACTTTAAATACTTGAAAAGTAGTGCAGCATTTCAGCATTTCATTTGCACTACTTTTCAAGTATTTAAAGTAGTGTTTTAATTTTTAAGTTTTTAAAGTAGTATTAAGTATTTTAAGTAGTGCAGCATTTCAGGTAAACTCTCCAAACCCTTCAGAGAGTTCTTTTTCCCAGCTCATGGAACAGTGAAAGATTGTATGTAAAATAATTCTTCAAAACTCAACATTCACGAATCCTTATAAATTACAGCTTAGTTTGTAATAATGGAATATGGAATTATGAAAACTTCAATAGGAATAATGTTCAAATATTATTTCCCTGCATAAAATAGAAATAAAAATTACAATCTGTCCCCAATGTAGAGCGATTTTCAATGTTAGTGACTGGAAAAGAGGTGTCTTCACGAAGTAGCCTATAAGCTATTCTGAATCAAAGGGTAGATAATTATGATTGTAACTACAGTTTGAATAAAACTAAAACTTTTATGATAAAATTGGAAAATCGCTTTTCGAATTTCCTGCATTCAGCATACAATGAAAACGAGACATTTCTTGATTTGATTTTAAAAAAAATTAGGTATCCTTAGTTCTAATCTACCTGTTACGTGAAAATTGTAGCCTATATATTTGTTCAGAGATTGCGAAAACTTATCAGGATTCGATTGGTAAAGATTTTTCCCGAATGATGGACAGAAATTCAAAGTTATGTACCTATGTTTAACATAATAATAAGTTATTTTTGGGGAACTTGGGATGATTCGGCGCGGCGGAACACCCGAAAGAAAATCTCTCCGCCACAAAAAGCCATGAGCAGAATAAAATTCAGTAACTTGAGACAAAACTCTTTGAATAATATTCATGATTCGTGAAAGAGCAGTTTTCACATCTCACCTTGGACAATAAATTGTTACTTGTTAGTGCATTATACTGTACACACTCACACCGCACTCCACACTGGTTTTACGTGATTTCGGTTTTCTTTCCAGTATGAAAACGTTCAAGAAATTTCCACTGGAGTATTTTTAATACAGTCTGTACATCATTAGCTTTGTTTTGATATGTTTTTCTCGATTAATGTAAGAATGAACAAGTTATCGAATTTACAAAAAATGGTACTTTTTATGAACGATATGGGAAAGTTGTTTCAGTTTGAAAGATACCTTTTTGAATTTTTAAGAGTAGTTCATTAATTAAGAGCAAGTTCATTGATTTTAAGAGCAGTTACATTATTCAAGCCCATGACATTGAATATTATGTTGAATAATTTTTGGCTATATCTGAACAAACATATACGATTTTCACGTAAAATGCAGATTTAGAACTAAGATAACCTATGTTTTAATCAAATCACAAATAACTCGTTTTCTTGTTACAGATGACTGAGAATAGGCACATATCTGTTCTCATTGACGTTCATAATCAGTAACGAAGTCAGTTCTTTTCTATTATGTTGTATAATCGTGGAACATTGAATCCAACTTAACCTATAATGTTTTCCATATCTCCCATTAGGGAAAACTGGATGATTCGGCAAGGTGGAACACCCGAAAGGGTCTCTCCGCCAAAAACGCCATACGCTTAATAATAATAATAATTGAATCCAATTATTCGATCCCGGCAACCTTCTATCCCGCCAAAACCTCAATGAAATGGCTCAATTTTTACATGTATACAATTTTAACCCTGAAGCATAACTTTTTCATAACAGCACCTAATATCATTTTAAAATCAATTTAAATAAGCCCCAATTTCATACCAGAATTACTGTTAAAGGCGGCCCAACAGATTGCGAGGTATAGCTCTTCAAAGTTCATCTATCTATGTTAATATAATACATAATAAGCTATTTCTTGCTAATTCTCGTGAAAATCATGTGCAATAGCAAAAATCAAGTGAAATCATTGCGAGAAATCGATTGAGATGCATTGATAGAAAAATGATTCTCGGTTCAAGAAAACTAATGAACATATTTCTAGATCCGCCACTGGAAAGTATAGAATAAGAAGGGGTTCAGTTATATTTTCTTCTTCGCATATACCGTACAACTGATGTCAAAATGTTTACACAGGACAATTCCAAGCACAAGCAGAGAATGTAGAAGGAGATAAAACAGAGCTTCTGAAATATTATATGAATAGACTAGCTGAGTAAAATGAATTGCAAACTGATTACAATCTGATTCGAGGGACTATTTATGATAAATTGTTGGAAAATATAATCCTGCACACAATATCGTGTAACAGCTTCTTTTCTATAGAACAAGAAGAAAAATTCAGCAATACATAATACAACTTCAAGCTGATATTGATACGAGTTCAGTGAACAAGTATATCGACACTACTCTGTAATAAATTAAATAACACATTAAACTATTAATGTGTTCATAAAGTATACATTGTAATATATCAATTTGGAGATTTGTAAATGTACTAAAAGTTATATCTTAGACATTTTCTTGTTAAACGCTGGCATAAAAGTCCTTAGAAGAAAATGAAAATATATATTATGCGATCGTCAAATATCATACTATTTCAATCTCTTTAACGATAACTTTCAAATTATAGCAGTTACAATTAAAATGAATATAAAATTATTTGTAGAGAATGACATAAGGAATCCATCGATATCCATTTCGTTCCGAAATTCCGATTAGAACTTGAGATATAGACGATTGTATAAATAAGAAAAGTACCATTCTTTGTAAATTCGATAACTTATTTATTTTGACATTAATCGAGAAAAACATATCAGAACAAAGCCAATGATGTACAGAATGTATAAAAAATACTCCAATTGAAAATTCTTAAGCGTTTTGAAACTGGGAAGAAAACAGACAGAAAATTGATGACGCTTGCAATAGTACGGTACGTAAGCAATAATATTATAAGCTGAGATGAATGGCGAGATAGAACAATCAGAGCTGACAGAGTTCAGGCTCTGAGCGTTGTGGAGGAGAAGTGAGAAGTCTGCTGTGTTGGTAGGAAGGCAGTGGTAGGGAGAGATTGAGTGTGTGTATGCGCTTGCTCGCCCCTGCGCGTATGTGCACTGTACACACTCACATCGGACGCCACGCTGATTTTATGTGATTTTCTGTTTTCTATCCAGTTTCAAAACGCTTAAGAATTTTCCATTGGAGTATTTTTTTATACATTCTTGACATAATTGGCTTTGATCTGACATGTTTTTTTCTCGATTAATGCCAAAATAAATAAGTTATCGATTTTACGAAAAATGGTACTTTTTTATTTATGAACGATATGGGAAATAAAAAGTTTTAGCTTGTAAAGATACATTTTTTTGAATTTTTAAGAGTAGTTCGGTTGATATAGTTGAAACCGTTCAAGAGCTGGAAAGCTAACGGAGTTAGCACTTTAAAGCGCCATAGCTCGCTTATTAGACCACTTACAAATTTCAGGTGGCACTTTTTCTCACTCTTATAATGATCTTAACAAGTATATTTAAAAATATTATCCAATTTAAATAAAAAAAAATTTCGACCGAACAGCCTTAACGATTGAGAAAGAGATTTTGTTTGAGGAAATGAGACAGCCTTACCTTATTATGATAAAACTAACTGGTATTTATTGAAATTTAAATTCATAAATTTCAATATAATCTGCTATGAAAACACAAACAAAAATCAAAATAATATTTTGACACTCGAAACCGAGACGACGACGACGACCACTTGTTTTCCAAATCTATCAAACCAGTACTACCACCACGACCACGTCTAATTGGAAACTTGTTCTGCTGGAACATCTGTAGCTTCAATCAGCTGCTCTTCGACAATGACTATCATTTTTCTTGTATTGGGAAAAATCAACTTGAAATATCAAAATAATGAATATGAAAATGATTTTTTTCTCATTTCAACATGTTACAGTTCTTAAGAGAAGAAAATCATTTTATTCCTTAGCAGACTCGATCAGCGAACCGCGAATTTCAAACTTAACGGCTGATTACCGTACACATTCAAGATTAGGTTAGGTTATTTTATATTGAGTCCAAAATGTAGGTACACAACGCGGGCCCCCTCCCCGCCAGACATTTTAGTGACCACTTGGGCTCTTTGAGGACTATTCACACACATCTGTACCGGGTCCGATCACAGAGCATTGGGGGGCACATGACGCTTCGCAGAACGTCGGTCCCGACCGCCTAAATACTCGTCATATCACATCTCATTTCATTACCCATGCAAAAGCCTAGAACTCATGTAGGCATCACCGTCAGAAATAAAATCAAACCTCATCTCTTCTTGTCTCATGAGGGGTAGAAGCTATGACATATGACATTATGGCCTATGACATGTGTATGAATAAATTATTGAAATTGAAGCTAGCTCTGGTCACAATCCATCTAGTACCCATCAGGTTAAATTAAAATGATATCCTCCTTTCATAGATTAGTATCACTGATCTTTAATTTTATAACGGTTGATCGTTTGTCAAACATTGGTTCTTGTTTGTTCTCAGAGAAAAGTAAAGAAACTGAACTCATTATTTCAGAGGCTGTAGCCTGTGGGTCGATTTACATCAGTAGCCTACGCCCATACGGTACGATACCGTAAGTCCCTACTGCTACAAGAACTATGCAGTCATCAAAAGGATAAAGAATTTAACAGATCAAGAACTATATCTCGCAAAAAATCTAATACTTGAAAAATTATGAATAAGCATTTAAGGATAGAATCTTTCTAGACATTATTTACAGACAAAATAATCATTCTGAACAAATTTTATTTGAATATCACAATAATTACATTATTCAATTGACATATATAGCGTTCAACAATCACCAACGTATTAATCATTAAATACTTCCAATATAATGAAAATACATTTGATTTAGTAAAATTGATTGAGAAAATCTACTTTTTAAAATGAGGGATTCTAAAATACAACTTATTTAGCTATCATTGCACATTAGTACTGAGAAGAATACATCAAGATGGATTAGAATAAAATAGAATAGAATAAATAAATGCTCAATCCAACATGAAAGACCGACGTTAAATTAACAATTCATAAAAAGTGATACTATAATAGAATATCCTTAATTATTAATAATTATATTAATGGGGAAAAAATTACATAAGCTTACTAACTTTTTATTAATAATTTATTATTTCTCTTGCAGATTCCATGAAATTAAAAATTTTATAATAACCCAAAAATGAATCCACGTACCTTACTGCAAAATAATTCTAAGATGGCTTTTAAAACATTTCATTTTATGAATTCAATTCTCAATAAAATACTGTAGATAATTTTTTTAGGAAGGAGAATGAATCTCAAGTATATTATTAACTGTGATATCAAAATAAACAATTTTCCCATGATTACTTAGTAGGAAAGTCTCGCATTATGCCGCGTTAAGACGTTGACATTGGCTTTGACAGGTTGAGAGTGCTTATTTTTTAAAATTTAAGGTGGGGAGACGCACCTTAATCGCCTGCATTGCCAGAAATGGCAATTATTACTTTTTAATTATTTCAAGAGTATCCACAACTATTTTAGAAATGAATCACTGGCAACTAATCCACTGGAACGTGTAAACGCGACATTACAATTAACTACTACAATATAGATGGCTCAGTCTCTATAGATATTTTATTAATATAATAGAAATGTTAACATCCATAATAATAATAATAATTATTATTATAATTATATATAATTATTATTATAATTATATATTGTTACAAGGAAACGCTAATATTATTACGAATAAATGTTGGAACACCGATAAATATTAAATAATTATTATTCTATCAATAATATCAACTAGTGCCATTTTGATTCACCTTACTTTACTTATGAATATCATTTTCTCTCAAATACAGAAACAGTATAACGAAGAAACAAGAAACTTATTCAATTGAATACTGTGTACCATTCTAGAGATCAAGATCATATTTTTATAAGAGAACGGAACTTGTTATAACAATAATATAATGCAAGCCGCAAAAAATATAAGTTTATAATAGCATAATAAGTTAAACTTGATATTCAATTCCATCATCTTCTTCAACAATGTTAGCACTCTATCTTCAACGAATTTATTTGAGTAAAGGTTTGTGATTGTGAGACTCATCAAAATTGCCCTGAACACCATTTTTGAATATGATATCATCGAAAATTAATTAATTAACATTAACATTCAATTCCTCTCACCTTATACACTGTCTTATTTTGGGAAACATTCAATTGCAAGACAAATCTAATAATCGATTTCTCTCTGAATCTTCAAGATCTTTCTAATTAAACTTTTGAATTGGACCTGACCTAGATCCAATACCAATATGACATGAAGATTATTGATTACTATCTTACAACCCAGTCGGAAAATAACAATTTGAAGATATCAATAAATATTAAGGTTATTAGATAAGGTTGAACCACTTTCTTTTTTCACAAGATGTTAAGGGGGGGACTGATTCGGCTGACGTCATTTTGATCATTTATTTTGATAATATCAGCTGTTGATAATTGATAGGCGGACCGCGAATGTGACGTAACGTGAATCAAGAAATCAGACTTCCCCCTCCAATTTGCTCCTTACACCAGTGATTGTTCAACCTTATCTCTAATAACCTTGAATAAGACCAAGATAATTGAGTACTGTATCTACCTAGCAATAAAAGACTAAGAAACAGTAGGAAAATAACAATTTGAAGGTCAATATCAATGAATTAGACTAAGATTAATGAGTAATGTCTCTAGTGGTACTGCTTTCAGCCGACAGCGTCAAGCCAGCCAGTTGGTTGGCGAGTTCGTCGCTAGTGGCGCTGCTGCTGCTGGTTGGCAACCTGAGCCCGGCGACGCCCTTCTTCGGCATGGTTGCCAAGTCGCGTTTGATGCGGCGCACACGAAACGACTCGTCGCGACGCACCTGTAGCATGGCGTCAAAATCGGCCACATACAAGTGACCAGCTACCAGCAGTTCACAGCTGCGATCGCCCGCTTTGAACGCCATCTCAAGGTCGGCACTGGTGCGGACATCGTACTGCCACCACCCTGTATATAATGCAAAATACGTGCACTGGTTCAAATACTTGGCAGTTTGAATGATACGTGTAGTAGCATAGCCCCCTCTAAACTACATGGCCGCGGCCTTCAATCTGACAACGTCGCTGCATCGGCTTGCATGAGCAATGCAAATCGGTCATGTGTTTTATAAGTCATGTGTTTGTAGTATTTTTTATAAGTATGATTTTATAATGAAACCAGCCGGTATTGCGAGGTTGTCACATTGAAGGCCGCGGCCATGTAGTTTAGAGGGGCCTATGGTAGTAGGTTTCTATCATACAGCGCCCTGCGAATGATCTCCAGTATGCAGGTTCCATTGTAATGGTACTTTAGCTTCAAGGTGTATAGAATGAAAGGTGGGTCGGAGTGGAGAGGTCTGCTGGGAAAGTTGGCATAGTTACTGAAATATTAATTTAATTTGGCGGATAGCGAATAGCTTTCATTCAAAATTTCTATGGTAACGGGTGATGTTCTGTTAATTTATTTTTCAAATATGTTCTTTACATGATAATATATACAGTATTTATGTGAAAAAATTCAACAGAACATCACCCGTTACCATAGAAATGTTAAATGAAAATTATTCGCCATCCGACAAATTAAATGAATACACCGTATGTAACATAAAGCAAAGCTAGTCGCTAGAGGACTGCAGTTACGTCTCTATCTCGACTTTCCTAGAAGACCACTCCAATCCGATCCACCTTCCATTCTATTATTCTCCTTGTGGAGATACAGGCGTCATATGAAAAAACTCGAACTGTAACAGTGGATTTCCGGATTAAACACACTATTCTCTATGTAGGATACATACAAACTCGCTCAACTTCCTGATAGAAGCCTGTTGTACCTTCCCTTGAGTATCATACGTTGCTGAATAAATAAATAATGAGTTTATTCAATTCAAAAAATAATAACTGAATAAAAGAGTAAATTCTTTAAATCGAGACAAAATACACGATATTAGATAATTTTATGGTATGATAAATTTTCAGCAAATTTTGTATCAAGTAAAATAATTAGAGCTACTTACATGAGAATTTCTTATACTGGATCTGAATGAATACGATATAGGCTAGGTACTAGAAGTTATCATTACATTACCAAGAAATATAAGAAATTATAATAAGTAAATCAGGCTATTGCTCTAAAAAAAGTTATAGTGGAGGGAATTCTGATTTTTTATGATAAAAATGAATAGATTTAATATGAGTAATTTAACTCTATTAGATTACCTATAATAAAAACTGTAGATGTAATTGAACTGTTTTGATCACTGTAAATATTAATATTTTTTTCAATAAAGTATTATGTGCTACAGCCAATGTTGTCATTACACCTATCTGATAAATAATGGACTGACAAGATATAGTTCAATATAAATACAGAATCGCCATCAAAAGATGATTTCCTAGCCAATTCAATGAAGTAAAAACGCCATGAATGTTGATAGACCCAGAAATTTATTTAGTTTTTAATTTTTTTCCACAGAATAAAGTGATTGTATTGAATAACAGGATTTACAATTTTTGAAAATGTAAAGTGTACATTTGAATATAGTATATTAATGTACATTAATCAAGACCAATGCAATTAAGTAAAATGAATAAACAGTATAGATCAAATTCTTATGAAAAACTTCTTAACTTTGAAATATAATAAAAAAAATATTATTCTTTTATTAATAAATTCAAATCGACCCTATAACAACAGATCTAAGATCAGTATAAGAAAAATTATTGTTAGAAAAAAAAGTATATAGTAATATGTAAACAGTCCTAATAATAAGTAGTAAATTCTTTCAGCAAATAACTGCCAGTCACTAGGCTACTTTAGTTCACTAATGAACACACTTCATTAGTCACTTCACTTTAAGTCACACTTCGATCAAGAAACTAATACAATTTTGCTTATTAAATTCAGCATTAACAGCAGAAAACGCATTGATTTTGCAAATAAAGTCACTGAACAAGTACTTCTGTCACTGTTCCAGTTCATGTAACTGTTCAATTAACTGTCCCAGTTCCTTTAACATATCACTGACTCAGCTCCAGTTGTGTATTGATGAGTTCACCATAATCACTAGAGCGTACTTTTTGCACTGAAAATGTAGCCTAGTATTCATGCCACAGTTCAAGTTCCTGTTAACTCCTCCAGTTATTGACACATTTAGAATAACTGTTCCAGTTGCTGTCTCAGTTAAAATTACTTCTCTAGTAGCTAACATAGTTCCTGATAGCTGCAACAAAACTGCCATAGTTTCTGTAACTGCTCCAGTAGCTGTCACAGTTCCTGATAACTGCTCCAGTAGCTGTCACAGTTCCTGTCAACTACTCCAGTAACTGTCACATTTCCTGATCACTGTCTCTGCCTAAGCCCGGCCACTCCTTTGGCAGCGACGTTGTCAACGTTGTCGCGTTTGATCTTGCGTCGCCGCGTCGGATTGTCCTTGCGATACTGGACCATCAACTGCAGATCAATGATGTAAAGACTGCCGCAGATGAGCAGCTCGAACGATTGACAGCCGACTTTGTGCATTTCCTCAATATCCATGTTGGTTCTCTCTTCAAACCGCCACCAGCCTAACCCGGGCAGAAAACCAGTCTAAATAGATGCCCAAATTACAGTTATCTAAGAAATAAAAAGTTTTAAAGTTGTCAAGACCACAAATTTATTAAAAAATCGAGATATAGAAGCCCGAATTAAAGTTATTCAATGAATGGAAATTTAAGGTTGGACTACATAACCTATATCTTTTCCACATTTCCCATTACGGAAATTGGATGATTCGGTGAAGCGGAACACCCGAAAGGGTCTCCCCGCTAATAAAAGCCATAAGCATAATAATAATGAATAAAAAGTTTTAAAGTTGTCAAGACCTAAAATTTATTAGAAATCGAGGTAAAGATGCCTAAATTACAGTTATTTTATGAATAAAAAGTCTTAAAAGTTGTCAAGACCACAAATTTATTGAAAACCGAGATACCGGTTTCGGTTGTTACACAATTATCAATCTCTGGCGATCAGATTTGATTTGAAACTTCTTTATTGCTCATAACATACATACAAACATAAAAATCGTGGAGAGTTCCGAAGCTGACAACACCAGATAATCGATGTTGAAAAAATCCAACCAACCAATCCAAATCCAACCAATTAACCACTAACCAGCTAATACAACAGCTGATTTCAATATCGATAATGGTGTGGTCAGCTATGGAACTTTTCCCTACCAACTGAACAAAAAATATTCATGAAAAATAAAGCCCAAGGTGATTAGTCTGGGTGTTTACTCTGATAAATTCGTGGTTTTGACAACTTCAAGTCTTTTCATTCATTATCGATAACTACCACAATATCTCCTTCACTACTACACAAAAACAGTTAGACTATTTATTTATTCAGCAATGTACAATCAATACTCAAGGGAAAATACAACAAGCTTTCGTCCAAATCTCTTCCTCTCCCGACCAATTTAGAAAAATAGTCCAAAGCTAGCTTATGCATCACACTACAATAAATCACAAATTTTCACTTCGAACCCACATACTACAGTGGAGCTACAAAGAGAATAGATGTACGGTATGAGGTGTGCGTGGAGCTGTCTCTCTCACACGCTATTCCTCTCTCTCTCGCACGCTTGCGTCTTCATTACCCCCACTCGGCCAGCTTCTACATTCCTAGCATTCCAGCCACCTCTATTCAAAACGTAGCTCGACTGTAGTTTTGAAAAGATATTATGAAAGTTCGAAACAAGAAATGACCAAATTATCAATACTCGAATATTATGAAGACAGCATTGAAACAAAACAGAGTTACTACACTAGTAGCTGTAGTAGCTTACCAGTAGAATTTTATCCGAGTTTCTCACTAATATATGTTTTAGTTGAAATAAAATTCAATCCGGTAGGGATTGAATTCACATTTATTCAACTAGGAAGTAGGCCTATTTTCATACGAGACGTTGGGAGCGTTGGAGCTGATGACATCTTGGATCTCTGTCCGCCTTTTCCAAATTTGTTCTCTATAGCAGGATCCATTTAACTTGTCATAAAACATATGATCGACGAGCATATGATCACAATACTTAACCTACAAATGCTGAATCTCGCAGATTATTGAAAAGGTCTTTCAAAAATTTATTCTTTGAAAGTCTTCTTTAAAAAGGTCTTTTAAAGACTTTAAAGGTCTTTGAGACTTTCAAGCCTTTTGATTATTGTGTCAAAATCACTGTTTAATTATTACTGGAACAGCTGATTTCTGACAAGTTAATTGGATCCTGCTATATATGTGGGAGCACTATAGTCGATTGGTAACCAATCATCTGTCATATGCCATTAAACAAGGCATATGAGAGCATACGATAATCTCAAAACAAACAGTCTCTCACCGTCACGACCCTCGTAGAACCACTGGTACCCCCCTCCGCCGTCGTCCTTATCAGCTGTTGTGGAGGCGGTGGAGGAGGAGGGGTGAGCGGAGGAGGGTAGCAGATCGGGATGATCGAGATAGTCGGCGGGTATCTGCTGGCGGCACATGGCGCACTTCATGCTCTGGCTGACAATGCCCTTCAGACACAGAAAGCAGAATATGTGTGAACAGGGCAGGCGCGATGGGTAGACGCATGGCTGCAGGCACACCGCACAGTCCGGCACCAACGGATCGCTCTCAACTGCAACAGGAGAACAGAAATTTTATTGCAAAGTAGAAAAATTGCAACAGGGCACACAATGAAATTGTACTGGATGAGTTTTTAAAGATGAATCGACTCAAATATCTGCCAAAACTGATATAGCTTGTCATTTATTTCAATTTATATACGGTCGGTTGCAGAAGGTGTTATCCAATTAGATGAGTGAATTATCCACTTTCATCACCCAAGTTTATCCTGTATCTTGGAAGGTCTCAACGAACTTAGAAAAAGTAACCAATTCTGTGATGTTACTCTGTCCGCGAGTGGCCAAATATTTCCAGCGCATAGGAATGTATTGGCATCGTTCAGTCCCGATTTCAGGGCAATGTTCATGAGTAAATTGGCCGAGTCAAAACAGAATGTTGTGTCATTAAAAGGCATCGAAGTGGATATGCTCGGTCTCCTTTTGGATTACGCATACACCAGGAAAATTAAGGAATTAAGACAACCGCTAAAAATGAGCATAGTGAACCAATGACTGGCTGGATCAATTTGAAATGAGAAGTTGAAGTGTAGTAGAGTATTACATGAATTTGAGAATGAATAAATCTGTTGAGTTTGTAGTTGGTTGATCCCACTATGTAGCAGTCCTAATTCATCAGCATGTTTTATTTCAGCTCATTTAATAGACGTCTTTGCAACCGGGCGATAATATCTTCAACTTAATCCATTGAATTTACGACTAGTTGATTATAATTAAAAATATAGCCAAAAGCCGACAAAACAACTAAAATCTTGTAGTATTTAGAAGAGGAGAAAACAGTAAACAGAGATAAGCCAATAAATATTGTTTTTTTTTGTAATAATAAAAATTTGAAATAGGCTTTTTAAATAGTTTGCATTTAACCATTGAGTAACTGAACATTTCATCTTCAGAATTCGATTTTCACCTCGTTTCACTAAATCATAGAATACAGATAAGTTTAACCACTTTTCAAACTTGTAGTCTCAAACTTCTAGTCTCATTGGATTTATAGGGATATTCTACAGAGGATTTTCCCATTTTACATGCCTTTAAATATTATACTTGCAGTTTTATCCCGTTGACTCACTTGAATTTTCAAATTTAAGGAAACATTACTTTTTAAACTAAGTTACCTCTGCGGCAATTTTTGACCACGCCAATCGACTCAGAATAAAAAACCGAATTAAAATATGCATAGTTTGTCTATCTAGCGGGGATACGGTAAAATGTTTACCTTCAGTTTTTTATGAAATGGTCATCAAGAGGAAGAGCGTTATACAACCTAAAAACCTTAATATAACCTATAATAGCATACGAATGTATGTCAATGTGAAAATGAAGCGAAGCATTTAGATTTTAAGAGAACCATTTACAATTACAATGGAGTGCCTATGTAAGTTATGAACTAAATATATAACTTAATAACTATCATTAGTTAGAATATTGAATTTATAAATAAAATTCAGCTACCGTACCCTAAACAGGAGCACACATCCTAAGAGAAAACTCAACTAAGTTTAGTGACTTAGGTTCGCTCTGAATGAGGTTGTAGTCTATATTGAGAAAATACTTCTCGAATAATTCTGTGTAGAAAATAATACAAAACAATAACTTACCTTCAGCAGCTTTAGGAACTAGTTCATTGTTGCACTCTTTTTTAGTGGGATTTTCTAAAACTGGCTTTCTTCGTCGTCGTGATGATCTTCGAGGTTCACAATCAACCCTCGATCTTGTTCCTTCTGCCATTTTTCTTAGAGATTTGACTAGAATTGAGTTTAATTAAATTACCAAATACATTTCCTCGAGCCACTGATTTACCTTGATAATGGAATATTCACATATTCTTGTTGAAGCAAAGGGTCAGAAGTAACCAGAAATTTTCAACTAGGCCTGTCGTTGATTAATGAAGGCTATCGCTCTTACAGAAGGTTAGAATCTTAGGTAAATATTTGTTTATGAAAATGATTAACTCATCAAGAAACTGTAAGCCTAAAAATTACATAAATACTTCATGTTTATATGTCACAAACAGGATGGTGACCATGGCCCCTCACTACTCACAACACAGTCAACACATAAACCCCCCACCATCATCACTACGAAGAATCCCAGATGATTTCTCGTATTGAAAGGAAACGTTAAGGTTGGTTGTTATTTTCAACTCTTTTGAATAATCAAATTGAACTTTATAAAAATTTTACCTGTTCCCTCTCTATCATTCCAACGGGATTTTATTTTAATTAGTTCAATGAGTAGACAACCTTGAAATGGTTTGTTTTGTACTCATATTGTTGCTTTGGTTGGTAAAATTGATGAGCTCCATGTCTATTAATGGCCCTCGTTGAACAAGGCCTGGGCAAGTTTAACGTCACTGCTAGGCGTCATGCGTTAAGCCTGGTTTTCATTAGTGGAGTTAGTGGTCTAGTAAAGGTCAATTCACACACAGGGGCGTCATTTGGGGAGGGCAGGGGGGGCAAATGCCCCCCTGATTCCTGGGTTACAGAAAATATTCTGTACTAGCTAATGTACAAATGAGCATTTTAAGGTATATTCCCACATTGACGACAACGACACGACGACGACATTCTCATTTCGTTCTGCGCATGCGTCACCAGCCCGCGCTCTGATTGGTCCATCCTTTTAGAACTTCTGACCAGCCGAATTTCTAGGTTAAGTGACTAGGTAGGAAGTTTGAATGTTCGCTGTTTGGAATCAATTGTCAATTAATATTAGTAATATCAGTACGACAATATAAATATAATAATCAGTAAATAAAATTATAATACAAACCTTTTCAAGTCATACCGGTACTGCAATTTTGAGATTTGAGAGCTATCATTTGTAAACAAAGATAGACATGGACCAATCAGAGCATGGGCTGGTGATGCATGCGCAGAACAAAATGAGAATGTCGTCGTTGTGTCATTGTCGTCAATGTGGGAATTGACCTTTATCTGACAAACAACCCCCCCCCCCGCCGGTGTTTGCCCCCCAAGGTTTTGGTGAAATGACGCTACTGTTCACACATTGACGACAACGACGATGACATTTTCGTTCTGCGCATGCATCACCAGCCCATGCTTGTTCAGTCACTTTGCATTTCGAGCCGTGTTCATGGTTAGTTCCGCCAGTTGACACGAGATGCGCTAGAGTAGCTTGAATCCTATATTCTAAGCGGAGTTGGTGAATTGTCAGGAGAGGAGATTATCTACTTCCCTCTCTTAGCTCACTTTCGCACGCACACAACCAGCCGGCAGCGGCCGCCAGCCGGCAGCGAGTGTCACAACGTCACAACATAAATACTGTATTTATCAATACGCACTACCATTCACAATAATATGAGTATTACGTATTTAGTATAGACTCGGTAGCGCCAGTCCGCCAGTACCACTGGCTTGCCTGTATAGTCAGTGAATACCGGTACTGCCCCGCCTGGTGCGGTAACCATCAGCTCTCTCTACTCACGTACACGTACATATTATTTTATGTTGATTAGAAATAAATGTGATAAGATATCTCTCAAAAATATATTTTGAAAGTTATAGAACACTTCATGTTTTCGTTAGTATGATCATTGGCATTGCGCATTCCATCGTATGTTACAATCTGATCTGAATATAATATAACTGATCTGAATAAGTCGGTTTCGTCAACATTTTAACATGTTATCTAAATGTAAATAGTCAATAAGTTTATACTTTTTCTCAGTAATTATTCAAATATAATTAAAAGTAGGTATGTCCATCTGTCACTTTGTTGATACTGTACATTTCAACCTTTTTATTTATCAAATAGAGTAAGTTTAAAATATACTTTATTATCAAATAAACTTATAAGATTTAAATCTGAATTGAACGGTTCTGCAACGTGACATACAGTTAGAGATTGATTCAGTCGGAAAAAATAAAATAGAAATAAATTGAAAAAGTATTAATTTATTCCAAGCGATGTTCAGTCAAAAACATTTTTATTTTACACAGATTTGTACAATATCGAAGTAAACAAAACCCATTAACAATAATTTGATTTCCAAGTTGGTTCCTATGTAAAATAATAGATATTTATGTAAATACAGTAAATATTTACATAAAAACCAAATTTAAATTTTATATTTGGAACAAATTTTAAGACAAACCTAAAATGAGGGTATGGCTAGCCAGTTGTTGAGATAATGAGCCAGAATTCATTGGATTTAATGTGATGCCCACAGATAAAAAAAACTTGAAAAAGTATTTGTGTAAAATTACTTAAATTTTCAAAAACTATTTTACATACAATATTTCGTAGTTCCTTGAGCTGAGAAAAGAACTCTCTGAAGGGTTTGGAGAGTTTACCTGAAATGCTTTACTTCTTAAAATACTTGAATACTACTTTAAAAACTAAAACACTACTTTAAATACTTGAAAAGTAGTGCAGCATTGCATCATTTCATTTGCACTACTTTTCAAGTATTTGAAGTAGTGTTTTAATTTTCAAGTTTTTAAAGTAGTATTAAGTATTTTAAGTAGTGCAGCGTTTCAGGTCAACTCTCCAAACCCTTCAGAGTTTTTCCCAGCTCCTGGAGCAGTGAAAGGTTGTATGTAAAATAATTCTTCAAAACTCAACCTTCACGAATCCTTATAAATTACAGCTTAGTTTGGAATAATGGAATATGGAATTATGAAAACTTGAATAGGAATAATGTTCAAATATTATTTCCCTGCATAAAATAGAAATAAAATTACAATCTGTCCCCAATGTAGAGCGATTTTCAATAGTAGTGACTGGAAAAGAGGTGTCTTCACCAAGTAGCCTATAAGCTATTCTGAATCAAAGGGTAGATAATTATGATTGTAACTACAGTTTGAATGAAACTAAAACTTTATGATAAAATTGGAAAATCGCTTTTCAATTTCCTGCATTCAGCATACAATGAAAACGAGATATTTCTTGATTTGATTTAAAAAAAATTAGGTATCCTTAGTTCTAATCTACCTGTTACGTGAAAATTGTAGCCTATATATTTGTTCAGAGATTGCCAAAACTTATCAGGATTCGATTGGTAAAGATTTTTCCCGAATGATGAACAGAAATTCAAAGTTATGTACCTATGTTTAACATAATTATAAGTTATTTTTGGGGAACTTGGGATGATTCGGCGCGGCGGAACACCCGAAAAGAAAATCTCTCCGCCACAAAAGCCATGAGCAGAATAAAATTCAGTAACTTGAGACAAAACTCTTTGAATAATATTCATGATTCGTGAAAGAGCAGTTTTCTACATCTCACCTTGGACAATAAATTGTTACTTGTTAGTGCATATACTGTACACACTCACACCGCACTCCACACTGGTTTTACGTGATTTCGGTTTTCTTTCCAGTATGAAAACGTTCAAGAAATTTCCACTGGAGTATTTTTTAATACAGTCTGTACATCATTAGCTTTGTTTTGATATGTTTTTTCTCGATTAATGTAAGAATGAACAAGTTATCGAATTTACAAAAAAATGGTACTTTTTTATGAACGATATGGGAAAGTTGTTTCAGTTTGGAAAGATACCTTTTTTGAATTTTTAAGAGTAGTTCATTAATTAAGAGCAAGTTCATTGATTTTAAGAGCAGTTACATTATTCAAGCCCATGACATTGAATATTATGTTGAATAATTTTTGGCTATATCTGAACAAACATATACGATTTTCACGTAAAATTCAGATTTAGAACTAAGATAACCTATTTTTTTTTTAATCAAATCACAAATAACTCGTTTTCTTGTAACAGATGACTGAGAATAGGCACATATCTGTTCTCATTGACGTTCATAATCAGTAACGAAGTCAGTTCTTTTCTATTATGTTATATAATCGTGGAACATTGAATCCAACTTAACCTATAATGTTTTCCATATCTCCCATTAGGGAAAACTGGATGATTCAACAGGTGGAACACCGAAAGGGTCTCTCCGCCAAAAGCCATACGCTTAATAATAACAATAATTGAATCAATTATTCGATCGGCAACCTTCTATCCCGCCAAAAACCTCAATGAAATGGCTCAATTTTTTACATGTATACAATTTTAACCCTGAAGCATAACTTTTCATAACAGCACCTAATATCATTTTAAAATCAATTTAAATAAGCCCCAATTTCATACCAGAATTACTGTTAAAGGCGGCCCAACAGATTGCGGTATAGCTCTTCAAAGTTCATCTATCTATGTTAATATAATACATAATAAGCTATTTCTTGCTAATTCTCGTGAAAATCATGTGCAATAGCAAAAATCAAGTGAAATCATTGCGAGAAATCGATTGAGATGCATTGATAGAAAAATGGTTCTCGGTTCAAGAAAAACTAATGAACATATTTCTAGATCCGCCACTGGAAAGTATAGAATAAGAAGGGGTTCAGTTATATTTTCTTCTTCGCATATACCGTACAACTGATGTCAAAATGTTTACACAGGACAATTCCAAGCACAAGCAGAGAATGTAGAAGGAGATAAAACAGAGCTTCTGAAATATTATATGAATAGACTAGCTGAGTAAAATGAATTGCAAACTGATTACAATCTGATTCGAGGGACTATTTATGATAAATTGTTGGAAAATATAATCCTGCACACAATATCGTGTAACAGCTTCTTTTCTATAGAACAAGAAGAAAAATTCAGCAATACATAATACAACTTCAAGCTGATATTGATACGAGTTCAGTGAACAAGTATATCGACACTACTCTGTAATAAATTAAATAACACATTAAACTATTAATGTGTTCATAAAATATACATTGTAATATATCAATTTGGAAATTTGTAAATGTACTAAAAGTTATATCTTAGAATTTTTCTTGTTAAACGCTGGCATAAAAGTCCTTAGAAGAAAATGAAAATATATGCGATCGTCACATATCATACTATTTCAATCTGTTAAAGATAACATCCAAATTATAGCAGTTACAATTAAAATGAATATAAAATTATTTGTAGAGAATGACACAAGGAATCCATCGATATCCATTTCGTTCGAAATTCCGATTAGAACTTGAGATATAGACGATTGTATAAATAAGAAAAGTACCATTCTTTGTAAATTCGATAACTTATTTATTTTGACATTAATCGAGAAAAAAACATATCAGAACAAAGCCAATGATGTACAGAATGTATAAAAAAATACTCAATGGAAAATTCTTAAGCGTTTTGAAACTGGAAAGAAAACAGACAGAAAATTGACGATGCTTGCAATAGTACGTAAGCAATAATATTAGCCTATAAGTAGCTGAGATGAACAAGGCGAGGTAGAATAATCAGAGCTGACTGCAGTGTTCAGCTCTGAGCGTAGTGAAGGAGAAGTCTGCTGTGTTGATAGGAAGGCAGTGGTAGGGAGAAATTGAGGTGTGTGTATGCGCTTGCTCGCCCCTGCGCGTATGTGCACTGTACACACTCACATTGGACGCCACGCTGATTTTATGTGATTTTCTGTTTTCTATCCAGTTTCTAAACGCTTGAGAATTTTCCATTGAGTATTTTTATACATTCTTGACATCATTGGCTTTGATCTGACATGTTTTTTTTCTCGATTAATGCCAAAATAAATAAGTTATCGATTTTACAAAAATGGTACTTTTTATTTATGAACGATATGGGAAATAAATGTTTCAGCTTGGAAAGATACATTTTTTGAATTTTAAGAGTAGTTCGGTTGATATAGTTGAAACCGTTCAAGAGCTGGATAGCTAACGGAGTTAGCACTTTAAAGCGCCATAGCTCGCTTATTAGACCACTTACAAATTTCAGGTGGCACTTTTTCTCACTCTTATAATGATCTTAACAAGTATGTTTAAAAATATTATCCAATTTGAATAAAAAAAAATTTCGACCGAACAGCCTTAAGTGACTAGGTACAAAATTTGAATGTTTGCTGTTTGGAATCAATTGTCAATTATTTATGTGTATTGAAATCATCTGCTTTACATTATTAGTTATTATTTTCTTTAATACTGTCAATTCATTTTATACTGACAATTATAATACAAACCTTTTCAAGTCATACTGGTACTGCTATTTTGCTGGTGAGACTTGACAGCTTGATAGCTGACAGCTATCATTTGGAAACAAAGATATCCAAATCCAAATTTCTTGACCATGGACCAGGCCATTCCTGGATAGATCATGTCATCAAAATAAAACAATGGTCAGACAGACCATACACTGAAACTTGATCTCAATGGCAGTATCACAGGTCACAAGTATCTTCATCAAAAAAATCGTGGATGCAGTATAAACTTCTATCTAGCAGCCACCTAGACACTGACGACCTGAAGACATTCACTGGGCGTGATCTCACTGACTCCGGTAAGTGGTTGTACATCTTTAGCGCCAACACAGGAAAACAGTCCCTCACCTTGGACAAATGACAGCATGGCATGTTCAAATTTGTCCTTCTCCGGGTGTTATAGGAGTGCACCTGCTCTCTCCACTGAATTGATGATAAATTGCACCTCACATATAGCAATGAAGCCAGGATGTAATGTCCACAGACTGTGTGAATGCCCAATCTGCGGAAAATGGGCTGGCAATGTGCATCATACTTACTGTATGTAATGATACGGAGTGCTTTCTTCTGGAGCAGTAGAATATCACTTGCATGAATATCACTTCAGATACCATACAGAACTAGACTGCCAAAAACTGCATGGTATAACATTAGCAGGTGCTCAATTTTCAGCTGCCCTCTCAATTTACTGAATAGATATATGACTCTTGACAACTTCTTGCACACTCCCAGAATATGTTGCTCCCATGTTAGTTTTGAGTCAATGCAGAATCCAAGAAATGTAACAGGCATTTGAATAATACTGCTACTGCTGCTGAGAGTACACATTACTTCCTGGGTCTTTCCTTCATTGAGAAGCAGTTTATTTGCCAAAAACCAGTCCCTGGCCTCCAAGAAGAGTTGCTGTGCTCTTGTCCCTGCTTCCTGGGGTCCACTATCCTTACCAACAATTGTGGTATCATCTGCAAACAGCAGGCTGGAATTCTGCAATTTCAAATCATTAATCATGATAAGGAAAAGCAAAGGCCCAAGGACCGAGCCCTGCTGCACACCATGAGGCACACGCTGCTCCTTTGAAATAGCACCCATTAGTGATACCACCTGTTTACAGTCCAGCAAGTAATCAGCCACCATACTCCACGCTCTGCCCTTAAAGCCATACCTGGAGAGCTTCTTCATCAGGATACTGTGGGACACACAATCAAAAGCCTTAGTGAAATCACACAACACTAGGCTGACTGAACACTGCTCCTCAAAAGCCTTATGGATGCTGTCAATTAGAGAAAGTACAGCTGTGGTGGTTGACTTCCCTTTTCTGAAACCATGCTGCATGTCCCCCAACAGGCCATTTTTCTCCAGGTGATCACTCATCTGCAACATCATGGCTGTCTTAATGATTTTACCAATGGTAGGCACAATGGATACAGGTCTGTAGCTTCCTAATACCTCCAGATCCCCTTTCTTGAAAACTGGTACTGTCTTTGAGATTTTAAGACAATCAGGGAAAACTCCATTTGGAAGACAGGAGTTGACTAACTGCAACCAACTGATAGACATGGACCAATCAGAGCGTGGGCTGGTGACGCATGCGCAGAACTAAAATGTCGTCGTCGTTGTCGTCAATGGGTGAATTGACCTTTTTGAGTTGTATGATGCCTAGCCATGACGTCACACTTTGTCCTGGCTTTGTTTATGGATGGCCACGGCCCAGCTATGAAATTCGAAATAATTGGAATCAAGATTTGCGGTTATGTACCACTAATATCATAAGCATGCCAATATTTAGCTAATTTATTACTGTTAATTTATCATTGTTACATATTATTTGTGTTCCGTTGTAATTATTTTTGATAGCGCATTCATATCATATCAGTACATTTTCATGTTGAGCGCTCAGAGAGTCGGCGAGTTTTGACATGTTGACCACTGTTATCAGATCGGCGCTTCGAAGACAAATTCCGAATGGAATATATTCATGTAATCGTTGTATAAATAGGAGTTCAGTAAGTATAATATTTAATTTCTCCCACAAGGTATCAACGTAAGTTAGTCTACAACAGATATAATATTTCATAATATCATAATATTTCATAATATTATCATAATATTTGCTTTTTGAGTACATCTCTGGGCTTATGTTTATGCTTAGGCTATATTTAAGCTCATCCTAAGTTATGTAAGATTTATTGTGGATAATGGATCCTTATCTTATTAGTTATTATGCTAGAGACATTTGAAAATATGCAATTTTTAATTTGGTGTAAGTATAGTTTACTGACCCACCCACCATAGTTAACATAATAATGATATCATGATTATTAATCTTAATGAATGCGTTCTTATATCAGGCTGATCAATTATTGAAAATAATTATGTCCGTGTGGCTTTTTTATCGGTGGGGAGACCCTTAACAACTTGGGTAGGTTTCTCGTCGCCTTATTTTTCTGTCGGTCACCCATCCATTAGCAATGTTGAGTGTTCGCGACTTATCCTCATGATCATTCAGCAACCGCTCTCACCGAGCGACCAAACACATCGACAGTTTAATTTAGGCCTAATATGTGTGTTAGAATTTTTTGTCTCTTCTGCTGTTCTGCCTCCCATAATATTCATAATATTAATGGTAAGAAAACCTATTGTTTCTACTAAGTTCTAAATATAAATATTAGAAAAAGGATAGCCTATTACAAAAAAATTTCTTCGCCATTAACTTAGCGTAGCCACGGTTCTCTCCAAGGGTGGATAAGCCCAGGGCCTTTTTTACCGGGCCTGGGCCCTGGGTGCTATTTTAGGGGGAGTCGAAGCATTCTATTATCTTAGAGAATTATAATTATTTAATTATTCTAATTTTGACAATTTTCTCAGATTTTTCTGCTTGAGTTGGTCGTAAATTTTACTTTCTATAATTTATTGTAAAAAAAATTCTAGTGATGCTGCACCAAAATTGACTTTAGTGTTAGTACACAACGAAATGCATTGTGTGTTACCATGACGTATTGTAAAAAGAACATTACCGTTACAAGATAATAATAATTATTAATAATAATAATTATTATAATATTGACCTCTATTTCTTCTTGAATTTACGTATAAGTGGTTTATCAAAATATAATAGCACTGTAGTTATAAATCCGGGGAAAAAGGGGGCCCGCTTGAGCCATTTTTACCGGGGCCCGCCAAAGCTGGCTACGGCCCTGGATAAGCCTCAAGGGTTTGGAGATTAGCTCAATAAAAAAGTGGATGGATCTTTCTTCTTTGAGTAGGTACTAGTGAGAAGCCCATTTGAATTGCAATTTTAAACTGAAGAATAATTCATTTCTCAATTTTTTTAATCAATACCTAGTTTGAATCTCATTAAACTTAAATCCTTATTTAATCAAATTTAACATACACATACACACTCACAGACTTCTTGTCTTATACTATAATTAGTTATAAGACAAGAATGTTCGTCGGGTCTATCTGATTGGTTTACGGAATAACAACTGTAATATTGGATTTAGATGTTATTTCATCTCAACTTGTTTAGTAGGCCTATACTTTTTGATGATTAAAAATTCACATTTGATGCAAGACCAAGACCGTGTATGGCTGGTAACTTTGTGTTCAATTTTCAGGCTCATCTTACGAAAGCGGAAGAAGAAATATTCGATGTGCTCTATCCAGAAAAACAGAAACATGTACCTTTCAATGCTGAGGAATTCAAAAAGGACTTGGTTTTTGCAAAAAAATCCAATATCAAAACACCGAAAACAAAACGCAATGGGGTGAGTAGACAATAGCCTACTGTTTTCTTTATTTCTAATTCTATATCCGATCCGACGCCAGCCATTCGTTCATGCGCCCAATGCTGCCAACGCACGCGCAGGACGAATGGCTGGCGCCGGATCGGAGCCGCGTCGGATGTGTGAGTGAATAGACCTTAAAGAACATTTTATAATTGTGTTAAAGTGGTCCACATAAAAATAAACTCTTTTTCAATTTTGTTGTCGTTATGTTGAGGAGATACAGCAACGGGTACGTTCCGTACCTATTGTCATTTGTTGCAAATTGAAAAAGGTTTCAATATCTTGTATTGAAAAATCTCTGTTCTCTTTGAAAAATTATTCGGCCAGCCGTGAACAATTCATAGGGAATTGAATCCAATGAAATGTTTATAATGGCTGGGTTTCACGATTCCAGTAGACGTTCAGGTTACTGGAGGCAGGTGGATCATATGATTGTCTACTCTATACAAACAAGTTGTCCAATTATCTATTGTTATATTCTACTGAAGTATTGATTGTGTATTTAATTGTTTTATTATGAATTCATCCACAAACTTACAGATGTTTTAAAAGTATGATTCTACATTAGAATAAATTCCAGTGTTTCTTCACAAATTGGAGGAAATTACATACCGCGATGAAGATTACATTGCGTATATTTAGAAATAAATTTATAAATTCAAGTAGGCTGAATTAACAATTATACGCACTTGGATTACTGAACGTTAAATTGAAAAGTTCAACGAATATGCTCTGGAATCAACTCAAACATTGCACCATTTCTTATTTCAGGTGCCCATAATAAAATGCAAACGTCCAGAATTCAATCATTACCGAGGTGATAATTATGCAAAATTTGAAGTTGTACCTTTAGCGTCGAATGGATGGAACCGTAGCAAGGCAAAGGGGGATTACTTCACTATAGATGCTTGTCCTGAGGTAATTCTTGTCCTAAGATCCTTTATCCTGTGGGGGAGTAGCCCCTTTCATGAATATTCGAGAGCTTATCTGTATCACAATTGATTGATGTTTTGATATTTTCTCTTTTAGATTCAAAGGGGACACTTGCTGACCTATTGATGCATAATATTATTTTTATCATTAAATTTTATCGTATAGCTTTTATTGTTGGGGAAACTTACAGGTAGTTCTACCTCGCCGTATAACCCAATTTTCCCAATCTGTTCCTAATTTCAATCAGGAACTCAATTTTTAATTTCTTCCATTTTTGGCGAACTAAACCAGTGATAATGTTGTTCGGTTTTTATTATCACTTTTAACTTTAAAGAAAGGTATTTTTGATTGAGGTGTAATGTATGCTTAATCAATTTTCCATGTCAATAGTGTTTATAATTTCTCCCTATTACTACATTAGTTGAAAATTACCCTAATGCTTTTGTTCTACTTTTGATCATGTTTAATCTTCACGATAGCCTATTCTAGTTATTTTTAGTTATTTTCTCTATTTTTAATGATTGTTACATAGCTTCGATATACCGTATTTATTATTTGGTGATGGGACCTTCATTATTTTCTTATTGATTGGAAATATTATATTGGAGAATAAATTGGAGTAATGATGAAAATGAATTTTCAGTTACAAAATCATATTTATGTTGCCCCTACACGATTTTTAATGAGTTTACCCAACCACTGTTCTCAATAATTCTATTGTGAACATAATTTTTAGATATATTTTTTGAAATTATATGGCGATCAAATGCCACAAAGTTATCAAATGTTGCTCAAATCAACTTGAATCTATCTTATTTCTTATCGTAACTAAAAATAATCATACTACAAATTTACCAATTCAATTGAATTGAACGTTGCATTCCAGAAAGAAGCAAGAGAAGCTCTATTTTGGTACGACAATAAGGCTGGGTTTGCTGATCTTGGACTGAGCCAGGAAATTGTAGATGTTTTGGAGAAAAATGAGATCAAAAAACCAACCAAGATTCAGGTGAGTTGAGCAAAACTGCATATATAATTTTGTTCATAAATTATAACATCATTTATTTTAAAATTATTCCAACCAATATAAGATACTCAATATAAAAAAGGGGTTTTAGTTTATGTTTGTCTGTTAGTTTTGTTTTGAAAGGGATTTTGTTTTGATAGTAAAATCCTTTGTTCAATTATTTCTTTGTATGAATTTCTTGATATGTTTTTTCATTTAATGAATTTTTATTTGCATGTGATTGAATCGGTTATAGTTTCTTTTTTCTGTAGGTATTGCATCTTATAATGATCTCTTAATTGTGTCAAGGAAGCGAATAGTGAGAGTGTTCCCGTATTTTTCATATAATGAATTGTTAGTTACATGTGATTGAATTAATTATTGGCATTTTATTTTTGTAGGTACTGTATTGCATTTTAAAATGATCTCTTAAATTGGGTCTAGAAAGCGAATCGTGGGCGTTTTCTCGTATTTTTCATGTAATGAATTGTTGTTTACATGTGATTGAATTGATGAAGTTGTTGTAGTTTCTTTTTCATTTATGTATTGCATTTTATAATGATCTCTTAGTAATTGTGTCAAGGAGTGGGATGTGTGGGAGTGTTCCCGCAAGCTAACATGTTAATATAAATAAATATTAATGAACGAATAAATTATTTGCTCGACTACAGGTAGATGCCATCCCAGTACTAATGGCCGGTCGGTGCAGTGTTATGGCTGCGGAAACGGGGTGTGGTAAAACGCTAGCATTTCTACTGCCAATGCTCGAGAAAATCCGCATGTTGAAACGCAGAAGCGACAATCGACCGCCCAATCACCCCCTCGGACTCATTATTACTCCCGGCAGGGAGCTCGCTCACCAAATTCATGTAAGTTTTTTCTTATTAATGGCCCGACAGGGTCTCAGGCTCTACTCACACTTGGATACCCAAATCACGGATATTAATAACAAACATGTGCTTTTAAATGAAGACGTTCAGACAATACGGTTGCAGGATCGTCTGAGCGTCATCATTTGAAAACACATGTTTGTTATCCGAGACGCTGAGTAGCCGCGATTTGAGTATCCAAGTGTGAGTAGAGTTGTATTGTGATCGTACTCCTATCCGTTCAACTGTCTATCCGTTTGCACGATTTCTAACGAACGGATAGTACACTTTTGAAATTTTGAATATAATATCTTCATAGATCAAGTAAGAAGGCTACTGATTTTGAAAATTGGGGGTTGAATTAATAAGCAAATATAGGTATTCTAACCTCAAAATGTGCTATGCATGCTGCAGAGCAAACAAACCGGGGCTCGAATCCTAGTCACGGAAACTTTTTTTGCAACTGTTTTCGATATTTTCAACTAATTATCCTTGTCGGGGACTGTAATTTTGTTTTTTTAGTAATGTTAATAAAACGTTTTCCAAAATAATATTTGATATTAACTGCGAATAGAAGCAATTTATTATAAGCAACACTACCATTTGGGGTCCTTGGATACTTCGTTGAATCGGTTCATTTACTCTTTATTGTTAATATACTCTTTTCATTCAATCTTCCTTATTATGCTTCTACTTCGGCCACACCATGTATTTTAAGTTTTTTGAGGGTCATGCCCACTAGCCCACATAAGCTCTAGGCTTATGCATCGGTAATGAGAGAGGGTGATGATGAAAAGATTTAGGGACCGACGGCCTTTTTAGGGAAAGACTGGATTTGAAACGTAATTTTTTCGCTCTCTTATTTGAATTTCAAAATTGATATTCACAATTAATTGATGAGAGAGATTATTAGAGAATATTGAAGATGAAAATTCGTTGATATGTATAAGTTAACTTTTTCATTTTCTCTCTCGTTTTTCTCTTGTGTTTGAATGGTTGAATTTTTTTATAGGAAATAGCAACAATACTTGGCAAAGATCTCGACATTGAATCGAAATTACTGATGGGCGGTCATACGAAACGAAAAATGCTGAATCCGGAATTTGAGTTCTTCGATCTGCTCATTGGAACCATTGGTGCCATCAGTAAACTCACTTCCAGTGGTAAGTTGTGCTGTGTTAATCTTATTTATGCATGATTTGAGTTGAATCATTACTTGATACAACTCGAATATTCTTAGAAAAATATTTGAGTTTGAATATTTTTATAGAAATTATTTATAAAAATTATTATAACCATTTATAAAAATATTTATAGAATATTTATTCATTCTAAAATGAATCCGGAATATTTATTCATAGAATATTTATTAATTCTATAAATATTCTTAAATTGGTATTCATTGAATCAATAGGTATATTGAGTAACTTGATTTAAATATATTTAATCCGTGACTTCAATTGAAACAAATGTTTTTGAGGAATTGTAATTGAGTTTAGTAGCCTACTAAAATGATTTAGCTTTGAATAAATTGAGTTTGTTTTGCTCAAATTAGATTCAGTTTAGGCTACTTAATCACGTGAATACAAAATTTACACTAACTCAAAATTAAAATTTACAATTCACAGGAGTTTAACTTATACATTTTTTTAATGTAGGAAAGTGATTCTGAGCACATCAACTTGGAATGAGTGATTACTCACAATGGAACAATTAAAAATGAAAAAATCAACTCCAATAATGAAGAACTTAGGCTATACTGTAATAATATTATTCATAGCATCAATCGTAGTCGAGAGGTCATGAATCAGAAGTTTTTAAACTTAGCTAAATTATCAAATTATTTCTTAACACTCACATTTTAATAATTCAACTAAATTTAATGTCTGTTATTTTCTATTGAATCAACTTATATTTGGTGCTCTTACATTGACAGCTATAATTGGCGATTTTTTTTCAAAGAAATTGAAACAAATGAAAGATGCTTTCTCCATGAACTTTTCTACTTCTATAATAATTCCTCTCATATTAATTACTGTACTATTTAATTACTAGAGTTATTCCTATATTCTTCATTCTTTCCTTAGTAGACATCAACAACCGACTGTCTCTCTTGTTATAAATTTTTCCGATATTCTCTGTAAATTTTCAAGATCTAACGTATATTTTCAGGTATCTTCAACGTATCAGCAGTACAGCACGTTGTTCTTGATGAAGCCGACACCCTACTGGATGATAGCTTTAGCGATTATCTGTTGAACTTTTTGAGAAAAATTCCGGTGAGTAAACGTCACTTATATTCAATTTTAGCGAGAATGACTTTTATTGATTGTATGAATAATACGAATCGTGATATAGCTTCGCACCAGGTACACGAGGGGGGGGACACTTCGGGCTGATGGAGCCTACATCTGTATGAATAATAAGATACTTCAAGATTCAATATTTTATAGCTATCTATTGTTTTTAATTTGCGAATTGACTAGACTGTTTCATTTTTGCGAAAGTAACTTTCTGTATTGCAACCATTTATTGCACAGCCCATCGTACAGTAAGGTTGGGTTGCACCAGTACCAATTCTATAAACAGACCACAACCCTCAAACAAAATGACTGACCCATCCTCCATCTCAACCACTGAGCTAAATTATCCATCGTGTTAATGTGCAGACGATAAAAATTTGGACTCGAAACAGCTAATTTGTATCGTCTGCACTTCAACACGAGACCTACCATGCTGAGATAGAAAATGGGTCGACCATTCTGCTTGAGGGTCAGGGTCTATTCATTGAGTTGGTATAGATGGGACAAAATTTCTTCAATTTATTGAATCATGTACTAATAACTCGATATTTCAAGTCATGCTAGTTTAGGCTCGATATATTTTATAGATCTTACTGTTCCTATTAATTATTGGTGATTGTTAATCGTTGCTTGTTTTCGATTTGTAATTTTAAAATGTAGTAACATTTCTATTTCAGTTTGGCGATAGAGCTGGAAACAGTTTTCATCCTTCCACTAGTCAAATCACACTTGTCAGTGCCACTATGCCTAGAAGAATACCTCCAGCTCTTCTCCATCTTGTTCCCGTAAGTATAATGACAATCTAAATTCTTTCGACTTCAAAATATGTTACAAAATTTCGAAACTTATTTATTGTAAAGCGTGATTCATCCTGATTGTGAACTTATTCACTTTACTTCAAATTTTGGAAGCTCATAATTCTCAATTCAATAAATTTTTATTGAATATTAATGACACTGTAGGGTCCTTCTAATCCTTCATTTTTTTCAGCAAGTGCCATTTAAAACAAGGTTATTTTTTTATTATTTTCGTCTTGAACTAACAAGGAATAGGAATTAGTGTTTCTTGTATTAATTTATTGCATTCCGGGAGAGAATTTGCTTGGTCAACTTCCTTCTTACCATTGAAAAGAAGTTTGAGCCCAGTTCAACTTTCCTAGAATAGCCTACTTCAATTTTCATTTACTGGCGCAATTTATCTGGTATCAAATGAATTTTCTGATTTCTTAATTTCTAGATATTTCTTATTACAATTGACTAAAATTTCTTAGTATTTAATTGTGTTTGTTTTTCAGTCAAGCATGTTTCATCACATTGAAGGTGATAAACTGCATCATGTATTAAGTCATGTGCCGCAACATTTTCATCGCATGATTCTATCCGAACGCCCGGCAAAACTCTTATCTACGGTGAAAGAAAGTTTACGCAAGAAAAAACCTGTCATGATTTTCAGGTAATTCAAAATTCTTTGACGTTTAGTTTGTGCATCATTCCCTATGTCCACACTTGGTCGATTTTTTGTGCTGCACAGCATGCGGCCAATGCTTGAGCAGCATGCTTGAGTCGCAGTCGCACACAAAATCGACCAAGTATGGACGTAGGGATTATGCTCCAATTGTTTACTCGGTATTTTCTCTGTTGGTAATTTCATTGAAGATCGTGTCGTTAAAATGACGTTTTGTGTTTAATAGAAATACGTTTCCACAAAAGTAATTTATTGTGATTTGAAGTAATTTAAACCATTCTTATTCTTAATATTGAGTCTTCTGAGACTTGGGTAATTGAGATTCTCAATGCTTATGAGTAGGATACTTTTTATGCTCTAAAATGTTTTATGTTATGCTCAAATTTTATGCTCTCCCTTGATTAGGGTTTGGTTCACGAGTGCTTCAGTTTGTTGTCATCGACAAGTTAGTGTTAAAATCATTGTTTTGTATGTGTTGTCCATCTCAAGTAGCAACTAATGAGTTTTTCGTACTTACTGGTTTTTCCTATTCTTTTTTCCAGTAACAAAACACCGACGTGTGATTGGTGTTCGATGTTTTTGAATGAGAATGGCGTGAAGTGTGTCAATCTGAATGGCAACATGCCGTACGAAGTGAGACTGGGCAAATTTGAGGAGTTCCAGTGCGGTGAATACGATGTGATATCGTCTACTGATATTGGATCTCGTGGCCTCGATACTGTTAGGGTGAGTTGCTTACTGTGTAAGTTCCGACACAATCATTAAAAAAAATGGTTTACAAGTTCTTAGCTAATAATAAAGCTACTAACGTCTTTAAATAACTGTTGATTGCAGGTTCAAACTGACTTCCAAGTTCTTGACAGAACTTCAAAATAATAAAATGATTACATGGTTGCTGTGTAAAGTAGAAGAATCTAGCGTAAAAAATCTCAATCTGAATTTCAGAAATAACTTTAAATTGCTTGTTCAAAACTGCCTTTCAAGTTTTCTACCTACAGAATTCAAAAACAATATTATAAATTAATCAGGCCACACGATGACTGTGTAAAATAGTCTTGTGTCTCAAGCTACTAAAAATTTTTATAAATAACAGTGAATTGCTGGTCTAAAACTGAAATGTAAAATCTGAATTTGTATTTTCAAGAATTGAATAGTCCCACTGCTTTTGGGGAGAGAGATTAACTAGAAAAAAGATTTGGATTTAATTAATTTAGAAAATTTAATTAATCAATTTAATTCAGAAAAAATTGAAATAAAAATTAATAATTACACGATTACTTAATAATACTCCCTATACTAGACTCACCTTTCTTTTGACGCAAACCGCATCTCAATTGGCCCAATCCAATGTTAACAGTTTCTGCCATGGGTTTTGAGAAACTCTTTTCATATAATAAGGATACCAAGTTAATTATTTGATTTTCCTCTTGAATATATAGGCTAAATACTGTAATATGTAATATTTTATACTGTATAGTAAAATATACACTGCTATTCAAATTTATCTACCAAGCTTCTCCTATGCTTTCTCTATGATAATACTTAGTCAAATGCACTTATTTAATGTTGTTTTCTAATGAACTGTAAATTTTGCAGGTGAAGCATGTTATCAATTACGACTTTCCCCACTATATGGCCGACTACATTCATAGATGTGGCAGGACGGGTCGGCTTGGAGAGGAAGGCTGCATGGTCACAAATTTCGTCACGGCTGCTGAAGAAATTGAAGTTGTCAAGCAAATTGAGGTAAGTTATAGTCCAGACATTTAGTAAATAAGTCGAATGTAGTTTGCAAATAAAATCTATTGAGAGTTGAAACTATTTCGTTGGATCCTGAAGTTTGTTGAAATTTGTTGAAGAATTGAATATATCAGCTTCTAAATGTCGTAAAAAATTGAAGCTGTGAATGTCTTGATCTATACGAATTGCGAAGTTAACACTATCAACTTATCACTGAAATAAACGTAATTAATAGACTTCATGCCGTTATTTCAGTAATAAAATGATAGTAAAAATTGATGTTTAAGATTCTACAATCCAATTTCAGACTGTTGTACATTTTGCTTGAAGCTCTAGCTAAACAAATGATCAAATACAAAGTTTCAAAACTGTTTACTAAAAGATTGCAATTATTATCCAGGAAGAGTTAAGTCCAATTATTATCAAAAGTTCCAAATCTTTGTTCGCAATGACTAGTTAGATACTGAGAAATATTTAAATATTTAGAGAAAATTAAATATTTTATCCATTTGATGCAAGGTACTGTACCTTCAGGTTTGCATTACGCAGCGACCACATAAAACAAATTGTATTATGTGGTCGCTGGCATTACGTCTCAGCTTGCGTTTCTTATGGAATAGAGATGTTTTATGCTGTAAAAGACTGATTAAATTCATTCTATTTTTGAATTTGTAATCAAATATTTTCTAAATGTGGTTCTTGTTACTTCTCGAAATTTTTAAAACAATATCAGTGTTTTGATCCAGATCTTGAATGAATATTAATGAGTTTCAATGTAGGAAAACAACTTTTTACTGGCGACAATGGAGGAACAGTTTGTAATTAACAATCATCGAGATGGTGATGATGACATGTATTTCACCTGTATATTTTCTACTTGTATAAATACTCTGCGCTAAATATCTACGCTTGATCCTTTTAATTTCCTATTTTTTGTTTTTCAGATGGCTGTACGAAAATACACATCACTCCCAGATGTTACGGGCAATATTAGTAGATTAATATCGAAAAAGCATATGCGTGATGAAGAGTTCTGAATAAATCTTTATTAGTTAAACAAAAATTGGAGATGGTTACTCTTACATTTCCACCAATTGAAAAACTATAAAATGGTCAATATAATGCCTCCCAACATTACAATCATGATAATAATGGTCGTCATTCTGAAACTTATGCATGCTCTCAACAATATATCATCATTCTTCCCATTACCCACGCACAAGCCTAGAGCTTATGTGGGCATCACCCTTAGCAAAAAAGTATCTTAACTCATTATACATTATCAAGAACGCATCGTAACGAACGGTCTGGACAAGTTCGATCACGAGCCGATTGCTGAAACGTCGATATTTGAAGCTCTTATCAGACTGAAGATTTGAAGATTTTGAAATTTAAAATGAAAATTTTGCCTAGATGGTGAGTGTTAATCGTTGTGTAATATGAATTTCTTATAATTCCGTTGGTTTCGTAGTTGTTTCGTAGATATATTAGATTTTGAATTATACTACTGTAGATGGTTGATATTAGGGGTATTCACGATATTGTAGTTAGCCGGCTAAGTCGAGCTATTCGCTAACTCCTTCTATTTGCCAAGTCAATGTTAACTCAATGCTATAGTAGTACATTTGAAAAAAATAGCAGACGAGGTAGTAGATAGCGCAGGTTTGAGTCCGCTAACTCTAGCTATCTCTGTTAAAACGGCGTCCATCTTTATTCTAAACTTAATTTTTGGTAAAAGTGAGGTTATAATCAGGAGTTGCACTAGTGCAAGTGCAGTTAGAGCGCTAGTGCAGTTAACTTATAGCAGATGGTTTTTAGATGGGGTGCTCCCAATCCCAAGTTAGCAAATAACAGTTTAGCTAGTTAAAACAACATCGTGAATACCCCTACTAGATGACAATATTTCAATACCAAAAACAATACTGGTTACCTATGATTACTATTTACTTTCATTTGTTCAGGCTGAATACCTTTGATTCGCTTCGACAATGGAAAAATTCATCTATTTCTTTTAGGAATAATTTAATAAATACATCTATCAGTTTAGAATAGGCTAGGTATATACGATTTCGTCTTCAAAAGGTATATAAAGCCTGTGTCACAACAGGTTACTTAATAGCCGCTACTCCAACGCTGTAAGTGAAATAGCTGTTGTTTTTAGCTGCTACAAGAAGCTACGCCTATGTCACACTTGTTAGGTGGCATAGTAGCAGCTATCTCACTAGCAGATAGTAGTCTGGTGTTACATAAGCTTAAGTGGTCATCTAGTAAATCAAACACAAAAATATAATCAGATTCATTTGACGCTTGGAATTAGATAGATAGATCTATCTATCGTAGTGTACGATGGCAAACAAATAATATCTATCTAATGCCAAGCGTCAAATTAAATGAATCTGATATTAAGTATAATATTGAGTAAAACAATAATTAGATGGTATAGTTGCGATCACAAAATAAGGCGCCTGAAAGATTTTGTACTGTTGTCAGATATGGAAACGCTAAAGCGACGAATGATCAGAAATAGTTCGCTCTCCAGCACAAAGTGACAACGTTGAGTTTCCAGTGTTGCCTACAAAAAGCGTCGGAGTGGCTTTCACTGCATAATTTGAGTAGTCAGTTGGCAAGACTTGACAACAGCGTAAAATCTCTCACCTGCCTTATCTCGTGATCGCGACTATAGAAACACCTATTCTCTGCGGAGAGGAGAGATTGCCTAAAACACTATTCACGATAGTATTTGTGTTGGTGAAACATGTATTAGTATAGTGCTTTTCATCCTTGAAGACATCTGGCCAACTTGGTGCGTTATCCAATTGGAATGCCCGGCAATGTTGTCATATTGTGTGCTGTCCAATCATCTGGCACACATGCGTATTAGGCTAGGCGTACACCGGTTAGTCAAGACAAGACAAGACAAAATTAGTCACGTTTAGTCACAGTAATTCACATAGCTGCTTATGAAGCAGCACACACCGATTAGTCATTGCATCAGTGTGTGCTGCTTCATAAGAAACTATGTGAATTACTGTGACTAAACGTGACTAACCTTGTCTTGTCTTGTCTTGACTAACCGGTGTACGCCTAGCCTTAAACAGAAATTTCAGTCTGATATCATGACTCGGTGTGTTAACTTGGATGATTTACAAGTAGAGCAGATGATCAGAAATTAAACATCTGTTCATCACTATTATAGAAGTGTGCATATTGGCAACGCTGCAGGCATGAGATTTGCTAGCTCAGGAAGTGGTAGGAGACAGTTTCTGCGTTCAAATGTCTTCAAGGACGAAAAGCACTATAATATAAAGTGCCACAGGATTTCATCAGCTTCCCACCAGTCTTTACCATCATCTCTGGTAAGAATCAGCTGATGAGTTGAAAAGATCAGCTGACAGCTCCCCGTGTCAACAGGTGTCCTACAAGCAAACTTCAATCTCAATTTTTCTCAATGAACCTATATGACCCTATTCACATTACAGCAAATCTCCGGGACAATATGTTGCGGCGCACCTATTTTGTCTTCATGCTTTAGAATGGGAAAAGTTTTGCAACTTGTCCTAGCAATTTGTTGTAATGTGAATAGGGGCTTGAAGCTGAATCTATATAAAAATGAAAATCTAGTTCCATTGATATTCAAGTTTAATCTCATAATATTAGTAGTCAATAATCTCATTGCGTCAATTTACATTGAACACTATTATTGATTTTGTGCTTGAACAATAATACATAAATGCCTAATATTTAAATTTCTCCTTATTTCTAAAACTAGAACTATGACATACATAATACTCATTATTTTTATCTTAATAATATAGTCTTATAATATTCCATTAATGCTATGGTAACAGCTAATATAAAACATCGATTTTCAACATGGAATAGTAACAAATGTTACACGTTTTTTTAATAAGAAAAATTATAAATGCATTTCAATTGATTATAGAATACAGTAGAGTAGATAATGCAGTGCGTAAATTTATTGAAATTTAAAACACCATTTTTGAAAATTCTAAATTTGATTAATTATAAATAACTTATATTCTATTTTATACATTTTCAAAAAGATTTCTTAATTCTTTTTAGTTCATTCAAATTCTATACAAATGCACTTATATAATTATGTACTATTAAAATTATAGATAATAAGTTACTGTATAAGGGTACAGAATTCATAAATATGTTGTACATTACTATTGGTTTACCATTAAGTAAAAGTGTCATGAGATACATGTTCATAGATTATAAATTTCACATTATTGATAATTCGTATTTACAGAAATGAGTTCACAAATATTGCAATGATAGATGTTTAGTAATATATCATTTAGCGTTTGAATTTTCAATCTCTTGAAATATTACACGCATACGACAGATGAAATGAAAGTAATACTTTAAAGTAACTGTCTCAATCTGTAAGCATTTCAGATAAAGAATCCCAACAAGTTTTTCCCCAAATCATGATACTTAGCTATCCATTGAATATTTCATTAATTTTTCATGCTCTTTTTAATCCACAGAAAAAGAATAGCGAAGAAAGTGAATACAATGCGGTATCTGAAAATTTTATTGTGCAAAATTTGTCCAATAAATTTTATGGTGATTGTTTTGCATGACTCCTGAAGAAAATTTCAAATTAAGAAACTTGAACAACAGTCGGTAAGAATAATATTAAACCATTTTTTAAAATGGATTCAGATTAATTTTTCTAAAAAAGTACTTTTGTAGGCCTATTCTAGTACAGAGTACAGTACTGTAGTTTGATGTAGTATAATTGTTTAAGTTACCTGTTCTATAGTGATTTCATGAGTAGTCTCACTAATTTGATCAACTAGTTACTAATTACTGTATTTAGTAATTTATCCACGCCCCAAATGCCTTGGACATTCAAAAATGAATGAAATCAACAATTTTCTACACCCTACACTTTCTAAAGTCGTTATCAACCATTAACGTCTTCCCCAACCTACATTTCAGAATATGCTATTATATTTGTATATTTAAATAACAACTGCAATTCATCATAGTTATCTTGCAATAAAATTTTGTCGAGGTTTTCAAGCTTTTCAGATTATGATATTGAGTTGACACACTTCCAGACAACTGTCTACCAACGTTATGTGTTGGCAATAATAATATTTTTGAGACGTTTATTAGCTGAATTTCAGTTATTTAGTGTTTGAGTTCTTCTTCCGCGGTTATTTTTATCACAAGTGAATCACTCGTGTGAAAAATTGATATTAAATTACAATATACTCTATGGCGTATTGAATAACAAAAACTGTAGACACCAAAAATTTACAAGAAATTACGAATTTTCATCATACCGACTATTTTCAAGCTTGGGATAATTTCTAGGTTTGGGATTATTTTTAGGATTGGGACATTTTCAATCAATCGGCTCAGTTTGTCCATTGCTCAACGTAGTAAATTATTGAACTCTCTATTTAACCGTACCGTATATAATTTAAAAAATAAATTTTAACCTACAATTTAACATACGTACTTTTGATGGCATACATGTCCAAACAATATAAATTAAACAACTAGCTATCTTATAGTATTATAAAAATATAAAGCGACTAGATAGTAATAGTACTTTACTCGATTATCATTAGATGAAATCAAAATTAAAGTGGAAAAAAATCCAATATCAAATACATTTTGACATTCAAAAGCAAACTATTCCTGTATTTCAGTTCACGTTTGCTTGTTTAAATTAAAAATAAAACAATATTATCATTCATTTACTTCTTCTGTAAATGATAATAAATCATTAATAATATTTAGAAATATTAATTAAAATTTAATTCATTCATTCATAAAATTGAAAACAAACACCGGTGTAATAATTTCCCGAATAATTGTGTATTCTTGTACCCTTGGGTAGACAGATAGTATCGATTTAAAAATGTCAAAGCTTTCTATTCGCACACATGATGAATAAGCTACATTTTTACAATAATGATTTATGTTGATAGGAGTGATATAGATTCTTCTCACCAAATATTATTCAATAATGCATCAATGTTCACATCGTAATGTGTTTATAATTTGATGCAGTTGAACTTTACGTTCATTAAGTGTAGTATTAGAATATAATTTTAATATTCAGACTGCATATAATATGAGTTGATATTTTATATTAGATCATATCTTATATAGGTACTCGTAATACGAGTAGCCTATTGACAAATCTGCATAAAGCTGTAATCCTTTACATAAATAAGTACTTATTCTACTCATGAGTAGATCGGAGTAGTAAGTACTGTAGTAGTAGTAGTAGTATCGTAGACTAACTATACATTGTTGTCTATGGTAGTAGTAGTAGGCTAATTGAAATTTTTTTAAATACTGTATTTCTCATCAGACCTTCAGTAAAGTTTGATCCAAACTACTCAAATTTTTAATTTACTTCGAAGCAAATTCATTTTAATCATAACTACATAATTTATGTGATGTGAAACTCTCACACTCAAATCCAATATCTTATTTTCTCGTATGTAACGAGCACTCGTATTTCTAACGCGCACCTCGATTTTAAGATGGTAATTCCAGGGAAAAGGTGCGCTTTATACATAAGCACGCAAAAATACGTTATAATGATGGTATGTCATTTTCTCACATCAAATATTCAATGAAGTTCACATTTTAGTTCGTTTAACTGTACAAATTCTGATCGAAATAATTATCTTGTGTGATTTACATAACAATATAACATTGATTTGTGATAACTGCACAATGCACATTACAATGTAATATTATAATCCAATGTGATGGTAGGTATATTCCGAAACAATATCTTTTACCAACAGTCCATTCAGTTGTTATTGTTAAATTGTCCAACGATTAGATTTTTGAGAGGTATTACACCAAATCTAGATTGTGGACGTATGATAGTAACATATCATTTGATGCACTGTTTTAGTTACGTCATCAATACGGTGGTTGTATACGATGTCTGTTATGAACAGTCCAATCGATTATCGATCGATCAATTAATCGATTTGATTTTTTCAACTATAGATTGTTGTTTTACGTGTATCGTTGCCAAGATCGGAACTTTTCGGTTCGTTTGGGACACCGGCCGGAGCGACGCATGTAGACGCCAAAGTCACAGGTCGGCTGCAGGCATGTCTCCATTTCAATGCATCTGAAACAGAATTTTGACATTATTAAGTGTGAAAATTCACAGTGTGAAAAAGTGTTATCGAGTTGAAAATGGAGAAATTGTAGATTTCTTAACAAAATTGTTGATTTGTTTATAAATACTGTAGATTTTTCTTCAAAAATGCAAATTTATCTGCAAATCTGCAGCTTTGTCTGCAAAACTTCGTCGCTACCGATATCAAATTAAAAATAGTAGAAAAATTTCAATATGCAGATTTATTATAAAGATTTTGAGGTTTTGTCCTCCACGCAATCGGCCACTACTCTTTTACAAGAACTTTCAAAGGATCAGTACTTCTAAGGCTAGGCGTACACAGGTTAGTCAAGACAAGACAAGTCGAGATTAGTCACGTTTAGTCTCAGTAATTCACATACGGTAGATGCTTATGAATAGTTACTTATAGTTACTTCATAAGCAACTATGTGAATTACTGTGACTAAACGTGACTAATCTCGTCTTGTCTTGTCTTGACTAACCGGTGTACGCCTAGACTAACAGTACTAAGTTATTACTTTAAATATGACTTACGTACCGTTTACCATGGAACCTATAGTTTCTTTGTTTTGGAATCAAAGAAACTATAGTTGGAAACTTTATAGTTGGATTTGGAATCCTACTCGGTGGACTGTATTTTTAACCAAATTACAGAAATTCATAATGTAGAGGCTATTTGATAAAAAATTTCAACTTAATCAGATTAATTTGATCTTAGTCAGAGCAGGAGCGCCATTTCACCAAACTGTTGTGGGGGCAAACATCAGAGGGTTTGGAAAGGGGTCTGTGGGTTTACCCCCGGAAAAGTTTAGAAATATTACGTTTAAAATGTAAATTAAGGCTAGGCGTACACCGGTTAGTCAAGACAAGACAAGACGAGATTAGTCACGTTTAGTCACAGTAATTCACATAGTTGCTTAAGAAGCAGCACACACTGATGCAATGACTAATCGGTGTGTGTTGCTTCATAAGCAACTATGTGAAGTACTGTGACTAATCTTGTCTTGTATTGTCTCTTTAACCGGTACGCCCAGCCTAAGCTTCATTTTGTCTATCTAAGGTCTTAATACAATAATATTATTGAAACGCCTAGCCTCAAGCTCCATTTTGTCTATCTAAGGTCTTAATACAATAATATTATTGATATGCACGCTATTTCAAATTATTCGATCTTTGGGGGAGCCTAGGCCTCCTGGCGCCCCTGAGTCTGAGATTACGTTCTTTTGTATAAGATCAATTTTATCTGTACATTTCACCTCATCATATCAAGTAATTTTCCTCCCACGAAAAGTGCTAAACAGTTGAATACTCACAGCCTGTCGTTGTGACTGAAGTACTCGTTGCCCTTCTTGTATTTGATGCAATCGCGCTGCTTGTCGAAGCAGTCGCATGTACAGGATCCGTTCGCCAAATGCCTCACTGTGTACTCGCTCGGGCATCGACAACTGTCCAACAAAAACAATTATTGTTGAAAAAAATATTGATATTTGAAACCTGTCAGGATAAAATAATATATGAACTAATGTTGATCATTTAGTCTAATCATATTGAATGTTGAACAGGTATATGTTTGAAGTTTGTAGTTAGTACAAATTTTGTTTTTTCACTATTTTTTTATCTCAATGGTGAAACATATGGAATTGAAAACTTCACACAAATTTATGATTTAGACAAAGCTACAAAAAATTATGTCAATTTTTCAAATCCATAAACAAAATGGAGACTGTTGCATTTAAGCAGACTTTAGCCGCAACTCAAATCGTTGATAATACAAAATTTTACAACCTATCACTAAAGCTGCCATATCTCAGTCAATATTGGTCCAATCTCAACGAATAAGGTTTCAATCGATTTGTAATTAAATTTACTAAAAAACGTTATTCTTGTAAAATTTTCGTAATATCAACGGTTTCCGAGTTATTCAAGAAACAAAATTTTAAATGGCCGCCATTTTGTTTTATGGATTTGAAAAATTGTCATAATTTTTTGTAGCTTTGTCTAGTTGTCATAAATGTTGGTGCAAAGTTTCAATTCCATATGTTCCACCATTATTGAGATGAAAAATAATAAGTGAAAAAAACAAAATGGCAGCTGTGTCAGTAAGTAAGGACTTCTGGACAATTTAAATATGATATTTAGATATGGTTTTTACCCAGGAACAATGCCCTAGAGTATTGGTAGGGAGTTCTGAAACATTCTGTATAAAGTAGTTTTTGTATAGTATATTATCAAATACTGTACGAATTGACAAACTATTACCATACAATAAAGTATAGCCTATTCTCTGTTTAACTTGAGAGACAAAAAACTAGTAAAAAGGATAGAAGGAGTATTTCTCTTAGTTATCATTATTACATCTCTGTTCTAAGAGAACTGTAGGGAAGGAGTGATGGATGAAAATATGAACATAACTTTGGGAAAATGAAAAAATAATACAATTAGGGCCTTACATTTTCTCAGCAACATTTGTCCTGCTGAGATGTGTGTGGCGTTGATAAGTGGCGTCGCGAGGCATCTCTTCATTGCCAGCATCCTGGCACTCGCACTCCGTGTGGTTGTAGAATGTCAGTTTCTCAACTGAGTTCTCCTGTCGCCTGCTACGTCCCTGGTAATAGAATGTCACAGTCTGCAACAGATCAGAAACAAATTCAAATAACACGAATTTCAATGAGTCATTTCAATTGTTCATGATATAGCACGATCCATTTAACTTGTCAGAAATCAGCTGTTTTGGTAATAATTAAACAGTGACTTCCACACAATAACCAAAAGACTTGAAAGTCTTAAAGACCTTTAAAGTCTTTAAAAGATCTTTTTAAAGAAGACCTTTCAAAGAATAACTTTTTAAAATACCTTTTCAATAATCTGCGAGATTTAGCATTTGTAGGTTAAGTATTGTGATCATATGCTCGTCGATCATATGTTTTCTGACAAGTTAAAAGGATCCAGCTATACTTGAGCAATGAGAATTGAGAATTATCCCATGAAGATCCCATTTAATTACGATCGTTTTGATCAAGTTGTAGGAGTTGAACAAAAAACTATTTTCTTGTCGTACTGAGCCATAATTTTATATTGAGTCTAGCAGGTCACCCGTGATTTGCTTCTGGGTCTCAGAATCGAAAGCAATCAAGTTCTCTTGTAACATTTCCATAGAATAAGGATTGATAGCCAATGCCACCTATCGGCAATCTTGGCATTCAGCAGGCGAATATTGCTGGATGGTGATTGGCTGGAGGCGTGGCTAGTAGGGGCTGGGCGACGACCAATCGTATTGCGAGATGAATTTTGAGGTGGTCTGACTGTTTACTCCCACCTCTTCTCTGATTGGCTGGAATTTTAATGGCTGGCAAGCTTCAATGCTACGACTATATTTTACGAACGTTTAAAATTGATAGATTCAATTTAAATTTATCTTCTTGTTTAAATTTTTCAATTGAATTGAAAACATCTTTATTCATAATCATGTACAGATACATTGAGAAAAGTGTCAATATTCATATAAATGAACAAAACATGAAAAATAATAAAGAACAGGGTGAAGGTTTGAGCATAGACTAACCAAATTTTTTGGATTATCTCTGGCAACAGAGTATTTTGAAGGATAGAACAGGTATAATAAGGGTGGGTTTAATAAGGTATGTGGTTTTACTTTGAATGAGAAAATAAGTTCAACAGATTTCCAGATCTACTACCCACATCCTGTCTCAGTATACGACAAATTGCTTCAAACCTACACTATCCTCAACTTATAACAGCCCATCCCAGTCGGCCTTTAGTTTGTAACAATTGATCCCCATAGGCCTATCGATTGCTCTCATTGAATGAATCCTGGAAGCTTATTGTGTTTTCGAGAGTTGTCCTTATTGTTTGTTGGCCCACAAGTCAATCGAAATAGCTGCAACTTGATCGATTTATTGCTTTTAATTGGGATTGTATGTCAATGTTGTGACATTAATTGACAAGGCCTATATCCGCGCCTATGTTGGTAGTCTCTCTCTCCCACCCCTTCACTCTCACTCTCTCTCTCACACACACTCCACTTCTCTCTAGATAATAAATAACCAAAAGATTCAAAATCACTCTCTTTTTCTCTGTGTTCTACTTATCCTTGAAAAAATATTTATGTCAATGTTAATTTATGTTCGTGAGTAGAGCTATCAATAACCAGGGGTTTCTTCACAGCTTTTGATTTTGAAATGAATGAAATATTAAGAAGTAGGCCTAGCTTTAATGTTTCAGTGGAAATTTATTTTCCCAATTGTCCAAGAAAAGCGTCTAAAATTTGTAGAATTTTCATATTAGCCTGGGTCTGGATGCGTCTTCAATTATGCAATCAATCCTCTAAACTATAAATATACAATACGTTCAATATAAGGTTACCCTAATCTATATTTTATTGAATAAACACAAAAATCATTATTGAATTGTTTGAGATTGCTTATTGCTGCATAGTGCAGTAATGGATCTCGAGTTACCCGCCAATTTTATCCGAATAAAACTATCCGATTCTGGTTTCATAATGGATCATCATCAATCATCATGATGACACGCTAAAACCAAATAAAACTGAAAGTAGTGCAGAGTTTAACATAATTTGATTACACAATGAAATCAAGGGATAGAGAACGAATCAATGAGCATCCCTCAAAGAGAATAAAAATGGAAAGAGAATGTAAGTTCCTAAAAGCGTAACCGGAGAATGTGGCACTATTAGATCAGAGATCCGTTTGCCTTCCTATTATCAATGCAGGAGTGTGTGAGTAAATGCGTGATCTATTATAGTTAGTATTAGGGGCAGAGGTATTATAGTAGGCTTTGCCATACCGCCCCAAGTGATGCGGTCTTTTGGGGAAATTATGCGGCCACACGTTTAGTGGGATGCTAGCATTTGATAGGAATTTGTATTGTAGCGACCATCCTCAACACGGGAGATTCTACTTGCCTTGTGGGAATAGGATCACCTCTTATCTCAGCAAACGGCCAGAATCTAGGTTTAGTACAATATGACAGTATAATCAATTTTACAATTTATAATTGAACTACTTAAACCCATCATACGAACTACTTGAATTTCCATTCCACTTTGATTTTATCGAATTATCTAGCTAGAGATTGATCACGTTGAACACAACAGAATGAATCAGTTACAACGATTTGTGAAACAATAATCCTAGAGAGGCGATACTCTCTAGTCGATCTAATCTGTTCTCTGTCGATTCTAATCTGTTCTCTGTGCAATAATCTACAATATTATTTGAATATCCTAACTTCAATGGACGAGTAAAATCTACTTATAAAAAAATAATAAATTACAGTATGGGGTGGTATGATATGGATGAAAGCATAAACCATACTGCACGAAAGTCAGAGTAAATTTTCTAGTTTGTAACTAACAATGACATTATTTATGGAACTCATAATAGCAATATGACTGGATGGTAACCTCCATCTTCTTATATAGATTTATGATAAACATTGATGAGTAACATAACGATACAACTGTTCAATCCTTATTATGTAAAATATAGTCCAGGACCTGAGGAAAGGCCCGCATCTATAAATAACTATATTCACTCGTCTAATAGTTTTTGATCCCAATGTGATATGCACCATAATTTACATTGTATCTGACATTGATTGAATTAAAGAATCTCAAACGATGTCATGCTTAATTTGGATTACATTGCATGTTTATTGCTATTGATACAATAAATCAATTGAAGGTTGTAGGAGAGTCCAAACCACCAGTTGGTGAGGGGTTGAAAGGAGTAATTAGGTATTACTCGAATGGAAAGACGAGCTGTACTAATATAGTATTCACTCTACAGTATGTTACTGTACAGTGTACTGTAATTCAAATTTATCGCATTAGTAGTCAATTAACTCATTATGAAAATCCCCATTAAATACCGCTTCATATTCGTAGGAAATTTCATGAGACATCACAAATAACGATGAGATTTATGCTAACTTTAAAATCAAGAAAAAATGAACTATGAATGCTTCGAGTTTATGAAGCTTCATCTTCTATCTTGAATAATATAATTGTCTGTACAAAAGTTCCTCTCAGATAAAATACGATCCATTTAATGGAACCGTCTGTAGCCTTACTTGTAAACTATTGTGATATTATTGACTCAAGAATGTTTTTCTGTTCCACATCCAATTCAATAATTGAGATTTTTAAAATTATTTCTCTAGATTTATATTCAGAGAGTTCTTAAATTGAGAGTCAAAGAGTAGCAATTTGTTTGTAGGAAGTAACATTCGGGAATATTAATTTCGAGTACACTTACATTAATTATCTACTTAAAGTGGCTGGTGTACACTCTGTGAAGTACAGTATAGGTAGTATCATGGAAATCAAAATTTCCCATCCCGTGAAATCATAGGCACAGGGCTCTCTATGCTGCTAACCTACTAGCGAGGTTAGGGCTGCCTACTAGCGAGGTTAGGAAAAGATTGGGAACGGTGCATATGGAGAGCCTGTGCCTATGATTTCACAGGATGTGAAATTTTGATCACCTATTAGCATAGATAGACTAGGCAATTTATCTCTGGTAGTAGGCTAAAGCAGCCAGAAGCATGCCAAAGAGCAAAAAGAGAAGACGAGAATTGAGAAGCTAAAGAAGCCGAATAGGGAAAGAGAAAGATGAATGGATCTATTAGAAGTCGGCTGCTTCTTTTGGTTGCCAGGTGCAAGTTCAACATTAAACGGACAGATTAGACGAGAATGGGAGGCTGTTTGTGGTCTGAAGATCCAAAACCACACGTTGTGATATTGAGAACTCAATTTTCTTTCATTACCATCTTCACTCGCTGCGTTCTCTTCCTCTTTCCATTCGTGCCCTGTGGTCGTTTAAATCGTCGTGTCTCTCATTTCGTTCTCTCTTTGCTCCTCCCTTTCAACTTAGCATTCGCTTGTTCTTTTCTGTGGTATCGGTGCCTATTGGTCATAGTAGCCTAATATTTATTCTATATACCGATAGTTCTACGGTATTTGCATATCATTGAGATAGTTGAGTTGTCGGCAGTCAGGCTTTTCTGCAATGCCTTCAGGGGAACAGAACAGAAGTATTTGGCTTGATGTTTGTGGAGAGAGCCCCAAATTAGTTTCATAATACTTCTTGATATAGTACGATTGTGAATACGAATGTATTATTGGTAACCAAATTAGTTGTTTGTTGATGACTAGAGTAATATTGTACTTCAATTGATACTATTATTAATATGTCATATATCATTATATGTCAAAATATGTTCATCATACGTGTACAGTTTAACATTCGTTATATTCTTCTCTCATCATCACCCTTCTAATTGCCCACTTACAAACCTAGGACTTATGTGTGGGCAACAATCTCGAAGAAACCATAGCTTAAAATAGGATACATATGATCAAAATGAATATTTCATTCAAATATTCGATAATATTATTGTAATTAACAATACTTCATTCGAATAAATTTTTTTTTTTGTATTTGATCAACACCTTGGCGGGTAAGCAGTGTTGAAATGAGCAGTCCTATATTTGAGAACTTATTGAGAATATACATGTTTTTTCGAACATGAAATTCTTTTTTCAAATTCTATGATATGGAATATCTTGAAATTAAACATCTAACTTCAACCTACCCTCACACTAGAAATGCATAGCACTGCATGCTACGAGTGGAATGATATTTATGCTAAAGGAAATTTAAAAGTCGTCACTGAAGATTATTTTCTAACTGCTGATAATTGTAGGTCGATTGATAGAAATGCTGTTCTGTGTTTTGCTCCAGTTTTACGTTCAGAAGAAAGCTTTTCAATGAAAATGTTTGTTTCTTGAGAGAAAATGGTTATTGAAGCCAATGAGTTTCTTCATGTATTGCCTATATAATTATGTGATGTGAGGGCTAAATTCGATCGATCTTGGAACCTTTGGATTATCAGACAGGCGCTTATCGCCCTCGGCTACGGACCACAATGATTGACGACTAGCTATGTATGACTCCCTAGAATGGCTGGCATTCAATTGGTGCCTTTAAATAATCCAAAACCCAGGGGTTCTCAAACCTTATTCTATAATTGGGAGTTGTGTCCTGGCATTTCTCGACATGAAACCAAACTTGTCAAACTGATGTGACAATTCACCTGTTGCGTCAGCAGTATATTCCAGTCTGAAGCGGGATTTAGCTGGAAATGGACAGTGAATCGATTTTGATTAGTTATTCTTGGATTCGTTACGGCATTGTGTGTGCAATGTCTGCTTGTATTAGAAGTTCAAAATTCAAACAACAAGCTTGTAATGCCTGCTTGTAGCCTATCTGTTTTAACTTAGCACAAATAATATTATCACTAGATTCTCTGTAGCATTATCTAATTAATTTGTCAGCAGGTGAAAAGAGTTGGGAATGTATGATTTTGATACTTTATGCCCAATTATTCATAAAGTAATGAGTTTTTAAAGGATTGTAAAGGTTGTTTCGATTGCTGATTCATGTCGAATTGGCAATTACTATAATGAAACTATAATGAAGGCTAGAAAAATCATCCCCATAACATGCATGAATCATTATATTATATTTGTCCTATTAGGACAAACTTAATAGATCTTGTTATTGAATCATGCTTGCTATGCAGCATGATTGAAACGCATACATAATCGACCAAGTGTGGACATAGTTCATGGGATATTTAGTAGCATTCTTTACTTATTGTATCGATACTTTCTAACCAATTTAGAGAATATATTTTCAAGTGTAGGATCTGAAATCAGGATAGAATCAATTTTCATCATGATGTTTTTTCAATAATTTTTAATTTTTTTATAAGAAACTTGAGGTTTCTTCTCATTTATTTTTTGAAAAAGAAAAGTAATTTGCAACAAAATTGAGTTGCGTTTAGACTTATATTCAATTAAATATTAATTGGCCTAAATGCATTCCTAATTATTATGCATCCATTCAAATTCATTGTGCATCGAAATCACTCCAACCCACAACAAATTATAACACTAATTTATCATCACAAATCTAAATAATTGATGCCTATAATTATTCAAATCATCTCTATAATTAAATGATTCAACCTGTAGACTCAACTAGCTTTGATTATGAACACCGCTTTAAGAACTTAATTCGATGAACGATATTATTAGCATAGGCATTTCTAGGCCTGGTCCTAGACGAAGACATGCTAGGAACTAGGGATCGTTGTTTTAACTGGTTACAGCCATGAAAAGAGAGGGGAGATTATTGCTTTAGGCAATATAATATTCATTGTTAGCTTACCAAACTTTAACGATATTTAATACAAAAGATAAACGATTATTTTTATTCTCTCTCTTTCACATATTCCCTTTCTCCTCCTATTTCTCATTTAACTCTTCCTCATAATTTTATTTTCTTTCTTATCATCCTCATCATCCTTCTCCTCCTCCTTCTCTCCTCTTCCTTTTTCTATTCATCCTATTTTCCTCCTACTTCTCTTTCTCCACATTCTTCTTATCTTTTCTTCTCTTTCTTCTCTTCCTCCTCTTTTTCTTACTTCTCTTTCCTTTAATCTTGTTCTTCTTCTTCTTCTTCTTCTTCTTCTTCTTCTTCTTCTTCTTCTTCTTCTTCTTCTTCTTCTTCTTCTTCTTCTTCTTCTTCTTCTTCTTCTTCTTCTTCTTCTTCTTCTTCTTCTTCTTCTTCTTCCTCCTCCTCTTCCTCCTCCTCCTCTTCCTTCTCCTTCTTCCTTCCTTCCTCCTCCTTCCTCCTCCTCCTCCTCCTCCTCCTCCTCCTTCCTCCTTCTCCTCCTCTCTTCTCCTCCTCCTCTCTTTTTTTCCTTCTCCTTCTCCTCCTCTCTTCTCTCTTCTTCCTCCTTCTCTTCTTCCTTCCTTCTTCTTCTCTTCCATCTCCCTTTTCACCTGTCTTCTTCTCTTTGTTCCTTTGTCTATTCCATTATTGACGCAAGCCTATTGAAGATCCAAACAGCCTCTAGGTGTTTGCATTATTTTATAAGCAGGCGTGTCGAATACCTTTATTTTATCAGGTATGAAAGAAGCAATCCTCTAAGATTAAGTCATCAGCTGGTATCTCAACACTCCTTTGTTTCAACAATTTCCAATGAATCCCCCACAGGAATGAACTCCTGTGAGTGTAATTCTCTATGTTTGAGAAAGTGTGAAAAACGTTATTACTGTACCTACCTTTGAGAGAAATAATACCTTAGTATTATTTCATCACGCTGTTGCATGGTATGTAATTTAACTTCTGAGTTATTCAAGGATTTTAATGTATTTCCTATGTACCTCCAGTGTTCTTGCTCGTTCATGCTTATAAATTGATTCAAATAGTAGTAGTTTCACATGTATTTCATTTTAAAATGCAAATTCTATTTGGCTTACAACACTATCTTTACAACGTTGCCGTAACAAACAAAAATGAAAGTTTGAAATTGTCTTAAAATTCATATTCTGTTTCTATTCATATTCATATTCTAACTTCTTTTTAACTTTGCACTTTCATGCTTTCAAGAGCCGCTCTTCTGTGATGTTTTTGCGTTTTAATTCTTGCGATTATTACTCAATTGACTGTTAACCGTAAACACCTTTTCACAGAGAAAATATTACAAAAATAGAAAAGTGTAGTTGGTGGGTATTAGCTGGGTTATGAAATCCTACATACTTCATCCATTTCTTCTTGCACAACTCACACATAATTTAAAAAAATATATATCCTGAGTATTACAATACAAAAAATTCAGTTATGATATTTACTGTTCCTCAATCTCTGTATCTTCATGAAAAGAACTTGAAAAATGCATAAATGTCGCAGATTATATTTTTATTTGAATAAGAGCTACTTTCAATAAACGTTCTGTTATGTTTATATATGGAAAAAGGAACACCAAAAATCCTTGTAATATTCTTTCTTAGTAGTTCATCATTCATTGATAATACTCCAAAAATGCGTGAATTTTGTGTAGGCCCATTAAAAATGCAAAATACTAGCAAGCAATATCTTTTGAAAGGAGACATCCGGGACCCTATCCAATATTACAATGATAAGGTAGAGACCAGCTAATGGAGTTTCGCCTGTATTATCGCCAGGAGCTCGATTACACGGTGGAAAATAGTGCCTACCCTTTTAGCTATTATGAGAAGAAGGCAATCTCATTGATTTCAGTTTTGGCCTCAAGCAAGTCACGAATAGCCGAATGAAATCTCATTCACAATGAGCTGGAAACTATCTACAAAAATTGAAAATATATGACATATGTATTTGAAACTATAGTGATTGTAATCAAATGCTACTATCTTTGGTTATGTGTGAATAAGAGGATTGTAATAGAATTGATATTTTGTCGATAAACATACATGTTAATAGGAATTGATATCACCAAAAGAGGTCTGTATTCATTGATATCATATCGTTGTGAAATGTAATTGATATTGTTTTTTCTATGAGTGTTTATTATTGGAAAGTGGTTCCTCCAGCGTTATCTTATCGGATATGTGACGAGGGCGCGGTACTGTCGCTCCCTTGAATGGGTGACCGCTTGTTAGTCAGCTCCACTAAGTTTCACTTTATGCATCTTCACCAACTCCCATTTATTCCTGTGCGAAGGATTTTGTGTCTATGTGCATCTCATTAATCTCGTTTCAATGTATGTTTTAGTAAATTTATTCTTGTTGAGAATCCGAAATTATTCCACTTAATTCTACTACATTTCAGTGATGTGTTTTTGATATTAAATCACTTCCCAGTAGATATTTCGTCATGTGAGTTCATGTATCAATGAATCTGTTATTTCCAATACTTTTAAAATTTTCTTCTTTCACTTTCAATTACTTTCTTCATTAGCGTCCGAAAAATAGATTTTAACTAATTGAATCTTACTTTGATCATTTCCCGTAGCCTATATCTCAAAATTGTGAATTATGTTTAATACAGTGTAACAATGATGGAAGTAGAAAAAACTTAATAAGAGAGGGAGTTGGACAGAGAAGGTTGTTTCATGAGAGTGAAAGAAAGAATTAAGAAAGAGAAAGAGTCATTGAGTAAGAGGGGAGGGTATTGCGAGTGAAAGGAAATGAGAGAGGGATTGAGAGTGAAAGAAGAAGACAGAGAGGAGAGGTATTAAAAAAAGATCCGAGTAATACTCACTACACAGAGAGTATAGAAGTAGAATTTTACTATTCCTTCTGAATACACTTACTATAATAACGCGGGTGTATGAGATCATCGTAGATCAAGGGCAGTTTTATTACCTGACACCCTGGGCGTGAAAACAAGGTAGTAAAACGTGCCTAGACTATTAAATTGAAGAAAATAAATCGATAAAATCGATTGAAAGTTTTCCAGTGCTTTGTAACAATTATTAATAGGCCACGGCTATAAACCATGTCTACCCCCTCAGCCGGAAATGGGCCGTGTTCTTATCCTTTGAGCAGTAAGATTATTGCCTCAAGTAATAGCAAATAGTAGCCACAAGAACTTGTATTCGAGTTCCAACACACTTACTACATGGTGACAAACAATTATTTTAGTGCTTTTACAACACTTGTTTGATGTTTCAATCTGACATTTTTTGAAAATTTATTTCAGTAGTTCAAGATGAAAAAATAACTGGCAATGTATTATTACTGTATAGAATTGATTTTAAGGCTAGGCGTACACCGGTTAGTCACGACAAGACAAGACGATATTAGTCACGTTTAGTCACAGTAATTCACATAGTTGCTTATGCCTTATGAAGCAGCACACACTGATGCAATGACTAATCGGCCACTACTCTTTTACAAGAACTATCAAATGATCAGTCAGTACTTCTAACAGTACCGTAGACTAACTATACCGTACAACTAACTAACTATAGACTAACTATTGTTGTCTATGATAGTACTATTACTTTAAATATGACTTACGTACCGTTTACCATGGAACCTATAGTTTCTTTGTTTTGGAATCAAAGAAACTATAGATGGAAACTTTATAGTTAGATTTGGAATCCTACTCGGTGGACTGTTTAACCAAATTACTGAAATTCATAATGTAGAGGCTATTTGATAAAAAATTTCAACTTAATCAGATCAATTTGATCTTAGTCTGAGCAGGAGCGCCATTTCACCAAACTGTTGTGGGGGGCAAACACCAGGTGGTATGGGAAGGGGGTCCGGGGTTTACCTCCGGGAAAGTTTAGAAATATTACGTTTAAAATGTAAATTAAGGCTAAACGTACACCGGTTAGTGAAGACGAGATTAGTCACGTTTAGTCACAGTAATTCACATAGTTGCTTATGAAGCAGCACACACCAATGCAATGACTAATCGGTGTGTGTTGCTTCATAAGCAACTATGTGAAGTACTGTGACTAATCTCGTCTTGTCTTGTCTTGACTAACCGGTGTACACCTAGCCTAACGTGTTTTCATAAGTAAACACGTGTTACAGAGCGTGCCATCCAAATTGGCGTCTAGGGGAGGCTGTGCGAGAGAGATGGATAATCTCTCCCACCACGCTTCCCCTCCAGCCGCTAAGGCTAGTGCAGTCAGTGAAGCAAATAACATCATAGTACTGCTAGGTAACCGAAGCGAATATGATTTTTTTTATAAAGCTGAGTTTGCCACATGAATGAACTTTTGAAATTTACTGTACCGCGAGTCAGCAGGCACTGTAGTGGGAGAAAGCGATCAACGCGCATGCTTCAGTGAGAAGCCAATTTGGATGGCACGCTCTGTACAAGTGTATTTTCATAAGTAAAAATAGACTGCATGTCGTTATCCTAGTGAAAATAGATAGTATCTAAGATGATTCATTCATTTTTTGGTTAGTCTATGATAGTATACAGACAGTAGTACAGATAGTATATCAGTTGTTACTCACGTTGAAGTAGAGCACGACGCGTTTGGTGGTTTTGGCGCCGCACCGTTTGCGCCCCACGCAGCAGCCGGCGTCATCGGTGCACTGGTGCAGGATGGTGCAGGCGGGCAGGTACTGCTTGTTGGCACTCGGATACAGGTCGGCGACACGCACCACCCTCGCCCTGGGCACTTTGCACGCGCCCTCGCGCGACATACGCATGTTGTGCTGCATCGCCTCCTGTGTCTCCTGCCGGCCGCCGCTGTCTGCAACATAATTATCAAGTTACAAGTTCAATAATAAGAATACGTAGCATGTACAGGAAGAAAAATAGTGAGAAAACGAAGAGCAAGACACACAAACAAAACGAGAGAAAATTACTATCAAAATGATTATCAGAGGAGGAGGAGATGATGGAGAAGGAAGAGGAGAACGAGAAGAAGGAGAAGGAGTTTAAGGAGGAGAAGGAGAAGCAGCAGCAAGAAGAATGAGAAGAGGAACAAGGAGAAGAACAAGAAGTAGATGAAGAAGGAGGAACAGGAGAAGAACAAGAAGTAGATGAAAAAGGAGGAACAGGAGAAGAACAAGAAGTAGATGAAGAAGGAGAAGGAGTTGAAGGAGGAGAAGGAGAAGCAGCAGCAAGAAGAATAAGAAGAGGAACAAGGAGAAGAACAAGAAGTAGATGAAGGAGGAGGAACAGGGAAGAACAAGAAGAAAAAGGAGGAGTTAGAGGAGAAGAAGAAGGAGGAAAAAGAGAGCAGAAGGAGGGAGAAGAAGAAGAAGAAGAAATAGAAGAAGAAGAAGAAAGAAGAAGAAGAAGAAGAAGAAGAAGAAGAAGATGATGATGATGATGATGATGATGATGATGATGATGATGATGAAGAATGAGGAGAAGTAGGAGGATGACTTGGAGGAGAAGAAGAAGAAGAAGAAGAAGAAGAAGGAGGAGGAGAAGAAGCCAAATAAGAAGTAGAAGAACGAAATAGAATTGAAAATAAGAACAACAGTAATCAACTGAATGCTACAGTTACAAACAGTTCAATCCTCCAGACGGCACTAAGCCATAGAGAAAATTTGGCGACAATTTTGTATTGAATATATTATAAGTTATTGTGCAACATTCAACTGAAAAGAGGCCGTTATTTATTCGAATATCCAATACGAGCAATTAACTATGATTGTAAGTATCATTTTCCCAAATGATTATTATCATTATCATCTTTACAGAAAATGCAGCATGTTATCCAATTCAATGCCACAGATAAGAACATCACAATAATTATTACCAGTATCCCTATTAATGAGCCTTTTTGTTTCTTTCGATTCTTCGATTTGTATTCTATTGTCAATTCGCAATGATCACATTAGATAGATGGTTCAAATCAAGACGGTGCAGTCATAGTTATAGCAACATACAACAAGAACTATTAGTGAAGGGGAATTGTAATATTAGTAACAGAACCCGAATAAAACTTGTCGGTTTCAGTTTAGAAGTCAAGTCATAAAAGTTAAATTAAAAATAATATTAAATCGTTTGCACTGTTATTGACAGCCCAATTGTGTGGTTGAAAATTTAGACTGATTTGTGTTGTATCAGATTTTCTACAAATATGTACTAAAAGGAATCAAGTGCCCTGGCTTACAACACAATCTCTCCTGATTGGACGGTTAGCAATGTGAAGTGTATTTCTGAATCTCGCCGGTAGATGACAGCAGTTACTGGGTGACATGAAACGCCCTTCTCTCCTAAACTGGTTACGTAAGAACCACGCCTACAGACACGCCTCCAAGCTCCGCCTCACTTTCTCCTGATTGGTCAGTCAGGAATGCGACGAATGCGTCAGTCAGTCGCAGTCAGCAATGCGACGTGTTTTTCTGATTTCTGCCGGTAGATGGCAGCAGTTACTGGGTGAAGTTTTTCTCTTTCTTGTAAATAGTATAATTAGGTAAACAGGTAACTTACTGTTCAATCGAGCTCTTAATACTCCAATTATATTCAGGATATATATGCATCAAAATGTGGAAGTATATTTATTAAAACCTTGAGTTGAGAATGCCGGTATATAAATTCACAAAATGGCGGAAACTATTCATTATGCATGAAATGGCGGATAATATTATTTAGACGGATAAAATTGAATCAGCATAATATTATGCTAGAAGGGCGTAAGTCACATTACAACATTTTGAGATGAATGGAGGAAAACTGTTGGTAGGTAACTGGGTTGATAATTTAATTATAAAAAAAATACTACATCAAAGACATAATAATATGCTTTTAATTATTTACTTTTTCCACAATTCAATTATTAGCCCAGTTACCTAGCAACAGTTTTTCTTCATCCATCTCAAAATGTTAAAAACTGTTTGAAAATACTGTATACTGCATAGTTCCATTCCAAGAAATGATGTTGAATTTGAATCATTTTTGATTCTATTCGAACCACGAATCTAAAAATATAGGATATTGTTCTTTCTTTCGTGCTTTCTATTCGTTCATTGGTCTACGTGTGTTGAACCCGTGTGTTAAATAGGCGCCCACCGATTACTTAAAAGGCCTGCCGCACATTTTTCTTCCATACACTCCAAAACTTTACGATATGATGAATTGCGCACTATTGAATTAATGACTTCTACCCATACGGAAGTGACCCATTTAGATCCGAATTCTCCACCCAAACTAAACTTAGACAGGAAGCAATGAATCAATGTACGAGTGGTGGCTCTCTCCATCCAGCAGTGAGAAGAAAGTAGTATTTTAAAGGCTGCGGGGGAATGTTGTGTTCTACTGTTCATTCACAAATGTGGTAATCCTTGTTTATTAATGGGCTTACGAGAGACCACTCACTATTGGACCGCCGCCGCTTCAAGGATAATGGAAAGAATAGGCAGGAGTGAGAGATGAACGGAATGGGAATAGAGAAAGACGGGAAATAATGGTGATGGTGAAGGAGGAGGAGGAAAGTTAGAGAAAGAAAAGGAGGAGAGGTAGAGGTGATAGAGATGACGATTAAGATGGATATGAAGATGAAGATGGAGATGAAGATGAAGATGAAGATGGAGATGGAGATGGAGATGAAGATGAAGATGAAGATAAAGATGAAGATGAAGTTGAGGATGAAGATCAAGATGAAGATGAAGATGGAGAGGAAGAAGATGAAGATGAAGATGAAGAGAAGAAGAAGAAGAGAGAAGAAGAAGAAGAAGAAGAAGAAGAAGAAGATGAAGATGAAGAAGAGAAGAAGAGAAGATGAAGGAAGGAGAAAGAGATGAAGATGAAGATGAAGATGAAGATGAAGATGAAGATGAAGAGAAGATTAGAAGATTGGAAGGAGTAAGTAGAAAAGAGAAAATGTAGGAAAACGTGAAGGAAAAAACACAAGAATGAGCAGAAAAAATGGAGGAGAAGGAGGAGAGGAAGGAGATTATAAGGAGACAATCGTGAGTGAAGCTTGAGAACGATAAGAAAAGTTGAGGAAGTTGCAAGAAAGATGCTAAATCAATGAAACGTGACATAGAGAGTAAAATAAAAGTGAATTTAAAAAGAAATATTGTAGATGATAATGAGAACGAGAAACATACATGAAAGAACAATATGGAAAAATATGTACAGTATTAGGAGAAATATATTAGTGGGAGAGAGAGGAGAGTAAGGAATGGAGACAAAATGACCAATAATTGATGAGAAGGAGAGTGAAAAAATGAAGGATCAAAATAAAATATAATTCTAGATTACAAAAAGCTTGAGACCGAGAAGGAAAGTTTAAGAAGTTGCAAGAAAGATGCTAAATCAATGAAACGTGAGAGAGAGGAAGAAAACATAATTAAAAGAGAGAGAAAGATAAAAGGTAGTAGTAAATGATGGAGAACTGTAAGAGCGAGTGTGTTTTTGATACATAGTTTTTCACCAAGAGAGTGAGGGAGAGAGTCTTGTGGTAATAATGAATGGCCGGTACTTGCCCCTGAGTAAGCCTAAGTATAGAGTACAGCCTGAGTGTGCATACAAAACAATCGAATGCATTCAAATGATTGTTACGACCGAAAGTTCAAGTCTCAAGTGTTTATGTGCTAGTAGTATGCATTCAAGACCTTATACAACGTTGGGTACACTTCTAGTGTTTGTACACTTGATTGTATTCTCTGATTTTGTGATGCAAATAAACGTACTTCAAAAAAGTGACAATATGTTTTGGTGGATTGCAATGTAGCTTTGCACCAGGATAGTTGACGATTATATTCTAATGTGAAGGTGCTTGAAAATGTGTGTTGTTGGAAACTGAAAATAGTTTTTGTTACATGATTTCATTGTTATTGTAAGATAGTACTGAGGTTTCCTTGTAAATCTTTGTCACTTGTATGTTATTCTTGACCACCCAGTTGGAAACTTCTCGCAATTGAAATTATATTGCACTCGAATTAAGTATTGTATTTGCTTCAAGTATTTTTAAGCTACCTTATATCTCCGCTTACAATATATTCACCAGCCATTTTCATTCTTCAGTACTTTTCACCTTCTTATCCTATTAGGACTATGAAATTAGAAAAAAATACAGTAAATGAAGATCCCAACCTAATGTCTAAATTCGATAAATTCTTGGTATAAGAAAAACTAGAACTTGAGCCTGCTTTTGCTACACCTGGTCATGGGTTCGATTCCCATCACGTCTGGAATTTTTTGTTTATCATATTTTCCCCATTACCTACGCAAAATGCTGATGTCTGTTTCCAAGTGAAAACAAACTTTCACCATGTTCTCTATCAAGGGATAATTGGTTATGTTGGTGAAGTGGAACAACCCTACTCAGGTCTCCCCACTATTAAAAGCCATACGCTAAATAAATAAATAAATAAATTACCTACGCAAAAGTGATTGACTTATGTGGGCAACATTAGCACCAAAAAATCTCATAGATTATGTAAATATCATAATAATTATTATGATAAGCAACATTGTGCCCTTAACCTTACTACCATATGTGCGGTGATTTTGATGTAAGATTGTAAACAAACTTCGATTGTCTTGACTTTTTCTCCAGTGCCGGAGTTCAATAACCCGTTTGTTGAAAGTGGATCTACTTAGTTCAAGCTTCCTCTCAGACAAAACAGCCTACACTTGTTTTGTTTTTTTGTGGGAAATCCATCAGCCTAATAGCCTAAACAGAGTGTATGAATGAATGAGGAAGTGTAGTGAGTGAGTGAGTGAGGCTGAGGTGCATACAAATCACAGCTGTCTTGCAACTGTGGCGACTGAAATATTCGGCTAGAGGCGCCACGCTGAGTTTTTTAACTCCTTTAAATTTGCTTCTAAATACGTTGGACGATTCGCTTTGGTTCGACAAAAAATTTCCAAATAGTACTAGCAATAAATTTCACTCATACATTGTATAGCATAAGTGATATTATACTATAAGTAGGAGTGTAGGAGATTCCAGGTTGTGCAAAAGTACGACTTTATTGAACTACAAAGTATAGTTTTAATCCTACTCCTCCACCTCCTCTTCTCACTCCTCCATCTCCTCCTCCTCCTCCCTCCTCCTCCCTCCTCTCCTCCTCCTCCTCCTCCTCTCCTCCCTCATTCTCCTCCTTCTCCCTCTCCCTCTCCTCCTCCTCCCTCCTCCTCCTCCTCCCTGATTAAAAAAATCAATAAAAATAAAGAAAGAATAGTTTAAACCACCAAAGCTTTGGAACTGTAGGTACCATCTGTTCAAAAATTTCACCATTCAATGAAATATACTTAAGACAGAATAGAACGCGTGGGCTCAAGAATATGAATATGATTCGAGAGGTTTGGTGGAGGATTATGAGACAGCTTTTACAATGTTAACAAACTGAGAAATTCGCATCGACGTGTTCAAAATGATGATAATAATAAGTAACAAACAATCCAACACGATATTTCATTTAGTCGAATCTGGAGCATCAAACAAGAATTTCATTCATCATTCTTTGCTTTCATCTCCTTCAACTCAATTTGCTTGATTATTTATCAAGACATCTTCAACCAAAGAATATGTTAGAAGAATTTTACTTCTATTCTCTCTGCCATCAACGTAATAACTGCTCAAACCTGCCTGATTAATTCCGTATTTTCCAATTCTTCATCTCATTTCTGGCGGTAAATAACTTTTTTACGTTTTTTCTCTCTTTTGTTGCTTCTACGGTGGAAATTACGTTTAGAACATCAACTGCAATTGAATAAAATCAACATTAATAGATTTCAAACACTTAACGAGTTACTCGATCTTGTTGCCTTTAATATGTGAATCGAAGATAATGTATTCAGATATTATTTGACAGAATGGAGCTTTAAGAGTGGTATATTTTAAGAAAATGATGAAAAAACTCCAGTGGTTTGAGATTGTGATATCAGAAGAAAATTGAAGAAGAATCTTACTTCTCGTGCCGTTAGGTATAATAAACCCACCCTTTTATTGGTGCAAACCACTCAAAATTAGCATTCATTCTCGGCTTTTAAGGCAAATTTGCTCAGTCGCCTTTTAGCAGATCACAGTAATTTGCTTGAAACTGGAGTGCTATCTGTTTTCGAGTCAGGTTTTCTTGTTTTAACCATTTGATACATTAGTTGCTGATTTGGCTGGCCTACTGGACCTATTACAAAGATCAACTAATAGGCCTAATGCACTGGACAAGTTTCTTAAATTATGGCTTCTGGACATTCTTGCTCACAAATTAGAGAGATTCGGGAGATCTGAAAAAGGATAGAGCCTTGTCTTTCTCTTATTCAGCTTCCTTTCTATCTCTTTCTCATCTTCTTCCCCTTCTCTCTCACTCGCTCTCTCTCTTTCTCTCACACACTCACTCTCTCTCTCGGTTCCTCTTACTCTCTCTTTCTCACTCTCTATGCTACTCATTCGTTTTTTCGGAGTGGGCGATTCCGATCGATCGATATTAGAGGCTTTCTTTCGACTAGGCCTATTCAATTATAGTAACGGCACCCGAGTGTTTACAAGTGATGCTATCATCATTAAGAAAATTGTATTCGAAAAAACTTGTTCCTTTTTCAACCATAGCCACCCGAACAGATTTCAAATTAAATTATGAATAGGCCTAGTTCTTAGTTGCCTTGGTTCAAATTTATATCATGATAGGCTATGTCTAGTTTCATCGATATTGCAGATTGAAACAACGTTATTATGTTATTAATATCGATAGGCGATTGGTTTTTAGGCTATTTGTTATATTTTGATCACACTAGCAGGAATGGATTTTCGTACCTTGATTGACTGAGCTAAGATTGGCAAAAGAAAAACTGAATGATATTCTTGATTAACACTTGGGAACGCTAGTGAATCATTTATACTTTTTTACACGCGTAGTTTTTTCTGATGATAGTTGTGTGTAACATTTTTATCATGATTCATTGTTTCGGAAATAGGCAGTGCTCATAGCCTCATGCGCGGATTCAGAGGATATTTCCTGGGGTGCTACCTGGGGTGCTTCTGACATAAATTTTTGCTACAACTATTATATAACTATACTTATAAAATTTGCTACAATAATTTGGGAGGCTTATGTTTTATCACGAAATCAAAGAAGATTAGACAGATTCTACTTATTCTTACTTATTCATACTCTTCCACTTATTTCTCCTTCAAAATCCTTTGATCTTGTTTTTTCCAACTTGAATGGAAATGACTAGATCCATTCAAGCTTGAAAACACTACCTCCTACAACAAAGCAGTACCACTGTGCGCTACTAAGTTCAATGAAACATTTGTGTCTCCTCCAAATACTTCCTTCCACTTACAATCCACTCTTCTTACTCCAAATTTATTCAGAATTCCTTTTCATCCCCCGAGAAAATAAAACTAGTCAAAACACTCGATCGCCGGATTAGATTGATGTGAGTTTAAAAGGGATTTCACTCTTCCAGCTCCTTCCTAGTCTACTCCAGCTTTTGTTTATTGTTTGGAAATCCATGCCATGCCTCATGAATTTGGGATATTTCTCTGTTGTGTTCCCTTCTCATTCTGGCATAAAAGGAACAACAATTATGGCGTTACAATTTACAATTACATTAAATAATTTTACAATAATTATGAGTTATGAATATCGAATGTCCATGTTCAATAGAAAGAATCTGTTCTTTCCCATTGGATAAGAATGAGTGTAGAACACCTCTGACATCTAGACGGCGGAATAATGAAGTTGTAACTTGAATGACCCAGTAACTGCTGCCATCTTACGACAGAATTCAGAACTAGCTGCTTTGTGCATTGCCGACCAATCAGGGGAGAGAGGCGGAGCTTGGAGGCGTGTCTGTAAAAATTCAAGCTGTAAATCACCCAGTAACTGCAGCCATCTACCGGTCGAATTCAGAACTAGCTGAGTCATTCATTGCTGGCCTATCACGAGATAGTAAGCGGAGTTTGAAGGCTACATGATTTACAAATTAGGCTACGATTCATGGAAGGATTTTAGACACAGTTCAAGCATTGTTCAAGTATTTTCTTTCAATTTCTCCTATAAAGTAAATTCCTGTAAGCACTAAATTTCCTAGAATTCAACACTAATTTGTGATTTTATTTTAGTTCTTGGAGAAACATTGATTGATTTTCAGCTTGTGTATTGTCCTTTGAAAATACCATCTCTCTGTGGCCCTGTTTTGTCATAAGCTTGACTTTTTGGATGAGTGCAGACTATTAATATTAACTTATTTATTTTGATAAAGCCTCATTAGTTCGGATTGTTGTAACTTAAGTAGTCCAGTGAACTATAGAATCATCGGGTTCTTTATGATCGGCTTTTCATTCTTTATATGAACTCTCTATTACTCAATGAATAATCAAACCGCTAGAAATATCGAAGATAAGTTGACTCTATTGATTAACCAACTATTTGCACATTTCATAATTTCTGTAGTACAAAAACCATAAATAAATGCACCCCCATCCCCGACACAGTGGTTGGTCCATTAATGCTGGTTGTTGAATCAAAAGAGAGAGATGAGAAAGAATAAGAGAATTAAAGATTGATTCTTCGAGGGGTGAAATGTAACGAACAGGGGTTGTAAAACATAACCAACTTGACAGACCCAGATGAATAATTGCTCTCTTAAGATGTAACGACTTTCTAATCAGGGGTATCTCACTTGTTCCAACATTTTTACTTATAGCAATCACACGCTTCAATGGTTTCTCTTTTATTGTAATGTGCGGGTAGCCAAGTTGCTCAACTGTAGTGGAATTTCATTGGATTGTAATTTTTATTGGATGAAGAAAGTTTCTTTCTCAAACAATATAAAATACATCAATATAGAAATACAGTATATAAATACATTTTTTTAATATGAAAATACATTATGTTATTCGTTGAGAGGTACTGTACTCCCAAGAAGGAAATGCATGGGAGTGGGAGTTAACATGGTGTAACAAATGAAACCGATATTTCGATAGTTTAATGAATTTGTGGATGTGACAACTTTAATCATTTTTATTTGATATGGATAATTACCACAATATTACCTTCAATACTACACAAAACGTTATTACCATGAAATATCATAACACCTGAAAATCATATAGTAGGTTAATAATTGTTATTTTTTATATTATTGTAATATTTGATTTTTTAAAATTTACATTCTATTATGAAATTCCATCGAATCATTTTTCATTTCTAGTGTTAAGGATAATAATAAAATTGTATGATTCCGTACCTGTATAAGTGTAAGTAGGCATATAGGATGTTAGTTTTTTCAAACTACATAATTATTCAATCACCGGTATTCAATTTTTCGAATAAATCTCTGATTCTAGGTGTATAGAATGACAATTGAACGAGTTCGTCAAAGAATGCCATGATGACTACACAAAATGTTGGGAAGCGGCTCTCTACACCTTTCTGGGAAAGGGAACTTTTTCGGAAGCAGCTCTCTTCCTCATCCGTCCACGTGAGTGTTCAAGTTCTAAATGTGTCTGAGAATTCCAATCACTAGTAGAGTTGTGGAATTTTGTAGCTTAGAAGTTGAAACTATAAACAGCTCGTTCAATATCACTCGTCAAGTTCACCACTAGAATGTCGGCCACTTTTGATTGTTTCCAAAAATACCTTCTAAGTTGCATTTTTTAAAGCAGCTATGAAAATTAGATTTTTTCTCTCCCAAAAGTTACAATTCCACATTAGCTTTTGAACAGTTGATAGTAGGTGATTGTAAATCGAAAGAAATTTTCTAAATCAAACTGATACGCTAACAGCATAAGTTATTTTTAACAAAGGTTCACGGTATCCATAATAATGCTATTAATACGTTATGATAAGTTTGGCTATATATGAATGGGATATGTACTGTAATAGTGATAAACTGATACTTTAAGAACTCTTTCTCTCTTGTGAATAATCGTAGTAGCTTATAATGAAGCTTTATGGTTCCATATTAAAATGATACTTTTCTCATTGAATGATAACTCAGGTTTTAGATTTGAAAGCTCTAAAATAAACCAATTTTAAGAACTCTAATAAATAGTTACTTAATGATCAGTTGAATAGATAAAATGCTTCAACATTACAATGATAGGATTATGGAATCCTCATCCTTCTAACTCTAAAAGTTGTTAAAAGTAGCCTACCTGATCTAAAGGTTTTTTGGCATTCAACTTATGGTATTTTTTATTTTACTAATAAAATTTATATAAATGAATTGAAGCTTACATTGATGATGAATTATGATACAATCAATGTTGGGAAATATGAGAAACTGTAGAGTTAGAGGTACCAAGGCCTAAATTCATAACATAGATGAACTGAATTACCTCAACAGAATGCAACTTATTCAACAATTTTATTTCTCTCATATGGCATGAATAGGCCTACTGTACACTAGAGTAATTTCAAGTAATTTTCATAAAACTTCAATATACACACTTTATAGGTGTCTAACAGCATATATAAACCACATCCACTCTCCACACCTCACATCCACTTAAGAAGAAAATGAAACATTTCAATGAATTACTTAGTTATCTTTTAACTGTCGCATTATACGCATATCACTGACAACTAAATAGCAACGACATTTCCAACCACCTCTAAACTTCAAGCTCAATTTACACTGTTGTAATCTGTGCATTAATAAGTATATCAGTTGATTGTTAATTGAGTAATTTAATTTTACGTAGAAGGGAATTAGATGCATGTCTTAATCGCATTTCCTCACTGGAAAGTGAGTAGGCTTGGCATTCGCTTGAAAGAATTTGCATAAGTTAGACTTTTGTGCCAACTCCATCAGTATCGATTTCCATGATGTGGAGTGGATACATAGTTTCTCATAAATATTAATGTGTATGGAGCTTTTATTTCCTTTAAAGGCGAAACCGTTTTGCAAATTCATACCTTTACGTGACTAACAACTATTTTTGTAATATACCATCGGATTTATCGATTTTGTAAACTTCGTATACGTAATAGAAATTAATTGTTCTATTATTTATTAGGTCAAATAACCATAGGACGAATTTTAATGAGAAGGAGATAATATTCTCAAAATATCAATATGTGGGACCCACTTCAATTTAGAAGTCCTGTAGTACAGGATAAGTAGGACGCACAATAGACGTATACATTATTACGTATAAATAGACGTATAATTTATCACACAGTTTCAGTGCTATTGATGTCTATGTGTATGGCTATTTTTCCGTTACCGTACTTTTAAATTTAAATGAAACATGCAGTAAAAAACAAAAACAACTATGCATGATAGTTTACTACCTTCATTAACACAAGAATAAATAATTTCCTGATCTGTAAAAGTCCGTGTAATAACTTTCCATATTTGGATAATGGAAAATGTTTGTAAGTTATCGTCTCTATTTCCAGTGTTTTCCCTGGATTGTAGGACTTCTACTCATGAAACAGGCCTCTGGTATTCGTATTGAAAAATTTAAATTCCATGAACATTTCATTGCCTTTCTATTGAGAAAATAAAGGATGAGTGAAAGAAATTAAGTTGATTTATAAATTACAAATAATTATAGAATGCTACTTCAAGGTGTTGATTATCGGAATCGCATGTTTAGTGATTATCAGATTAATACCGATTAAAAATATTCACTTATATAATTTTTTATCCCCGTATAATCAGTTTAAATTTCCAAGCATTAATACATCAAGATCAGAATCTGATATGAATTCGCGTTGATAATGATAATTATATGGTGCAGAATGAGCTATTAAAATTCCATACCTTTGTTCCTTGTATATCTCGTGTATTGAGTGGTGATAAATAAAGTTAGGCCAACTATTGTAAGCTTTCAAACAAAACAAAAAATATAATGCCTTTATCAAGCCTGTTATTTCAATGCTGGTTATCGCCAGACGGGGGGAATATTTCCCTTTGTTTTGCTTGAAGATTTATGGACAGACTTTTATTTTGCGGAATTCAAATGCAGAAGTGGTGGGCGTTATTTATATTCTCATTACACAATTAGAACCGCAAAAAGAGCGCTATTTGACAGTGCTATTCTAATTGGGAGAGATTTATTATCTCTGCTCTCTATCATCGGCTTAGATCAATGACATCACATCATTAGAATCTATATTGCATACTTTCGATACGATAAAATATACTGGATAAATCAGACAGTGGGCAGTACCGATATTATCGTGTAGATATTCAGATGAATATTATCATTGATTGTAATCATAGAACAAGTGTAATAATTTATAACAATTTTTATGCATATAACTTAGATTGTAATTAGTTTATCATTGCGTCATCGGCTTGCTACAAGTAGAATGCAAATTTATTTGACGTTACTGGAAGGACGAGAAACAATTGCTTGTAAATTTTAATCTGGTGTAGCGTATTATGCTTACACAATAATATTATTTCTAACTTGATAAATCGATATGGATAGGTGTATCAAATAATGAATGTATAAATAGTTCCAGTTGCACAAACGTATGGTAATTTCCAATTAACCATTTTAATTCTTGTGATTAAAAGAATAATTTAATCCACTTCTGTTCAAAAGCTCTCTGACTTGAAAAATGTTTGATAATGGTAAAACAACCAAAATATAAATGAAAAATGATCAACAATCACTAATAATTTGAATAAAATAATACAACAGATGAATAAATAGTTATATCATTGGTGAGGATAATTCATGAATTAAAAATAAAAGAGAATTAGTAATTCTCAAACCAAATTTTCACTAGGAGGAATAATACCTCCTAGTGATTGAAAGAAGACTTTAATCCACTTCTGTTCAAAAGCTCTCTGGCTTTTATTTATCTAAATAAAAGCAGTGATGTTAAAATATCCTTCTGACAAGACCATTTTGTACCTAAACATTTGATGGTTGTGAAACTGTCACAATTTCATAAAAATAACAATAAAAATAATTCAGAATCATCAAAAAATTGATAAAACAAATTAATCACCAATAAAAACTATTAGAACATTCAATAAAATTTAATTACCTACCACTATTCACAGCATATTCTCTATAAATTTACAATAAAACAAAATCACAATCATCATAACATCAACAAAACAAATTAGTTATCAATAGAAATTATCAGAACATTCAATAAAACCCAATTTTTTGTAGTTCAACACTTTTAATATGAGTATATAAAGTAGACAAACTTTCACTATTTGAATAAAAAATGAGGAACATTCACTCACCAGTAATACTGTTTTGAATTCCTCTCCTGTAGTTATTGAACAGCATGTCGACCCCTGACCTGCTGCCCATCGTTCTCCATTTTGCCTCTGAGTAGGGACTTCTCTGGCTTATCTGAAAATTACAAAAATTGAAAATTAATTACGATATGCTAAAAATTGATCATATTAATTTGTTCATTGGACTATGAAACAATTTGCATTTCCCCTAAGGGTTTTACAAATTTTTTGACAACCTGATAATTTCATCTATAAATCTGGAATCTTTCAAGTAGCTTCAAACTTTCTCATTTTTATGCATAAACATTTACCATAAAAATTATTACTTTATCATTAGGTCACGATGGCGGGACGTATTTTTGAGAGATCCTTCTGTATAGTCACCAGACTCAAATTTGTTCATTTTTAATGATAAAATAAGGTTTTATCGTTTCGTATTTTCACAAATGAATGAATTCCAAATTGTCAAATAATGATGTCTGCTATCAGGCTAAAATTTTTTGATTTTGTATTCTTAAAAACTCACTTTTCTCACTTTTTCATCTGGACAAATAAATGAATAAAGTCTTCGTTAAAAGCTCTTATGTCCTTCAAATCAAACCACACACTGATAAGTGGTCTAATAAAATTGAGAAGGATCTCTTTTAAAGTATATCAACAAGAGGCTTCTCGGCTTTGATCTTTCAAAAAAACGCGATAGATCTATTTAGCTGGTGCTGAACTTGAACAGAGTGTTCTTTTTTATGACCATCAGGCAAAGAAAACGCCTTTCCAGTTCTGTGGCTTGCCAAAAGAAAGATGTTTAACAAAACCAATTTAGAAAAAATCTTATAAACCATCATCCATCTAGTCTTAACACTTTCCATTAAGAGACTAACATCACGTGCAGGGGCAGGGGACTCCCATTGAGAGCGAAAATAGTAGTTAAGAAGGCCACTTCTCGAAAGATCAATTTTATTTTTCAACCAGTGGCTTGTTTCTGCCATGCCTACAACGGGAAACCATATTTCAGCTCCTGCAGACTAGGACTAGACTACTGGGTGGGTTTATTTTTTACCGCATGCAAACTAGACTCAATAGTTTTTTTTTTTAGGTTAACTTCTCTATCACGCTTTGTGTGTATTGTTCAGTTGTTCTTTTATAAGCAATAGGTCGAGGGTTATACAATAATAAAATTATAATTGATGAAGTTGAGTTAGTTCAGTTTATCATTTATCAAGCAGAAGCCTCAGACCCATGTGGGAAACGCTTTCATCGGAACATTATATTATAGTTGTCAAACAAAATAATAATCACATCTGACTAAGAAATCTTCCGAAGCTGGAAAATTGGTTGGAGAATATGTTTTAAATTGTCTTGAATCATCATGAGTCATCACGAGGTTACTTACAGAATTTTTATCCCATTAAATTTTTCTACTCTCATATTGACTTTATCTATTCTTCAAATCTTTCATTGTTCTAGTCCCAGACTTTAATTATTATTTTATTATATTTTTGGTTCTCTATAATATAATAAAAGAGAAATCCCAATACCTGTGAAATAATTTTTCAGATTAGCGCTGATATGAGATGATTTAGGTAATGAGATAAGGTATTTAGGTATTTGAGGTTTTGAGGTAATTTTCTAAATTCATAGTACAGTATATTAGTACAGTATTATTAGAAAAAATATCTGGTTATCATCACAAATCTGTCAGGATCAAGGTTTGAATGGTATATTAATTATTTGATAATATACTAGAATGAAATATATTTCAAATTTCATACTGAAAATTATATTTTGATTAAATTTACTCTAGTTTCAGAAATTTACTAGATCTCCTGAGATACTGTGTCCAATCCCGGTTTGAATAAATTTCATTAATTAACCATCAACCAATAAAAAGTTAGAAAAGGAATAATATCTCAAACAAAAATCAGCCTACTAGGAAAAAGTTGGGTTACATCCTTATAGTGCCTGGGGATGTAGAAGCCTACTAATATTTATTTATCCCAGGAATAAATTAAGGTTGTATCCCTTAGTCATCGCCTAGTTCTTTGAATATAATCATCTATTTTTTAATTATAAACTAAACAATACCGACAGCAGTGGAAGTAATGATTTTAGATCTTGATAAAAGAATTAATTTATTGATGTTTTTGTAGCGGTAGAGACAGTGTGTTTGGGGAAGGGTCCATATGATATTGATCTAATAAGCTATTAGATTGGAAAGTTGTAATACGGTAAATGACTGAGTCATCTTCTTATAAGTAGATTGTGGAAATGGGGGTCTAAGGATTCTTCTTTATGAAAGTATTTTAACTGGCTTGGACGATTGCTAAGTAGTTATCAACTTCTTTTGTTTAAAAAAGCAAGACAAGGAAGAAAGAGAAGTTGATATAGAGAATAGAGTAGACTGAAGAAAAAGAGTTGGAACAAGCAGGAATCAGAAAATGATAAAATGGAGTTCGTGAAATTGAGACAAGATGGAAGGAAATGGAGAGAAGATTCATAATGGGTAGAGACATATAGTGAATGAAATTAGATAAGATTGAGAAAAAGATACAAGAATGGAATCATGGGAAGACGGAAAAGAACAAGGAATAAGAAGAAAAATGAACAAAATCTAAATAGAAAAAATGATGAATGGTAGGTTTTACACAACAGAAGCCTACTACACACGCCTTCATGCAAGCTCGAATGATAAATTAGACTGACTCCTGTGCTATGACCTATACGTGGGGATATCGAACTTGAAAACTAAACTCTACAAATGCTCGTTTGACTGTTCTTGGCACTTAATTTATTCTGACTGTCTTCCAAGTCAAGCCACCAACATAAGTGACCAAGCTACTACATTATTCCGATAACTGTATCTGCGAAACTCACGATTCAGTAGGTTAATTCGAACTTGCATGTTCAGTATGCGTTATGACATGGTTTTGCTTTCTCAAATCTACTACTGCAGTATCTCAATCTTGCCAGACACACCTCAATGCTCTGTATTCCATCTCAACAACCAAGCTTTACGAGTCCCTTTTATATTTTGAAAAAAGAATGATTAATTGATTAGAGTATATTATTTTCCAAATATCTTAGCAGCAATCAGCTCCAGGTATAGTACATGCACTTATAGGTCTACTCTTAATTCTCTCAATTTTTTTGCTGAAGGTGATGCCCACAAAAGCTCTTGACTTGTACGTGGGTAATGGGAAGGTACAGAAAATGAAAACTGTATTTTACCAATTTTCAATTCATTCTTCTGTTCATAGTGAAGTTGTTTTATGATGAATTCAGACTACAAGGTGATAAATCACAAAATTACTCTACTATAATAATATTAAAGACTGTTATAAATTGAGTGGAGATTATGTTTTATAATTTCATTGAAATAATTCATTCTGAATTTCATTGAAATAATTTTATTCATGTATTGATAAATTACTCATTCTTCAATAAAAATCAAATAATAGGCCTAAATTTCGTCCCGAACTGATGAAAGGTCTGTTGTGCTATTGCTATGTACTTTCTTGAGCCAATCAATTTTTTTTATCAAACAGAATCATCGATGAGAATAAAATAAGTTAATGATAACAAAATAAATCATTCATTTTCAATGCTTTGAGGGGAATACCGTCAAAGGCTGCCGTCACAATTGAATGCCAAAAATTTTCAACTTATCAATACGTAAATAATTCGTTTAATTATTTTCAAGAATGCGAGATCATTCGCGGGATAAAGCAATAAATTTGTCGTGAACAGAGCTTCATATTGATAAACTGGGTACAGAGCGAAGTTTGATAACAAGAGCTTGGAGAAACGGGCTCAAATTCTGAATAAATAAATGCACGATTATTGAATTCCCAATTTATGTCAAAGGTCCAACGAACAGGACTGACAGCCGGAATAATAAAAGAAGTGACAGTCGATCCCGATCTGTCATGATCTGTAGTCATGATATTCTCGACAAGAAGTATTATGGAAAAAACGTTCAATAATGGATATGAATGATACATCTTTTTCAAAAAAGCAACATTACTTTTCTAAATTGGCAATGTTTTGCGATTTATAATGGAAAGATAATAAATATTTCTCAAGAAAGCAACATTAGTCTTATAAATTGGCAGTGCTTTTTCGGATAGAATGAGTCAGTTAACGGGAAAACGATGATGAATTTCGAGAGTTGATAAAAATGTTTGCATTGAAAACAATAAAAGAAAGCAATAACATTGATCAGATCGGCGAGTTTTGTTTATTGCCATATTTGCAGTCTCCGAACAAGGATTGGGGGATTTTAAGAGTGGCCGAAATTGCCCGCTGAATAACAATTGCGAATAAAGAATGACGTTCGGCGGGAAAGAATGGATAAAAAATGGCGATAGCAGAATGGCAAAATAACGGTACTTACGACGAGTTTTATTCAATAAGCTCATTCGAATCGGATCAAAACTTTAAATCAAATTTCGGTGTCAAAACAAAAGAAGAAATCCCGCTCGTGGAAGTGGTTCTTTTTCTTCTCTTCCAGTTCTATTTTTGCAAATCCTTTTTTATCATCCATTTCTTTTCATCTTCTACCTATTGATGAAGAGTAGCCTAGCCTCTACTTTCTACCTCCTTCAATTCTTCTTTCTTTGTCTTCTTACCCTCCTCATCCTTCCCCTTAACTCTCTTTCTAAATTAATTCGCTGAAGAAATTGCAACCTCATGCTGTGATTTAATTAGAGTAGCATGTGCCAATTTATTAACATTGGCACAATTCTTTTCATTGTTCATTCTGATAATTTGTTTCATCTATTGATAGATTGCACTACCGTTGTCTTATATAGATTGGTAGACAGTAGGCTACTCCAGCTATTTTTTGGATGTCCAGATAGTCCTCTTTTCACACTCTACAGAAAATTTTATCAAGTATAAGAAGAAAGTTACAAAATTGTAATCTCACGTTTGCAAAAAGCAGAAAGAAGAAGCAATGAAGATGATTCCTATCAAGAAATTATTCTTAAATTCTTCCTTTATTACTATAGCATATTCGTAAATTCTATTATCAAGAAACTTTCATCCGGTAGAAGAAGAAAATTGTAATATCAAGTTTGCAAAGACATTTCAATGCTACCTTCACCTTCAGTCCTTCACTATCAATTTTAAGCGGAAATTAATATTTGAATCATGAAAAATTTCATAAACCTACATAGTTTTCAAATTAAAAAATTCAATTTTTGATATTTTCAAACAAATTTCTCTTTTGGTTTTAGAGACAGCCAATTCTAGAATGTCCTCAGATTAGGCCAATTATCTGACTGGCACCAATGACAGGTAGTCTACCCAAACCAAATTTATCGACCTGCGTAGATAAATTTGGTTAGGGGCGTGCTCAGTGGAAGTTGCCATCACGTGATTGGTCGAAATCCTCGTAGCTTGAATCTGATTGGCTGAATTGTCAGCTGAATGCACGAAATGGCGGAGTCAATAAGTTAGAAAATGGCGGATTCCATATCGTGTATTAGAACTATTAGAAGGCTGTTGGAGTGCATAGCTTAGGGTACTGCTAAAAAAGGTTTTATGTGAATTAAATTGGTATTTGAATAAATTCATCCTCTATCCGTTGGAGGCGTAATTTTCAGAAATTCTTTTGAAATTAAAAATATCTTGGAGGTATTCTACAAAAATTCTCCTCTCCTCCTCCTTTCCTTCTCCTCCTCCTCCTCCTCATCATCATCATCATCATATTTTCGATCAAATTCTTCTTCCTACTAATTTCTTTCTCTACCTCTTCTCTTCCTCTCCATTCTACTCCTCTTTATCATTTTTATTCCGCTTCTATGGTTTCCCTTCTTACTCATGTCCTAACACTCCTCTTCATTGTTGTTTTCTTCCTCCAAATCATCTCCTCACTCCTCTCCCTTCTTCTTCTTCTTCCCTCCTCATCTTCTTATTTTCTTCTTCTTCTTCTTCTTCTTCCTTCTTCTTCTTCTTCTTCTTCTTCTTTCTTCTTCTTCTTCTTCTTCTTCTTCTTGTTCTTCTTCTTCTTTTTCCTTTTACCTCAAGTCTCTTTTACTCCTCATCCTTGGTATGTCCCGGCATCTTGTTCTGTTTCTCCCTCTTCTTTTAAACCTCTCTCTTTTCTTCTCCTCATTCTTTCCTTCTTCTCATTTCCTTCGTTTCTCCCACCACACTTGTAACTCACTAGATCTAGAACCAGCCTACGCGATGGGAAAATGGGCCGAACAGCTTCCGAAATTGACAAGACAGTTGCAAGCCAAAAAACCGAAACACTACCACAGAGTAGGCCTACTACTACTACTTGTCATCAACATTTCCAACTGATAGCATTTCAATAGCACAGTAGTAATGCTTTGCTTTAATCCAGGCCTCCGAACCCACTCAAAGTTCAACCGCCGAACTGCATTTGATCGTTAATTGTCTATGACATTTGACAGTGCCGCTCTTCTTATCTCATTCACAAATGCTACATTTATCTCATGTGTGAGCCCCTAAGTATGGGAGATACTAGTTTTTTACAAAGTACACTGTCAGGATAAGTCCTTATGTGGCAGCATATGGTGAAATTTTAATGCCTTTCAATGAAGGCAACTTCATTTTTCAATCACATCTCTCAACATTTGTTTTCAGTTTAGTTGAGAAATGAATAGAAGGCAGTGACTGATATCATTTCCAAGTGTTATGTCTTTGTATTTGGTGGAGTCAATTTGAATGAAGATACTGAATTGGATCAAACTGATTTTTAATAATCTAGAATGGGATTGATAATTGAAAGTGTGAACAAATTTATTAGATTGATCTTGATCTCTTCGAATTTAGAAACAGGTTTAATCTAGGACTAGGACCTAAATGAAATAATAAATAAATTGTCAATAACGATTGCGGAGAATGTAACAGTTCATTAATCATTGATCACTTCAGTTGTAACAGTTCAACAGATCAGTTCATTGATTTAGGCTAAAGAACTGAATATTTCAATCCATTCTATATTGACCCTATTCACCACTGTATTCTTTTAATTTACCCGTGTTTTAATTCGTAGTCAAGTCAGACACAAACACGATACCATTCCAAGATGACCCACTTTGTAAAAAAACTGGAATTTCTCGAAAAGCAAATTACTTTTCCGAATTCACTCTGACAAATGTCTTGGAATTTTACAGATAGCGTGCGTTATCTGAGCAGGCAGACCGAAAAACCATTCAATGCGTGACGAAAAATCAAATGCTAGGGTCGATTAAACCCAAAAAGGGACCAGCTTGGACGAATTAATTTCGAACAAGACATAGACAAAGCTGTCTGCCCTCAGAACACACGACAAAAAATGGTCTGTGATGATTCGTGTTCACAAGGCGCGGGCGATTTAGATATAATCTCTGATTTCAGACATGTTTTTTCTCTCACTGTAGTCTAGTACCGGTGCTCATTTACACGCTGGTATACAACTCGACCAACAACAATAGATTTATCGATTTCTATCCATTTTGAAGTAATGCGCCTACTTCACTATCATCTCTCTATAATTTAAGAAATTTCAATATGAATTAAACAATGAATTGTAAGTATTTATAGTCAATTATAGTCAACTATTTACAACCAATTATAAGTACAAAAATGGAGACCTTACTTATTCACATTCATTCTATAGCACTTGCTGCTCAAAAATCACGCTTTTTTAGATATCACATTTATTAGTTGCTATTTTAAAAGACCTCTTCAAATTATTACCAGTACAAACATTATTCTTGAAATATAATCTCTGAAACAAGCATATACAAAACTGAATCTATCCTCACAATTAGTAGTTATACTTTACTAAAATCATTACCTGGGATCATTGAACTAACCACAAGTTCTCCACAAGCCCAATGAATGATGTCTAGATGGCTTAAAACGATTATAATTACTATAGTGCGGTACATCATGGGCTAGCGATGAGTGATGTTCGAGAAAAATCAAGAACAATAAACTAAATAAAGAAAGAATCCAGTGATGACTGATGGTTGGGAAGAAATGAAGAAGTAACTAAACGAAGAACAAATTTCAGTCCCACAGTAATGAGTGTAATGAGTACTGCAGGATGTAATTACAGCTGTTAAGACAGTATGTGGTATTATTCTCATGTGAGTGAGGTTGTCGAAATTGTTGTTGTTGGCCCCCTGTGGATGCACAACACATCAACTCACAAAATCAACGTAGATTTATTGCTCGATTCTGACACTGTTAATTGTGAATTATTGCGTACTTGTAATGTCTAAATCTACTCGCTTGACGAAGCGCACGTGACTATGGAGCATAAAATAACTATAGAAGAAGTGTAGAAACAACATAGGAGAATAACTAATGAATAGCTATAGAAACATTTTTGAACTTTGAGTTTTTACACTAGCCAAATATTGAATGTAAAATACATTGAATGGATAATTGATGAGTGTAAATAATATGAATGGATTATCTCTTGATACTAATTACTATAGAAACTATGTGGAAAAATTACTATTGAACAGCTATAGAAGCTATTTAATTCCGGGACTTCGATTCAATTTCTGAGCTTTGAATAATATTGCTGTAGTTATAACTCAACTTATGTAATTCATGGAATTTTTACGAATTAAAGTGCCTAATTCAACTGAAGTAAACTAATTGAAGTATAACTTATGACTTATCATTTACAACGTCATAATAACGACTGAAATCAGGTATTTAGACTACTATCTTAGGAAATTACTCTAATTAAATTACAAGTGGACTCTATCCGTTGGAAAATTTCTTCAATAGAATTTTTCGTAATAGATTATTTTAACTGGATAAACAGTAACTACTAAAAATTTGTAAACATTAATTACTTACTAGTTGTTTGTGCTTTTTATCAATCCTGTTTCAATGCCCTATGATACTCATGTTCCAAAGAAATGTTAAAACTAATCCGTTGTCAATAACTCAGTAGCCTACAACATTATAATAAAATTAGAGTTTCTTAAAATCAGTGTAATAAAATTAAAAATACTGTATCACGCAAAACTGGTTCTTAGTATTCAAGTGGTGACTTACAATACCATAATACGATTATTCCAGGAAAACTACATGATGGAGTGTCATAGTTACAGCGGAGTAAATTTAATCCTAGGGTAGGGTGTGTAATCATATTCATTCTTGTAATCATATATATTCTTTCGTTTCACGGTTATTGTATGATGGTGAAGAGAGTGGTGGGGGGAGGTGGTGAGGGAGGGAGGGAGGGGGGAGACTTTCACTCGAGATCGTAAAGTCAGCTGAAAATAAAGTTCAGGATTTTCATCCCCATGTCTAGCATCTTTTGAAGTTAACTGTCACTTATCTGTTTTTACAACACCATCTACTGACCTCAATGGCTTTCTACTAATAAAATGCAAGTTTCTATCATTCCGTATGAGATAATCTCAGCCGCCTCTAGAAAGCCACTACAAGCACACTCATGTTCCAGTAGAAGTTTATTAAAGATTTTCAGTTTATCTAGAGAGAGTAGTTAAAGTAGGCTTGCCCATTAAGATGCACTTTTATTATTCAAATTAAAAGGCTGATTGATATTCTTGGTAGCCGTTGCATGGAGACTTGTTAGTTCTCGGTGAACGTATTAAGCCTAATAAATGTCATGTATTAAACTTTGAACATGCTCACTGCACAAGACACAGGAAACTTCTGAAAGTGAACTCTTATCGTGGTATTTCATGGAATTTAATTTTCTGTTTGATGATTCTAATGATCCTTTTTGCATAGTCACTTCTGTTCTATATTCACTTTCAAGATCTATCTTATTTACTGTCAGTGATCATTTCTGCAAACAGGACCTAGAAGGCAGTTTATGAGGAGTAGAAAGTGGATATCAAAGAGTTTCATTTCATCTGTTATACCAAATAAAAATGATGAATTTAGCATAGTACCAAAAAAAGGTTGAAGCGAATCAGCTACTCATAGTGGAGGGATTAATATCAGAGGGTCTTACATAATACTGTAGCCTAAACGGTAGTATACAGATTTAAATAATATTAGCGATTTGCGCTTAGTCTATAGCATTTGAATATCGATTTAGATTTATTTATTATTGTACTTCATATTGCTACTATGATATGCACTATTATTGTATGCACTACTATAAATAATATATTTTATTATTTATTATAATTGCATCACTGTAGAACTGGTCATTTGGTGACTTACAGTAGAGATAATTCAGAGTGCCTCCTTAATACCTCCTTTTCTGTGCTCACAGTCACTGGAACTGTCAATAATATCTTGCTTAAAAAATGGGTTTGATTTACTATCATTGTAAACTCCAGAATGGAACAATGACAATGTTATGCAGATAGATTTATGGTGGCTCATTCTAAATGCTCAGAATATATAATATTATATGCTTAATATCTGAATTAATGTTTCTTCTGATTCCTCGATGAATGATCTATTGGATGCTCTTCTATTCAATATTTTCTATGCAATATGTATTCAAGAACATCGTTCGCTTATTTTCTATCCAATATGTATGTAAGAACATCAGTTTACTTATAATATTCTTTCCTTATGATGTTCCCAATAGATAGGGATAAACCAGGGTTAAGGGTAAGAGAGGGCCGACTGCGCCCTAACTTCGCCCTCCCAGGTTAAAATAAAGGCAGTCATTCTATTCTATTCTAGATCTTCTCAACTTACCTCTATCTCATACGTATAGCATATAGTACGGTACAAGTATAGTAACACATCGCAACCAATGTGACGTAAAGCTGGGACAATCAATCATAGTAAGTTGAGCTGGAAGGAGCAGTGTGACAGGTGAATTGTTTATTGCAGCTGCACAAATAGAACATGAGATCAAAATCGGCGAGCTGCGTTTTCCATGCACGAGGGACCATTGCAGCTGACAGCGATGTATCACCGGTGAAATCGAATTAAATGAAAGAAGAGAATAGATGGAAAATAATAGAAATATGATGAGAAGCACAAATAACACAGAAAATTTAGACGAAGAAGTATTATAATTATAATTATAGAACACTAAGAATTAGTAGAAGAGAATGAAAGTAATAAAGTATTAGAATATTACAAATGGTGATTAAGGAAGAGGGGATAAATAATGAGATAGAGCAGGATAGGAAGAACAAAGTGAAGAAATAGAAATAGAATAAGTGGCTCGACTAACACAGAAAATTTAGAAGAAGTATTAGAATTAGAAGGATAGAGCACTAAAAATTATTAGAAGAGAATGAAAGTGATAAAGGATTATAATACTGTATTACAAATGGGTTGTAAGAAGAGGGATAACGATAAATAATGAGAGAGAGCAGGATAGAAAGAACGAATTGTAGAGAACATGAGAAAGGGAAATTATAAGGAATCTTGATAAGGTGGGCATTCTCGCCTTTTTATACAGTTGCCGACTGCTTATATTTTGGTACACTGGTTTGACTGGTCGGTTAGCTAATTGAATTAGACTGCATGACTTGGAAATTCAATGATCGCTGCCCCCCGCCCTCCTCCTCCTCATCACCAACAGCAAAAGATAACAATCCTTCGATGAAACGAGATCACGTCGTTCCAAGATTGGAAAATTGAAACAGTTTATCAACAAATTAGAAAAGCGACGAACAACAAAAAGGAAAAGAAGGAGAAGAGGAAGAAGAAGGAAGGGAAGGAGGGGGAGAAAGAAGGAGGAGAAAAGTAAGAAGAAGTTATCCTAAGATCAAAATTGAAAAAGATTAACAACAAATTGGAAGTGCATCATAATTATTTCGAAGGATGTCTTTGAATACCTTCACGTCAAGGGGCTAATATTTTTTTTAATGGTTGATAATCCTCGCAATTTGGTAGATGGAAAATCTTTGCCAATACAAATCAAAAGATTATCCAAAGGATACCTCTGCCAGGACCAGATTACATTGCCGACTAACTGCCATTTGCATGAAAATCAAATTTAATTTGTCGGCATAAAAGGACGTCATCTAACGGAACCAATGCAATGAGATCCTTATTGTGCTCCGTAAATTGACGCGATCTTACGTCTGTCTGAAATAAACTTACGACTGTCTGTGATAGCTTGCACTTATCACAATAATATGGGTAAATCATAAATGGGAGGCACGAATGACTCCGCCCCTAGCTATTGAATGAGCCAATCGCATCACTCCTCGCCCAATCGTAGCGTAGCTCACAGCTCGGCCTATCACAGGCCTCCGTTCGTTGACCAATAGTAGGCTGCCTTTATTCCACGACGCCATTGCCAAATAACTCAGTTCAAACTTGATTGAAAATTCCCTAGTCTTAACTCCGCCTAATAGAGGGTGTTTTGATTTCATTTCGAGACCAAGTTACTGCTGGTCAAACTTAATTGAACTGGAACAAACTTCATTTGATTTTAGAACTAAAGTTTTCGTTGAAATTAATTTGTTCTTGATGTAGATCTATCAGTTTCACTTGCCATTTTGATGATTCCAATAATTGGGTGGAATTAAGAAAATTGAAATCACAGTGTTTTTCACATTGGAGGATAAGAATTGTAATGGTACCTTACAAACTAATGAATGTATCAAAATAAATCATTCAAAACTTATTCTTTGCCAATGATTGAAGTGGAAAGTATTTGATATTTTTACAAAAATATCAGTGTTTGAAATCTGACGTCTTGTTTGTATTTTTCCTCTACTAAATTAAAGAGAGACTATTCATTCCAAGTGTTTATTCGGATTCATTTCAATTTCATTTGATGATTGACGATGAATTAATTGAACTGCTGATTATAATAGAAAATCAAAACATATCTAATCGATAATCGTTAATCTATGCTAGTATTGGTAGTATCTAATCTTCGCATTCCCTTGTATCAGAATCACATATATGATCATCAATTTAGAATTCCTCTTTGATTCAAAGGATTGGTGCTAATAACTCCTATATTTATTGCAAAGATTGAAATATTTCGAATCACTCATTACTGTCAATATTATAGCACTCTTCAGTTGGTGAAAAGAGCCCATAAATACTCGTCATTCCAGTCATCACACGATAAAACTGTGAAAGGAAAGTTGTTGGGGACCTGACTGTAATAAAACGTCAAATAAGTCAAGTAGGCTATAGACGCCATTTTGACCCTCCAAATGTTTTGGTGCTCACCCATAGATATACAGTGTTTGAAAAATGAAAGAAATTTATAGATGTATGGTTCTGAGTTACCAGGCGCATTGTATAACCTATTGAAATATATCAATCTCTATGCGACCCTATACCTATAATGTATTCATACAATGTATATATTTGTATGGGCCCACCTTGTGGGATAAAATACACGAACTCTGCTGTTATCAAATCTAGCCTAATGGCTTGGTAGGCCTAATAGAAATCGAAGTGTGAGATTTATTATCAGAAAGCGGTTAATTATGAATTCAGTTCTAGTAGAGATAACAGTTTGGTTCAGGTGGTGAAATGTGGGAGGTTTCTTCTGCCTGGGTCGAGAGGTTAAATGTTTTTATGGTGATTGTATCTATGAGGAGTTTTCAACGCGTTTTAATTTAATATTGAGGCACTCACGCATATAGAATTGAAACACACGCTTATGCATGGAATTTAAAGTATGTATTTTCATCCTACAAGTTATATTTTGTACTCGATAAATAAATAAATAAGAAGTTAGAACCTCTATTGAATGAAAAACATTCTGTTGAAAAAAATTGTTCAAGATATGAGCTCCATGATGCATGAGTTCAATTGTGAAAATTGAGATGGGGTTTGTATATAGTGGCTATTTCATGTAGGCTATTATAGAAGACTTGAAAAAATGTACTTTATAATGAGCCAAGTTACATTAATAAAATATATGTAAAAACATAGGCCTAAGCATCACTTCCTATTGAAACGAATCACAGATTATATTTCCAACTGCATAGAAGAATGATCAATTCTCCACTTTCAATTTCAATTCAATTTTTCTTTCAAGAAGAATTTTCTTGATAGCTTGACTCCCACTCTTATTACCTGTAAACGGTGAATTGTCGCCGACATCTGTACACTACTTGAAAATAAAAAATCCAGACAAGCAATTTATATCAATTTCTATTGGTATGCGGTCCATATGCGGCGGCGATTTGTGTCGTGGGAGTTGCAGATTGGAGTCTTTGAAGCAATCAAATCGAATTTGTATTCAGTGAGTGACGTGCGACGCTTTATTATGCCAGCCAAGGTGCATGAGACTTGAATGCGGTATTCAGATTTTCTTTCAATGTTCATTCAGAGTCAGATTCCTTTGTCTGACATCATCAGTCGTGTTATCTGGATGAGAGGGTTCTGGATTTGTGATCGGATTGAAAATAGGGAAGAATACTCTCCATTATTCTCTTTCCAATTCCATTTCTTCTTTTATTTAGCCTATATTTCCTCTGTATTTTACTATTCCTCCACTTAGTACTGTCATTCGGTCATTCCTACCTATTCTATAATTCCGATGTTATAGAAATAGCCTACCGGTATTATACATTCTCTTCATGTTCTCATTTTGAGGCATATGTCTTCCTCCTTGGTCCCTTCTCTTTGGTCTTTTTTCTATTTATTGAACGTCTGAAATTCTTATTCCTTTCTGAACTTGCTATTCCTTTCTCAACTTGCTATTTCTTTCTCTTACTTTCAACAGAGTATTACTTTTTCTCATTACTTTCAGGCATAGTTGAGTGTTATCTGTACAGTTGCACATAGCTGGTCATGTAAATAAGACAATTGTCACTAGTTACCTGATGTAAGTCTTGTTGTGTAAGTTCTTATGATTGCTTCATGAACAAATATTATAATGGTTGAGATTGTCGATATGAAATATTGATTCAGTATATATTTTCTTCTTATTATATTGTAAAAACCTCAATAACACTCGTGATTTGTAATATCTGCATCGTAGAAACAATTTTACTTATGGAGGTATTTTATTTCAACAGGAAAGTATCTACTGTATCAATAAGATAGCTGTTGCAGCTATACTTTACAACAGCTCCCGTTCAAGTATCAATCCAGAGTCACCATTAAATCTTCACTGGTCGTCAATCATTGCAGGATGATAGCAGCTACCAATAGGTGAGTAGCATTAGCACTATCTTTCTAACGAGATTGATTCCTCGTTTTTCTTCAGAAATCGTCAATTTCTCTTCAAGATTTCAAGCTCTCTGATTGGTCGTTCGGAGTGAGCCTTTCAAACGGCTTTTCCCTCTTTACTTTTTATTTTTTCTCTCTACTGAATCACTCATTCTCTCTCTTTCTCTCCTTAACAAAAGTGTACTTTGTCTCGATTTTCTTGTTTATCGGAAAGCTTTTAGCCTACTTTTGTCGATGACTATTGCTGTTGGTTTCACGTTTCTAGTTTTTAGGCGTGCTATTTGAAATCGCAATTGATTGAAAGAGTAGCCGGTTTTTGCAAATCGATTTAAATCTGTTATCGATTCAATAAAATTGAAAATTTATTTGAACCAGGCAACATTATATGGCTGTATTATGTGTGATATAGACTCAACCACTTTGCGAAACTTGGCAGTTTTGATACAATATTTTAACAGGAGTTCAAATGATACGCGGAATACATCTATATATTTACTGAAGCAATGACGTTCCAATATTCTTAAATACAGTACTTTTTGTTATCAGACTTTTTTATCAAACAAACAACATTCAATTGAGTTAGTTTTACTTACGTGATAAAGCATAAAGCATGCCCCAACGATTTAAACCCCAGTACATTCGATTCTTATCAAGTCAAAGAATTACTTATCCTACAAAAATGTGTAATTATAAGTATAATATAAAGTAGACATAATAGACTAGCCAAATATTAAACAAAATTTGTCTTGGCTGTGCTATATAGTGCTAAAGCCTAAAGGAGGTTGCAACGGTGTTAGACGAAATATTTCAACTTATTCGTAGGAAAAATAAGTTGAACTCGCATCTTGTATCGGGGATTTGTTGTAATGGAAACGGGACTCAAGGCATCGATTTGTTTAAGCTCAACTTGTTACTTTTCTTCTCTCCACTGCATGACACTTTGACCCAGTGCAGCGTCTCATTTATAATGGCAGCCGGCAGAGGCCTGTAACTTGGACTGCCTCCAAAACGTGCAGCGTGGAGGCAATAACTTATATTACTTTAATGCATTTTCAATTTTATTATTTCTTCTGAACAGTTGTAAAATTACGTTGGAATGACTCAAGCTTAGGGGAAAGTCTATAACAGCAACAGTATCTTACGACTTCATAGTGAAGATTGGAAGATTATCTGTTGTGACACACAAGGATTGAACGTGTTGTCAATACTCAGAAACGGTTCCCGAGCATTGATGGAAATTGAAAAACATATTAGAAATAACGCTGTCAAGAAAATTTATTTTAAAAAGGACTGAACTCTACAGTTTTAGGGTTTCTTTTATTTAATTCGAAAAAAAATTCTTCCAACCCAGCGACCACATAATACAAGTATAAATATAAGAATAATTTGTATTATGTGGTCGCTGTTCCAACCTATGTACGAGGCTTATCATAGCACTTTTAATAATTATTCTTACTACTGACGTTTGAAATACCTATACAACATACTGAATCAAACAAGAAAAAATCTGTAATCTAAAAGTAATCTAACTTGCAAGTCTGCAAACTGAAAACTGCATGTAAAATCTCCAAAATCTTAATGTTTTATTCTCCAATAGACAAACGTATATCAAACAAACACATAGACAAACTCAAATATGTGAAGTATAGAATTGGAATTATTCATAAAACACTCACTATGTATCAAACATTTTTGTCTCAATTCTATCAATTTATTGATTTCTGTGAAAGGAAAGAATAATTCTTCAAAAGACTGTGAGCGCCAATACTTATTGATTGATTTTGTTTTCAATGCCTACTCGAAAGAAATTATTCTAGTCAAATTTGACAGTTGAGTGCGTAGGCAGTATGTACCGTCGCATTTTGCTTTCAAAATAATTATTCATGTTTGCCACCTAAAAAGTAACTCCATGCAAATCGTGCACTACCGAAAAATGTGGGACGAACATTTGAGTGCTTTTGGTCCGAATAACCTTTCCACTCAATCCTAGCTATTTGGGTCGAGCATTTATAGTGGACTGCACTTGAACTTTTAGCAATCAATCAGTGGGCCGAAAATAGTCAGTTCAATAATGAAAGCAGGCCTATTACTGCTACTGCTACTACTAACATTATAGTAATAGTACTAAAGTACGGCTTCTTTATAATTATGGTGATACAGTGGCACTATGTTTATTATCTGAAGAATTTTTAAAAAAAGGGTTTAATTCTGTGTGATCTTATTCTTATAACTCAAAAGTTTACTGTGAATAAATAAATGGAATTATTAAAATGAAAAGTAACTAGAAACTACATACGTATAAAACGCATTATACTTTTCATGATTGAATACAACAATTATTATTATTAGTAATTTCTCATGGTGATGTGAATTTTTAGGCTCAAAAATTTTCAAGTTGAATTCAATATTCTTCAATTTTTCAATTTGTTTGGTGTCTTTTCGGCTTTTAATTGAACTTTTCAAATTTGAAATTCATAATTTATATTCGGTTTGTGTTTTTCAAGTGAAAATCGTTGATGTGAACAAAACTATTGTACATAACCTTAATTTGAACATTTTATCAGGCTAAATTTTGGAACAGAAGAAGTTTTGGGTTAATACCTGTTTTTTCTTTCCTATAAGATTGTATTGCTTGATCCAATAAATGATTATCAAATGATGCTTTAAATACCCCGTTGTCTCGTTAGTATGGGTATAATAATATGTATATGAGGTAGGAGGGTGGATAATACTAGAGACCTGTTTGGTTCAGAAAGTTTGGTTATCCATTTTCTTTCTCATTCCATTCTATTCCTATTAATTCTTTTTATTGTATAGTAATAGAAAACAAATTAAGATGATTGTTGAAAATGAAATGATGATAGAACATCATTCAAAAAATCTATTGTAATAATTGAAATCATTTATTGTTTTCTATTTCAATAATATGTATTGGAGATAATCTAAAGGGCTTGTATGGATTATTTGCTTCCACAACTCGTTAGAATTTGAACCGATATACTGAGAAATGAATCAATATGAAAATCAGTAACGGGAAAATAGAATGTTCAATTTTAGCCATGACCTGCCTCCCGCTGTTTTTAATTCAACAAACACTCACCAGGTGACGTATCACCCATAAACAATTTTTCATTCATAAATCCTCGCTCCCAGCAGGACAGACAAATTACAATGTTGAATCACCCACAAGTTGAATAGAAAAGCGTGACATCACTACTTCTCACCTTAACTGCATGATGATTTACTACTCATTCGAATGTTAATCTGCAAAGATACCACCTTTGAATATTCATTGCACTAACTGTAGAAAAATGGAATACTCTTTGAAAAGCATGTGCAAATAGTTCAAACGCTGATAGAATATGCAAATCGCGGCATAACACCTCTTGTTAAAACCAATATCATATTTCAAAGGATGCTTATTGCGAATACTTCTTACCATAATGGAGACGTGATGAATGGCTTCTATGAGCATACCATGACGGCTTAATTATTTGTGTCTACAATTTTTGTGTAAGTTTTAATGAAAAGGCTGACTGGCTTAAGCATATTCCAAAGTGGTATGGTGTATTATATCTTTCATAAATTATTCAGTAGCATTCTCCAATTTATTACTTTTGTTTGTATTTGTTTTTGAATTGGAGTGTTGCTATTTTGAGGGCGGAGTTGGGCCGCACCTGGTGCTTTCTATTAAGCCAACCCTCTTTTGCAAAACTTATTAGAAACAAAACTGAAAATCTTAACAATTATAGGGTCATTGAAGTGGGAAATAATACACAGTAGAGTGAATAAAATTAAAAAGTTATTAAGATATTAAGTTATTAAGTTAGTAAATTAAAGTTATTCAAGAAAATATTGAAAACAAAGGCATTAAGAATGAAGGTAGCAATCGAGAATAAATTAATTTCAGTTTCCAATATTAATTATTGTTTCTCTGAATTAATTTAATGTACTTAAAAAATACTGTATATTATTTCAATCATGCTAGTATTTGAACTTGATTTATTAATGGCATTATTTTTCTATTTTCTTCTCTTTTAGTGTTTAAATGAAAAGTGATTTTTTGTAATAGATTAATAATTTATAGAATAGAACAGAAATTCCAGTTACTTGATCTTCCCAATCCTCATGGGATTAAGAGGAGTTTTTTTCGGAAGTTTTCAGATTAATTTGAAATCAAGGAAGGATATTATTTATGTGAAAAGGAATAAATATCTTGATAATCTGAGTCTGAGAGGTCTGTTCCCCATCACATTTCATTCAACCTCAGGAAAGTAGGAAAAAGACCAGAAGTCCTGGAGGCCGGAAATTATTATTTAAAGAAAAAAAGAATATTCCAGAAATAACTACTCATATTTTTAGTGTGGGATATTTCACCGTGTTCAACTCACTAATCTTTCAACTAACTCACATCAACTTACTAATTTTTATTTGGATGAATTATTTCTCAAGTGTTTCCAAGGAATCAGTGAAAGTAAGCCAAGGATGTTGTAGGTAATGAATGAATATACATTAGTTCTCAAAATTCGGTTACAGCAACGAACTACATTTAAAAATTACATTCTGTCTGCATTTATTCTGGGAAAAATATTGAGATCTGCAGACAGGAATACTGAACAATATTTATCTGACATTATAAGGCCAGTAAACTCTGTGCAAATTGAAAATTTGCCAAAGTCAAGTGGGAAGTGGGTCAGAGGCTTTAAATTCAAAGAAACTGCTGATTTAAATATTTGCGAATGACATTTTTATTGTAATTGAATAAAAGCTATTCAAAGAACTGTCACCTATGTTGATTCATTGAGAATTCCGAGGAAGCGCATCTCAGCTCTCACCTAACAAGAAGGTTAACAAGCTATTCTTTCAAATCATTAGCGCTCTCCACTTTGTTAGTCATACTCGTTTACTCTTTCAACTCGTTTACTCTTTTAACTCGTTTACTCTTCTTGTTCCGCACTCCACTCCCCATGTGATTCATTGCTTAGTTAAGCCTGACAGACTTCATTTGCAAAATAATCACTGAGATAACGAAGAGCAACTCTATTTATAGATATGAACGAAATCTATCTTGTGCATTATATTGTGCGCCTTGCTGAGATAATTGAATTTTGTTCTTAGAATTGATTACAGTACTTGATTTTATTGCATACATTATTACATACATATTTATCTAATTTAATAGAGAAAAACGTAAGAATTACTAGAATGAAAGCGCCAGTTAATTATGATAATTTTTTTAATCAGAATATGATACTTTTGTATTCTAATATTCATAATCGATCCAACTCCAACAAGGTAATGGCATAGATTCTAGCATGAAATTTAAGTTTCTATCTGTACGTTTATTTGGAAATATTACATTAAATTACCTTCTCAAATTTTATTTTCAAATCCTCTCCTATTGATCTCTTGTCAACTTCGTCATCTCCATTCACTCACTCTGCAATTTTACATTTTGAACTTAATCTTATATATTAATCAATTCCAAAAACTGCAATATCTTTATCTTGTTTACGAAAATTTGTGCTACTTATGAGAACATTTTTTTCTAATTTCGATCTATTCAATTTTCTTATGAGATTATTAGTTTACGTGACAGACAAAATCAATACAATGGAAAAAATTATTAAGTGAATAAAGACTCGAAGTTGTCGAAACCAAAATTTATTAGTACTGAACATCGAGATACCGCTTTCAGTTAATTGGCTACTCCATTATCGATTCTCTGGTGAACTAAAACAGAAGTAATGAGCAGCAGAATATATACTATGAATCGATTGCTACAATTGGTAGTTGAATGACCTATCAAGGTGAACGATTGCCATTGGCCTAGTCACGCCACTCCTACGGTTCAAACAAACGTCATCAGCAGTAGCGGTTCATACAACAAACTTAGCAATGGAAATTGATAAATATTTTCAAGTGGTAAAAGAAGTTAAAATATTTCTAATGGTGTAACAACCGAAACCGTTATCATGATATTTTAATAAATTTGTGGTTGTGACACTGACAAATTCGATTCTTTTTATTCAATATCGATAACTATTAATTATCAATTCTTCATCCCTAAACATAAATTATATTATCCACGTTAAATTATCATTTTGTTACTTATGAGACATTTTCATGACGAAATTTCAGAAGAAGATTAAATATCTGCTAATTTCTTTAGTCATATAGATTATAGATCGACAGAATGCTTCTGAATTCAATCATTCAAATGTTTATTAAATAGTTTCATCAATCGGTACTACCTCCATTCAAATTCACTAATCCTTATGAAGATGAAGTCCAGTGTATAACTTTACGTGGCTCATGGTATGAGGTGTCAGTTTGAGAAACTATAAATCTTCTATCAATAACCACTTTTCAATCTTCAACCAGCCATTTCTCATCCTGTAAATTGATACATCACGCCGCTACATTACCCTAAAATAGCCCTTCAACCGATTATTATTACTCTTTTCATCCTACCTCCTTCACTTCAACTATAATGTTTGCTTTTTTAGTTATTTTTCTCCTTTTTATGCTCTGCTCGTTAAGGCAGTCTATTGATGTATTTGTAGTGGTTGACTTCACAAGGCTAACGAGTCCATTGACTGAGAAAACGTCTCAGGTTATAAGGCGGCGCGCAGACATATGAATGAGACAGTTTAGGCGTGTGTGTAGAAAATTGACCGTAACGCGAGCAATACGGACAGAATGATCACGGTAGCCGTACGGTTACGGTCAGTGTCCGTCGGCGACTTCTTTAGTCGCGTGGTTGTCACGTGATTAATGACGGCGCGTTGGCGTGCGGGTGTGTTTTTTATTTATTTTTTGGTGGTAGCAAGAACGAACGTGACCCGGCAGATGGCTTATGAAAGGAAGACTTTACACCTGTGTACACAGTGAATGCTATCTATGCTCCAGTTTGGATAATGAATTGAGAGGCGGTGAAGAATGTGAAACTGGGCAATGGGTAGAAAAATGCGGGACTCTGGAACGGTTCGGTTATATGTAATTGTTTTAAGCTCATCTTAAGCAAAAAATAAAGATATTTATTAAATTTCATTTAAAGATGAATAACAAATAGGCCTACATCCAATTCTATTCAATAAAATTAACAAATATATTTATTGATCCAAGTACAATGTGAAGGTGTGAAACGTAATCAGTTTTATTTTATAGGAGGATAAACCAATGGGTCATACCTTCTTCAACAATCATTAGCAATCTAAATTCCAATAGTTTATTAGTCCTTGACTGGGTGCTATAGTAACAATGAAAAAAAAGAGAAAAAAAGAACAATAATAATCATTAAAATATGATTTGAGAAAGAAACAACAGACTCAGCCCGAAACTGTTTCTCTCCTGAATTTTGATGAATAATTATTTATTCGAAAATAATATTCCACTTTAGCTGAACACAAAAATTCCCAGTCCAAAAATACTAGAGGTAGTGTCTGTTCATACAGTCGTAATGGTTTTAGGCTAGGCGTACACCGGTTAGTCAAGACAAGACAAGATGAGATTAGTCACGTTTAGTCACAGTATTTCACATAGTTGCTTATGAAGCAGCACACACCGATGCAATGACTAATCGGTGTGTGTTGCTTCATAAGCGAATATGTGAAGTACTGTGACTAAACGTGACTAATCTCGTCTTGTCTTGTCTTGACTAACCGGTGTACGCCTAGCCTAATGCTGAGGTAGACAATGTGACTCAATGAGAAGAAGGGCTCATAGATCTGAGGAGAATACCGTTAGTTAGTGTATGAGATGAAGAAGCATCCTACGCAAATGAAACAACAACAATAATATTGAAAAGGATTGTTAGATTACCCACATTGATTAGCCGAGTGCCATTAAAAATGGAATTGAGCTCTGTGTCCGTTTGAAACAATGCAATCTATTGCAGCATCAGTCAGTTGAATTGTGTTTCACAGGTGACGGAAATCGTTTGAAAGATAGTTTTGTGCAATGCAGTTGTCATGAATGGAGATCATTAGTGTTTGATAGGACAGAGCAGTTTGGAGTCGTGGTATCAGATAAATGGATCGTGAAAGACAGATGAGAATTTGAGAACACTGTTTCTTTCAATACCAATGCAGTTGTGAGAATGAGATTGGGGAGTGGATTTTTGTAAGAACATTAGAATTCACGCCAATTAATACTGTATAATATTATGAATTAACTCAAAATTACACCAATTGATTTATGTGTATATGTATAGTGGTTTAGTTATTAATGATAGTGGATAGAACTGCTGAATTTGTTGAAAGATGTGCTTCAAAGTCTCCTCAGAATTTTACAGTTTGTTAAAAAGGTGTATCGAGAGTAATTTTGACGCTTAAATTGATTTTTCCTGATTATGATTCAACTGCAAAGATGCTGTATGAATTGGAAACGATGAAAGGTGCTGATAGCTTTCTTGCAGCTTAAATGAATCATGAACTTTTTAATGAATAGATGGACTTCAAAGAGATGATACATGAAGAAGTATTTCTACAAAGTTATTAGATATAATAACCTTTATAACCTCTCTACATAATTGTATGAATTTAAGTTTCTGATCTAATTTCTCAGTTCTTCCAAAATGTATTTGAGTTTAATATGTTTGTAGTTTATATTCATTGAGGTTTTATTTGATAATAGTATCGCGTAGTATGTCATAAGTGTCATAACAGTTCAACTGTGCCGTCCCACATAATTTTTTCACAATTTATTTAAACTCCTTAACTTTTTCTCTTTTCAATTCTCAATAAATTATTTTCTTATTTCGCATATTTGTCCAATATGCAAACATTAGAGAAATCTGTTTGTTATGTTAAATAGTTGAACCTCATCCTAACTCATTACGATTATCATTATCACGTCATTGATTCAAAATTCTTGCTTTTTCTCGAGACACGAAAACATTGATGGAGATCAGAATCCAATGAAACCATTGGAATCAGAAATATGAAATAAAATGACGAAAATCAGATACCAGAAAGCAATGGGAACAAATCCACTGAAATTCTATCCAGAACATTCAAAGTGACAGCCGACAGCACATAGGTCTCCTTTCTAATAAAAGCAGAGAGGTAAGTAACAGAATAATGAATCGGAAAGACGTTTTTAGCAATGCACTAGAAGTGAGTGGAGCAAGACTGACACGTTTGGTTGAGTCTTGGCAAGTATTCAGGTTTTTTTGTTCTTTTCGAAATTAATACCTCTCCAATTTGTCAGCAAAAGACTGATGGTGACATTACTTCAGAAAATAATAGATTTAATCTTTTTTTTCTGTTCTCACTGATAATAAGAACTAGGTTGATATTTGACAATGACAACTTTGAAACTATGTACCGGTACTTAATAATTAATGACTTGATATATTTGCATAAATTTCCTGATTTAAATAACATATGAGTTTTGAGATGACTGATGAATTATCTGATAATAATCATAGCGGGATGTACGATAAAATTATTGACAATATGTTTGATTCCTATGACTTTATATGGCATTTTAAACAACATTGGTCCACTTAAGGAAAATGAGGTGTGCACCAGAGGAAACAATGAGCATCTAATCAATTCTAAAATCAATTTCCGACAAATTGAAGCTCAATTAGTGAACTTGATTTTAGATTTTCATTTTAAAGCTCTTCAGTGAATTTTTTCAAACATTATTATCATATTAGCAAATTACAGTATATTTTTATATATTATTTTTTTTTAATTAGCAAATTTTCATAAGCTAAGGGTGATATGAGTTCACATGCCTTTGAGTTTCAAATTTGTACGTGAATCAATCTATATAACTATATAATTATCAACAAATCACACCTTTTAAATTTTAATTTCATGAAAGCAAATTCCATGATCACAAAGTCTATTAGTAAAAGTAGTCGATCAATCAATCTCAAGTCTATTTACAATGCACATAAATAACCCACAGTGCAGTTGCAATTAACAATCTTGTCATAACACAAGTTGAGATAATGGCATACCCCATTAAGAATCTGCAGTAAATTTATGTATACAAGAATTTCAAGTGCATATTTTTTTGCTATGTAGTGAATCTAATCAACTGTGAATCCAATCTCAAATAAAGTATACAAGAATTTTCAAGTACATACTTTTCTCCACACTCAACAATCAAGCGAACATTTCGTATTCAAATCAGGCACTTGAGTTCAAATTGAATGGGCAGGCACTGAGTGTTTTGCAATTTATGTTCAGTTTTGCTTATTTTTCACTAGAGTAATGGACAGTAATTAGAGAAGAAGGGTTCAATAGAGTAAATAGTATGCTAATTCAACACGTGGCCCCTCGATGTGGGAACATTAATCAAGTGGAGAAAGGATTGATAAATAATGAGCAAAGAAAGAACTTGAAAGTGTCAACTAGAGATAAATCGAAAAACATGGATAAACAATTATCCAGGACTCCACTTCTCTAATTCGTTTAGGAGATTGGTTAGTGTCAATGCTTGTTCATTGATAAAGTCAACATTGATTAGGTGTTAATACTGGTATTATTTACTAAACTGAAGTAAACGTGGCTGGATTAGCAGTTGGCAAACGCTAATAGACTCTCAGATTGTATCACATCACACTGTAAGGAAATTGTTTAAAAACAGGTTTGGAAGATAGAAGTGTTAATGAATCGTAGGTGATGGACTTTATCTTCAGTAGATGGTATAGTATGAGTAGTAGTGTTTATATTGTATAAAGTACAGAATAACTTTCACAAGGAATGGAGAAATAAAATGGGGAACTGAAAAATCGAGTGATAAATGAGGAACAAGTATAAAAACTGCATAAGTGCTCGGTTCCATAATAAATTATCAGGGAATAATAATTGTTCTAGATAGATCAACTTGAAAAGATTATTTATTAAAGAATGTGATATCTCTGGTAGGGTATCTTACCCTTTATTTCTTTTTAAGGTAGAGAAAATTAATGAAATATTGATTGTGAAGTGAAAAATTGGGTCTAAGTATTGGACAAATTTAATTCTCATGTTGATAGTTGATTCTTTGTTGTTGACAAAGAATCCTGTCGTAGAATTTTGCAAATTGATAGAAGAAAACTGAAAATTAGCAGCTGTCCTTTGGATGATAACATGCCTATAAAAATCTAATAATTTTTGAAAATACAGGAGTAAGATAGACTGGTCAATGACATAAAAACTATATTATTAACTAGCTGGAAAGAATATGATTGTACAAGAATCGTGGGAGAAGTCAAATTGTGAAAATAGTGGGAGCTGACGTGTATCAGCCGGCGCCAATGAATGCATGTGTTGACCCCTGAGACTGTCCGATTAATAGCCGCAGAGGAGTGTGGCCTATTCTAGGCCGTGGTCCTTTAATTCAGTATTTCCACTGCATGGATGCCAAATGTGTCAGTGTAGCATGGCAAGTAGCGTTTTGCACTTAGCAGACGATTGGCACTGACTGACTGACTATTTGCGACAAACGCGCCCGCCCGGTGAATTATGCGCACATCAAAATACACTTTTTGTCTTCTTCTTCTCCTTGTTCTTTTCTTCTTCTTCTTCTTCTTCTTCTTCTTCTTCTTCTTCTTCTTCTTCTTCTTCTTCTTCTTCTTCTTCTTCTTCTTCTTCTTCTTCTTCTTCTTCTTCTTCTTCTTCTTCTTCTTCTTCTTCTTCTTCTTCACCTCCTTCATCTTCATTTTCTTTCTTCTCCTTTTCCTTCCTCTGTGATTTTCTTCTCCTTTTTCTCTCTCCCTTTATATCTTCTTCTTCGTTCCGTCTCTCCAGTTTATCGTCTTCTTATCTTTCTTCTTCTTGTCCCACCACTTTTTGGTGTTTTTCTTCTTCTACTCATACTCCTAGTTGTTGATCCTCTTGGCTTTTAATTCACCTTCTCCTAACTTTCGTCTCGTCCGTCCTTCTTCTCCATCTTCTTCTTTGTTCCTGTTCTTTTTCATTTCTTTTTTATCTCTTTTTTGCTGTTCAACTTCTTCTCTCTTTCTTGATCTATTCCTTCTTCGTTCTTATTCTCTGTTTCTCTCTTATTATCAGTATTCTCTCTTCTTCTCTTATTCTTCTTCTTCTTCTTCTTCTTCTTCTTCTTCTTCTTCTCTTCTTCTTCTCTTCTTCTTCTTCTTCTTCTTCTTCTTCTTCTTCTTCTTCTTCTTCTTCTTCTTTTTCTTCTTCTTCTTCTACCTCTACTATTTTTCTTCTTCTTCTTCTTAACTCTTCTTCTTCACTCCTATATTCTCCTCTCTCTCTATTTCTCTCCTCCTCCTCCTCCTCCTCCTCCTCCTCCTCCTCCTCCTCCTCCTCCTCCTTGTCTTCTTCTTTTTTCTTCTACTCCCCCTTTCTCTTCTTCACCATCTCCTTCTAAGTTTTCTTCTCCTTCTTATTTTTATTTTTCGTCTGTTTGACGATTCGCTACTCATCAGGATGTCGGCGATAAACGATAAATTAGCGGCTTTGCTTTGGCTGACTTCCATCATTTTATTGCGAGTGCTTTGATTAGAAAGTAGAGCACAAGGGATTTTTCAATTGGATTTCAAAAACGTTTGTTACTTGCATTTTGAGGCTTAGGCGCACTTTGAAACTTGAAAAGTAGGGGGATGACTCATGCATGTGGATGTAGTGTGCTGTCAAATCAGTCAAGAAAAAACTTGAGCGTTGAGCCAGAATCTGAGGAATAGTGCCAAAACGTTTGTAGTAGAGACATGCACAAATAATAGTTTTTACATAAAATAGTTTCAGCTCACTCATCACTGGACAATCATAGATCTTAAATATTTGTACAGTATCACTTACTTGTAGGAGGATACAATACTCATTATTATAAAATCAATCAATTCACCAATTTATAAAAGAAGCAACCCTTCTGAATGAGAGCAGGTTTTGTTCAGTTGAAGGATTAACAATTATAATTATTGAAGTAGAATTATTTCATAATGGTGCCTGAACCAAATAGAGCGTAATAGGGAGGAACCCCCAATTCAGTCGCAATCCTAAAAATATTCATCATTGAACAATCTTAGTTCTTCATTATTTGTACGCTGAATAATTAACCCTACTTTAATTCATGTGTGAACATTTTATCACTCACCAGCAAATCAATTGAAAATTCATTGAAGATGGATTTATCGAAGTGTTGAAATTCAGTGAAGTAGGAATAATGAAGTAATTGAAGTCTGAAAGAATTTATTCGAAAATAAAGCAAGACATTCACGCTCTATCGACAATCGAGTCCGAATTCAAATCAAATCATCCTTTACTGACAAGCGACGGAATTTTATCTGAAGGAAGGATACCGATCCATACCAGTTGTTGAATTCAGTTGTTGAAGTTTGAATAAACTATTCTGAAAAATAAAGCAATACATTCATGCTCTATCGACAATCGAGTCCGAATTTCTGTCAATTCATCCTTCGGCGAAGGAATTTGATCTGAAAAAAGGGCGCCGATGCATACCAATCTCAATGTTTCTCGAATTCCGCGCACAAATCAAATTTATTTCTGTGGCACTCCAAGTGGAACGTCGACAAAATAAAGTGGGAGAAACAAAAAGCGATTATGGTAGAGGAGAAGAGAAAGAAGAAGCACCAGAAAAGCTTTATGTTGCTCCCAATGAACTTAGGCCTAGAAACTGGAAAAATTCTGAAAGCGGGGGAGTGACCCAATGCACGTGTCCCCACCCTCTTTATCACTTCTTCTTCTTCTTCTTCTTCTTCTTCTTCTTCTTCTTCTTCTTCTTCTTCTTCTTCTTTTCTTCTTCTTCTTCTTCTTCTTCTTCTTCTTCTTCTTCTTCTTCTTCTTCTTCTTCTTCTTCTTCTTCATCTTCTTCGTTGTCTCTACCCTCCCTTCTGCCCCTTCCCCGCATTCGATGATGCACCCTTTTTTGGACTTCACTTTCCATGAACTGTCAGTCTCCTGAATAACGTTCTTGCTCAAAATAATGTGAATCGAGAAGGGATCTTCGGGTTTTTGGTTTGCAGCCAACACACCAATCTACTTTGGCATTGCTTGGTGTACTCTGCAGTGGACATTTATAAACACAGAATTTACACCTACTTCCTAGAAGTTGCAGTTATGGAAAGTGGATGGAAATTTTTGTTTATGACATTTCTTAGTACACTTTTGATGGACTCGAGAAGAGGATGACTAATTTGTTTATGACATTTGCTTGAAACATACGTAGTTCTATTTCTTAGAATTCAGCGACAAATAAGTTCAACAAGAATCTATGTTTGCAGAAGCTCTTAATTTTAATATCACTGAAGCCATTTATATTGGAGAAGCTATTAATGTTATTGAAACATTGTTCAAATATTGAATTCGTCTAATATTATAATACTTATCAAAACTTTCAATTGAAACTTAAAACTAACAATACGTTTTGATGAATTAACTGAGCCAAATACTGTGAAATGTTATCAAGCAGATTTTTATGACTATAAAAAATGATCTGAATGAAAATGTTCAAAGTTCCTTTCAACCTGAAACAATCAGACTGCCTTCAAGTAGAAAGTATGATAGGCATGAAGCGCAAACTGCCAGATCAGACATTGCTTATGGGACAGTGGCCAAAACCTACTAACCTTACTACTGTGACATTGATACTACTAATCTCAAAATGTATATAAAAAACAATATTTATCGTGCAAAAAGATGAAACGTGTTTTTTCATTTTGAAAAATTATTTTAAACAATTTTTGGCTCATCTTTCAAGTTGACTACTTCACACAACTAAATTAAAAACAGCCCCAGTGCTATAAAAATGAAATCACTCGGATCATTTTTCAAAATGCACGCTTGGTGAAAACTGCCCCAACTAAATCGAGTAGAATGTGCCCAACAATTGGCATCAAATGAAATCACTTTTGAGTGGATGTTTATTTTGTATCTAATTTCAAAATTACCATCAAACAACTGAGAAAGTGAATCTTGTTTGGAGGCAAGTTGTTAATCTAGCGGAACCAATTTCAGAATAACTCTTGAAAATTAATAACAGGGTGAAAAAAATTGTAATTTGCAAAAACGGTCCCACTGAACTTGCACTTTTCAAGAACGCCCTTGAAGGTATTAGTCATGTTTTCATATGCGACGAATCCAAGGCGTGTATCTTTTTTAAGAGACAACTTAATTGGCTTTGAAATTTTTTGGCACCAATGCTATGAGTGCAAATAAATTCGTGGGTCTATTCATTGATGCCCTAGTAGCCCAGTTGTATTTCTATTAGATAATTTACTAAATAAAGTTGTCTCATTCCATTTCAAGTTTAATACATACTCAATAACAACGGTTAATGAACAATTTCCAACAATTTCTAATTGTAACCTATAGTCTTAATAATATACAGTAATACCAGAAGCTCTCTCTAGTCTGTTCTCTGTGATAATACTAGCTTTAATCCTCCCTCAGTTACAAAAGTAAAAAAGTTATAACGTACAAAAGTACGTTTTTCAATTTCTTTATAATAATAAGATATTTTTATTTTATTTCATAGTGAAGATTTATTAGGTTCTATTACAATTATCGAAAATGATTAAATATTGAACCCTTGAGTAAATATAATGAATAGTAATGAGTATTTATCGAATAAATTCTATTTATTGAAAAAACATCAGTATCCAGCAATCATTGTTCAGCTATTCGAATTCTTGAATACAGGTAGGCTTATGTTGCTTCTCACTCTGAAATATTAATATTTATTTGTATATTTTGATTCAATAGGTTTTATTGAATCATCTATTTTAAGTAGAGTATCCATTCAACCAAACAAATTATATTGCAATAAAGCTTAGTCGCTAACTACAGTCATTCCACTCGTTTAGGCTCATTTATCCAACATTAAGTCACCACCAGTTATAAATACATGCAACTGTAATTTGAATAAGCCTTTTACGATGCAGAAGACCGAAAGAATTGGGTTCGAACGATGATTCACACATTAAATTTGTTGATGTTGCTGATTAATTTACGAGTTTATTCAGTTAAAAGTGTGGCTGGTGCCTGTTTATGACCCTTCAACGATGCTTAGTTGATGTTTATGTGATATGCTGCAGTAATAAATGCCACAAAACTAATGCCTTTTTTCTGAGATCGGATGGCTGCAGTTAAGGAAATTTGTGAGCCCATTGTTTTGGGTCATTGACCGACTTTGGAAGAATGTTTTTCAACTGTTTATGTTCTTGTTGTTCGATTTTTCTTTTTAATTCTGCATCGATACCTTGTCGAACCGGCGGCAGGAATTTGTGTTAGCTGTGAAAGTATTTGAGAAGGCCTCTGATTTGGTTTACAAATTGTAAACTTTCCGAAGGTATGTAGTTGTAGGTTTTTAAAAGGTCGGGTCGAAGTTTTCGGTCAACTATTATAAATGGTTCTAATATTATTGTAATAATATTAAATATTAATATTATAATATTTGAGTAATAATATTGAATTATTTATCAATCTAGACACAATCTTCAATGATCCAGTCATGACAAAGTAGCCTCCAAGAACGATAGAATTGGCCTAGCTTTCAAATTTGAATACTTCCTATATAATATTGATACTACTATAACTACTACTACAACAGAATATCGACAGTATAAAATCGATCATATACTTATATATCAGTTGCTCATTTTTGCATGATTTGGTTTCGATTTCATTTTTGGGGGATTATAGCGTATTGCAACCCTAGACATTTTTATTCATAGTTATAGAAATACAAAATTTTCGTTGAATATTACTACATTTAATCAAATCATTGTTAAAATTCATTCTTCTTTGCTGATTCATACTATTAACTGGACTCTTCAGAAATTAATCTTTAAAAAAAAGCAAAACAAGAACGTCTTTTAATTTTTAAGATACAAAACTACCAGCAACATCGTAAAAAAGTGGACAACTTTCATCGAGCTCAGACTATTTCGATCACGTGTCAGTAATTTTCTGCTCAGGCTTTTCTATCGATAATTTAATTTGTCAAGGTGATTGGATGCAGAAGACGCTTCGCTATTGGCCAAACAGGTACTTCGGCCATACCCAAAATAAACATTCTATCAACACCGTAAAATATTATTATTAAATGCATGGCTGGTCAGAGCTTCGCACAGGCTTGTCTCGAATACTTTGCATGCAGGGTGGTGAAAATAAGAGAGAGAAAAAAAGAGAGAGAGAGTTAGAGAAAGAGAAAGGGAGAGTGAGAAAGAGATAAGGTGGGAAAGTAGAAAAAGCAAGGCAATAGAGAAGCAGAGCGAAAGGAAGAAAAAAATATGAAATATAGAAAAACTATGTGAAAATCTATAAAGAATATCTGTTGAAGGAAATTTAGGAAGAGAGAGGTTATATAAGATAGGAAAACCAATGAGAGGATACGAAGTTAGATGTTAGTAGAGGATTAAAGAGGATTTAGAGGATCTATTAAGGAAGATGCTAATAGAGAAGGTGCTAATAACGTGGAGAAAGACAGAAAAAAGAGTGTGAGGGAATGTGACAAAAAAGAGTGGAAAATAAAGAAGGAAAGACAAAGTAGGAAAAAATAAAAATTTGCTTAAGGAGGAAAGAACAAGAGATAGTTGGAGGAAGAAATAGATTGCAAAAAATCGAATAAAAGACTACAATGTATGGATGATGTAAAGTATAAATTGAAAGGGAAGAGAGGAAAAGAGAAAAGGAAGAAAAAGAAATGAACCGGGCAAAAGAGAAGAGAGTGGGAAATAAATTGACTAAGAAGAGGAGACATTATGCGAAAATTTAGGTTATGTAGAAAACAATTGAGAAAAAGGGATGGCAGTGAAAACGATAGATTGACTGTAAAAATAGAGAGAGTGAGAGGACAATGAAGAACGATATATGAAACAAAAAATAAAGAGAGAGCGAGTGTGAGAGAGAAGAAAAGTGAGAGGAAGTCTCCCGTATTTCCATAGTTTTTACACAGTTTATCTTCAGCGTGAATCCGTGCAGAGGGTCTGTGAGTAGTGAATCCATTTGAATTAATCGTCGCATAGTCCCCATTATAATATTCATAGCGCGTGATGTGAATGCTAAAATATCAGAGAACTCAAACTGATTGGGACGCCATATTCAGTGATACGCGCTCCTTTTTGGGTTCATGCTTGAAAGTGACATTCGATCGATTTCTTTTTGGATTGAAGAAGTTTTCTTATTTATCACGACAATAGCTTGCCTCCTGCAGGAGGGCATGCAGAATTTTAACAATAATTTTAGGTTTTTATTAAAAGGTTGATAATTACAGGGTAATTATTATAGAATGGGACAGAATGTCAGAATATGACAAAACCCTTTGCAGAAATCTGAAATATGAAAACATGGTGTGAATGTTGAAGGATGTTATGAAAACATGATACATAAACACAAAAAATAGAGATGATAGAAGTAATGAAAATTGAAAAGAAATAAATGTTTTTATAGTCAGAGAAACGTAAGTGGAAGACTTATTAACTTTTTTGTCAGACAGCAGACTTTCGCATTTCTTTATAAACTTTTTCAATCACTTTGTTGTTTCTTATGCTACTCCTGTGACTAGGTCTGTGGAATATTTCTTATAAACTTGTTCACTCATTCACAACCACTCGCAAAGAAACTTCTTCAATAGTTGTTGATGTTTTCAATCTATAATGCCGTGGCGAAGCGTGGTATACTTAACCGGTCATAGCCAGGTATATTTCCTATAGGACATATACCTGGCGATGACCAGGTATACCACGCGTCGCCACGGCTATAATCGCATATTGCAAAAACCGCGTTAGTTTCTTCAAAGCATGTTTGAAAGTGAAGTGAAAAAGTCTGGTGCGAGTATAGGTCTTTTGCAAAAAAACAGAACTTTCATTGTTCGCTAGAATAACATGTACTGTGGCTGCTTGTAAAGGCCAAATAACATGGAATAATGATGAGACCTCCCTTGTGTTGAAATTAATTCTCGTGTTCTATGGTCAAGAAAAGTGGTTTCCGAACATGTAGGATTTTTATTTTAACAGGAGTGAATGGAAAAATGGTTCTTTTTTTGTAGAATAACCAACACTTCCACTGTTGTAGAGCATGGAGAAACAGTCGACTCTATAGTGGGTAGTTTCCTTTTTGTCAACTCGTTTCGAGGATACTGTCTTCAGACTTTTTTATAAACTTTTTCAATCACTAATAACCCTTATAAGAAACTTCCTTGCGAAGTCTTCTCGAAGAAACCCCTTTTTCAGATCATCTGCCAATGTATTTTGAAGTTTTATATCTTTTGAACATCTATGAAAAATGTCTGATTCACACTTGGGAGTTAGCATTGAATTTGTTCTCGTATTGTTTATGAACATTGGAATGTATCATCATTAAAGTACATCACATGTACTGTAAAGTATCAACTTTACCTCAGTTGATACAATCAATATTGTTAAATATTATTGTGAATAAAAGAACACGTATTTTTGTCTTTGTATCATTTTCGTCGTTTTTGTTTTATTTTTCGTAATGTAATGTTATTTCGTCTGACAGTGTCATTTCCGATTTGCCATTTATGATTTTGATTTTGTCATCAAATTGTTTTATTTCGACCTTATAGGGTCAGTGAAAAAGAGTTTCAACTTTGTAATTGATCTGAAAACAAAACTTGTTGATATTAAATACCTTATGTTTTATGTAAAAAAATATCGGGAACAATAAATTAAAAAGCATGTAAATTTGTAAAGGAATGAGTCACAACTCTAGCAACTTAATGAATGCCAGGTATTTTCTGTTTTTTATCTTTGATCACAACTTGTCATTCTTTATCGTAATACTGAATTTCGTCACCTTACTACTATATTATCAAGATTTCTCGCTGGTTACAAATTAAATAATTCAATATTTCCCTTGTATAATGCATCATTTTTCTTATCCTTTTGATAAAAAAAAGAGAAATAATTGTCCTCCGTCCACGATTCCCAAATTACAAGACCTTGATAAGTTTGCAAAACACGATAAGAAAACATTACTCTGCTTTGATGTTTACATCGGTCAACGTGTTAAAACGCATTTCATTATGTTCCGGTAGATTAAAAATCGTTCAGGCTATCCAGCCTTTGAAAGAATCGCAGACCGCATAGCATTGGCCAAACCCATGACGGATGAAACTTTGGCAAGCAACCATTGAATTTGCATGATGCCATTGAAAAAGTCACCGAATAAACTGACCTTAGCCTAGTCAGGTGATGATGTCATCGTAGTAATAGATAGGAGGATAAACTGGATTTGAACCAGTCAGGAAGATCGATAACGTTGGAATGTTATAGAAAAGCAATAATTTATTGATTTCTTGTTTATGACAAATTTTGATCAAGTTACTGGATGACTAATCAGAAATTTTCATCAAGTTACTGGATGACTAATCAGAAATTTTGAAATTTTTGTCAAGCTACTAGATTGTCTGGACTGTCTCTGATTGTAGCAAACCAAAGAGTGTATACAAAATCTAGGGACAAAAAAACTTTGGTTTCCCACAAATTGCAGGTTCACCATTAAAGGGAGTCAACATGTAGCCAACAACTGAAAAATCATTATTCTGATAGTTCTGGAAACTTTCAATCATAAAATTAATCTTGAGTTGAAAAAATCAGAATTACTTGGAGGTACAAAGAAGATTATTAGGAAAGAGTGAATATAGTAAAAGAGAAAGAAAAGTGAATGAAGAGAAGTTAATAAAGAGAAGTCAGAGAAATCAAAGGGGATTCCGTTAATTTACCGTTCAGTTCCCGTTAATTTTCCGTTCAGTATCAGATCAGTTTCCGTTTAGTTCCCGATCAGTTTCAGTTTAAGTTCCCGTTCAGTTTCATTTCAGTTTCCGTTCAGTCTCTATTATTATTTTCTAATTACTTTAGCATTAATCTATTAGAAGGAGAAAGAAAATTTCGAGGAACGAGAAAGAGGAGATATGAGAGATGAGTCCCATGTGAATGAATCTGTCAAAAGAATCGCCACTTGAAGATCCCCTTTTTGACGATTCGAATAACAACTCTCAGTGACAGAGCGATACCATCAATACAACTCACTGAGCAGCAAATGTCTTGAGAGAATGTCACAATTTTCCACGATTATGACACAATTTTCTTTTCTTTCACCCCTCTTCTTAGGGAAAATGAGCAGGAGAGAACAAAGAGGGATCTCCCCCTCTTCATATTTTCCTAGCAAACCGGACAGAAAGGCGCAAAGAAAAATTGCCTACTCGAAGGAAAACATCATAAACAGGGAAACTTTCGAAGTAACATAATTTTTCCGTAGCTTATTCCTCCTGATTTCAGCACGTGTGCATCTTTACTAGAGTAGGAGAATAAAGAAAAAAGATGTCGAAAACAAAAGAGACAAAAGACGCTGGAAAACAAGAGTCGAATCAGGAAACTTATTGTCTTTTCATGCGAATGTGATTTCTGATGAAAGGTTTTATAAATTGGCACACATTAGAATGAATTGCCAATAACTCGCATTGGAGTATTCATTCTTCTTTTATTGTATTATTTTGTTTGTGTAAAGGGATCTTGGAGAGAGTAAGCTTTCTTCAATGGAACAAACATTGGAAATAAAAGTTTTTGTTCTATTCGTTAACATTGTGATTTCTCTGAATCCGCTATATTCAAGAAAATTTGGGTATCCAATCCAAAGGTGCTTTTATTCCAGGACTTATCATAATTCCTTGCTAAATGATCTAGATTGAATGATTACAACAGAATGCGTTGAAAGATCCTCTGTAAAAAATCTATAGTAATATCTATAGCTCTATATATTTTTATTATATTCTCCAATAAAGTGATTATTACTTCTTCACAATCAAGTCCCCACACTCCATATTTGACAACTAGAATATCATTATTCTTATAAAACTTACAAAACATAAATCTGGCATATAAGACTGCAGTAGGCTACATCAAATTAATTCACAACTGGAGTCAATAGGCAGGTCAGAAATTAACAGCTTCCTATATAATATAAAGTGAGATGACTCTTCTGGTTGTCAAAAACCTCTCAACATTAATAACCAAGCAAGCGTGAAAATTCTACTCAATCTGAGTAAAAGCTATCTCTATTTTCATTCCACGAAGCGTGGCGGTTACCTAATTAAACATACAGTATATGATGCAACTAAAAGGAGAGGAGAAATCTGGAGGAAAGGAAGGAAACAAGAAGAAGAAGAAGAAGTAGAAGAGTTAGAGAAGAAATCTGGGAAGCTTATCCCATTATAATGAGATTAGGAACTGGTATTTTTCAAAGGATTAGAACTGCATAATAGCCAGTTATTCTATACTTTAAAGGAACCTTCGCCAACCTTGTCGTCTTATACCTGTTTGAAATGTTGTTTCCTTCTATTCTTCTTATTCTTGACATGTTACTTTTCCCAACAATAAATTATGCAAAGTTGGAAATGTCACTTGCGATTAGCTATTGAGCCCTAACAAAACATATACTTTCGCTGTGAAGATATTGAGGTTACATGGAAGATGCTGACTGGAATGTACTTCTAATTGGATTAAATAGCTTACTTAATAAGAAAGTACCGTGAAGCATTATCAAGGATTTTATTATGTCAATAGGACACAAGAGCTAATTCTTTAGTTAGAGTATATTTGCTTTCTGTGTTTTGGAACCCACTATGTTCAATCCCTTTCCATCATCCACATCATTATCAGTCTCAGAGAGTTGTAAGAATCTCTACTCTCCGCATTATCAATGTACGAGATTTTTGTTCTAATCATTCTCATTATTCCTTTCGATAATATTCTTTTTTATAATCATCTTTTATCTCTTAATTTCTCATCCTGTTCCTCGTTTTAAAACTTTCACTTGTTGGTTTACACTTGGAAATCCTCCTCCAACAATGGACATTTATTTGTCCAAACTTCACCGTTTCATGTCGCTATACAATCACACTACCATACATATTGCTTCATATCGCCGAATATCTTTCTTCAGTTTCTGTTTATACGATTCATCATGAACAAATTACTCATATTTTCAACCGAATAATCAAAACTTTAGTCAATATTTCTCTGTAATCTACTAGAATGAAGTAAATAATCCGAATGTCTGGAACCATATCCGACCACTGATATAGACTATTCTGAGCTTTGCCTGTCTATTAGCCGGCTCCAAATAAGCATTATTTGGAAAATACTGAAAATTCCTGTGGAATTACCAGACATTTGTGTTGATATTAAAAGTGGAATTTTTCGTTATTTTCCACATAACAAATCATTCACAAATGTCTTGGTATGAAGAAAACGTGTTAGATGTTTGCCAAATGTAGTATGTCTGTAGTCGGCTAGCCAATAGCAACTCATTATAATAAGCCCTACAACCCTTAATATGTTCTGTATTGTGGTTGGACCTTGTATGCTCTTAATTAAACAGAACATAAATAATGGCAGTCTGATGAATTAATTTACAGTTCATTCAAATAATCTGAAAAACAAACAAAACATGAGAGATGAACTGATAAAAGAAACTGGTTAACAAGTCACGAATGACTTTGCAACTTTTGGAATTCGATTGATGATTTCGAGTGCAGACTACAAAGTAGGTCCAACATGGCTGCTAATCAGTCAGTGAAGGCATGGCAGACGCCGAAATTGATTATTAATGAATTCGGACGAGTTAATTAAGAATGCCATCGACATTGTGACTACGACAACAGAGAAGGCTCATTGGGACAGAGGGGGAAAAAGAAGATAGGGTAAAAGAAGCAGGAGAGGGAGACAAAGAGTGAGCGAGGGAGGGCGAGAGCGAAAGGAGAAGAGCAAAAAGGAGATGGTAGTGATGAGTGGAAGAGAAGGAAAGGAAGAAATTGAGAATGGGAGAAGGAGAGGTGGAAATGAAGTGAATATAGAGAAAAAGAAATGTAGTGAGAAGAGTAAAAGGAAAATAAAGACCAGTATAGAATATACGAAGGAGAATATCAAGAGAAGAAATGAGGATGAAGCAGGGAAAAATAAATGAAGATGAGAGAAAAGAAGAGAGAAAACGGAAGAGAAATACTTGGACATGGAGAAGGAAAAACAAAATAAATTAAAGATGAGGATAGGAAAAGAGTGAGGATGAACTCGAGAACAAGGAGAAAAAGATTGAAATAAATTTAATAAGGAAGGGGAATAATATTTAGGTGGAAGTGATAAGATGGTCTCTTAATTTCCATCTGCAAAAAAAGAGGGTGCTGGGTGGAAGAGAATAAGGAAAAAGAAGCAAAAAAGAAGTATAAAAGACATGTTCAATTAAAGGAATGCTTGGAAGAGAAGAACGTAGATAAATGTTTAGAATAAAAAGAATGAGAAAAATAAAACTGCAAAGCAAGATAGAAATTAATTATTGTAAAAGAAAGGGGGTAAATAATAAAGAGAAAGATAACAAAGATAAGAATCAAAAAATTGAAATAGTTGTGAAACAAATGGAAAGAAGGATGAATAAGAGAAACAAAATAAGAAGAAGCAAGTGAGAGTGTAGTGAAGAAATGAAAAGAATTGAAATAAAAAAAGAAGAGTAGTAGCATAGACTAAGCAAATAATGGATTATCTCTGTTAGTAGAAAGAGGAGTAAGAAACAATCATCACGTCTCTTTTCGTTTTATGAATAACAATTCAATTTCTATTTCTGAGCATGAGCATACGACCAAGGAACCCAGCACTAATTATTATTCATTCAAGTTGGGAATACTATTCAATGGGTGGCCGAAAATCTGCATCATTGACTTGATAATGGCAAAAAAGAGAGAATGACCAAAAAGATTGTGGAATGGATAGTAAGGAAGGCGTATTGAGAAGGGCATGATCAAAATAAAGATGTAAAAAGCAGAATAGAAAGAAAAGAAAAAGAAGGAAGAGAGATAATGATCACGTACCAAGAAAGGAAATCAATTGAGTTGAGTATTGGGACCTACCTCATCGTTGAGAGGAATAGGAAGATCACCATTATGCAGAAGATATTGAGTTATTCGTTTATTCTTAGGGTTTTAAGACTTATTAATCCATTTAAATGGATTTAATCCATTTCTTAAGCTTTTTTTGTGTATCCTTATGCCCAAAGTAACAATAAAACTTTGACACGTATTTATGGGACAACAAACATTTAGAAAAGAAGTCTGTGTACTAGTTTCTAGGCCTTGACAAGGTGCTAGAATTTGCACAATTTAAGATAACTGCAACTACTGTTGCATTGCATGCAAAAACAATCAGCAAATTCACTTTTAAATACATTGACATTGACTACTGGTGACATTAATACATAGTGAAAATATAGTATTCACTTTATTGCTTTCTCAAACAACCAACTGAACGTTTAATACATATTTACACATCATTATACATAATGATGGCAAGCGGGAATTAACACTATTCAACACTTGAAACGTTTTTAAATGCAATACATAAAAACGTCTTAAAAGTGGTGGAAGCTTGAAACTTCTACTTTCCATGAATCTTTTATGTGTTCCATGAAGTTGTTGAATAATCATATCAAACTCCCAACTCAAGTATCATTGAAGCTTGAATTATAACACTTCCGTTCTTTCCAGAACCTTTCAACTTTGAGTGAAAACTTTTTAAGAAATCATTATGCGTCATTCACAAAACGTTCACCCATTGGAAATTTCATCGTATGACGAATCTTGTCACATTTATCATACCGACAAGAGACAAGTTTTCTTAAAATAAGAGAATCCCCATCATAAAAGTCAAGTCACTTGTAACCAGCATAGCATTTTATTTATGATGCATGTACTCGAAATGCTGATGAATTCCAAGTAAGGAATGAATACATAATCAATTTGAAACGAAACTGAAGCCGATGACTCACTCATACATTGCCAACAATATCTAGGCTTTTCACGTGAGTGTACGATACAGGCTTTGTAGGCGATATATAGGTAGCCTAAGTCGTGATATCTTTTCTGTTCATTCATAACTGCACCTGCAAAAAAGCGAAATGAATCGTGACGAATTCATTCATTGATTCATTCGTATTCACTCGTCGTGAAGAGGTCAGAACATTTTTACAAACGTGTCAAGTACTATAAATGGCACTTCATTCACGGATGTATCCACTTCAAGTCAGTGTGTTAGCACTTCAGAACACGTATTGCATGAAACTACTCACGATCCTACTGAAACTGGCATTCTTCTGAGGGAGAGCCTGGTGGTCTTTTCTGTTACAGTAGTTTGTATTATTTTATGTAACATTCGTTATTATTATATGTAACATTCGTTAAATACAGAAAAGTATGTAAAACACTCACCAAGTAGTGGTATCAAAAATGAGTGAACAGAATAAGTGTCTTATCAAAATAAAAGTCTGGCTACATCAAGAAATTCTAATATATTAATATTTTTCTTTATAATAAAGTTGTCGATTTTTTGTTGATAATCAAAATAGTTGCATAGGGAAAATAATGTTTATGAACAGTTTAAAACGCACTGTACGTGTTATAAATGGCGATGAAAGTTCATTTCAAAGTTCTGTTCAACTATAAAGAACTGGGAGAGTGTATTGCAAGCTAAAATAGATAGCCGAGGAAAAATTGTGCTAAATTTAAAAAAAAAACTGGGATTCAATTGAAGGGAACCTATAGAATAACGACATAACATTCAGACGCCGTGTACAAATAAATACTATATTCAAGTTGACATTTCAATTTTCAACTTGTAAATAATTCTCCTTTTGTAGTTCCTTTTTTAGTTTTATTCAGGAAGGTACGGACTTTCCATGTTGAATCGTTGAAATTTCTTGAAAAACTTGGTTACGCGCGACAGTCGAGCCCTTGAACCTGGCGCTTGAACTTGAACTTGACATCGCGGTACACTCCACTCCAGCCAGACCGCTCTAGTTGAATTTTTTGCCACTACAGCAGCAGCAACCAATCGAATTAAGCTCTAAGTAGTCTTATCACTATCAAGTAAACTTGAGCTAATGTCTGATGTTTGAATATCATGTCATTTGATGACTTGAGCTGAAGATAAAAAGCTTAAAAATCTGTCGAATTGAAGGATGTTGAAAGGATTGTACTGTACTGATGAATATTCAATTTTAACACGTCATTCATCCATGAAGCTATAGTAAAATCCATTCATAAAAGTGATTCGATCATGGCTATTCCAGTGCCAATCTTTTATAATAACATTATATCCACAACAACCTATAATAACATTATTATAATCTTGAGCTTTACATGATGGGATGTTTGAAAAGTATTCTATTTATCAATACATTCTTAGAATGTGGACGGATTTATTCTAATAAACGAACAACCATTATCTTGGGAACATTTTGTTGATTGAAATTTTGACAGATTGATAATCATCTGTCTGAACAGTTATAGATCTATCGACTTGCGGCAACTAACAAAATGAATTTGATTTATATCTCTGAAAATAGAATCCATATTTCTTATTAATAAAAAGCACTTCACAAGGTGTGGTAAGTAGCAGAATGCATTCCAAGTCAGAAAATAGGTTAAGTTGATTGAGCTGTGTGCGGTATGGGATCTCAGATTTGATTAATTTCAAAATTATTCCGGGCTGTTTTGATTCGATTTCAGTGTATGATATCATTGAATCCGCTTTACATACAAAGAGATTTTTGTTGTGCACACCCATCTCTTATGTGCTTTTCTTTATCAGTCTCATTTCAAGAATAGGAAATACCAATGTAATGAACTTGTTGATACTTTTCTTGTATGAATTAAATTGGGGATTTCCATTGAATATGTCATGTCTTGTCCAATTCCACTTGTCAGTTTCTAGATGATGAAAATATTCTAAAATATAATCTTCATTTGTTGTTCATAATGTAGATCGAATGTTTCCCTTTTTAAAAAAATATTTGTTCTGTTTGGATTTCGAAACAAATATAGATTTATTCGAAAGAGCTTGCGTTCAGATTGGTAATGACATCACAATACATGCCGTATCATAAGTTGTAGATGATTTAACTTGAATTGTAGTTCTACTATTCAAATCTATGAATTTCATTTCAATAAAGAAAAGATACATTTATGAGCAATAAATTTAATAAAAGTCAATTACAAATTTAATAATGAATTCAATAAATGAAGGCTCTCTAGAATTTTATATTTCAATCTTAACTTACTAGCTAGTGACAGGCTTCTTAATTGATGCTGCAAATAATTTTTGTTATTAGACTCTAACTCACCTGAAAAATGGAAAAATATTCTTTTTTTAATTTTCTATATTATCACTCAATTGATACCAGTGTACTGTTTGACTAAATGCAAATTCGTTCTACAATCTTAAAAATTCAATCTATAATTTTAAGGTTAGATAATTCTATCTAAAAAAAATTACAAAAATATTTACATTACCTTCGCAGCAATATTGGGTAATAATCACTCTTAAAATGAATGAAAACAAATCATCAAAATAAATCAAATCAAGAGTTGATTGTCAGTTTAAATAGTCAATTGTTTATTGACAAAAAACAGTACTGCTGGCAATCCTTTTTGTAATTTATAGTTTGTATACGTGCATTCTCAATACGTTTATCAATGGATGACAAAAAAATTGAATTCTTGTACTGTATTCCCAAATATTAGAATAGAATCTTTTTATTCCACATAATTAAAATAAAATAGAATAATTAACAATGATGAATTTATTAGGAATGAAATCATATTAGAATACATTATAAAATGTGAGAAATTAATAGATAATTAATTAGGATTTCAATTAAAATGATGAATCCATAAACAAATCAGTAAAATAAATTCATAAACCAACAATTGTGGGTTTGAAGGTCCGATTGTCGGCATAATCAGTAGCCGACCCCAAAATATTCAAATAGGTCAACAAAATTGCTACAACAATAGAGAATTCAATCAATAGGTACTGTATTAAAGACTTACAGTGGCTGGCCTTATATCATTCATAAAATAAGTCTACTACACCACTCATAAACTAAACTTGTCTCAAACATTCATCCATAATAATAAACTATCCTGGAGTAATCCTACATCATGATAAATTTCACATTATAGAAGACAAATACACTGAGCTCTAATACACTAAACATGAGCGGAATCTCCTACATTTATCACACGATTCAAATCCCATGCAGGAATGGAAGCTAAAGAATGAACAGTTGTCTGACAAATGAAGCTCATGAAACCCTATTAAAATTTAAAAGGTAGATAGGATCGCCTCAAGTGAGATTAATCTAATTTCTGAGCGCAGCTCTCGATCTCTCTCCGCTCTCAACCGTGTGTGTGAACCGTATTTACATTAATGAGAACATACCGTACCTTTGAGACAGCAGGATGTTCAGTATAGGACATGAGTGGGTGAATGACCATTCTAGTAACTTCCATCCTATTTCTTATTCAATTATTCTTTGTTTCATATTCCCTATTCTTCTTCAACACTAAGTTTTCTTTATATTTTATGATAATTTTTAGACTGTCGTTCCCTCTTCAACTAGGTTTTCTGTTACTATTTATTTTTTGTTTCAATATTTCATATTCTATTATTATACTTCAATTTTGTTCTCTTTATTTTATTCATAAAATATTTCTTATTCCTTCATCCGTTTTGTTGTTTAATATATTATCCTGTTCAAAACGGGTTGCTGATTGTTTTCATCCACCTCCTTGCCTCGAAATATCTTCTCATCAATACAAATAATTCTTGAACTACAAATTAAGTAAACAAATATCAAAGAGCACAACAGATTGTTGTAGTCTTTTTCGTTTAATTTGAACGGATGTTCTCATCAACAAAAATGGGTTGAGAATAGAGCATAGAACAGATAGGAAGGAAAATGAATAAGAGAAAAAGAACAGGATGTGAAGAGAAAAGGGAATGAAGAAGAAGAAGAAGAAGAAGAAGAAGAAGAAGAAGAAGAAGAAGAAGAAGAAGAAGAAGAAGAAGAAGAAGAAGAAGAAGAAGAAGAAGAAGAAGATGAGAAGAAGAAGAAGAAGAAGAAGAAGAAGATGATGATGATGATGATGATGATGAAGAAGAAGAAGAGGAGAAAGAGGAGGATGAGGAGAAGAAGGAGGAGGAGGAAGAGGAGGAGAAGAAGAAGAAGAAGAATAAGAACAACAGTAATAATGGAATAGGACAAATAGTGATGGGACCTATAGAAAGACAGAGAACACACAATCAGTTGTTGGAAGAGGCCTACATACCTACAAATGATGATGTGATCTTATGAATGGTTAGTTGTAAAAAAGCGAGATAACAATACATACAAGCGTGTTATTGTGTTGTGTTACTTGAGGGCTTGAGAGTACCGCCGCGAAGGTGAGATGGGTGTGGTACCGTACCCCCTTTGGTTGCACCCCTCCCCACCAAACACTGTTGGTGGGTATTCATTTTAAATTAGTTGTGTGTGTGATTAGGGCCAATAACACTCGCCTAATGGGACATGTATGTTTGAATCGGATGGCTTGGAAAAGGTTCAGTATAATATTATGAGAGTGAAGAATGAATGTTGTATTATTGTGGACGCTAGTCCATATATCTTGGGAAAATATGGGTGTGATGGGAGCTCACAAAGATAACAGTAGTACTTAGATGACGTAGTAGATGTAGTACTTAAAATTCATCAATTTCCTAATTATACAGTTTTTGATCTCTCAATTTATTATTTTCGAATCTTGTAAAAAAATTCTTATTGACTGCATATGATTTTTCCAAAAGTTCAATTTCCCGATTCATTTTTTTTTTCAAATGAAGTCAGTTTTACATTTTCAATTGTCTCATCTATTTTCTACATAAGACAAAGGACTATTCTTTGTTGAAGGCTACTCATTCACTTGTGGTTACAACTTCATCACCTTGTCTATTGTTTTTAAGAAAGTACCTATCAATATTGCATTTGATTGAGAATAGTAACTTGAAACTGAGGAAAGGTCAGAACTAAATGAGAGTGAGTCAATTCACTCAATTGTACTGTATTTGAGAAGCCATCTCAAGCAACTGAGAATAGTTCATTATATTTGACTAGTTGAATTGAATTGAGAAGATATAAATTGAAAATAGTCCACTCGAATCACCATCCTCTTCTATACGTAAAAAGGGTTCGTGAACGTGAAAACGATTAGCTGGTGTTTTCGTTCAATTTCTCAGTTATCATTGACAACTTCTCGATTTAAAAAGATACGTTCTCAAATTGTAATGGTATAGTTTCTCAATTAATACAACTCACTATCTGAACTAGCTATGATAAACTCTCAAAAACAATTGATATTTTTCAAAAATAAAGTTGTTCAACTGAATTCTTCTGTCACAAATTTGTTAGTGGATATCAATTGGATAAACAAGACATCAAAAGAATTACTTACATTTAGAGAAGAATGAATTTGTGAAATTCTCAAACAATTAATAGTCCAATGAACACTAGAAAAGTGATCAATGTTACAATGTAATAACTTTTTATTGAATTTTAATTCATTTTATTGACAGTGCCACTGATAAGATCACGCTATCCATCATGGTCAATTAAATTAACAATATAAAGCTTGTCAAAACTTCAACAAGTGAATGTACCAAGTAACAAGTTTTAATGAATGATGAGCCATACATTTCCTGGTCCAATTCAAAAGCTACGCTCCAAATACAATAAAGAAATTCAGTGATTGATTGATATATGGCGTCAATAACTCGTTCAATGGCCTAGTATAAATAGATTTTGATAATGTTGCCATTTAAAACGATAGGATAAGTGCGAATTAAGCGTCTTGAAAGGTGAAGTTCAATTTAATTTGTAGATTATCGCAGCTACTAGACTGATTCGTTCTCAATATCTTGTTGAACCGTTGAATCAATATTTGGATTATTTTCACTATGTCAATAAACATTGATAACTTGAACCTTCTCAATATTTTTTATTGTTGAACCGTTGAAACAATATTGAAATTTGCATAGTTTATGCAATCAAATTTTGATAACGTGACCAATATAATATATTTAAATCCGTAGATTGTAAACAAAGAGTCAGCATTCAAGTAAATTGAATGACCACTGTATATTGAAGAAGATATACCGTGCTAAAATTATTATCAATCGAACAAATGAAGTTCAGGATCTTAACTCCATCATCATCAATAAACAAAAGATGATCAACAGTTGAGTTTAAATGACCAAATTCATTTCAATCAATACAACACCACAAATCTCATTTTATCATAATCTGTTAGGCAGATATTACGGTATTAGTTTATTCCTTTGTTTTTCTTATTCTTCTGTAATACTGTTTCATTTATTTCTTAGGTTATTGTAGCTATTTATTGATCTTCAATTGTGTTTTCTGTTTGAATCGCCATTTTGTAATGTTTGAATGAACCGCTAATCGGGGAGGAGCTTGTCTAGGCCAATGGCAGCCGTTCACGGTCATTGGCTAGAGCGTCTACCAATAGCGGTGCTTTACCGTTAGTATGAATACTGCTACTCTCTAAGTTAAGTTTTAGTTTACCAGAGATTGATAATGGTGTAACAACCGAAACCGGTATCTCGATTTTCTAATAAATCAGTGGTTTGACAAAATCTTGTCTTTTCATTTATTTATTATAATCACTCTCATACATTTTATTACAATATTCATCACATACAATCAATACAAAAATAATTGAGAAGTGAAAATTGATTCGCCTACGAAAATTATCACTGTAGTTCAAATTCAAAATCATAAAAATTAATTTATTAGATTGAAAATTTAACTTACATCATATTAATCCAGGGTTATGGAGGTCATTAGGATTTTGAAAGTCTCCGATGAAATAAGGGAGTTGAATATGTTACCTACCCACTGCGATCGAACCAAATGATGATGTTCATGTTAAATTACAATATTCATTACTTGATTGTTCAATGTTCGTGTAGTGTAGTCATGTAGTGAGGTTGCAGAAGTATTATATTAGTTGGTAGAAGCTAACCCACGAACTTCTATGGGAACGCCTATAAGATTTTAATTAAAAGAAGGGAAGTCCGAATCTAACATAATTAATATGATGGAAAAAGGAGGAAAGCAGTGCGCTATAGACACAGATTCATACAGTAGAAGAAAAGACATAATTTATAAAGATGGACATAAAATAAACCAACATATAAACGTGCATAGAATTTATACAGTAGTACATGAAATCTCATTTTTTGGCCTACTAGGAAGATTCAGTCGGCCTAAAAACTCTTCCCCATGCGATTGTCTTGTATCAATTATTCATTTCTCATTTCATTCATGTCTTTCTCTTTTCCTCACATCTCTCTCTCCTAATCTATCTTTCTTTCTTTCTCTGTCTTTAAATTTCCCAAACTGTGTCTAGCCTGCCATAATCATAATCCAGTCAAAGCTAACAACTATAAACGTAAAAAATTATTGTTAATCCACATAGAAAAAAAAACTTCAGCTTGCGGTAAGAACTCCATCAAAAGATTCACCGCAGGCTGCGTGAGTCAGCGTCAGCTCTCATTCCCGAAAAGATTCTCCCATTTGTTGCCTGTCTCATTATTGTGTTTGTTATGACCGTATTTGTTACGTAACAAATGTTAAGTGAAAAACTAACTACAATCTCGCACTCGCACCCACGTAAAGATTAAAGGTGTGTGATTGTGAGCTTTATTAATTGCATAGGTCCAAGAACTCTACTCTTGTACTATTTGAAAGTGATATATTGTTTGAGCCCTATTAGAGTCAAATTTACATTTTTATATTGTATGTTAAGTTGATTTAGTGCCAGTTGGTCTGAATATCGTTCATCAGTTGGGTGTCCTAACAATTCATCAAGGCGGTATCATAGTGAAGCCGTTCCTCTATTAAATAGAGGTTGGAACTGTCAGCTTTCACTTTATTCAATTAACACAACTGTAGTTCTGTTAATTCATCATTTTACTTAGCTAGGATTTTTCCCACATTTGAATGGAAGCACCGTGAGGGGTTGAGTCAATCAAACTTGCATGGATTTGGTTTATAGGGAATAGGGTTTAGTTTAGTATATTAATTGTATATTGTAGCGAGGATAACATTAATTTTTATTATTTAAAATCCCAACAGGAAAATTAATCCCTATATTAACCTATATTAATCAGATTTGAAAAATTGACCTATATCCATTGGAATATGTTTTCCAAGTCCACACATACCTTCCATCTCAAAGTGAACAAAACGAACAATTTCCAAACTCCGGTGGGAGTAAAGAACCAGTAGCAGTGTCGTCTACTTCAGTTTCTTCTTGGGTCTGATGTTGTTGGTGTGAACGTACTTTTCCTTGCGGAAATTTGTCATATCCTCAGATACATTGCAAAGATTACATAATTTTGCATGTTTCATTCACTATAGTTAGAGTTAGTAATCAAATTGATTAGCGTATCACTTGGTAGATGTGGAATTGATTCAATCGAATTCGTAATCATTCCAATTTGTTGGCTAGATGTTTCAAAATTTCCCTTTTTTAACGTCTCTAATATGTAGCCTATTAAAATATTTTGATATGTATTTAATTTGTAATTTCGGACATGACCTTTTACATTAAGTCTGTTGAAGTCACTGACATTAATCCCTGCTCTACATAATGGAAACCGATTGTATTTCGCGATTCTTGTTGCCCATCAAACACAGTTGCAAAAACAAAATCCACAAATTTATAAAAACTAAAACATTGTTGAAATTTCGCCTTCCAGTCACTGACAAGCATTTGTCAGCTTCTTCGATTATCTCTGCTTTTTGCTTATCAGTAACACAGCTTTAATGAAGCGTACACGAAGTCAGGCAACAACGTGGAATTAGATTAACGATGTAACAGAATGCAAAAGATGCTGGATATAATAAAACACGTTGATGAGGAGGATAACGCATCGCTGCTATCTACGAAAAAATAACCGTTACAGCCCGTAGCAATTTTATTCCGCAGTTAACTTGACAGTCTGATTAATTTTTGAACAAGAGGTGAGATTTCAACTGTACGTTTCAACGGAACGTGATTTACAGGACTTAACTGACAGGATACAACTTTGAAAAACTAGAGTAGCAGCAGTTCTTGATAAGCATATTTTTTTTGTTCCATCTTGTCGATTTTTTTTCTTGTTTCTCGGCGTGTTCTTCCACTTGTAGAAATCTTTTTCCGCTTCTAATGAGATTGTGCTTGCCATCTATCTCTGAAATGTGGAGCGGGACTGAATTGAGAATTTAAAGCTGTCTTGATTTCGATTCGACTAGGCTACCTAGCTGGGAGCTAGTTGGAATGAGTTATTGCTGTAGGAGTAGGGGATTAAGCATTATGACCGTGATATCGTTTTAAAATCTATGAGATACATATTTCTATATCTATAGCTGCCTATCTAGTCTCCTATCTTTTTATATCATTCGCTATATGAAAGATTATTCGCTACCTGGTGAGATAAGCGCAGTTTCCCATTTCAGTTTTTGTAGGTATTTTATTAAATTTTCTATTGCACCCACAAATAGTTAATTACACTTGGGGGCTTAGAGTGGACATTGGAATTGAAAATTTTCGAAGAGGAATGAATGTGAGTGGGTGCATTATGCCTCCTATAATGAGACTATATTAGGATTATGTATCTACTACCCACTTGAGGATTGTAGACTTCTTAATGTTCAATAACGTTATAGCCTATTGATAAGCATTAGTAGTATTGGTTACATCATCGATAGCTATTGAAATGATCGAATGAAGATCTAGATTATTTGTATGGTCTCCACTGAGAGAAATTGAATAGCTGAACTTCTGTGGGCCTAATATAGAGTATAACTGGGAGATCTAGATACAGTAGTAGAAAGTGATTCTAATCGCTTTACTATATTCTATATCGGGTAAGCTGTAAACAATATGTGTGCGTAGGTTTAGATCTGCCTATGCCTAGATGTCTTAACAATCAAGTACCTAATAGAATAGCTGAGCGCAAGTTCGTACAGTGCAGTTTAGGTCTATAAAGCTAATCTCAAACCTGAAAAATCTAAGAGCCTGTTTTGGTATAAGCTCTATTGAATATTGTTGTGCAGTACAGGTCTATAAAGCTAATCTCAAACCTGAAAAATCTAAGAGCCTGTTTTGGTATAAGCTCTATTGAATATTGTCGATAGCCGAAACTAAGGGTAATGCTCTCGGAAACCTGAGAGCCGATTTTTCCGGGTAGGCACTTGGTAACTTCCGGAACCTAGATCATTGTTTATTTTGGATTTCAACAATGGAATTTCAAAAACCTAGGTCAGTTCCGGTGAGCGGTCACTACAAAGAGTTATTGTGGAATATTCATTAGGGGTATACGGAATTCTAAAATTTGTAAAGAAGAGTACACAAGTCGTTTTTCATGTTAAATCTCCGAGTTGACAATGATGGAGGCCTTGTGTCAAACAACAAAGAGACTAGTTATTAATTATTATTTCAATATTTTTTGTTAACGATGCAGAGAAGGAATCATACATTATCTAGTAAAAATCTATTATTTGGACACAAAGAGTTTGAAAGATATTTGTGACCTTTTCGTATAGAAGGAAGCACGATATCGTTGTTTCCTTTCAAGATGCACCTAGCTGCTTGCTTATCCGGCCAAACAAAAACACTGGAAAAGGTAAACAGACCTTTAAAGGGTGCATTTCCTTATGCTCTTCCTTAGTCCTTAATATCAGTTCCAAGTTTAATAGGCGAAGACGATGCTATTGACCTTTGGAGGCAAACATTATGCTGGCAAGGTGTGTTCTTTACCAACATTTGGAACAATCACCCCTTTTAATTTAGCTCCTCTTATATATTATAGTCGATCGGAGAGTGTATGAGAGTATTTTGAAAATTATCGATTTATTCTCTCTTCATGAAGACAATGAGTTCAACCCTTATTATAAGTGAATCATAAAAAAAACATTTCACTCAGAAAAGGTAGTTTTATTAATTTTGTAGGGATCTGCTACAGTGCAGCAATGCTGTTCAACCAGGAGTTTAGGAAAAAGTGACGGTTATCTCGACTAATCACAGTTAGTTCTGACTGAATCATAAATGAATTTCCCTCATAAGCTTGAAATTTCCACTCATTAGATGAGTAAATGAGGTGAAATGTCTCACTCCCTTACATATTGAATAGTGAGCCTATAATAGTGCTATAGATACTTTTCAGAATATGTTCGTTATTTCATTTTGAGACACAGTTTCTCATTAAAGCAATGTTATTGTTCATTAACAATAAAGTTGTAGAATATATTATTTATGTGAGCGGTCATATTAGTAAATCATTGATTGTTTCACAATAATATGAACAATAATAGGGAACATCATGGTGATGCATCAACATATATTTATTAATAATAGGTCATTTTTCCAATGGAGACTGATCGATAGTTCAACATTCATGATACAGTTTCACTAATAATATTATTTAAAGACAACCAATTTCAAGTTCATTTTTCATCATCCTGTAACTCAAGTCAACCGACAAGATTAGTTGATGTCTTTATTATTTTATTGTTGAAGATGTGTATTGTAGTAGACTTAATCCCTTTATCATTGTTTGTGAATCTACAGTTCTCATTCTTAGTTCATCTAGTTGAAAGGAGCTAGTGCATTTTGGTCCTACCTCATCTTATCACCCTAGATGAGTGCAGTAGTTGAGTATTTAACGAGTTGAGTAACTAAACTATGGCTGAACAACAAATATTTGACGGCGAAGTAAAAAAAGGATTGATTACATGTGTTTACAGAAGAGATTTTCATCATTCAAATTCAAATCAAGTATTATCCTTTTTCAAACGACGTTTTTCGAGAATAATTCAACTGAGTGATTTCTATAAATTTGAACAACGGACTTCTATGTTACTTATTCTAAAAATATATCACGAATTCGAGAATGCACTGTATTTCCAAATGTGATCATCAAAAAATAGTGACCCGATAGTACGGAACCCATCTAAAATAGTAGGTCCATTCTGTTGAAAAAGGGTGATTATGAGGCGAGGTGGAATTAACGAATAAAAAATTAAAAAATTCAAACTAAAATTAAGTTAAAGACTCTTTTCATCAAAAAGTGCCTTGAGAGTATTTAAAAAAATGAGTAGGTGAATAATATTAGAAAAAAACAATTAATTATATTGTTCTTAAATAACTAAACAACTTAAAAAATAAAAAAAACGAAGAATTGAACAATTGGATTAATAGTTTTAGGTTAAATTAATGAGATTAGTAAAAGTACTAATATTATTAATTTAAGTATTAAGCTAATAATACTCTAGCGAATCTTTCTGAGAACTTGATCAGTGAATAGTTCTCATGTATTCAACTATACTAGTACGCGTCTTGTTAACTAATAGAATGGCACACAAGTATCTATTTTTACGAGCTTCCTGCACTTGGCTGCGAAATCTAGTCGAAATTTAAATGCAAATCTGCGGATCAAGTCCCGTTGGCTAGATATGTGGCGGAAATTATGTATTCCAGTAATATAGACTCAGCGTGTTTCCTGCCTGAAATCTTTATCACGTGATGTCCGCAATCTATCAATGGTAGGTTGAATTTTGATATATAATTCTGTGAGGTTTCGGTTTGCTAGGATAAAAATGTATTGAGTCACTCATTAATTGAGGTAGTATTTACGATACATGCCTTTATTGGGTAATTTTTTGATTGGTAAACTGGGTATCTATTTGTATGAAATTGAGCTCTATTTTAACAGCATGAATAAATGAACTTATAAGACTTACAAAATTATAAGCTGCAGAAGAATGGGACCAGACATCCGAGATTCCTTACCTGGAAAAAAACAGGTTCAATGAAATTCGAAAAAATTGTCAGAGAACAGAGAAGAAATGTCAGAGAAACAGTTATTATGCGTAGTCTGGGATACAATAACGATTTTTGGAAAAGAAATGCGTTTGAGAACCAAAAAATCGGCCACCAGTTGAATGTTAGAGAAACAGTTATTGTGCGTGGTCAATGACAAAAAAGCTGATGTTCAGTTCAGTTTAGGTTCAGTTTTCATTCAGCTTCTGTTCATTTTCAGTTTGCTGAATCAAGGATTGAAATAAAATAAGATATTTTAGGGTTAACAGTGTATTGAATTTATTCAGTTCTTATAGATGAATACTGTAGTTATGTTTATTACCTGGATGTTAACATCCAACCAATTTAACTCAAATTCTAAAATTTTACTTAAAACCGAACAGTTGGGAAAATTATAATACATCTAGAGAGATATTTATTCAAATTCCGAACATTTCAAAATTCAACGTCTGTTTCTCAGAATCCCACTCCTACAAGTGAAACTTCAGGTGCCAAATTTCTATTTTGAAATGAGTACGTCAACACTACACCCAAGTGTTTCGTGCAATATTGTAATAGAAGATCTTTAATTAGAAACGGTTATTGTCATGAGCCAGTAATTTTCCTTCTAACTTGTAGTTTAAAATATTTTGAAATAGATTTGTTGAGATGGCATTACAAATATTGGCGTAGGGAGCAGATGAACACGTGTTGTTACTTAAAAAAACTAAGTACCGTATCGCAAAAATAATTCAGCCCGATTGTTCTTCAATATTCCAATAATTAATTCATTGAATCAAATTATTTGATCATTATTAGAACTTTTCCAGTTATGAATTGACAGAAATTCAAAGATTAACTCGTATCATACATTGCCTTAACGATATCAGTTTCGATTTTATCTCTAAATTTCTTAAAATCCGAGTAATTCTCGTCAAGTAGCAAATTTTTGTTGCTGAAACAACAAATGAGACAAACAAGCTTAGGATGTCATTGAACCGTTGAAAATTCACATTTTATTCCGATGCGAAAGAATTTGAATTGACGACTTGCAGGCTGGACAAGATAAAAACTTTATTCTTTCTTATTTCACTTGATCTTTCTCTCTCTTTCTAATTGCTAATTCTTCCTCTTCCCCTCCTCGTTCTTATCTTCAGTGATGCGCAAAGGCAATCAGCCATCTGTGCTCGGTTGAAAAATGCCGAACATTTTTTTCTAAAGTGCGCGAACAAATTCTATTAGAACCAGAAGTGGACAATATTAATGTGTTGGTGACACTCTACAAGTGCTTTTGACAGAGTAATATGGTCTGAGATACATTAATTCGTTTTCAAGTTTGTCTTTCAACGTTTATCTAATTTTTAGTTGAATTGGAAAAATTGAGTGTTTATTAGAGTGTAGAATCATTACAGTGTATGTCCTGAATTTAACAGTTTCTATTATAAATACTGTTTATAATGATTTTCCATTATAGATCCAACTTCCTTATTATATTTTGGAAGTTTGAATATTGCTTTACAATATTTTTTCTGTTATTTGTGATTCTAATGTGTGCTAAGTGAGATTTACCACCAAATTTGTTGCATATCTCAAGCTAGTTTTACTGCACTAATGTTTCTAGTTACTGATACGTATTCATCTCGATTTCGTTTCTCAAAATTACTCTTCATACAACTAAAAATTCCTTCTATTGGATACTCATACTGCATTCACTTTATTGAATACATGTACTCGTACACATACGCTTGGATTGATATTTTTCATAGTTTATTTTCGCCAAAACATTAATTCTAATGAATAAATGCATTCATCAAAAATGCTGCTCAGAAAAGAAATAAAATTAATATACGTTTCCTTTTAGCACAGGCACAGTTGAAGTGAAACACATGACAAATGTAACATACTACTTTCAGCATATTAATAGGGTAACTTGAATATAATATTATTTAGCTATCTATTGAATAATATCCATGTTCATCTATCTTGTCCGTGAAATTTGACTCGCTGGATTAGATGAAATTAAATAACTGGATATTTTCTATTTCAGGCAATTTATGCAAATTATGACATCAGCCTCAGAGATTGGTCGCAGGCTCGTTTATCAATGCTCCAGTTGAATAGAGGAGACTAGTAAATGCAGCTCAAGAACTAGTCAGGTAAGTCGATTTAACTAAGTGATCAATTATAGAAAACAGTAGGGAACTAAACTATTAGCTTTGCTAACTGCATGAGGTCTCTTTTTAAACAATGATTTGAAGCCCCCACCTACCGATCAGGTAGATAAGCAATCGGCCTGAAGATGGGAATTTGTCATATTGCAATATCTATATAAACAGCATGTAATGTATAATCATGAGTTGAATTGAAGTCTATGAATATGAAATGTTTCTGCTATATATTTTTTTAGAGTGGGGCATTGTTGCATTATCTATGAAAATATAGCAAAGATATTGATTCAAAATAAATTTTATGTTACTTGAATATAGTTTTTTTGTATAGATTGTCTTTATAGTGGCCTATCTTCTCAGTTTTTATTTATTTATTTAGCGTATGGCTTTTGTCGGTGGGGAGACCCGAAGGTTGTTCCACCTCGCCGTGATAACCTAATTCCACATAGGTTGTAGTTTTATGCACTTTTCAGAATGATTTAGAATTTTGAAAGCATTTCTTTTTGATACATAAAAGTCCAAAAGTTCATAAACCACAAGCACAACACAAGAACACGAAAGATACAAGAAAATATTGAAATTTTGAACTAAAAATTTAGAGCCCGAAATTCATGTTATGTATATTCATATATTCATCTTCTCAGTGATGGAGAATAATAATATACATCTATGAATTTCAGTTATTGTTTCAATTCTCTACCTTTCGATAAAAATATTGTTGAATTGGCATTAAAATTAAATCTACTTTCTGATCTGGTGAACTCGTTTACTGGACCAGGTAAAAGGACTGAGAAACTTGGCATAAGTATACTTCATGTACAATAGTGTAAATTACAATGTCAGAAAATGTTGAATGTTCAGTAGTTCAATAGTCGTACAATAGTCTTTCCCGGTTGTTAAAATTACTACAAAACACAAATTGACTTTTGACTACATCAGTAATGTTAAAATATTTTAATTTCAAATGTACTGTAGATGAAAACACTTTATATAAGAACCATCCAACTATCCAGCATGTAGATATCGTTTATATGACTCCAACAAATAGCCCAAACAATTAAACAATCTTCCATAACGTACGAATAATACAAATAACAAGAGATCTCATCAAACAAATAAAATATGAAAGCTATGACGTCATTTGGATTGGAAACTAAACTTTATTACAGCACCTTGTAGCTTTCGGCTGTATAAATCCACTAAATTGCCAATTTGAATTATACCATTGTTAATCCAGCCGTAATAACTTTGATAAAAAATTTGCAAAGCGTGTTTCAAGCACATATATTTCGGTCGTATGCTAAACGAAAAGGTGAGACGGAATGTAGGATGGAAATGATAAAAAGAGAATTGATAAACATAAAGAAGCAGGAGCAGCTAAGTAAGGAGCCTGGCTAATGTATGATTCATAAACAAGATTGCAATCATTAAATCACATACTTGAATCAAGCATGATGAAAATTTAATAGCGCGGTTTGGATGCAACGCTCCAGTGCTTTTAACACTGTATAAGAGTTATCTATACCTATATTTGCATACTAAAATATACCTATTATCAGTTATGTATATCTGTGTTTAATAAACGATGTAGGTTTAAACTTGAGAACATCTCCACTGGATCATGTCGGTACGAGATACATCCTATCAACCGGATTCATTGCTTGAGTTATGTTCACTATCAAACGTAGAGTAGAAGTTTGTGAATTATTATTACTGATGTATGGTTCCAGTAAGTTTTTGCAGCGATTTACTTTCCGGTTATTGCAATAATTCTTGACGATTTGTGATGAAGTTTCAATTTTTGTTGTACAGATGTGGAAATAATCAACTGAATATAGATACTATACTCAATTTCGCTCAAGGGTTTCAAAACTTGATTTATCAGTCAATAAATTTCAAAATAATTTGCCAATTTATTAATAATTATTTGAAGAATGCCATGCTGAAATTATCGTATTGTAAACTATTATTTACTTGATTAACAACTTCAGGATTGCATTAGGACATTTATTATTATGCAAATAATAATAGGAATAGGAATGCGTAAAAACATAAAGCACTAATAATGCGAAGATGCCAAACATAAATTTAAAATCTTTATCCGGAATAAACCAGATGAATTACTGTTTGTGAATTATTCAATCGATTTGAACAGTAAATTTCATCGTAATAGGTTGTTAAAATGAGCAAATGATTCGTTTTACAAAGCATTTCCGCATTCAGAATTAGTCGTATAGCAATAACTTGTGATCGCACAAAATGCTTTAGTAGGAAGTAGAACTTGACACTGGTAATAAATTCAGCAGTTTATTTAAGATAGCTTGAGTGACAAGTACTGTACAAATGTAGAGGAGTGAAAATTATAGAAAAATCCACCTCTAGACCATCGTACATCTTCTGTATAGCAGCATTCATTTTTGACTAAGCCAATTCGGCCATCGGATATGAAGATAGAAGGAGATGGAATAATATTGCAACTATTTAATTGCTTTTTAAATCATAATAATTATTAAACGAAAAAATTATTAATAAATTGGCTTAGTCAGAAATGAATGCTGCCACACAGAAGATTGAGAAGATGTTCGGTGGTCTAGAGGTGTGGGCACTTGACCGGCAATCAAGGGGTGCTGGGTTCGATTCCCGCCCGGGCAAAAGTTTTTTGTACAGCAGCGTTCATCGAATTTCCTTACTAGCTATTATTCTGTTGTCAATATTCGCAGTAGCGGAAGTCTTCAGAGTATTTTATAGCATTATTAATTAGGAATTTCGTTCAATAAATTATTATGATTTAAAAATCAATTGAATAGTTGCAATATCCCATCTCCTTCTATCCTCAACAATTTAATTTTTCTATAAAATAAAAATCTTGTTTTCTTGAAATATTTCCGTAAAAAATAATATAGAGGCTACCCCTATTTTTCTAAAAATTTTAAATAATTGCTATTTATAGATATGATAAATTCCCTTATTCCCCTATAAAGAAGTAGTTTAAAAGCAATATGGAGCGATTAAGATCGCAATAAAGCCGACAGATAAAAATTAAAAGCATTTAAACAGTCATTTCCGGGATATTATAGCGCCAGTGCATGCGATTTTACATAATTATTCATCAGTAGATGTGGAATAATTTATGAACTCAATTCATAGATTACCTGATTACACTTCTGGCTGTAGGCTATACATGCAAATGGAATATTTAATTCATTAATTTATTACTTGTAATCTTATCTAGTACATAATTTATTATGGTTCTGTAAAATCTGTTTACTGGTTTATGGTAACTCCTGTATTAATTCAACGTATTCCCACAGGTATGGAAGTATACAACGTATGAAAGGTACAACGTATGCATGAAAGTGATGAGAAGGGGACCCGCATCTCTAATTTCAGAATATGTGTAGATTGCGTGATTGGATACGACTTGAAATGTAAGTAAAGAGATTCATACATATACGATTTAATAGTAAATTTATAGTCCATAAAATGTTGCTGCTACTTATGCATATGCATAAACAATCGAGTCTATTCTGCATTGCTACAAAAATGTTAAAAGATTATTTAGAATCTAATTCGTTCATCTTTTATTACTCTTATCCCCTCAATTTACCAAATTTGAATACTAATCTTTGTGTAATTCATCTCTTGAGGCTTAGTGTGGAAAGATGGAAGAAGTCTCAGATTTAGTTCGAAACTGTTCTAAATTCAAATTTTGTTCTCTCTCTCATCCCCATCATTCCCAATTTTTTTTTTCAAAGTGAAGCATTTAATCTGTCTTAAAATCTTTCTTTGAGAACTGTACTGTAGTTTTCATGTCTTGAATTTCGTATCCTTCTTGGTCTAGTTCAGATATACTGAGATGTAGAACGAGCAATAATTGTCTCTTTACCCCAAAACTGCTCCCTTCATAAAATTGAGTCCATGGAGGTATTAAAAGTTGGACTATCATTTATTTGTTTTAGTAATACCTAGGAAAGAGTAAAATTAAAGTGAAATTGTTGAAAAGTGGTTGATTTCGATACTTTCAAAGGAGTCGTAATTCATGATGTTTGGAAATTTTATGATGTAACTTGGAAATACTAACACGAATCTGAAATAATTTTTATTTTTCTTTGAAAATTAATGTGAACTTTGAAACTTGTCACATCACTGTCATGTGAGCTGCGTAGAATTAATGCATTCTGGTTTCCGGCATTTTATAAGTTTTATTACAACACTGTCACTACTTTTATTGCGGAACGCTTATTTAAAGTTTTATTGCAAATCGTTCATTCAACGTTTTATTGCAACAAGTTTCATTAGCGGTTTATCACACTATCACAGAAGGAAAATAAGAGAGAGAAATAGAGAATGAGATGGAGATTCAGAGAATGAGCGAGAGTGGATGATTGTGAGTGAGCTGAGTAAAATAAAGAAAGTTATGAAAGATAACATGAAAGCGTCAGTAAGGATGATAAAGAAGGGAATAGTTGATGAGGAGAAGAAAGAGAAAGAAGAAGAGAAAGAGAAAGGATGTTGAGCTCAAGTCTCAGTTCAGTGTTGTACTCATGTACTGTCCGTTGATAAAATAAACTATACAAGTGACTTCGATTTATGTTTTCCGAGGAGAAAAGGAAGAAAAGAGGGTAATGGAGAAAGAATTAGAGTGTGAGAGAAGGAGAGAGAGTGAAAAGAAAATGACTAGAGTTCTTACCCTCAGAGCACTTCATCTTCCCCATGTTGACGGTTGATTTATAGTCGGATTGGATAATGTGGATTGTATCAAAATGTTACACAGACGAAGGTCAATGCAATTTGTTTGTGGATTAAGTTGTAAAATGAGACTTCATATAAATTTTCTTGGAAACTACATAGTTAAATTTAAATTTTCATCACTATTAGCCGCATTTTGCATTCAATGGCTCAATAAATTTCAAACCAAGTACTTGTCTGTTGTAATGAGTGGTGGTTTCGAAATACACGTGTTTTGGTTTTTTCATGTGAGTCTATTAGAATTATGTTTTGCATTGACTTGTTGGAAATAATATTGGCATTGACATGTTTGAGTTACTTTGATTAGGATCGATTCCATAAAATCAATATTCTCTATCGATAAAGATATTGAAAAAATCTAATATCGATCTCATCGATATTCAAAAGGGATTCAATCTATTTGAAACTTCCAAGATAATCGTATAAAATTTGCTTATGAATGAGGTTTTTATAGCTTTATCTTGTTTGTGGCATGATTGTTGTCTCTTCTCAATACAATCTTAGAGGAGTTTTCGCTTCGATTATTTATTAACTCGTTGATGGAAAAAGTTTGATTTATTGTGTACAGTTGGAATGCAGCATTCTTGAATAGTTAATTGAGTTCAACACATAATTCTTGTCTTCCATTGGATACAACAATGATGTGAAAAAGTTTTTGAATTGGGTTGTAAAATACGGTAAAGATGATATAAGAGATTATAGATAAAATATCAATATTGCATAAAAAGTTTTAACAATTTTAGTTGGTATGATTCCCTTGAAGCTCTTTGAAAGGCAAAATGAATTGCTCAGGATGAAGAAGCGTTGAAGTTTGTAGTAAACTCTATATTCCTTTGTTATTCTCATGCCGTGTTTCAAAATGGAAACTCATATCCTTCACAACAGCCTCACTTGACAAAAGCCTCATACTTCTCCCTTCGATGTAAACAACTCTATAAATCTGCATGACTCGGGATTCAGCTATGAATGATGGCGGGATTCAACCGCGTTCTGTATAATGGGTTTGTTCTTATGAAGACAAGGCAAAGTTGTTGATGAAAAGTGTCACGTCAAACAAGGAACTGCGGGAATTTTGCAGCCGAACTAAGGACACATTTGGGCCTCAAATTCCTTGTTGTGTCAAACTGTCAAATCAGACAGACTTCTCCAATAAAGTAGGGAAACACTCATGAATCATTAAATTTATTTATACTATGATGAAATTGAACTGCTTCTTTATTGAAGTCAACTGTAATGAAGTCATCTTGTTTTGGAATTGAACTGCTCCCTATTCAAGTTCACTGTTGTAACTTTGTGTTGCCTTGAAATGGTTGTTGTCTAGGTTTCGCTTCTTGTTTCAATGTTTCTTGCTTGATATTGAGATTTCAATGCAATAATACGTTATAAAACACTGGAAGTTGATGAACGTTGAGTCAACTCTGACATTGATAAAAAAAAGGTTGTGGATCATGTAAGTACGATGAGTATACTCTGCCAGAGCTCATCTCCGATTTCATAATCCATCTATTCCAAACTTACAAAATAGCATACGAAACAGAAAACTAAGGAGTGAATTTTTGCAAGTTTTTTATAACATTTTGCGTATTACATAAGTATGTTAACTTGATTATCATTATTGAAGGTTTAGAAGGACTCAGGTATTGAAGATAGTTTTGTAATTTGCATACTGAAGGCCCCAAGCCGATAATACTAAATAATTAACATTGTTAATTGGTGATTAAGCTTAACAGACGTTTGTGCAACTAGGACTAAAAATCCTGAATGGATCAAGGATTAAAGCTAGGAATCTTGAATGAATCAAACTGCTCAATGGTTCAATACATTTTGATGGGAAATTAATGACCTTGAATGAATTAAACTATAATGATTGGAGTAATAGGAATAAGGATCAACCATTGATGAAAATAGCTAAATTGTGAAGATTCTATGGAGTTGACACTTGATCGTGCAAGCTATAAAACATTATCATAACCTCCTATACTAGCTGTACTCAGCTCGTGTTAAAAGGTGCAGACTCTGTGTCTGAGATTGGCGAAAGGGTTGGAAGGTGGGAGGAGTAGAGAAAAGATTGTAGCGAAATAAATTGTGGCAATAAAAGCGTGGGCAGGTACAGAGAGATAAATAAGAAGGCGAAAAAGAAGTAAAAGGAGAAGAAGACAGCAGGAAGCGTGATACAACTTCGCGGTTGTCTATGGTCATTATTTTAACCTAGCTGCTTACTTCTCCTTTTAACCCAACTTCTTCTTCTTCTTCTTCTTCTTCTTCTTCTTCTTCTTCTTCTTCTTCTTCTACTTCTTCTTTCACAGCTCTTGTATACTTTTTCTTTTTCGTTCTCTCTTTTCCACTCGAGTTTTTCCACCTTTTGTCCTTTTTCTTATCTCTGTATAATCCTCAAGTAATACGCACTAGCAGTTCTGGTACTTGATTTTTTTTTCATTTTATTACTGTGATATTGTTTACAATCCGTCTGTGATTCTTACTTTTACTGCTAGCAATTTATTCTGACCCTTTCGTTTTCTCTTTATCCTATTTTAATCCTATGATATTGTTCTCAATATGTCTGTGATGCATATTCTCTACCTTTACCTTCCACTTGAATCTACCTATTCTTACGATTCTTTTCCTTTCTAAGAAATTATAAGTTTCCTTCCTTTTCCTTGTTCTGTGACTCATTTCTTTTATCCACCCAGTCTCTTTCCCCGCCTTTTCTTTGCCTCCATTCTGAATCCTTTCTGCTTCTTCTTCATTGGTCAAGTTCTTTACCTCCTACTAGAAGTAGTAAAGTGAATGACAAGGCTTGAATTTGTCACTATCACAGATTTGAGTACTGTATAAACTATAGATATTTGACCACTTCAATTTCCTAATTTCTCTATTACCATCATTCATCCAATCCGTTTCTCATCTCCTTCTACTCCTTTTACATTTTCTTCTGCTCGTTCTTCTAATCTTTTCCTACTTCTTCTTCACTGTTCTGATCAATATTTTTTTATCATCATCATCATCATCATCATCATCATCATCTTCATCATCATCATCATCATCATCATCTTCTTCATCTTCATCTTCTTCTTCTTCTTCTTCTTCTTCTTCTTCTTCTTCTTCTTTTTCTACTTCTTCTTTTTAATTTTCTTTGCTTTCTTGACTTTCGTACTTTCCTCCCCATCAATATTTCTTCTTTATCCTCATTCTTTCTCCATCATTATTGCCCATGGTCATCTTTCTTTCTCCATTATCTACCCTTGCTCTTGCATCTCCTTCTCACCCTTTCACTGGCCTTTCCACCTATCATCCTGTCCAATATTATTTACGAAGACTACACCTTGCAATCGCAAACTACTGCTCAGCTGAAATAGCGATTCCCTCGTCAATAATCTAGTCTACTTTACTACAGTATTAATACGAGCATTCACCTTTCATTGTCTAGTTCTCATAGTGCTGTAGATACAATCATACAATATACAAAGATCTATTGAATCAGAGTATTCATACTGTTATTATTGATATACTCTATTTTCATTCTATTCAGTCATAAATAATATTGCATGGTTTTGTTGGTGAATTGGTGGAATTATATTTATGACAAAATATTTCGTGACACTATTACAGAAAAATTTAGTAGGCTATATTTACGTTGTATTAATATGCCCTTTTTGTTTGTGCCTATGTCCTGCTCTTTCACTTACATCAATTCCTTCTCTATTCATACTTCATAAAATACCATTCACACTATCCATGCCTACTACCATACTATCCATGACTCTAAAATACCATTCTATCCATTTCCATACTATCTCGCAAAGTCTAACAGTGAACAGCATTCTCCTGAGATAAGCCAGGATCGTTGTAACTGGAATTGACCCCTTCCCAGCGATAGTACACGCCTCTTCGGCTTGAAGTGAACTTCCGCCTCTTTAACTATAACATTTTATGCATTCACGATGAAGTTTATTCACCCGATTCATTGGATGACTCCGGCCCACTCGGTTCGTGCTAGTGCCTTTTTATTGCATGGCGAGGCAGTTAAATTGCAATTTGAGATTTCTGCAAATATTCTAGGAGATAACTAGCAACGCTCCTACAGGTAGGTAGCTATTATAGAGAAATATACTGTATTTACTTAGTTTCAATTTAATTTTTTTTATCCATTTTGCACGAAAATATTTCGATTGGTAGTTGAACAAGGTTTTTCAACGAACATAGTATAGTGATATCCATTCAACTTGGCGGATGGCATTAGATAAATAGACAGATAGAAAGGTTTCATTTTTCTGCCATCAGACTACGGTCATCAGCAACGTCAAGAAATAATATCTCCCTAATGCCATCCGCCAAGTTGAATGAATATCACTATACTGAATATTATTAAGTTTGATCTATAAGGCTAGGCGTACACCGGTTAGTCAAGACAAGACAAGACGAGATTAGTCACGTTTAGTCACAGTAATTCACATACTTGCTTATGAAGCAGCACAGACCGATGCAATGACTAATCGGTGTGTGTTGCTTCATAAGCAACTATGTGAAGTACTGTGACTAAACGTAACTAATCTCGTCTTGTCTTGTCTTGACTAACCAGTGTACGCCTAGCCTAAGCCCTCCACATTTTGATTAATGAACTGAATTTCACATTCATGTTGGGGAATACAATTTTTTCAGAAGTTTAATCCATTGACAATATTTGTTAAAATTTTGTACTTCTTTCTGACTGATATTGTACATTTAATTCATTATGATATCATGAAATGTAATGAGATTCTTATCGATTCCTTCAATAATTGTATAACTGTGTTTGGGAAGAGGTTGGCCTCGTGTCTTGCTGACATCTAATCACTCAGAATAGATAAGAGACGTTCATCTGCTACTTCCATTGTAAGGGTGGCCAACCTTTTGAGGCCTTCTCCGCTGAATGTCATTTATGAGAGCCAGAAATCATTCGGAGTCGACCTAAGCAGTGAGAGGGTCTTCCATCAATCTCTCATCACTATCCTTCCCATTACACACGCATGAGCCAAGAGCTTATGTGACACATCCACACCAGAAAAATATAATATATTACGGAATGTTATCTATTATTTTTTTTTTAGTGCAACTTCAATTGGATTCCTTAAATTTAATTAAAACATAACCTGGTGAATCTTTTCATCAACTTTCAACAACTTTGATGTACGAATCAACAACTGAATACGAAATATCGATATCAATCGACATATCAACTCGATGTATCAAAACTGGATGAATCAAATCCCATAAACTTTGAAATTTTGAGTTTTGGCAACGATTGATTCTGTTCATAACTCACATTTAATCGAAATTCAATAGGAAGACATCACAATCGATGATGACATGTTAAGTGATGCCGATTATCGCATCCTTCTTCGATCAGAAGAGATTCAATGGAGGGGAGGAAACCCAAACCATTCACAATAAAGAGGAGAAGCAGAATAAGAAAATCACTAATATGACACAGCAGCATCCCGGAACGCAGTTAAAATGGGAACGCCACGTTATTGTTGTGATGTGGGGTGAAAATGTCGTTTACGTAAACTAAATAGAATTCGCCATTGTTAGTTAGTTTTGGGGGCACGTCCGGCCATATGTCTCTTTGCTCTTTTATTCTCCTATTTTCTAAACTTTCTTTTGTCCCATTTACGATTCGGTTCGATCAGCCGCGAATGATCCCAAATGATACGGATGTAGAGAGAGAGAGGAGGAGAAGATGGGGATGAGAATGAAAAGATAGAGTAGAAGAAGAGCATAGAAGAACAAAGATATGAGAGGAGAGAGGGGAAGAATTAGAGAAGAACAGAGAGAAGAGAAAAATAAAGGAAGAGTAAGAAGAGATGAATAGAACAAGCGAGTAAAAAAGAGAATAGATGAATAAAAAGAGAGTAGTGAAGGAGAGTAAGAAGAGAACAAGAGGAAGAAGAAGGAGCGCTGAAAATGGCAAGCCAAGCATATGAGTGGAGAGGACCAAGAAAAGAGAGAATGGAATAATGACAAAGTGAAGAAAGAGGAAGTGGAGAAGAGGAGGAAGAAGAAGGAAAAAGAAGAATGAGTACAAAAAGAAGAGGAAGATGATGAAAAATAAAGAAGAAAACAAGACGGGAAGAATATCTGAGGAAAAAGGAGAGCAGAATGAACAAGAGGGAGGGGGAAACAAGAAAGAGAAGAGAAGAAAAAGAAGAAGAAGAAGAAGAAGAAGAAAAGGAAGAAGAAGAAGAACAAGAAAGAAGCAGAAGAAGATGAAGACATTGAAGAAGAAGAGGAAGAAGATTATGATGATGATGATCAAGATGAAGAATAGGAGGTTAGGTGGAAGCAAAAATACTTTTTATAGTAAGCGTGCCTCCGTGATTATGAATGTGTTGACCCCTCGTGAGGGGTGGGGAGGAGGATATTAAGGGATGCTTTGTTGAATGTTACCCCCCATGATGACAAGATAGTGTGGCGCGCGCCCTTTTGTGTTGTTAGTGTAGGCCACTGTGCAGCTTCTTGTCAACAAATCACAACTCTGATGGCCACTGAAAGTTTGCCCATCACTTTGGTGTGAGTTTTAGATTTTGGAAGGCTTCTAAGTTAACTCAAATGATTAATACTGTATGGATTCAATATTCATGTTTATGGGTTAAATTGCTATTGATACATAATATAAGTGTCTGAGTTTACATATTAAATTGGCTAAGTTGAATGATTTGACTCATATAATGGTCTAGGTCTATATCAGATAATATTTTCAATGCGAAAAAAACTGAGTTTGACCGCTATAAGAAGCCTTTAGGGAGCTCAATTGGCTTTTCGTTGAATGGGTTTGGTTAGATGACGCCATTTTAGTTTAATTCAATTTGATTTTGTGGCAACTGTCTGAAGGTCTCTGTTATATCAATATTTCTGATTAGATTTCTCCTATTTTCCTACTCTACTAAACAGTACAATCTATTAAATTATGTTTATGTTATGTTAAAAAAAAATGTTTCCATATTATTAGAATGAATACATTATTTGATCAGATTACATTATTTTGATTTCAACTGCACTTTGTACTGTATTCGACGAGGCAAACAAATAAGACATATTGAGATTGAGATTGAATCGTACAGTAATTCTCAATTTCAATAAAATTTATGCCTTGTGAATATTTTAGAACGCTAGAGTCAAGCTTGGAAATGGTCATACATCAGATTCTGAGTGACTGAAACTGATGAATCAATTTCTCAACTCAGCAAAAAGTTCGAAAATTTTAAATGTAAATTTCACATGAGTCGAATAGACTTTATTACAAGAGATATTGTTACAGTATTTATTACAGTATTCACAAAGATAATCTCACCTTCAAAGTAAAAATTAACCCTTGAATATAGGCAAACTAATGAACTCGATTCTCAGATCGAAATAATCTGCTATGAATTCAAGAGATATAGCAGGATCCATTTAACTTGTCATAAAACATATGATCGACGAGCATATGATCACAATACTTAACCTACAAATGCTGAATCTCGCAGATTATTGAAAAGGTCTTTTAAAAGGTTATTCTTTGAAAGGTACTTTGAAAGGTCTGCTTTAAAGGTCTTTTAAAGATAATCAAAGGTCTTTAAGACTTTCAAGCCTTTTGATTATTGTGTCGAAATCACTGTTTAATTATTACTGGATCAGCTGATTTATGACAAGTTAATTGGATCCTGCTATACCATACAAGAGAACAACTTGTGAAACATTTCCAATGCTGTAATACAGTATACAGATATACAGTGCAACCAAGTAGCGATATTCAAGTGAAGGACCACATTATCAGTGAGCAAAGACGGCTGCCGTGAAATATCCAAGTTCAAGGTCACTGTCACGGACACGTGCGGCTGCGGTGCGGGTGAGATATTGACAGCACCGCGGCTCACCCGCCCCAATAGGAAGCAAATGCCACACTGCAACACAGAAGTGCATTCGGCCTTTTTTGCTATTTTTAACGCATGACAGGAGTAGAGCTGCTCTCTTCTATCAAGTGGAACGAGATGAAATAATCTGACAGCAATGAGTGAAAGAGGGATGAATTGCCGTGAGTAGAAAGAGAGGGAGAGAGTGAGAGAGTGAGTGAATGTGAGAGAAAGAGGAGAAGGTGAGAGTCGAAAAATGTGGAAGGATTGGTTGCAAGAAGGCAAATAATTGGTGCACTTCACATCAAATCTGATGGAGTATGATTGTTCAAGTGGACCGGTCGGTCATTCATGAGTCAATTAGCCAGTATATCAAGATCCTTTTCTTATTTTTCTTCCTCCTTTATCTTCATCATCCTTCTTCTATTCTTCTTCTCTTCTTTTCTTCTTCTCTTTTCTTCTTCTTCTTCTTCTTCTTCTTCTTCTTCTTCTTCTTCTTCTTCTTCTTCTTCTTCTTCTTCTTCTTCTTCTTCTTCTTTCTTCTTCTTTCTTCTTCTTCTTCTTCTCTTCTTCTTCTTCTTCTTCTTCTTCTTTTCTTCTTCTTCATCTTCTTCTTCTTTTTCTTCTTCTTTTCTATTTCTCTTTCTTCTCCTTCTTCTCTTCTTCTTCCCTTCATCTCATCTTCCTTCTTCTTCTCTCCTTCTCTTTCACATTCTTTTCTTCTTCTTCATCTTTTTCTTCTAATTCTTTTTCTCAATCCCTTCTTGTTTTTCTTTCTCCTCTTTCTAGCTTTCCTTCTCCTTCTTCTAATCCTTTTCCCCTCAATCCTCTCAAATCTTTTTCCCTTGTCCTACATCTGGTTCTTCTTATTTTTCTCCTTCCCCGTCATTTTCTTCGTATTCCTTTTCTCACAATTTTTTGTTAACCTTCCTTTTTTTCCTCCTTCTCCTTCTTCTTCCTCTAATACTCTCCAAGTTATTTCCCCTATCTTAAACCTTGTTCTTCTTCTTTATCTCTATCCCCATCTTTTCCTCCCAATTCCTTTTTGCGCTCCTCTGTTGTTCATTTTCTTCTCATTTTCCTTTCATTTTTCCATCATTCCTTTTCAATTTTCTTTTGCATCCTTTCCTTTCTTCGTTCATTAGATGTCGAAGCTCAAATCTGTGGCCCAGTGTGGTCTGATCGCAACTGAAATAATGAAGACGTGGTGCACTGCACGATAGAAGTAAATTACTGTCTAATGACAAAATAATATCAGGTCATAATGATGATGCAATGATCCGATTGCCTTACAGACCAATGTTAACGTTTCGCTTGTGATGCATCAGATAGAATTTGTCTATTTTCTGTAGTAGACTTTTCCGAAAGGAATCCACTAGCTCAAAATTCTTCAAAACTTTGTTATTTTTCAGGTTCAATATTAACGTTTGGTTTTTATGCTTTAATTGAAGTAATTGGTTACTTCGAATGTGAATATGAATATTATGTATTCTACTCTCAATGAAATCGAAGGACTGTTCATTCTCTTAGTGGAAAAAGAGTGTGCGATAAGTTCAATAACTGCATTTCAATTTACAAAAGATTTCATTCTGGTGATGAAACATCTTTCCCAATAAGTAAGTGATTATCAAAATTGATCTCAAATTTTTCAGTATCACACATGACTTTCAAATCTCTATCACATATCTGAACTTTACTTACTTATATTTCAACAGAATAGTTTCATTACATGAATGAATCCTATTCAACCATCCTTATCAATGCCCGTTCAATTCTGAAAAGAGACTGTATTTCATTGAGAACTCCAAATTTATGTTAATTCAAAATCTGCCTATTGAGGTTGCAGATTGTGAATAAAGCGTTGTGGGCCCTCGTAAGTGTGAATGGAATGAAAAATACTCCATGAATGTAATATGGTTGGAAGTAAAAACTGTAGGAAAAGTCTGATTTGACTCCTTACAATTCAATAACTTTTAGATGAGTTGAATAATTTCTTGGATTTTTTTCTGGATTTGGATTGAGAGTAATTCAGTTCTGTCAAGTCTCGAACTACGTTGAATAGTTCTTTTGTCTAATAAATAATACATTTTTTCGTTTCTCGTTACTATACAGTATTTCGTCTAATACTGATAGCTACTGGTGGTTGGTGACTGACTCTCCCCAAATCATAACTCTCGAATTATTTTCTAGGCCATTACTGCTGTCACCCTGCCCTTTGCTTCAGTATTAAAAATGTCGTTTTTTTCATTCTGACCCATTGTTGTTTCAGTGAGAGATTTTTCAAAATACTGGAATGATTTATGATTTGTTGTGTTGGCTATTCTTTTCCTATTTGCATTCTAGGGGGGCAGCACTGTTTGGATTCATGAATAGTGAGTGTTGCAATAGTAACCAACACCAACTTATGAATTATTTTAGAAAGGTTGCGCAAGGCAACGATAAATTTTAACAATTCAACTAAAAGTTGGAAGTTAACGTTAACAATTCAACTAAATGCTATACACTAAAGACTATGTATTTGGAAGTGTCTCCTAAATATTGAAATAGATATCTGAAACTTTGAAGAAACTCTGGAAAGAAAACTCTCAAAACTTCACAAGAGACTCATAAATTTTAAATTGATAAATAGTTATCATTTTTCATTACCATTCACTTACCAAGTTCATGTTACAAACTGTGCTCTGTTATATTATTGAATCACTGTTGGTATATTCCAAGTTAATATCATCCAATCAGTTTTCTGTTCATAAACAATCAACTATAGAAAAAATTTCCTAAACCCAAAACTGTTTTTCTTCCAAAATTCATTTGTTCTAATGAAGGTTATTTCCTGTAATAACTTATTTCATCATTTTCCTACTAAGATTCCAACTTTGAAAGAAGAACCTATTCATTTTGAATCCAGTATTACGGATTGTTTTTTAAACTTTAGTTTATTTTATTTTTCATTTGGAGTTTGTTACACATATTTTCACGATTTCCACTGACCATTGATTCACCTATCAACGAATTCACACTGATTTTGAAGTTTGATAATAATTATTGAAATTTTAATTTAATTTTGCCAGAAAAAGTACTTATTGGTGATTTGACTCTATCAAAGATTGACCTTCATGGTCTTCATTGTGTTCTATCATTTAATTATTCCAGAATGAGAACTTCAATTGGAAATTAAGTGTACAAAATGACAGTTGTAATGAATTGAACATAATTGAATGATTGAACAAATTGTTCATGCATTGCAATCATAACCACTAGCCACTGGAAAGTTTTAATTACTTTTCCATACAAATGGAACACAAATGGGAACTTGTTAATTGATCGAGTAAAGAGGGCAAGGGACATTATTTGCTTTTTTCTGTTTCCGGTTTCATCGAGAATGAGTTCAAATTTTTCGGTACTGCTTTGGCAAGACCGGTTACATTCATTGTTTTATTTGACCACTTGGAACAAAAAAGATGTGAATTGAAATTGAAATCAAGTTCTGTGATGCATCACTTGTCTGCATTGTGTTGATGTGCTAAAAAACACAAAACACAAAGTCCAGTCTCAATTTGTTTCAAGTCTCAAGTTGATTGTTCAATTCTGTTATACACTGTTTTCACGAATCTCTTGCTACATTCATCATTTCTATCGGAAGTGTCCAAAGCCTTCTTTTGGTATTGTTCTTTAAATATTTGGTATTGAAAGCCAAAACCATAATAGGCTATTCCATCAGAATAGTTTTCAGCTCATATTTCGAGTTCGAAATGGTCAGTTACTTGTTTGTTACTTTTTTTCAATTAATCGTTCCAGTTTCCAATATTTTGATTTTAGGAAATTATTCAATTCAAAATGTTGTGGAAACTCACCTACTATGATCCAACTTATCAATAGATAATCAAAAGGAAACTCATTAAGTGGAAATCAATACAAATGGTGTTAACAACTTCATTCAATTTTATTAATAGGAGAAATGTTTTTCATTAATAATTATATTATTTTTAAAAACATGAATCTACTATATTATAACATAAGTAGTAGCAATACAACTTTTATACAATATAACGTAGCCAACTCGCATCTACAGTGTTTCGTAGTCTAGAATAGAAAAGACAATAAATTATTCAGGCCAAAATTTTCCATCTTGAATCAATACAATTTCACTATCAGGCATATTCATGTTTTACTGCAGTGTCCGTATCGAGTGGTCATTCGATTCAACAAAAACATTTGAAGCTCAAACTTGTTTATTTGAGCTCATTTGTAGCATTCAACACGTTTCCATAAATGCAAAAACGTGGCATATATTCGAGTTTTTCAATAGTTTTTATCAACAAGTTGAGCATGTGGCTAAACCAAAGACCAGTTGTAAACACTTGGATTGAACAATATTCAGTTCAAGTTCAACGATTTCGCCTCTTCAACTTGTCTACAATGAACAGATGTTGGAATAAACAGCATTCCAATAAATAATCTCTGTAGTATTCAGGATTGAGCAACTCATTAAAATAATGGAGCGAATATTGCGCGATGTCAATGAAGGCGCGCTCTTCAAGAGAGAAGTGATGCTTTGAAGAACATTTTCAAGATTATGTTTAGCTGAGTTTGAGTGGGATGTCCTTTTCAATATGCGGCCGGGTGATATTATCGTGCCTCAAGTTGAATACTCCATTAGGATGCCGGGTTTGTCAACCGTATAAACACTATTAGCAATTTAAAATATGCTCGAAGAACGGACGATCGTTGCCTTAGAAGATTTCCAATCGTTTTGCGGACATTTGTGTGTGGTGTGGCATGCTGTTATGACGTCACAGATCCGGACAGTCGGTGATCAGCTGTGCAACATAAAAAGAGAAAAAGGATGAAAAACGAAATGAGCAAACAGAAGAATCTGATGGCATGACCGCGCTTGTGCCTTGGTTGTCTGGATTGAATCTGTGACTGGAAGTACCAAGTACCAGTATGTAATACCAATACTATAGTATAGTACTTCCAGTAGAACTTCTAGTGGAAGTATAATAGTACTACTACAGTATCCTACAGTTTTCACACTTGTGTATATTCAACTTGTGCAATTGATTTTGTGCGGTAATACGAGTAGATAGTGTAGTTCTAGAATTCTGCAGTAGTGGGGCATTAGGTTCAGGTTTAGGTAATTGCATAGACCAATAGAATATGGATTATGAATGGATGATGAATAATGTACCTGAGAGATTTTCTCTGATAATGGTTGAAAAAGACAGATAAACATGAAACAAAAATGAGGAAGAACAAGGAGAAATGGGGAAGATAATAAAGAAGAAAATGGAGAATTTGAATTTGAAAACAATCGTGGGAATGAGAGAAAGTTAGGGAAGAGGAAAACAGCGAAGATTTTGAAAATGATGAAAATGATTGCAATGATGATGATGATAATGAAAAAGGATAAAAAATTAAGGAGAATGAGAAGACGAGTGGATAAGAGACCTTTTAAGAGTTCGAGACTTGAAGATCAGATGTGATATAGGAGGTGAACATGTGAAGTTGATTGTGAATGATAGATAGAAAAGAGCTTACATACTACTGGAAAAGAATTTTAAGAAAAAGAAAATCATAAACCAAGGAGAATGACACAACTATGCGACTGTACTGTTGGTGTGGCGAGGAGGTAACCGGTAGAATATTGGTTTGCCAAAGAATCGCGAACATTATCAATGATGCTACATCTTCAACTCCAGACAGTCATTCAACATCAACTCTTCTTTTTCTCCTACTAGTATCATAATCTTCTTCTTTTTCTTTTTCTTCTCCTCCTTCTTCCCCTTCTTCTTATTGTTGTTGTTCTTCTTCTTCTTCTTCTTCTTCTTTCTTCTTCTTCTTCTTCTTCTTCTTCTTCTTCTTCTTCTTCTTCTTTCTTCTTCTTCTTCTTCTTCTTCCTTCTTCTTCTTCTTCTTCTTCTTCTTCTTCTTCTTCTTCTTCTTCTTCTTCTCCTTCAACACTCTTTCCTAAATCATCATCAATGTTCTCTTTCGCCTCCTTCTACTCCTCCCAATTCTTCATCTTTTCCTCATTCTTCAATTAACTTTCTTTTCCGTGGTCTTCTTACTCGTTCTTCTCTGTTCTCTTCTTTGTTCTTTTCGTTCGCCTTGTCTACCACCTCACTCATTCCAGCTGTCAAGTCAGTCGTCGTCGTCGTATTTATCAGCGAAAGAAGGCTAATCGCACTTGACAGTGTGCGCCGTGCCTTATTCTGCTTGCAGGACCTGCTGCCTGAATTATTATTGTCGTTAACAAGTCCTGCAGGATCAGGTTCTTGAATTTCTTTTGTACTTTTTATTTTATCGCAAGATTTCACGCTTGACTCATTAGCTGATGCCAATGCTGATTTATCCGATGTGCGCACATTAGTTCCAATGAAAGAAAACATTTTTGCGCTGATCATAATTTATTGGCGGCGAAGGTATGAAACGATTGGATTTGATTTCGATTAATGATATTGGTGATTAGAGTCGGTGTGCAAGTAAAAGGTCCAACGTTCTGTCAAGATTTTTATCGGGCCACTCCCGTGTTTCGGAGGACATATTAAGCCGTCGGTCCCGGCTGTTTAGAAAGCAGTCGTTAAAGCACCACTCATCATCACCCTTTCCTTTGCAGCCATCATCCTTGGAAACCGTGATGTATAGATTGTTGAAGAAATTTCCAAGATGTAATAATAATAATAAAGATGTAGATGTAAATAATAAATAATAAAGATAACAAAGATGTAGAAATCATATAATTCACAAAACTGTCGTTAAAACCTTGTAATGAGAATAATGAGGAATACGTTTTTGGTTTGAAGTTGGGTGAGTTGGGAGTTTCGATTTCACAGACTTCCGAATATTTTTGTAAAACGTTGTTCTGGATAATATAGTCACGAAACAAGCCGGAAAAATACGAACGCTCGGATAATAAAATTGGTGCCATCTGCAGATCTGCTGATTAAATTCATTTAATCAAATGAATTTCTTTTGAAGATTGAAATTCCATTAACTTGTGTAAACTTGATATTTACATTTTGCATAATTAATTTATGCGATTCTATGATGCTCTTCCTGATAGCTGACAGTTTGGCAAAAACTAATCAAGCCCATTATCCCACACGAATTCACATTACAACGTTTTCCACCTACATCATTTTGGGCTTCATGAATAAGAATAGAGAGAAACAACTCTTTAAGATATGACATTGGCAAGTTTGTAGAACTCTAGACAGACAGACCACCACAAAGAAACAACTCAGGTTTTAAGACTGGACCTCAACAGATTTGGTTGGATGTTCTATTAATAAAAATCTCTCATCTGATTATTAATCAATTAAATTTGAATATCATTTTCATGAAATGTCTACCTTGAAGTTTTGACTTGTTAGAAGTTGCGAATTTTCCACATGAGCTGATATATGCTAATTCCTCTACCGCTTGTATTAGAACTCAAGTTTTGAAAACTGGATGGGAGTTATGATTGGCAGATTTTGAGCAGGTTTGTATGGTTTTGGAGAAAGTGTAAAACATTTCACGGGAAACCTCATTATAATATGATAATTGGAGAAAATAATTGGGGTTTTCACGGTATACAAGTCATCAAACATTTATATTCATAGAATCAAGTTCAATATCAGGCTAACTGAATAGGAAAAACCCGTGTTTAGTTTATACTCCTCCCAAGAATTATTTTAAAAAATTGATAATGTTATGATGTTCCGAGACAACATGTCTTCCATCACATTTCAATAAATACGAACAGAACAGATCCTGAAATTTCTCAATTGAGCCTGTCTCAAAGTCGAAAAAATTTATAATTTTTTATACTTGCAACGAATTCTGTAATATAGCCTACGTATCAAATTATATTTCGAGGTACATTTATCGAAATTCAACATTCCAATATGGATAAATTAGTGACTAGTGTTACGATATTAACTCTCATTGAACAACAAAAACTCGTTAAATTAACCAATCAGGTTGACAACAGAACGGCCCATTGCTTTCTAATTATGGTAGACGCCATTTTAAATGTCAACAGTGATCTATTACGTCACATAACTTCGACCAATGACATTCAAGTTCGAGAATTCGTCATTGTACATGCCCGGTTCCAGAACGCAATCCCATTGGTTGATGTCATAAGACGCCATTTTGTGGAACGAAACTACTCGATAACCAATCAGATGCCAGTAATGGTGGCGAAATTCGTAAAGAGGGTTTCCTATCTCTGTATAATTGGTAATTGATAAAAGTTCATTCGTTATTCCGCCATTTTTTTTATTTTTAAACTTTAGTATTATTTGATGAGCTTTTCGAACAAATAATACGAAAATTGACCATTGGTTTAGACACTTTAGAGTTATCTTGAACTGAAATACTATTCAATAAATAGAATTTACCTGAATTGTACCAATAGTTTTCCAAATTAATCTGATAAATTTATTTCCCTCGAATTTTTTTCTAATAAAAAATCATATAATTGGAATGAATAGTTTTTCGAATTGAAATCCCGAATCGGAATATTAATACGCGGAAACGTTAATTGATATGGATTTAAATTACAAAAATGAGAAAAAAACAGTTTTGGATAGAAAATACAAAGTATAATGTTTTCTTCCATTATTGTACAAGAGTAAAGACGTTTGTACACGATCAAATGACAAATATCATCCGATAAATCAACCTTGTATTAAATAGCTGACTTGTACACTAGGGTGTTAAATTGTTATTTTGTAGATGGAATGACATGAAAAATTAATATAAAATTAATTAAAAAACGCCTTTATCCATGAATTTATGAATAATTTACCGTCAAGTAAAAGACACTAGCTACAAGATTATAGTCTTAATCTCATTTGATTTGTTTCTGGAACATAGACCATAGAGAATAGGTACCATATTAAAGAATATCGTCTTTGAAGAGACACATATGCCTGTTCTGTCTCTCTCTCTCTCTCTCTCCAATATTTTATCTGCTTGTTTTATTCAATGAATAAATAAATATTTAAAAAGCTGCGGTGAATTGAAACAAAGTTTACTCTTTCTACTAATATACAAAGTCAATCCCCCATCCATTAGTGTCCAGTTGATTGAAGTATGAATGGAATAGGATTGTTAGCAGTCTACAAGTCTACTACGACTAATCTAAAAAGTCTACAACATCTAATCAACTACAAATTATCAATTATGTCCCGGTCTATGTGGTCATAACACTCTTGCTACCGAATCCAACAAGGCAGTAAAACACGAGGTTTATGATGCTGGCTTAACCGGAATGGTTCCATTCAGTTTGTTCAGCTTATTAGGGTTTCATTTTCTTTCATCTACCATTGTAGGTGGAGAACGTGCAGTTAAAGCATTTACTCCAGCTTTTAGGTATTTATGACTCTAGTTAAGCCTAAACGCCTCAAATCTTCATAAAAGATAAGTCTGGAATAGGCTGTTTGTTGTTTATTTTGCTGTTTAGTGTGCATTGTAAAGCTGGCTCATTTTTCTGAGGTGTCTGGATCTGAACTTGGAATGATTCACCTCATCACAGCTTTTTACTATGTTTAAAATTCATAATAATTATTTTCTATGCAGTCATGTTGATATTGTTTTGTGTATAAAATCATTGAATAATATCGAATTATGTAAAAAATTGTGATGTGTTGTGATGAGAATAATGAATTTTTAATTCAGGTTTCTTTGTAAAGTATACATTATAATCAACAATGTGTTCATGCAATATGAACACATACAATCAAGTTATACATTTTTGTATTGAAGTATATTTTAGAAGTATACATTGATAAATTATGTAAGGTTGTAAGCTATAAGAGATGCAATAGCCAAAAGACTATTCCACGGAATAAAAAGAGTTTAAAAGATTCAAAATGAAATGTCATTGCATTTTTTTAATATACTACAGTATACGTTGTACAGGTTTTCCTCCTCAATTCTGGGTGGCACATGGCTATCCACAATCACTTTCCTTATGATTATCTGGAATTATGGAATATGATGAATTTAAATCATGTAATAATTCATGTGATCAACTCCAATCCTCTTTATCCACGCAATTCATCTCGCACTGAACAAGCTAATCTTCATTTATTTTTCATCGCAAATTTGATTTTTCTATTGAGTTAAAGCACAGAAAATGAGAAGGAGGACTTTCAATTATCTCTGGTTACAGTCGCTTTAGCGTTTGACATAGTCACTGTTTGACATGTTTGGCAGTATACTACCAATAAATAATCGGCAGCCTTCAATTGCCTAATAAACAGGACTCTATCTGATGACTTGTGGCGACTGGTAGTTATTACAGATGAAAATATTCCTGAAAAACATTTCTTAGCTTTGTAGCTAAATGGTTTTTTTTTTTCAAAATTTTCTTAACATTCACTGTCACCAAATGAAATGTTTTTTAGTTCCTCAACATGCTGTAGTTAATCCATTAAAAGTTTCATAAAATTATGTATTTGTTTCTCAACCAAATCTAAATTCAGACTTTAGACTGCTTTCTAATTTTGAAATTTCTGGTGTTTCGACGTTTAGCCTAATATTGGCAATTTCTCTTCCAGGTTTCAGGCTTTTATATAGGACTGACAACATTGAGAGCTATATAGGTGTAGGTGAGTCTGCTTAATACAATTTTGTATTTAGTTGTTCATCTACTTTGAAACTGTTGATGACGATTTTTATGTGACTGGTGTCTCACTAGAATACATATCTTTTTGCAGTATGTTAATAATTGATCAAAAGCTAGCTCCCTTTTCAGAGATAAGAATGTGGAATCGAAGTTTAAAGTATATTAGGGATTATGACTAAGAAACTGCCAGCTTTGGAAGCAATGCAAAAAAGTGGCATTTACACATTGGCACACCTACTATGAAAATTCTAAACTCACTTTCAAAACGTGTGCTCTTTTCTTTTCTCAAATAATTTTTTGGTAGTTTTGTAACTTGAAATCCTAGCTCTTCCCTACGACTTCAATAGAATTCCTAACTGTCCAAAACATCGATTCTATTGGGTGAAAATCGAACAAAATTTCGAAATAATTGTCCAAAACTGGGCACATGAGTGATTAGGTTGGCATGCGGACAAAATTACGAGAAGAAAAAAGTGATATTGAAGTTCGTGATCAGCTAAGATTGATTGGATGGAGACGGCTGGCTATTTTGAGGGTGAAAAAGCCTAAAGCTAAGAAACTATTATTTCTGCCTCCAAAAATAGTAAGGAGGCGAATCGTGATGAGAACACGCGCGCTATGAACAACTATAACTAATCTTGAACGTATCATGCTGAACTTGGTACAGTATTTGTTTATCCTCAAATCCTTTCAAACTTCCTTTATCCTTTTCTCTTTCTTCATCATTGTCTCTTCCGTCTTCTTCTTTCACTTACTTCCTTCTTCACTCAGCATCCTTCCCCCCGATCACTTGAAGAGATCTTTCTCCAAAATCTCTTCTCTTATTTCGACAATATTTGAAGCTTTTTCGATGTCTGGGTATTGAATTTAGGCTGTATAGAAGAAATACTCTAGATCTAGAATATACTAGAGGCTGCTTTTTTTTAGTAGGCTGCATTGAATATAAGCTAAAGTATGAGCTGCGCTGTGAACGATTTCTGATCACTTTCATAGATCTTCTCTATCTTTCTGCTTCTTCAATATTCTATGCTTTTTGGAAGTCTGGGTACTGGCGCAATTAACTATTGAACTAGTATCCTCCTCTCTTCTTTCTTTGCATAATATTACTTTCTTTTCCTTGTAACTTCTTCTCCAAGTACTCTTTCTTTCCTCCTCTTCCTCCTTCCTTGTTTTTTCTCTTCATCCACGTCTTCTTTTTTCTTACTTTCTCCATCACGTTCTCTTTCTCCTCCCACTCCTCCTCTTCCACCATCTTTCCCTATCTGGCTCCTTTTCTCATTTTGCTTTCATCGTCTTCGTCATGTGTCATCCATCTGTTATTCGTTCTCCTTCTCCGCAGCTTTGTTTTTTCTTCGGTGTCTCTTCCTTCCACATTTCCTTCTCTCTTCCATCTTCTTCTTTCTTTTCTCTTCTTTCTTCTTCTTCTCTTCTTCTTTTCTTCTTCTTCTTCTTCTCTTTCTCTTCTCTTCTCTCTCTTCTTCTCTCTTTCTCAATTTCTTCTTCTTCTCTTCTTCTCTCTCCTCTCTCCTCCTCCTCCTCGTCCAATCAGCAACCATCCTTCCAATCCCTCTTCTGAATCTTTCTCCTTGATCTCAACCACTTTCCCGACTAAGCATTATTGTGATCCTCTTTCTTAGCCTTTGTAATGACTCTATTGGCTTGCTCTGCATTGAGGCAGTGAGATTTTTGGATGATATCCTGGGTGCGTTATTGTGTTTCCTTTATGTCCTGTGTCCTGGAGGACGAATTATTAAGTTATGGTGGGTGGCGTCCAGCGTCCTTCAGTCACGAAGTAACCCGATAAAGATGTTTCAAGATGATATAGGCTTGTACTATTACTACTAATATACAAGAAGTATACTATTACTTTTTCATTCAACAAGGCGCCTTGTGAATCATTATTTTGGTTTGACTTATAAATAAGTAGTATAAAAATGTTGATGGAAACAAATACTTTAAAAATTAGCTACACCTCTTCTCGATCTACTTAAGTTAGTCAATCTAACTAGTTAGTTACTCTGCTAGTCATCCAAACCTCGTTGTTAAGTGGTAGAGTGGTAATCATTGTCCAAACTTCGCCACGTCAGTAAAATGAAGAAGTCATTCTATAAAGAAGAAGTCATTCTATTCTAGTTTATATCACAACATGAAAGTTGAATAGATTGAAAAACGTTACCGGTATTTGTATTGAAATCAATGTTTCTCTGTCATAGAACTAGTGGCGAAGCGTGGTATACTCTTATTTGGTCATCGCCGGGTATATTTCCTACATATATGACATATATAATATACCTGCTTTGGTAAGAATACCATAACAATGTTGTGTAAAAAATTACATGGCATTGATCACAAGTTATCACACAGCATCATTAATCCAGTAGTAAAAAACAACTGCGCTTGACGTTTACTACTTCATTAACACAAGAATAACTAATTTCCGTATCAGTATATAAAGTTCGTATAATTACTTTCCATATTCAGAAAATGTTTGTAAGTTATCGTCTTCATTCCAGTAATAATCACTTGAGTCTGGTCATTTAAATACTGCCTTATTAATGATCGATACAATTCTCCTACCTACTCGAACGTGTTTCTTCCCCCACGGATTGCTCATAAGCTGTAAAACGTGATTAGGCGATAAATGAATATTGTAATTAGTATTGAAAAAGAAACAAATTAAATGAGACGTCAAATGTCGATATGTGATTTATGGCTGTATAATAAAAGAGCAATAGCTTTTACAATAAATTTTATTGCGTTTGAAATGAGTAGAGGTTAAGCCTCTTTAATATATCATTTTTTATGGACAGTTTTTATCTCTAGTCAATTGTATTACTATGGAGAAAAACATAATTGAAAACATTAAAAAATTAGTTTGAAAAAAAAAGTTAGCCTACTTGATTGGTAATGAACATTTTCTGGTTCAATTTATAATGTCATTGAAAGCATGTTTTGTTTCTAATTTTTAAGATTTATCAAGGGTTCATCATCAAGAATAGTAAAAAGCTGTGCGTTTGGTTATCAATGCATGCTATTTCGTAAAATGTTTTTTCTCAAACTTCACATCATTATATAGGTACCCTTTGCTGGACAATCTATTTATTCTACTGTCCCAACTTCGTCTTTCAAGTAATAAATTTGAATCAGGCCTACAAAACTGTTATAATTCGAGTATTTAAAGACCTGGATAAGAATCTTGGCGATATGAAACTGCGGACATATTTCTGAGTTGAAAAATTTCTTACTTTCAATTTTTCACAATATAATTGGGTGTAGATGTCAATTTTAGCGATTTGCATTCAATTTCAGCGTTTCTACAGTACTGAAAACACAATTTGAAAGACTAAAATTTCAAGAAATATGATAAAATTGAGAATTTTGAATCTCCCAAACTCCTAAATAACCTACTCGTTGATTTTTTAATCTAAGAAATTTTTTATTCTCTCACGTACTATTCACAGTTGATAATTCATTTGTTGAACATGTGACCCACTTTTCATATCTACATGTACTTGTTGCTCTCATTACCTTCTTTATTTATTTCTCTCATCTCTTAATCCTTTACTCTTGCTCACTCCACTTTTTTCCTTCCTTTTTCTTCTTCTCCCCTTCCCCTTTCACACTATTTTTGTGTACATTCTACCACAGATAATACGGTTGGATTTCCTCTTCATTTTTCTGTAACTCTACATTGTAAACAGGCATGTACGACATCTCTAGCACTTGTTGAATAGTGAAAAATGATAAAAAAAAGAAATTCATTACCACAAGTGGTTGTGATTCACATTCCGGAGGAACAGAAGCGACTATAAAACATAACTTAATCTTATCAACCAAGTCGGTTAGCCTACATTCCTGTGAAGTGATTTGTTAGTTGCCGGTGCAGTTGTAAAGCTGTTGAAGAAAAACGAAATATTCATCCTGTTCAAGATAACAGCAATGGGGATTAGTGATTTATTTCTTCTTATGAAGATATCTGAGCGTCTATTTGTTGCAAATGAGCCACAAATCTGTTGTTTCATTTTTTATGCAGCCATGAATTATTCAATGATAGCCTACTATCATACCAACGTTGTCAGCTACTGTTATTGAAGATGAATGGAAGCAGAATTTATTGAGACTAGAATTGAGTGGGACATAGCTCTACATAATTACATACTTAATATATAATTACATTACATAACTACATAGTTCTACATAATTAGATAGTGGACATAATGTTTCTACAGTACAATGCAATAGAATATTAGAAAATTATTTATTTATCTCCGATAGGGAGAAATTAATAAATACATAAATATATATAAAAATAATATATTGCAATTTATTCAACATTTAACGAGGACTTACATTTGCTGCTCGATCATTAGTTTAAAAAAACTGTATGGAAATAACTGTGTAATTTTTCTCTTGTTTCATAATTTACATGGAATATAAGGCTAATAAATTACTGAGAACTACAGTAGACTCCCGATTGTAGGAGGTAATTGGGACAGGGACGACCTCGGAAACGGGGAAACTCAGATAAGGTCAAGTTCAGTTATGGTAAAAAACACATAAAACACTGTGAAAGGTTATGTATTTATTGAAAGCAAAAACATATAATAATCACAATTAGTCCCTGCGCCCACAAAGCAACTGCTATCTTATTTCAGTCAGCCACCCAGCGTTGCCAGATGACTTTGGCTGATAGGTTAGATTACCCGAAAAACAGCCAAATGTCATCTGGCAACATTGGGTTGCTGACTAAAATCAGATAGCAGTTGCGAAGTGGGCGCAGGGGCTCACAGACCTGTAAGCAAGTAGAAACTCAGATTTCTTATTTATTGGACGAATGCAGAATTTTTTGTTCTTTTAAGTTTATTTTAAAATATACGTCGGCCTGTTTCTATAGGAACTGAGCCTTCACGGGAAGGAAGTTATAGAATAGATCATTAAAACTGTACACTGAATTCCTTACAAGTTTATCTATCAAAAAGTAGGAATCTGTTAGTTTTCAATAATCCAAAATTTAGTTTTTGAATCTTAGAAATTTCGAAATTTTTTTAAATTCTTGAAACTTCTCCAGAAATTACGTAGACAAAATTGTAAAATTACGAATAATTAACTATGATGAATATACCTGCTCTTCCATAGAGATTGGAGTATAGAACAATGCCAACAAGCAGATAACAATGCATTGCATTTTGATCATTTTCACTGTAAATTACACTGATAACATTTATTCGCAGAAACTATTGCGAGAAAATAAGCAACTATCCAAGCCGATTTACACTGTTGTACTGGTAAATTATTATGCAATAATGTCAGATGCAAGTAATGAGTCACAGGTTTCATTTTCATATCTATCGGCCTCATCCTTTTTGGTTTCCGTATGTCTTTCCTGATAACGTCTAGTTTTTTTATAGAACGTGTGAATATTTTGAAGCTGATAACAGTCTTTTCTACTTACTCCTTCCAATCTTCTTATTCTTTTCCAGCCTCTCCCATTTTTGATAGACTCCTTTTTCCTTTTCCTCTTTCTCTTCTTCTTCTTCTCCTCTTCTTCTTCTTCTTCTTCTTCTTCTTCTTCTTCTTCTTCTTCTTCTTCTTCTTCTTCTTCTTCTTCTTCTTCTTCTTCTTCTTCTTCTTCTTCTTCTTCTTCTTCTTCTTCTTCTTCTTCTTCTTCTTCTTCTTCTTCTTCATCTCCATCTTCATCTTCATCTTCATCTTCATCATCTTCATCTCCATCTTCGTCTTCATCTCTATCTTCTTCTCCATCTTCTTCTCCATCTTCTTCTTCATCTTCATCTTCATCTTTATCTCCATCTTCATCTTCATTCTCATCTTCTTCTTCTTCTCTCCTCCTCCCTCCCATTGAATAAGTATATCCAGAATATAATTATTGGAGTATTAAGAGTTCCATTGAAGAGTTAAGTATTAAGAGTTACCTGTTTACCTAATTATACTATTTACAAGAAAGAGAAAAACTTCACCCAGTAACTGCTGCCATCTACCGGCAGAAATCAGAAACACACGTCGCATTGCTGACTGACCAATCAGGAGAAAGTGAGGCGGAGCATGGAGGCGTGTCCGTAGGCGTGGTTCTTACGTAAGCAGCATAGGGGAGAAAGGCGTTTCATGTCACCTAGTAACTGCTGTCATCTACCGGTGGAATTCAGAAATACACTTCACTTTGCTAACCGTCCAATCGAGAGAGTAGGCGAAGCTGGGAGGCTACAATGAAGCTGTCATAATTTGTATCTCGCTCGTGATTGGAACAATTCTAATTCTGTGCTCGGTTCCACTATTGGATAATAATGTATCTATCTATTTTTTGTCCATCAATCTATATTGTATCTTCAATGCAATTTTAATTGCAATATATTTAATTCACAAATTGCATACATCTCATTCACAATTTTTCAAACACATAAATTTAACATAAAAATCACAAGAAAGTATTTACCGGGCAAGTATTACCGGGCAAGGATTTGGAAGACAAAATTAATTCTACCATAAACCAGGAATTTTATTCCATTCTTCCTCTATTCTGAACATCCTCTGGTCTAATCTTTCACAATGCTGAATCTATTCTTCATTAACCGTTTATTTCTTTTGGAGGGTTGTGATATAAGTTCCACAAATCCACACTATTGCTCAACAAAATTCAGAAAAGTATTGCTCAAAATATAATGGGACGAATCTAGGAATCGTGACAATACAATACAGTAATTGGAATTATTTGCAATGTTTCTTCAATTATAATTGTCTTCATGACTCGTCTGTTACAAAATCCGATCAGTTGAAGCAGTGAAATCCGACGTATGGTATCAAGTCACGAAAACTATAAATTTCAGACAAGATTGTTCTATACTTCCCTGCAGCGGTAGTATAGCTTCTCAATTGCATGTGAGGAAGCTATTCTAATCAAATTTGTCTCTTAATTAACAGCATTCACTTTGTTGACAGTTTACCGTTATGGTGTCGGGCACTTTTTGTTTTTATTGGTTCATGTTTGGTTCACTGTACACAAAGTACTGTAGGTACTGTGGTCCTACAGTATATCAGCCCACTAATATATAAGATATTATTCAGTTCTCGAACATTGAGCAGTTGAAAATCCTCTATGAGAAGACACACTACATCTTTTCATAGCCACATTCGATTATCTTTCATCTTGGAAGCTAACTTGGAAAACGAAAGTAAAGTGTTAGAAAGTGAAAATTAAGGGCCCATTTCTTCCCTCCATAACCTCATTCAATTCTCTCCCAACTTGAAATCTCATTATTGGTGTTTATACAGTTTAATTCTGAGAAAAATCTCAGGATTTCGAGTTTGGAAGTCATACATGAAAAGGTGTCAGTCATTCTTTGAATGAGGAAAGATTTTATACGGTATATGTTTGGTGTTGCTTTATTTCAATGAAAAGAATTTATCCATCTTGAAACATGATTGATGGTTATAAATAATGATATCAAATGGAGAGATTTGTGTAGGCGTAGGAATATAGTTGGATAGTTGGCTTGTAAAATAGACTTGATTTAGTTGATTTCTTTTATATTTCATGAAAACTGTTTCAAGGCTTGCCTATTGATTTCCTGTTGAATCAATTGTGAAAGCTAGTTTTTTTTATAGAAATTGAAAGAGGAACATCTTGCACATTCTTGGGAAATACTTCATGACTCAGATCAGGTCTGATAAGAACTTTTAAGTCAATTGCCAAAAATAGAAATTATGAAGTTCTGATTGACAGCTGAAATCAATCGTCATCACAGCAAACTGTGCAAAAATTGGTGATAATTGAAAGGTCGCGAAAGTTATCTATAAATTCGCAACTATTTTAATTATCCTTCAACAACTGTATTTATTGATATGAAATTAATTAGGTCTGTCGGAGATTTTGATGACTAAACATGAATCATTCCAATTTCCAAGAACAAGCTTTCTTTTGGTTGATTTTCTTCATTGATAGGCTATTTTCAATTCTTTATTATTACTGTTCGGATTTTATTCCGCTGTTGTATTATTATTTTTTATTATTAATTTCTATTATTAATTTGAATAGAATAACATTATCAGTCATATCTATTTCAATTACAGTACATAATGAACTTTTCAGATTCACTTATAGTTTTAGTTTTGTTTTATACATTTGAATATTTACAACTTCCAAGATCAGGACAAGAGTAGTAAAGTGTGACAAATTTGAACGTTCAATCCCTTCATTTGGACCGAAAAAAATGTAAACTTCTATTTCATAATCCAATTTATCAATAATTTATAAGATCTAACATTCATAATTTTATAATAATCTTAAAATAATTTTTCTGTTCCGACAATATTAGGCTATCAATAATACAAAATGACAGATTACAGTATAAACTATCCACTCACTCAAATAACTCTGTATTTAATTAACGAACAGTCATTTAACGAAATGTGCCTCTCCAATCCTATTGGAGAAAGCCAACATTATACAACTCCGACCAATCATGCGTCCAAACTCTGTTGGCGTTTACTCCCATTTACAAAAAAAAGTAACACTGCCATCGTTGGTGGATTGGAATTGTAACGTGTCACAAAATGGCGTCGGCATTGACCAATGTCATTGAAAGGGCGTGTACTGCCAGGAAGCTAGTCGCTTGCGATTGGCTGAGAGTTGAATAGTTGACGTAGCTCCTTTGTTTATTGGTAGATGGCAGTTGTATTGACTTATTGAAATTAGCATCCTGTAGAGCAGAAATCTTCCTTGTTTCAAATTCACTTCTAGACCATTTTTGTGTTGATGTTAATAATACTTATAAACTGGAAATTTATGGAAACTGGATTGGACTATGGAAATTTATGTTCAAATTTATATTATTTTTTAATGTATGTTGAAATAACATGAATTGATGATGAATATTCTTAGAGCATTATGAATATTCAAACCTATTTGAATATTTTTTAATATGAAAATCTATTTACCATCTCCATTTGAAACTGGACAACTGAAAGAATTGTTTCTAGTAACCTTCTTTTTCATTTTCCTTATAGAACCGTCTAAAATCCTTGGGGGCCTTTGATATAATATGTCATCACCCCATAATTATTGCAATGTTACAATGTACTCAATATCACAATGTTTATTGCAAATTGCAATATATTAGAGGAATATTTTGACGAAAGTGCTATTTCTCTATTCTTATTTTTCCTTGATTTGTTTGTTTTGACTAGACTAAACAATACTTCACAGATAACATAACAGATTATGTGGAGTATAGTCAACTTGACACTAGAGAATTTGAATTTGAAAATAGCAATATTCATGTTTGAACTCATAAATATTGAGTTTTGATGACCGCCGCCAGTGGTTAGCCCCCATCAAAACTGACCACAAAAATAGAATGGACTGACACATTCTCAGACTAGACTGTGTCACTTCAAACATGATTGGCTATTTGAAATATTTTCTGTCTCAACTCTTCTGAGTGTCAATGACACTTACATTTTTTGAAACTTTCCAGTTTTATCTGTCTTGAGGAGAGCTCAATGAATTTATCAGATAAGTGGGAATTGAATCATCGCCCAAAACTTCAAATACAATTTGTAACGAGTTTTCAAGTACTCACTTTCAGAAAACGACGTTACCATTTTTGTAAAAAACTTCAAGTACCGTACTTGCCTTCAGTTATTCTACAAAAACTCTTGATTAAACGTAATAAAAAATTCCAATCGGGTTGAGAGTGTTTAAAACAGACAAAATTCAATTTAAAAAGTCCATCCAACTTGAGAACGAATTTCTGAGGTTTAAATTCATTTATAGATTGTGAGTGACCAACCATTCAATTTTCATAATTGAATTAAAATACCGGAATTAAACAGGTTTTATTAGTTGAAACCCCTCTCAACCCCTTATCATATAAGGGTGATATGATTGGAAAATTTTATAAAACAATAAAATTTTATAATCAATATTGAACTATCATTATTCATTACTTGAGCCAACTGTGTGCATTCAAAGAATGCAAATCCTTCCAATTTGAGCGATTTGTAGATGGAATCACCTATGAAGTGACACCTATTGTAAGTGATAAGCGCAATAAAAGAAGTGATAATAGTTCTCTGTAATTTCGTATATTACCAGACAAAATTATAGAGTTGGAGAGAGACAAAAGAAAAACATTGCATAAGAGTGAGATGATCTTCAACAATGCACATACCAAATTGATGAACAATAAATGCTTGATGGCTAATTTTAGCCCATTAATCAGCCAACCAACGCACTGAATTGTTCCCCGTTATTTTTTTAGCACGATAAAGCCATAACTCACAACCGCTAATTACATGGCGTCTAATTACGGTCTTTAGTTGTAGATTATGCCAAAGGTAGAACCAATCCCGCACCTTTCTATATTCGTAGTTAGAAAATAAACTTTACTTTTTCAAAGTTGAAAAAGTCAAAGCACTGGTAGTAGGGTTAGTGGGCGCATACTTATAGTGCACTAGAATATTCATAGTTCATATCACTATAATGCACTGAACATACTATGGTAAACGACTCAATGCACCAACAGCCGTAAGGACCCACGCTTTTGTGAAGTATTTCTCTACGCCCACCTGTAACTAGGAGTGAGGAAAAGCTATTTTTATTGGCACGATTCTGACCCACTTTTCAAACTTTGAATAAATTTTGTGCTGGAATAATGAGGATGAATAAGGTGTTATAAGCATAATTATTACTTGGATTAGATGATAAATTTAATAATGTTGATGTTGGTGTGAGATGGGTTTATCAAATTAAGTAGGCCAATAAAAAGGAAAGTTTCTAGTATCCAGAAGAGGTACGGTACGTAAGTAGAATAATTTTATGCAAAATGATGGTTTTACATGGCTTGTTACAACCTATAATATTGGATTTGTAGCCTTTTTCAACTGTTCTATTATAGCCTATTAGTGTGAGAATTATTCTCACTTCTGAACCATACACTAGTTGTGAGAAATGTATTATTTATTTTTTATAGACTCTAGTAGACTCATTCACATAGTTCTCTCCCTTTACTTCTGATTTTATTGCAAAATTTACTTTGCTTCATTTCAAAACTATAAATTAACGTTTCTTATAGTTGTTGTTATTTTAATTTCAGCAACTCTCAAGAATTAACAAATTTGATGATTACAGGATATTCTAAGATTAATAATTGAAGTTGATCAATTATCCTCTTAAAAAATGCTAAGTTCTTCCCACAATAATTTTACAAGTGATTTCTGTTTCTGTTGTTACAGATCCAGCATCTTCCCACACTCTGTCTGGTTCATTGTGACAATGCAAAACTTCACGACAACTCTTAAAGGTGAGTACCATACTCTCTTCAGAAGTCGGAGGTCATTTCTAGTCATTTGAGTTTGAAATAATTTCTTATAAGTTGAGGAATTTTCTGCCTGATATTATATGAACAAATTATTAGTTTCAAGTAATATCAGCTAGAACTTCCCGTTACGTCTCTATCCCTATGTTCTCACTAAGTCGATTTTGTATGCTGCATACACCATGCTGCATATGCTTAAGCATTGGTAGCATGCTGTGAAGCTCACAAAATCGACCAACTGTGGACATGAACAATCAGTTTCCTTGTACGATGTGAATTAAACAGTGATTGAGTAAGAAACTTTTCCTTACATTGAAGCATAGACCAACCAAGTATAGTTAGTCTATGATTGAAGTTGAAGAGCTCGAAAGATTAGTGCTTACTCCAACATAAACGTAACTTCAGTATACCACCCATATTGCTCCTTCCAGAAATATAGGGCCCCTCAGGGAGGATATTAAGACCCAATTATTATTCAGAATGGTCTGCGCGCTCTAATCCGACCTTCAGACACCTCTATCCCAATAGCCGACCGTATTCAGTTACATGGCGTTTAGACTCCTTAATAATAGAAATCTGTCTTCACTTCCCCGATAATTACACAGCCATTCAATGGCTTATTATAATAAATAATTCAAGGGATGAAATAAGATCTCAATCGAGATCAGCTGCAACCCTTTCTGTGGTCCTTAGGGTTGTTGTTGGTGTGGACATGAGTGTGTAAATGTGGGTGAGTGTTAGTGAGGGGGTTGAAGGGGTGTTCTTTTACATCTGCCGCCCTCATGTGTGTGCATTGTTACAAGACGTGTTTACAACATTTTCGTGTGTTTCTGTCAGATGTGGGAATTTGTTTGATGTAATGTGTGATGTGTTCTCATGTAGGCTACTGATGGTTTTGGAAGCGGTGTGCTCTTTAATGGCCTGTGTAAGAATTTCTATAAGTTTTGTTCTATCAAGGGTTTCTATTTCGTAAAATTTTGTCCTGTAGTACAGGAGAAATACGGCCCTTCAATTATAGATTACCGTCTCTTATAAATTGTTCTATTCAAGCAAACTCGCTAAAGGATTATTAATAATTATTCATTTTGTTAATAATTAGTGTGTGTGTGGTCCAAAACCTAATTCACTTTGAATATTATTATTTTATTGGTGAGTTTGATTACCATACGTTGCTCATTATTTTCAAAGGAATCTATAATTTCATCTGTGTTCAATTACATTGTCAAAATTGAAAAGCAAAATAATTGACAGCCTGCAATCAATGAGAAATCAATTTTTTTTTTAATCAATCATACAAAACTTTCAGCGTCATGAACTCCAAAAACGGATCAACGAACCGCTTGTTGATAACCGATTTGTGCTAATTATTTGTTATTGATTCAATATTGTAACAATATTTTTTCTGTCCAATGATGAACCTAGCCCCTAGTGCTCTATTATCTTGTCCTATAGTAATTATCTATAATAATTATTATTCGCGAAATCATTTGGCTAGTGCTCTTCTCATGAATATGCAATATATTGTTTTGACGTTCCTTGTTGGATAATTCGCTATCATAGTAATGAACTTGACCAACCTCCGCATTACTTAGCATATAATTTATTCTGCAAGTACCTTGCAATTACAATAGATTTTCAGTGTCTCGATGCCTTTGATGTGTCTATTATTTTTTAGGCGCTTTTAGATTTTTCTAATTATATTGCATTTTTATTGGTTTTTAATGAATAGGAAAATAATTGTTGGATTGTCCATTATTTTCGTTTGTGATGATTTGAATTAAACATACACGAACAAGTGGTTGGTTGAGCGACTTATAATCTCGTCAATGTCTTAACAATATAATATTAATGCCTTAATTTCGCCCAATGAATCAATCATATTCTCATATAATTTAAATTCGAGAATCGATGAATTCAACTTCAGGAATTTTTATCTAAATTGCCATCATTTTTCTTCATACGCCTTTTCCCACACTTAAATTTTTATTGTGGTTTGTTTTATTGAGATGAATACAGTATTTAGTAGGTGCTGACTAACGGGAAGTGATTTCGAAGCTCATAAATGATATTATGAGAAGCGCATTTCCAACTTGAACTGTCTTCAAGTAGTGTATTGCAAAAATTACGAGTATGTTGTATAGCTCATCTCATCTCAATAAATATTCAATGAAGTTGAAAAATATGAGCAGATTTTTGACATTGTTAAAGATTGAAGACACAGTTTAGAAACGTGACGAGCTTACACACCCGTCAATAATTTATTATTTCAACTTCACACGTTGAAGTTCTGAAATAAATGTGTTCTATCAACTCCACAAGGTAAGCATGATCAACACCAACTTGATCGGCAAGTCAGTAGCAACTTGGGTCACGCAATCTTCAAATAAAATTTAATTAAAACTATTTTTAAAACAACATTCAATACCGAGAAGGCACTTGATTTGGATGATTTTCCTGTTTGTTAAAGTGGACTACAAGCTCTCTGAAAATATGAATCATTATTGGAGTCATAAAAAGCATTGGATAATAATATTGTAGTCGATTGATCGTAAACTTTTATGAGGAATGAATCTCAGTTGAAATAGGTGTCTGGAAAGATCTAAAAATAAGAACATAGTCAACAGGTTTTGTGCAGATTGTAAGAATGAAAATTGGATAAAAATTGATATAATTACTGTGCATATCTTGAGGAGCAAATTGAAAAGATTAGAATAGAATAGAAAATATAAAAATTGTGGTCAAGTTACGTGCGAATTGTTGAATAAGCACCTATGTGTTGAAGAAGTGTGTGTTGTTTTTATACTATAATCGGTCGAATTCAATTTCCCAGAGTGTTTTAGGTCTGGGACTGATTTTATGTGACTTTATGAAGGTGATTTCAAACATCAGATGTATGAAAATAGAGTGATGCTAATTGGGGAATATTTGAGAAGGTCAAGTAATGTGATACATTATGATTATCAACAACAACATAAACTTGAATAATACAATTGATAATGATAATTTATTGTAAATTTTCATGAATAGTGAATCATACGTTGGACGAAATTGAAAGAGGTCGTGCGTGGTATTTTATTGTTACTTCATTTTTATTTCTACTATACGATTTTTAAGCCAAATGTCAGTGAATAATCCTCAATTCGAGATGAATAGAACTGATTAAATGGGTATTGTCTTGTATGTTTTATAATTGATAACAAGATAATGGATTAGGTGTATGATTTCGTTCGTAGGCAATGAGAAATATAAGAAAGAAATGGTTAAAGAATTTAGTGAATCCTGTATATTAAATAATTATGTAATGCGAAATAATATTCAGTTCGATCAACTAAGGTAGAAGGTGAAGGTCATCCATATCCTGGTCAAGGTCGTCGTGTGAAAGAAGTAGAAACAGTGTCCGCAAGTTCAAGTTCACCGTACAAAAACTCATGTAATGTGTCATCCATCATAAACTTTCACAAATCACTTTTGAAGTGAGATTTAATCTTGCTTCATTCCTTTAATTTTTTAATAAATAAATAATTTTTATTTCTCTACAGAAAAAAATGCAAGTCAAATTTTTTATAACTCGTACTTAACAATCAATCAACGTAGGTTTACAAATAATCAAATGGATCAGAAATAAATGTTGGAATCAGGCATATAACTTTCACATCAACGTAATCTGCATCCAAGATTGAAACTCATTTTTCATAACAAACGGCCCTTAAAAAAGATTGTACAAAATGAATCCGTAATACTTGAGTTTTACACGCATAAAGTTGGAATTACCTGTTTTTCAAGTTGAAGTAATCAAAGCAAGTTAACTACACATAGGTTCAAGTTCAAGGTTACCTGTATACTCTGTAGCTATTAAATGATAATAATCACCCTTTATTGCCTGGATATTTAAAACAAGTTTCATAAAACTACTACAATACTCATCTCATCGATTAGTAGAAGTATTCTCCTTAACTTTATAATTGAGAAACTTAACTTTAAAATCTCCATTTCCAAACTTACTTTGTAATTGCTTCAGTAAGTTCACATCTAGTAGACTACGCGAGATACAATTAAATAAATATCAAATATTACGCGATCTTTACAATTCACTTTTCAATCAGATGACTTGCTTCTTTGAAGTCTTGAAAATTACATTGTTAAGCTCAAGATCAAGGCAGCTCGTAGGTCCATTTTATTACATCAATATTGTATTACATTAATCTTTCACCTTAATTCAGTATTTGAATTTATAAGCTCTATGATAAGCTCCTTAGGGCCGGTTTCCCCAACGAAATTAAACCAAGTTTTATTTTTTTCATATGTTTTAAAAACATATGAAAAAATAAACGTTGGTTTAATTTCGTTGGAGAAACCGGCCCTTAATGTCTAGACTTTGAATTCACGCTAATATCGTAGACTGTAGCAAGTAGTAAGAGTGGAGTAATCGCAGTGTATACGAAGTTGCAAGTGAGTTTATTTTTAGTTGAGCCGCCACTCGTCAATAACACTCTTGTCTGACTCATACGGAAAAGCAAGTACGATACTATTTTCGATGCATCACGTTCATAAAAGTAGACGCGCGGTTTTTTTAGCATACCCTCCGTTGTTTGTGTTTTCAAACATGAACATGCTATAAAGGGGATGCTATTTTCCTAGAACATCGGTGGTATTCATACTCTCCAACCTTATAACAATATTCTGATGCCTTGATAACTTTCTTATACTTCTTCATTCATTCATTTTTTCTTTAATTTCTTTCCTTCACTTGCCTCGATAGCTTTCTCAAAATTCTTCATTTATTCTTTTGGTTTTTTCTTCAGTTTCTTTCCTGGTCCCTCCGAATTCCACCTACTGCGGTATTATAGCGGTCAATCGATTTACGTCAAACAGCTCTTCATTAGATTCTATCCTGAAATCTCTAAAAATGTCAAGCTATTGAACTTGGGTACTGCTCGGGGCTGAAAATATAAGCACTGGGAATAAAAAATAAACTGTGCTCTGCACTTAAACAATAATTTCTAATATAATGCCCTAATTTCTCAGACGTGAAGGCTCATGTTTTCAGTCTCAAACAGGGCACAAATTGTTCTCAACAGCACAATTCAAAAATACATATTCGATACAATACAATAACAAATGAAAATTTAATGCAATAACAAATAAAACTCAAAATAAAAGCAATTACAATTTTTTTTGGAAATTTCGAAAATCACTCACCTCAGTATCAGCCTGTGCCTGCATGCCTCCCAAATCTTCGATCCAGCCCTCGTTTTCCGGCTGACGACGACTTTTATCACCAAAATCACTATCAACATCATCATCATAGTCGTCGTAATCGTCATCATCGTCGTCACCATTTTCATTGTTGTCAACATTGAGTCGTGGCGAACTTCGGGGCGGAGTAGGGTTTCGGGCTGAAACTGGTTGAATCAACCAACTTTCCGTTGACACAACCGTACTGCCGTTGTCAACTTTGTCAACTATCGTTGCACGCGTTGACAGATCGTCCAACGTGTTTTCGTTGAAACCGTCGCTGTCTAAACGGTCCAAAATTCGGTCCAACTGCGCAAACCGACTACTGGCGCGTGGCCTGTGCGGTTGGTCAGCCTGATGGTGATCGCTCTGATGGTGATGGTTGTGGTGATGGTGGCTGTGCGAGTGACGGTTGTGGTGGCTGGAGGTGGCTGACGATGGCACTGAATAGCACGAAACGTGATTCGGCGAGCACTCGAGTACGACCACAATGGAGAAAAGTAGGAGAGATAGGTTGATTGGAGACATTTTTGTGGAAATTTAGTGAAATATGCTTTCAGAGCAATTGATAGTAATTTATTGGAATTGAGTTGTCAGAAGTTTGTTGTGGAAATTGATTGAAATATGTACACAATTTCAGAGCAATTTTCGAATTATCAAAAAAATCAGTAGTAATTGAGTTGTCTGAAGTTCGTTGTGGAAATTAATTGAATTATGAACACAGTTTTAGAGCCCTTAGTAGTATTTGATAGGATTCAATGTTGTCTTGGAAGCACTGCAATTTTTGGATGATTTTTGAGAAATTGATTCAAATTTGAAAACTATTTTCAAAGCACTAGAAAGACAGTGTTTGCGTTGTCAATAAATTTGAACTTGTCATAAAAGCAATTTTGAGGGGTTTATAACATCTCTTAGGCAAGGTTTATAGTAATTCCTAGATTAATGTGTTAGATTGGATTTATCAATTCTTGGATTATGAATAAATTAATGAAAACTTAATTTTCAATTTCACTTTTATTGGTGGTTTCTATACGTATGAAATTCCAATTCTCAGTAAAATTATATCTTTCTAGAATTGAATCGCATTGTTTTCAAATAGGTCGCGGTGGTAACACAGTTGAAATACACCGAATCCGGTAATCTTTCGATGAAAATTCGAAGTACGAATGAAAAAATTGGATCCACTTGACACTTGATAAGGCAAATCGATTGCTGGTACTTGAGAAAATTATTTCCTCAGTTTGGAGTTGAAATGACTCAATTCAATAATTTTTTCAAGGGAATCCAATTACACACACACTTATACAAAGTAGCATTTCCTAGGAGACTTTTGAAGATTAAATGATTCACTTTTTCACATATTCCTCGAAGGAGAATTGTATTTCGATGAGAGACATGATGCAATAGTTTATTCACGAAAAAATTTACGATTTTATAATTTATTTTGAGTTTTCAAATATTTTGTGGCCGTTAATTAACCAACCATTAGTGGTGCATATTTGTCTCTCATTTCACTTTTAAAGCTAAATAAGTAGGAAATTCTCGTACACTAGTCTACTAAAATTGTTTTTCATTGAAAAAAACCGGTCAAGTTTTTTGATTTATCCAATATTTGAACTAAAAATATATCTTGATAATCCAATATTTTAAATAAGTCTTCCACACTGATGGAATAGATGCTCAAGTTACTAAAAAATCTGTGAAATTCTTTTGTAACTTTAATAGGCCTTTAAACTAGCCTCTCAGCTCAATTATCAGTTTTGTCGGATATAGTTGATACTTATCTTAAATCTAGACAAGTTTAACTAACAGATGTTCGCAGGATTATTAACAAGGCCCGCATCGAATCATGTCAAAAAAATCGGATTAAAACTGCATCTCACGTGGGATGATGATACACCAAAATTTATGCCAAGTTATCTATTTTTCTATATATATGTATGTTATTTTCTATGTAACAATATTTTTTCTTGACTAATCCTCTTAAAAATCGATCACCGGCGTATTTTAATTCTCCGCACGAATTTACGAAGTTTTCGGCACTCGCAAGGAACCACGCGGTCAAGAAGCTACTTTCAACTTTGGCGGCGGCGAAACAACTGAAAGCTGAAAGTGATTTCGCCAAGGGAGCCGCATAAGGGCTCACTTATAGGGGAGGATGCTCTCGTGATACGGGATGATCACTTTGTTGCTTACAATTGATACGCTCTGTCGTGGTGAGGTGGATTAGGAGAAGTAAACATTTTAAATAGTTTTCGACTTATAATGTGACGGATTACAATAGTGCAGACCTATGATGAACTTCGTATGTGGCATATTATGGAGGATCTACCATTTTAGGTCCTAGATGCGTAGGTGGACTCCGAAACACGGACTAAGCTATGTGAGCGAAGACTGCTATTTTACTTACTTTCTACTTTTAGAATGTTCGATTGTGATGTTATATTATTGGGGGATTTTCTCACGGCTAATGAGCTCTAAACAACTAAACTCCGTTACTCAATAAATGATCCTGGGTCTTGAATAAAAATTTATTGGAATTATTAATTTGTTGATTCACCTGTAAGTGAGTGGCCTGTTATCCAGCTTTTTATTTCCAGTCTGTCTCAAGCTAGTGGGAAATGTATATTGAATTAAAACATCTGAATAGATAATAATTATTGTTGATTGATTTAATTTTTTCTAATGTTTTTTATTATTCTCATTGTGTTGCTATGAACGATAAATGGTTCAATAAAACCGATGGTATTTGGAAATACTACTGTCACATAAATACTGTGATACATTTCTTTACTACAAGACTTATATTATTATACTGTAGTATATTAATTATATAGGATGATGTATTACATATCTTTCAGTAGTCCTACAATTAAATATAATTTTTCAAGAAGGAAGGAGAAAAGAAGACCTGAATGATGGAGAAATTAAAAACTAGATGGAAAATGTTAATTTTTATGAAATCAAGTTGAAAAATATTTGTAAGAATCAAAGTTGAGTGAGTGATATCCACTCACTTCAATAACGATTAAAATTAAAAAGAAAACAATAGAAATAATTGGTAAAATGCAGGTTGATTACCATTGCTGGTGCAATACCACCAGCAATATTTAAATTGAATATTACAGTAAATTTAAATTTTTTCTAAACTCTGACAAACATTGGTCATTTGGAACAAATAATACAACAAAGTGATGTACCGTACGGTACATGAGTGTAGTGATAATATGCAAGCCTTCATGATTGTTTTAGTTTATTTCATTCAAACCGTATAAGCCTGTTCTCAACAAAAATATTTTCAAATTCCCAAAAAGATTCTCAATTTATAAAAATGTTCGTGATTCAGATGCATCTTCTTTTTATTTTCTTTTGACTTGAAATTTTTATGTTGATCACAAATTTATTAGCCTATCGATATATTTTATTATCACTCCAAGTGGTAGGTACTGCATTTTGATTGCACTGTGAAGGATGAAGTATAAAAATATTGTATTGTACATACATGTTAATGTATGTTAAGTATTGAATGTTATACACATTGTTTAAAAATTCTAATACACACTTTTAGTTATATTGTTTCCATGCTAAAGTAATTCATGTGGGCGTTCTATGATTGATGAAATTATCAGCCATGAATTTATTTATAATTAATGTAAAATTCTCAGTTCTCCAAAAGTTTTGGTGGTCTACTTTCTCAGAAGTAAGTTACTTGCCCAATCCAAAGCTCCAATCGAATCCTTCATAAAATTCTTGATGCATCATACAGATTATAGTCATTAATCATTTTCATAACTATTTGTAATTGAATGATAGCAAAATAAGTTTCTATATTATTCCAACTGGGCTACAATATTTGAATTTTCATATCATAGTTTGAAAGTACTTCCGCGTATCTGGGGATTTGATCTGTATCATTTCGCTGAACAACCTGTAACACGATGAGCTTCCTTATGATGCATAAGAGATGAGCATCCACCTCATTCAATTACGTTTTTTCAATATGAATCCTTCAACCCTTGAAGAAGTGAGTTGATGAAAAACACGACTATAAGACAATTTTCTTATTTCAAATTTCTCATACTAATGGAGAATAAGAAATTTGTTGTGTGTGATGTGATGTTGTGGTATTTCTCCATAATACTTTAATTTATAGTAATACTGAAACCATGGTACTGTCACTTTTAAATCAACATAAAATAGTGGTTTGACAATATCTCTGTCCTTTTCTTTCATAATGGAGAATAAGCTAAATGTAATTTTAAAAATGAATCCTTATACAATTATCCTTGAGTTTCTCTCACATTAGAGAGAGTAGGCGAGAAAAGCTAACATAGATTAGGATTAAGTATCAAGATTAAGTATATAATTATTATTATGATTGATCAAAAGCATCACCATTTCATTACTAGTTTTCAAATGATTACTGATTTTTTATTCTATTTTTCTTATCCAGGTGTGAATGTTTGGAGTTCATCACTGTTTGAAGACATTATTTGAGTAATTACATTACTCATTATTACTAGGAGAAGAAGTCCATGAAAATATTGAGAATAACCTGAACTAACGTCAACTTGGCAGTCTGAAAGATGAACAAATACGACTTGAAACTCACGTTTTATTTAAAGGTGGGTGAGTAGTTTTTTATTTTTATTTTTAAAATTATCATTTGAATATCTTTTCAATTTTCACTCTAGGTAAAGTAGAATGAGGATATAAATGGTCATCAATCCACAATCATTCTTACAGGTTGCTAATCAGGCTTATCAAGTTTGATTTGTTTCACATTGATTCAATCACTCTCATTATTATTAATTACTGTTCTGGCATGCAAAATTCGAAACTTAAAGAAACATGAAGTGTTATGGATTCAAGTAGCCAGTACTAATAATTTCCGTTCTCTGGAACAATAGAAAATCTAAAAATAGTTTAACTTCATTAGTTCAACTGATCATGCCTGCCTATCTTCAAAGTGTTTTGGTTGACATTTTTTCTATTCTAATGATCAATGGATGTATTCATCAGTTCCATTCCGATTTTAATTATTACAAGCTGTCCCGGCGAACTTCGTATCGCACTCTTCCCCCCCATCAAATGTCCCCCCTTCATGCCACCCCTCAAAAAATGTCATCCCCCAAATGACCCCCGTTCATTCCCCCCCAAATGTCACCCCCACATATCCCTCTTCATGTCAACCCCCTCTTTCCCATCAAATGTCACTCCCCTCTTCCCACCAATTATTTTTTTTTTCAATTATTTCTTCTATTTTTTTTCATTTCTTCATTTCTTTTTAATTTCTTCTATTTTTTCATTTATTTATTTCTTTTAAATTAAAAAAAAAACAAAATTAATTTATTTTTAATTTTTTTCCGTTCAATTTTATTATTTGAAACAATAAAACATTTATGATACGAACGATAACTCATTCTTAATTTATGATTCTAGCGTAAAAAATAATTAGAGTAGCCTAGAAAACCTAGTACAAAAAGAAATGGATCGGAGCGGGAATTGAACCGCGGACCTCTTGATTTCAACGCAGACGCTCTATGCACTACGCTACGAAAGCTCAGGATCTGCGAGCAGATTTTCCGGTCTCAAATACACGATCATCTTCCCGTAGCCGCTTGGCCGGCAAGTTTGAACATAAGTCTGTGATATGTTTGATAGGTTAGGTCATGAATTTACTAATTATTTATTAATTACAAAGGGATTTTCTCATATTTTAATACATATTATGTTAACCAGTGCTGTAACAATCCAAACTAATCCAAAATCATCTAAATCGGTTCAGCCGTTCTCGAGTTATAAGCGAGCGTACAGACATCAACTCTCTTTTATTATTATATTGATTATAAAAATAATAATCTTGTAGTCTTTAGTCTTATACAATCTATCAATTTGATTATAATAAGTAGAAAGTTTCAGTTTGTATAGGATGAATAACAAATTCTGAAATTATTTTGTTTCAATTTGATGTATTCTAAAATAACAATACAATATTTTGGAATGGTGTCTCACATATGTCATAATAATTATTTCATACACAATATGAACTAACATCTTGGTTTACCTTTTGGATAACATTCAGTCTTCAAAAAACATTTCCATCTTCTGGTCGCACATAATTAAAATTACTGCCAAAAAAAACTAAAAAATTTCCTTTGACCATTTCGCACAAAAAATCTCAATCCGATTAATTTTTTTAAGGTGATGTTTATTCAATTCCTTGTGCTATGATAATAAATTGAATCAACTTATTCTGTGGTAAATTGTTTGATAACTCCGTGGCACAAAAGAAATTATTGTACAAATCTTTACAAATTTTTTCTTCAACAATTTCGATTGTAAAGTGTTTATTAATTCTAGATTTTTCATGCAATACAAATTTCAATGCTATAAAATACGAAATTCAGATTTGGGAAGACTCAATAACAACTTCACATCATCTAGAATACTGGATCAGAGCAACTTTGTCACATTCTGATATGTTAATAGATGAGTATGCTCTTGAGTAGGCCTTAATATTTCCTTCATTACCAAAGAAAACCTTATTATTATAAAAAATTATCACTTCTTAGAAATTGTATTATCATTACAATTCTGAGATGGTCAACTCTTAAAAAATCTTATATTCATACAAAGTCAACTTTTAAAGATCGAAATCGTATCTTCTTATACGATTGAAGTATTGTTAAGCTTATAAAAAATAACAGAATTCCCAAGATTCATCCGATAACATTAAATAAAAAGCAACAACTTATATAAAAATACATGAATCAATTAATTCACAGTAACAGAGAAACTTTACAAAATGTTGAGCATTACCTGTTATTGATTATAAACTTTACAGGCTGATGTACTTTGATATTGTATTAGGCTGATGTTTCTTATACTAGGGTTCTTGGTTCGATTCCGGTATGTATTTCGTTAACTTTTGTTTTACATTCATCAAATGCAAAAAAAAGACTTCTTGTGTTCAATGTTCATTAAATCCATAATGCTAAACGAGATTCGATTATGATATGAAATCCTCAAAGTTAAAAATAATTTATATAATGTCTTATACTATATTCTTACTCCATATTATATTTAGGCTTGACTCATTTAAAAATAATTTTATTATTTTCAGGGATTATGTAAATTCTCTAAGTTAAACTCCTTTCCTCGGAAAACAACTCTATAGGCCAACATAAATTGATTTTTTATAACCATAAATTATTCAATTATAGTTTTAAAATCCCATAACAAAAACGAAATTTATTTATTAAGTGATCTTTTCTCATCGATAGAACATGTCAGTGACTTTTAGAATTTCTGGAGTTATTCATAAAAAACGTTTATGATGTTTGTTTAAACTATACCATAAGCCTACCATACTTGTATGCTCTTTTCAAGGTTTAGCATCATTTAATTGAAAATAAAAATTCTAGCGAACTACTCTCTGCAGACAATAAAGAATTATTCCCCAAAATTTATTAACTATTCTCAAAATTATCTCTTGGTTTTTCACAACCATTTAGCGGCTTAATCACTAATTGTGGCACTTCTAGAACTAATAAAAAAACTACGGTTTCAACATGTGTGTATCACACTAGGCCTATTGACTGAATATTTTAGAGATTTTATTGTTTGCATATCACAACCACACTAATTTAAATAGATAAAATACTTTAAGTTTGGCTAATTAGGTACTCTCAATGAATGCGGTTGTGAAAATAGAACTCTATTCTTAAATGATAGCTATCACATGACCATCACCTCTAACGTGAAGGTTTACTCTATATCTCACCAAATGTATTCAATGAAACTATTATACAAATACTAGTCTGAATTTTATCAGTTGAGTTTTACTGAAAGTAACAGACGAAATTTTATTGTGTATAAATACTTTTCTGCATAAATCATCGAGCTCATTGACAAAGTTTACCAAACTAGTCTATAAATACTCAACTGTTTCAACAGTTACCTTGAAATCAAGTAAAGTCCAGCTAGTCCATGATATGACTTGGAAAAATAGTGATAAAAATCATATACAGTAGTTGATAATGCCTGAAACACATCAGTCACGTCACCACATAAAAGTAAATCTTGTTATTTTCTTTTAAATGACCACACTGTAATTATACAGTCTCTGTAGTACAAGCTATACCTTACATGTCTCCAAATGTTTTTTTTTTTAGGATGATACCCACATGAGCCTTAGGCTTGTTCATGGGTAATGGGAAATGTAATGATAGATGAATTCGAGAATATCTGATTGACTGCTATCTAATAACAGTAAACGTACCTCAAGCTAAATAAAATTTATTTGCAATGACGTGACGTGACTGCATTGTGTGTTACCGGCCATTATGTTCGATGATTGTCTACGATGAGAAGGATTTGATTTTAGACTTAAGCACAAAGTAGGTTATCAGTCTGAGCACCACAACAAAAACGAAGAGCAGCGTACAGTCGTACCAATATGAGGCGTCTTGCATGCCCAGGTGCTTGAGGAATTGAGATGGCACCCTGAAGTGGCAGTAGACCTCTGAACAGTCCAGCTTGGCCCGGCCGTAGCCGTATAGTGAGAGCATGCTGCCTTCGAAGGCGTAACGTAGGTAGGAGATGCTTCCCAGCCACTGCAGGGTTCTAGGGATTGAGTCCAGCGAGAGGAAAAAGCCTGAGAAGAGGATGCAGGGTATACACGACACTGGACCGAAGTAGGTTCCTGTCTGTAGACAAAAATATTCATTTGTTATTTAGATTGAAATTTTAAAAAAATATATTATTTTCAAATTAGGCTAAACTAAAAAATAGAATTTAGCCTATTATGTAGATAAAGATATCAATTGTTACCTATTTGTTTTCTATTGAATCAAAATTTAACAAATTAAATGATTATCGTCATTCAATTGAACAAAATTCATTCATTCCTGAGCGCGGACGGAAAATGATTTTCTGTGCGCCCAGTAAGTTTGCCATAAATATTGTAGTATTTATGAATACTAATTTTTCCGTGTAACATTGTGTGATTTATAATAATTTTTCATTTCAAATTGTGTATTTCATTTTTATGGGAAATAAGGTTTCTATCTATCTATCATTAAAAGGAATAAATGCTATAGACATATTGTTCTTCTATGGAATGAATACGAAATAACTAGTCTGAAATTTTTTACCTTGAAATAGAAGAGTTTGTGAGAAAGTGAATTATTCTATCTTCGCTATTATTACGTTCAATACATTATGTTTGATTTGTAAATAATATAATTTTATCTTCTACACAAAGATGCAATAGATCAGCAGTATATCCTCAAGGTGTGTACACGATCAAAGTTCTTATCCAATACCATAAGATAAAAGAGATTGAATATTTTCCCATATCTGATAGACTTTGAAGGGATTATTGAATAGGATTCATCTTGATCACATAAGGTTGTTTGGGTTGCTACAGTTTTAGCGTTTCACATATTTAGTTTGATGAAAAAACTTATTAATTTAGCATTCTCAATTTCTCGTATAGGATCAAGTATTGATCAGCATATAGGCTATACTTTGGAGGGCATAGAAATTTAACAATTCACAAATAATTTCCTTGGAAGAATATTAATTTTGCATTCACATGAATATAAGGATCAAATCTTGATCATAGATGCTTAGGGGGGAGGAGGGGTCGTAAATATTGATATTTTGTTGGGATATTAAGTTTACTCATTTTGTTGGGAAAAGCTATTAATTCAGCATTTCAATAAAACGATCAAATCTTGATCGTTTAAGGGCAAAAAATTTAGCATTTCACACATTTTGTATGAAAGCGTGTATTTAGAATATTGAAATATAATTATCTTGATTTTCCACTTACTTCTATCGACAATGCTGTCCCAGTTAGAAGTCCTATACATGAGGCCACCAGAGATAATAGAATATTCACGAATAGAAACATTGAGAATCGCTCTATCTCCTGAGGCTGATCAGTCATGTAGTAGACTATTGAAACATAGACTATCGTAAAAAAAACCTGTGAAAGAAGGAAAATAATACATAATAAGAAATACTCAGTTACTCTTTTTTATGTTTGGTAAAGTTAAAAACTGTTCAGAAACTCGAAATAAGAAAGTTTAATCTATGAGAAAACGTCAACTATTTGTCAGTCGGTCGCTAATTGATTGAATAATAATAATATTGATCAATAATAATTCTGTACTATTTAGCTAAAGATATTAGGTAGATAATAATTTCAAATGAAGGACCCAAAGAAATTGAATCTGGAAAAAGCAAACCGTCAACTTTCAATTAAATTCCATTTTAAGTAGGGAAATTAGGAGGAAAGCAAAATTTATTGGATGAGTGATGTAATAAATAATTTTGCCTAAAGCCTATTTCAATATAATTAGCTAACTCATCCTATTTTATATGTAAATAGTTTTTCCAATTTTAATATTCAAAAAGTATTAGATTACTGAAGAAGAAAATCCTATGAAATAAGAATTTGAAACATGAGAAAAAGTCTATGATCTCTAAAATATATTTAGAATTTAATGCAGGCTAAATATCCTTGCTAATATTTTTAGTATTCGTCTATTTATAAACTAAAAGAGTGTGCTATAGGCTACGAGAACCTTAAATGAATAAAATTAATAATGTTTATTTCAATCCATGAATTAAGTATAATTGGTTTTGTCTAACGTAAGTTTTGAAGAATAAAGCTAATATTCTAATATTTTATCATTTGTAACCCTTTATTGAATCTAGCTTCACAACATTAGTGCTTCAAATATAATATGCAATAGTAACAAAAGTTGATGAAGGTCTTCCTTCATACTGGAAAATATTCTTTCAGAATAAAACCAAATTTAGAGTCAAAAAACTTGAAGGACTATATTAATCATGAAACAGTAGAATATAAGTTTTCAACTATCTTGTATTATTTTTCACATAAATATATCAAATACTATACCTTTTCGATTTTAAAGTGCCTATTTTGTGTTTTTAGCCTATTTTGTGTTTTGCCTTTGCCTGCCTATTTCAAGTATTATAAATGCCTGAACATCCGGGCTCTAGCTGATAAGTATTATGAATTTGAATGAATAATTGTATTACCTGAAACGGAATATCCGCTAGAGTTTTCGCCAGATATAATGGCCCCAGTGAATACCAGTTGTTTAGATGTTCTCTTTTATAAACTGTCATTTCTAATGGAACTGTGAATAGAAAAATTGAAACTTATTATAATTCAAATTGGAAAAATATCTGTAAATTGACATTTAAAAAAATATTGTTAGTCCTACTGTATTTGATAATAACCTAAAAAATTTAAAGTATACAGGACTATAATATGTAGAATCGATCACAACTGGAATTTAAAAAGGGGATTTCAATAATGATATTCATTGATTAGGTAATCTAGATTAATTATTTCATTGTTCATCTCAGACAATTTGATTCTACTCGAAACTCTGAAGTATACCAATTGTAGAGAAATTATTCACCTTAACCCTCAACAAATCAATAATATAGTAGGCCTATTTGTTAGTAAAAAGAGATCTTGATCAATTCACTTACATTTCTTACATATTGATTCAGAATTGTGAATAATACTCACATTGAAGATCTATAATACTGTAGAACAATAAAAAAACTACACTTAAGTTTTAGACTCATCTCTTTTTAGATTCCTTTATTCTGGAAATAACTTTTTATTATGGAAATAATGTTTTTAGTTGAGATTGTAATCACATATTTTGTTACCTGCAGTGTGCTATTATAAGAAAATTCCCAAAATATTATTAAACTAATATTTTCATCACCTAAGGCGGCTCGCACACCAGAGCAATAGGCAACAAGCAACACGCAATAAGCAATAATATAATTATATCGCTATATATTATATATTGCGTGTTGCTAGTTGCTTGTTGCTTAATTCTACGGTGTGCTAGCTGCCTTTCTCATTAGGTTATTGATGACAATTATACATCATTCATTAATAAATGAAATGAATGGAATAATTTATTTCTATCTCTATTTGATTGCAAGCTTACATGTTAGAATGGTGGGCATCATTGATGAGAACATGAGAAACATGCCAGTGAAAAAGATGCATCCAGCATTGTTGGTGATGTTGCTGGCGTCTTGACCTTTGTTCAGGTACAAGTAGCCAATCAGAAGTCCAATCGCAAAGTGAGACACCAATCGCAGTTGGGTCAGTTGCTGTTGAAACAAATCAAAAACGAAATTATTTATAAAAATCTTACAAGCAGTGATATCTGAATCAAGTTCATAAATATTATTATAACAATACAGTTTAACATCAATTCGACACTACACTATACATAATTCAACATTATTAACATCACAATTCAACATTCAACAATATTCATCACAAAAAAATATTTACTCTAATAATATACAGTACATATAAATTTCAAGTAGACATATGTCTAGTCACACAATCCCTTGGAATTGCATAAAGAATGAGTGAGTAGATCCCAAAGGGAAAAGAGTGACAATCGTACCTTTGTAGGCAACATGTTGGACTGAATCCAAAATCCATTTGTCATCCATGTTCATATATATGGTTAAATTTGAATAAAAATTGATGCAATTTGTTATAAATATCATTTTTCAATTGACGATTGTTATGATTTTCCATGTATCCTATGCAAATTGAGAGCTTCAAACGAATCATTTGAAGTCTTGACAATTATACAATGAAAACTGAAAAAACCAAAGATTTTTCTGTATACGATTTAAATTGATGATTGGAACACCATATTTTTCATGATCAATATCTTTTCTAATGTTTGAATATAACATAAATCATAACTTGGAAGTAAAATAATTATAACAGTATTCAAAAATGTAGCTAAACCCATTCTATCAGCGTTTTTGCATTTTAATTAATTTTATCAATAGTGGAGTAGACCATAAAACGTAGAATTTAGATTTGGAGTAATAGACTAATTTTTGTGACTGGTTCTGTTAAATTGTTGACAGATTGAAAAACACTCTGTTCCTGCTATAAAAGTGAAGCTTTTATCCAGCAAGTATTTCTACCAATTCATCCTCATTGGTAGAGGCATGATTATGCTTTGTTATATTTTTTATACTACTCACAAGATCTCTGAATGTTGACGTGAAAGTTCTTTTCAACAAAACGTAGAACTGAAATAAGCCTGAGGTTCTCTCGCAAACGTCGAATTCTCCTTCGTTTTTTTGACTATTGAAAGAGTTCTCGTCTTTTGGAGAGAGCTCAAGCTCACTGGATAATATCCTGAATCTTTCGCCTGTAATAAAAAACAAAATCAAATTATTGTTATTCTAAGCTGCAAGTAAATTTTTAATAATTTCCAGTAATAATCGAGTAGGCTAAGTTATTAATCTAGCAATAATAATTCAAGTAAGTTTTTGTAATAACTCTAGGATTAACTTCTGATTTAGCTTGTCACTCATGTTTAATATGATAATTATTCATTGAACTAAATAACAGGACTGAAAATTTTAATGCAAAATAGCTCACCTGAAATAGAATTCCTATTGTTTGGTTGATCAATTTCATTGATCCTATCACATATTCTGTTCTCATGTTCCTTTAATTTTTCCTTAATGTGTCTATTGATCTCGTTTGTGAGGATCGGTTGTACTGGTCCATGGTGTCCCATTGCAACTTCAATTACTGAAAAACATTAAATTCCAAACAACATAATTTCAAAGTTGACATTATTTCATAGATATTCAATATAATAATTATTATAATACTGCACTAATTTAGCACCTTTACTTTGAAAAAATTGATCAAAGTAAGAATGTTATTCAAAATTTATTTCAAAATAATTTATGTTACCATTCATGGATTTTATTTAAAAAAAAAGTTCATTCACCCCACTGCTTAACAACATTAGGTACTTTGAATTTGATATATTTTTGATTGTGATAGTCCTGAAACTCGTTTTCCTGACTTCTACTCTTAATAATTTGTCTATTAGTTTACAACAGATTGTTGTACCGGTAGGTAATAACTGATAATCAATCATTTGCAATGCCGTTGTTTGAATTTCGCTCTTCAAGACGGATTCAACAGAGAACGAATCTCCGAAGCATGATTGGTGGGTTGGATTCTCCCCTCCCTGTCACTCCCCGGCCGAATCCACACTTCACACCCGTTCGTTTCCACTCTTGACTTTTTCATGTGGTATCATGTTATTGCTTGTGTTTTTAGGTTATAATTGTTGAGAGACTGGATTTTACTAAGTTTTTCTCCTAAAATGTAATTATTATCATTTATTCATGATACAGTATTATTATAGTGTCTTAACTGTATAATATTACTCAAGTATTATCATTGTACAAGATTATTATAGGCAATAGATACGGTATTGGATACAGCATATTTTAGATAATGTGCCGTATAGAACTTTTAGTGGATTACTAAACATTGTATTTTTTTCAACACAAGGGTTTGAACATTTACTGTATAATGTTCATCATTTGGTGGTTGAAAATAAGAAATGTCGATAATTTCAAACTTGCTTTAGTAAGATCCATTCTGGTTTTTGTTTCAGGGGGCGATGCATTTGAAAGAATGAAGAACTACGATTGGAACATTCTTCTGCTTGATCGCTTTAACTTTAAGTTATATTCTCTGAATCCAATTACTGTAACATCTTTAGAGGGATTGTTAATTATTCATCATGGATTCAACTTGAACTCAAAAGGTAATTCATTGCACTATAATAATTATGAAAAATAATTATTATTAAAAATGCACTAAGTTATATAATTTTCATAGGGTTACAGAGACTGTATAATCAAAGTGTGGTCATTGGTGTGAAAATGTCCATGACATTGTGTTGGAACATTTTTTATTCCTGCCACCGCCATACTTTTGCCATTTTGAATTTTGATATGGGATTACAGGCAAACATGCACCTATTCACTCATTTATCAAACTTATTTCAAGAGGAACAACATAGAAAATAACTCTTCTAACATTAAAAATAGTCTCTCTATTTTTTTATAGTTTTAAAAACTTGAAATTTTGAAAAATAACACTGGCAAAGATAAATTGTAGGTACAGTGACAATCATTTAATTTGACGCTTGGCATTAGATAGATAGATAGAGAGATATCATTTGATGACCGTAGAGACATCAACGTTGCTGATGACCGTAGAGTACGATGGCAAAGAAATAATATCTCTCTATCTAATGTCAAGCGTCAAATTATATATGAATATAACCATAGCCCCCTTTAAACTACATGGCCGCGGCCTTCAATGTGACAACGTCGCTGCATCGGCTTGCATGAGCAATGCAAATCGGTCATGTGTTTTATAAGTCATGTGTTTGTAGTGTTTTTATAAGTATGATTTTATAATGAAACCAGCCGGGACTGCGAGGTTGTCACATTGAAGGCCGCGGCCATGTAGTTTAAAGGGGGCTATGATATAACTGTAAGAAGTGAATTATCGAGTCATAACATATGATATAACTGTAAGAATGAATTACTCAACATAACATATGGCAGGATTGTGGTAGCTGGGACAGATGAGTTGGTGCGTGGCGAGGAAAGGCACCAGCGAGCGCGTGGGGCCCTGGTAGATGCAGTGGCCGGGCGCCAGCACGAACAGCTGATCGAACATTTCGAAGGTGCGCGCATTGGGCTGGTGAATGGTGCACACTATTGTGCGGCCGCCGAGCGCCAGCGACTTGAGCAGCGACACGCACTGCACGCTCGACGAGCTGTCTAGGCCGCTGTCCAACAAACAAATACCACAATAATTCAAATTCAATGAATAATCTAAATATTGACATAATATAGCCTACAGTACATAAGTAAAAACGCTATGCTCGACGAACAGTCTGTAGGCAGCTGTCACAAACAAACAATTTACTCAATCACAACAATAAAGCCTGGTTTTCATTAGTAGAGTTAGTGGTAGAGTAACTAGCATACTAACTCTACTCTACTTACTTGGTCGAGTAGCTGTTTTCACTACAATTGAGAATAGTAGGTAAAGTGTGTTGTCTAGTGAACAGATCTAACCTTAAAATGACTACTCTACTAGCTCGAGACTGTTTTCATTAGGATAGTGGTGGTAGAGTAGAGTGAGAAGCGGTGGTGGGGGAAGGCAAGTGGTAGAGTACTATCCCACGATGCTATCCCACTCTACTCTACCAAAAACAGGTACTCTACCATCACTCTACTCTACCATGAACGTTTTCATTGGGAGAGTTCACAAGATAGTTAGTACTCGCCCAGGGAACTCTACCACTAACTCTACTAATGAAAACCAGGCTTAATGTTAATTGAAGTTTGAAGTATGGTTCTAAATAAGTAAAAACGTTATGCTTGATGAAAGGAAGATAGGCTTTGTCAAGGCCGCTGTCACAGACTTTTAAGTTTTCTTAATATTATGAATCAATTATAAATTCACAATATTAATATATTTTATGTATTATTATTTAATTTCCACTTTTTATGATCTTAGACGATGTTTCTTCTAATATTCTGCTTCACAAAATTAAATGAGATATTATAATTTTATCAAATGATTACAGAAATAATACTACAAAGTATAAGGAGAAGATTCCGGATGAATCATTTACCCAAGGAATCAACAGAAGCTCTAAAACTGTCAACGTCAGCAATTAAAAGTGCTACTTCCTCCCAACACAATCAAGTAAGTTCTGTTCGGGTATTTGATAATTTCAATGTTACTGTATTATTATTCACATTTAAGACACTTTGGTGAAATTTTATTGTCTCCTACAAATTTTGTATTAATTTCTTCTTCAACGCAATGAGTATTCGACTCCATGGTTGAGTATTAAATACTATACTTTCAATAAAGTCGCCATCTCTCATAATCACCCCTCTCATTACCCACGCACAAGCCTAGAGCTCATGTGGGCATCACCCTCAGAGAAAAAATAGAAATAAATAGGATATAATAGTAATATTCACATCCTAATCACTTTATTGTTGTCTGATTACCACGTGAATTCTCCTCATTGTAATAATAATAAATAATAGTAACAGCCGTTGATGTGGCCATTAGCACAGACGAGATATAAACAGTATGCAATAGAGAGTACAGTCTGTGCTATTAGCTGCATTAAATGAAATAAATGAACTACAATAGCAATAAATCTGTCTAACTTTTCCATTTCCTCTTATTGGCATAGGAAATCAGATTAAACCACAGAGAAGAAAGGAACCTTTCTTTCTACTTTTCTACTTTCTACTTTTCCTTTATACTTTATGATTAAACAGAAGACAAACACTGTATTTATAATAACGAGTTTACCCCGTGCAGCGCAAAGCGCCGCTTGCTTGCTGAGTACTGTATAGTTTGAGAATACAGTATCATTGCAACATATAGCAGGATCCATTTAACTTGTCAGAAATCAGCTGATCCGGTAATAATTAAACAGGTATTTCGACACAATAATCAAAAGGCTCAAAAGTCTTGAAGACCTTGAAGTCTTTAAAATACCTTTTTAAAGAAGACCTTTCAAAGAATAACTTTTTAAAAGACCTTTTCAATAATCTGCGAGATTCAGCATTTGTAGGTTAAGTATTGTGATCATATGCTTGTCGATCATATGTTTTCTGGGTACTTTCCTGTTATAGGACACGTCTACTTATCTAGAGATATCGATAACCTATAATAACCAATAAGGTTATGTTAACCTATAGGTTATGTTAATAACCGATAGTTTTCTCATATCGATGAGTAGTACTTTTTAATATCTCTAGATAGATATACAATGATGATTAACTTGTGATGATCATTTTTTAGTTTTTTCTTCATAATTGGTGTGTATTTTAAGAACATTACCTAGTAGGCTCATCGAGGAACATGAGTGGTGGATTATCTACAAGTTCCACTGCCACCAGTAATCGCTTCTTTTGTCCCCCCGACAGGTTTTTACAGCGCGTGTCCACACTTTTGTCCAGTCCCATAGCTGTTAGAATCTCATCTATCTGAAATTGAAAAATTAAATCTATATTATTCATTTACAAGAGATGGGGAACTTCAATGGCCTTTTGTGAATTGAACAAAGCTTAACAATTCTACTGCATTATTATTGTTATTATTATTATTATTATTATTATTATTATTATTATTATTATTATTAAATAATAGTAACACTATACTATCTCTACAGTAGGATCTCGTTAATCCGGACCTATATGGGGAGGTAGGCCGGATTAACGAAAATGCCGGATTATTGGAAGTGCATTAGAAAATGAAGTAGTTTTACAATAAACAACATTTTTACGAAAACTATGAAAACATTCGTTTGAATTTATGTACCTAATACATTGTATGGGCCTAATGTATTTTGTTTACTGTTTTATTATGAAAAAGAAACAGCAAACTACAGTCTAGACATGAAAATTTACTGACTCATCGGCGGAAACACAGAGTTGGATTACTGGATGTGCCGGTGTATTCAATGGCCGGATTATAGAGATCCTACTGTATTTTATTCTATTGTCCATTCATTAACATACCATTCCAAACAAAATACAAAATATAGATACAATACTCGTATACAATAGGCTAGGGAAAAGTGGTTAGGTAACCTCATTAGAAATTGTGCTGAGGTACCATACTATAATACCAATACAAGGAAAAATTAGAAAAGTTTGAAGACCTCACAAAATGTTTTTAATTGTTTTTTTATGATTTAGATCTCCTATATTTTAAAACATTGAAAACATCATAATTATGATTATCAATGCTCATGCAAATCCAGTAAACCACAACAATAATTCATGTTGCATAAATCTCTCTACCAATAAATGCTCAAGGGCAACATGCCTTCAAATATGAATTATTTGCTTTTCATTGGCCATAAAAATCGATAAAGTGATACGAAAAAAGTGACCGAAAATAAATTGAGTTTGATTGCTATGAATTAATCCAAGGCTCCCTTAGTTGACGTAGATCGAAGGTTTCATAGCTAATAGGAATTCGATGAACGCCACAATCCAAAATTTCTATCTAATTGAAAGACTCTTTATTCCCATTCAAATATGTACCTAGGTTATTGGTTACTTAGTTATTTTCTTGATCGGTTTAATTTATAACTGCTGCCATCATAAATGGATGGTGAATGATTTCTCAAAATATTCAGGTTTTGAAAACCTGAACCTGACATTTAATTTCCAGATAGAATTCCATGATCCCCACTGCTATATGACTAAAAAAATTTTAATTAATTATTGATCGTCATCATTTTCACCCAAATATACAGAACAAGATAAGTAGTAGTTTTTAGTTGCCTTTTTCCTTAATATGATAAATGGGAAAAGTAGTTCTTTATTGAACTCTTAATATCATACCTCTAATCTAATATTCTTTCCATTCGCAGTCTGAAAACTTACAATACAGCTTTATAAATTAGAATTATTACCTTTATGAAATTTAATCTTGTGTTTCTGAAACCTTATTGTACTTTATTAATTTCATTTGGATTAAAGTCGTACAATTATTACTTGATTTATTAATTTCATTTTGAGTTTTGATCACTTACAATGACTTTTTTCTCTCGTTTGCTGACCGAAGCTCCCAGCTTAAGATTGGCAGATACCATCATAGCCTCGCTGACGGTTAGATAAGGCAGCAGCTCGCCTTTTTGCATAATGTAGCAGCACACTTTTCGAAACGATTCGGCGTCCATCACTTGGTTATTCACCAGTATTGTACCCGTCATTCCATTAGTTCTGTTAAAATTGATAGAAAAATTATTTATACAATCATTTGATAGATGATAAATGTATACAATCTTTGAAGTCAGCCCCATAACTGCCCCTTAACAGTGAGCGTGAAAAGCTAAATAAATTCATTCATAGAATAGAGATAAAGATGAAATATGAAGATGACAAATAAATAAGATGTAATATAAGATTACAAAAATGAGATTAATACATGCATCAATTATAAAGAAAAGCATTATTATAAATTGTCCTTCAGAGCAGAGTGAAATAGTAGATTAAATAAAAATTGGAAAATTGAAAATATAGGTATGATTCTAACCAGAAAATAATCTTGGAAATTATTTATTGGTCTTCCATGTTGAAAAATTCCATGTAGCCCAATGGAAGATTTCAATCGTTCAACTAATCTAGGTATAAAAATCAAAAAATTTGAATCGTTTCGCAACTAATCTCTGTATAATTAGATGAAATCATGGACACTGCCTCCTTAATATAGTGTCTAAAAACAACATTAATATTCTATTGTATTTATGGAATATTATTAAGATTAAGATAGGCCTATACTAAACTGTAGCCTACTAAGTTTAGTTTCAAACACCGTATAAGATGAGAGATTAGAAAGAAAAGCAATAATATGAATTATTGTAATCTAAGAAAGAAAATTGAAGTAAAATTTTAATGCGAATGCATAACAATGTTATTGATCAAACTAGATCTTTGGTTGCTGGGTTGCACTAACCGAGATCAACACATCAAACGAATCAACTGATCATACAATCTTAACATTGTGCTAATCCTGGATTAAAATTGATCTCGGTTGATGAAACCTATAGGGACGATAAAGGCACATGAATGAAGGAAGGCAGATATAATCCTATAGGTTTAGGCTGCTATGAACAAAACTTGTTTAATTAAGGCGTGACTGTTATAAATTACTAGTAAACTATCAATATCATGGACCGCTGGATGAGATATTATGGTCTGCATAAATTGTAGGAGAAACCGATAAGTAGGAGAAAACTTTGGACGGAAGCCTGTTTCAGTTTTCCTTTAGTTTCACTTGCACTCTTGAACATGATATAATAAATTAGAAAATCTACTTATCATTATGTCTACAATATAATATAAAAAATCAACTTTGATAGGACAATCCAAAGAGTGCTTTTGGATCATTTCTATTGATTCTACTGGTTACCCGAACCTGGTGGCGTAGTAATGCCTTGTGCCACCCGGGGTGGTAAGTTTCAAAATTTTGTCACCCAGCCCAATCTCTACAGCAAAACTATTGAGGACATGTGAAGATAGAAATTCGAAAAACAAAATGTGAATGTTGCTTATTCACAGCTGTTTTGTTTCATACGTTGTTACTTTCCATTTGCAAACAGATGAACTTCAAAAAACAAACAACAGTTAACATTGAAAGTACTCAACAAGTGTTTTCATTATTGAAGTTGGAAAAATTTGAAATTGGTTACGTTAGGTTTTAAGCATTACGTGTGTTAGGCAAAAAATATGCAACTTAACATCCGCCACACTATTTGAAATTTTCAATACGACGATAGCCATTTCACTGTCAATAACCAGAATCACAATTGAAATTATCCAAAAGACTTGCAAAAATAAACAAGTTGTATTTATTTATTATTTTTATCTAATTCAGCATTACATACAAAGGCTCTACTGACACTTGCGATACTCAGATCGCGAAACGACTGCAGTTTCGGCGACTGCAATATTAAACATGTGTTTTTATATGATGACGTTCAGACAATATCGCTGCAGGATCGTCTGAGCGTTATCATTTGAAAACACATGTTTCTTATCCAGTCGCCGAGACTCCAGCAGTCACTTCGTGATTTGAATATCGCAAGTGTGAGTAGAGCCAAACAGCACCAGTGGTACTTGTATAAAGTACAAGTTGGAGAATAAACTTGAGAAATTCAATATTTTTTCTGAAATATTTCCTAGTTAATGGAATTGTTATAGAATAGATGATTGATGATTTTTAAAATAGAGTTTGTAAATGATTAGATAGTTTCCATTCAATTCAATAAAATAAAATGACTTTAAATTGTGAAAAGCTGACTTTTAACCTGTTTAAACACTAGAAAATATTAAGCTAGCTTAAATATTTGTGTTTCTCTATTTTTGCTCGAATATTTGTATATTTTTGTTTATAGTATAACTAACTCCAAAGCCTCTCTGTCAGTTTATGGAGTTTCACTTGAGCTTCATGATGATGATCTCTTCTGAACGTCTTTATTTAGTAGTATACATCAATACTCAATGTAATGCGACACATATAATATCATATTAGTCGATGTTGTAAATAGCTAGTGTGAAATACATTATTTTACTGAATAAATTCATCATTAAAGTTATAATTTCAATCATCTATTTTATTTTCATGTACCTTTTGCAATTATTTTTCTAATAAATTTCAATTTTATGCTTACCCTAACCCCACTAAAGAGTTGAGAAGTGTACTTTTTCCAGCACCAGATGGTCCAAGTATTGCCACCAATTCTCCAGATCTGAACTCTCCTTGTAAATCATTTAGAATTTTTTTCGAACCTGCAACCAAAATGGTTTTATTTTTTCAGATACTTGTCATGGAATTTGTCAAATACGTTCAATCCAAAACCAATAGTCTCTGCACAATGGATCCGGTTGGAACTTAGTTGAATAGTACATGTTGGATTAGTAAGGTGAGTACTCCAATATTCACTATAAAAATCTGTTTTCTACTCATATTTATTAGTTCATTATTCTCTAATATTAATTTTGTATTAATTGATGGAAATGTTATTCATAACACATTTAATACTGGTTTGGAACATCTTAATTTCATTCTTCGTTATTAAAAAAAATGTATTAGAAATCCATGTATTATTAGAATAGATATTCTATCTGATCGTATAATAGTATTCATTCGTATCATATACGGTAATAATTTATAATAATCTTATATTTTTTCTAATTTTGTTTTTCTATTAGGCCTATGTCATTTGTAACTGTAATTTTAACCTGTTTAGAACTTTTTAATATTGGATTAAAAAGTATAATTTGCTCAATCAACAATTTAATTCTATTGGCTTACTTCAGAAAGATGGGGTCTCTTCATGTTGAATTGAAAAAAATTCAAGAAATTTTTATAATTTACATACGTTCAGTAGTTTAAGGAACAGTATTTTTATTCGATTGGGGCGTTTAATGCATCCTTTTATAGTGGCTTAGCCTAATATCCGTTGGTATGTACAAAATTCTTGTAACCATACTGAATCTTGAAGGATTTAAAATAGAGAAAAAAGTTGAAACTTACCGGCTCGTGAATTGTCAGGTACAGTGTAATTTAAATCGGTAAATTTAATATCAACTGGCTGTCTTTTTGGTAGGTGCTTCAGCGAAAAGGCGGCTGCCTGGTTATCTATGCCATTCTGTGTGAGGTCCACTGTGTAGATGTTATGTGACCTAAACATTGAAAAAGTATTGCATTTTTAAACAAAAGCCTCAACAAATTCAATTCCCGAAGTAGGTGATGTATGCTACTGTGGAGTATAATCTAAAAAAAAACACAAAGTAGGCTGTAGGCTATTCTACTGTTGAGTATAAAACATAAATTTCAATAATAATGATATTAATCGTATTCTGTATGCAGTTTGTTAAAGCAAAAATTGAAAAAGAACGCATTTCTAACTTTGGGTTGCGCGAACATTCTGTCAATTGAGTTACAACTTGTTCTCAACTAACTTTATGTTATTGTAGGTTTACCTAATTCATCCTTCACCGCTCAACTTTATAGTTTCAACAGCCAAACTTTGGATTAAATCTATTGAAACACGGAGTCTAACGTTGAATAGACTACTTAGCGATTAAAGAATATGTATTTACTTCAGAGAATATTCGTAAACTATTTTCTGTTACGGGTTTTGGAAAATCATCCCTCAAAGAACTCTGCAATCTTATTATTCAAACATTTTTTCCATCTTAGATATTATGATTACTGTAGTATCAAATTAACATTACTAGCTCTGTGATCTGGGGCCTGCTTCATAAATATATAGCGGTTCTGTAAAATAGGATAAACATATAAATAGCATGGAGTAGCGTACATGGAATAACATATATCTGTCTAGTTTGTGATTGCGTTTTTCTTGGTTTATAGGACTTCTATCATTTAAGAAACAACAAACAAGCCGTTTTTCATGTGCGATTTGATAGGCCATTGGTGGTTTTTATCATTATATAAAAAATTACAGGTCAAAATTAGCAGCTCAAAACAAAAATGAAAGCATTTTGAATGACAAATACGTGCAAGGTCCTTATGTAATCCTATGACATATAACTTATCAATGAGAAGTTATTGAACTGATTGGCCTAATTAAAACAGACTGTAACAATGTTGGAGTCTAAATTAATTGATAATTGAATTAGCATTGGGATAGCTTGGAGATGTAGCCACCAATATTAGTTTTTGTCGCTTCCAATGTACATACGGTACTGGTGATGAACAGTTGTCTACTACTCCCTGAACTAATTCAGTACTAATAGTACTATTCAGGCTATTCCAAGTTTTTATTAAGTTCCATTTTGAACTTATTATTTTTACATCATGCTTTTCAAGTCTGCTAATGCAGTAGCAACATTGAAAAACAGCATATATCCGTTCCGTGATGAAAATTATTACGCTCCAATTAGGCTGCATTATTGTTATTTCAAAGTATCAGGAATTTTGCAATACACACAAATACTGTACATTATAATAGTCGATTGATTTCACTTACGTGGGATTCATCGGGGACTATTGCTCTTGATAACAAATGAATTTTGCAATGCTAAGCTCCAAATACACAGTTCACCTTCTCCTATACTATTTATATTTTTCATGAATAAACCAATGAACATTACAACTAACTAATAGCTTTACAATATGTTTCTTCTAAGAACTTATAAATGGATAAGCTAATAGGCTACTGATCTGATAAAATTTTCCTCAATAAATCGAAACTGTGTTATGATCATTGGAATTACGTTGATTTATTTGCTATAAAATCAAAAATATTACATAAATCCCCCTTGTTTATCAATGATCCAACTATTCTAGAAGAATCTTGTATTTTATCTTGAAATCGTTTAATTACCAACTGTTGAAAAATCAACACATTAACCGTTTCTAAACACATTCATTTCATGAATCATTATTCAAAAACAGTCCTACTTATTTCCGTTGACGTAATTTTTCATTGTTTGTATTGAGAACTTAATAACACATTAACTATTGGTATGGTCAATATTGAAACTACTCATGTAAGTGACTGCTTGTTGACGCAATTTTCTAATATTTGTTCAAAAGTTGTTGATGCTGTTTTCAGGGCTTCTGGTATAATTCTTCAAAATGTTATTCATTCAGAGCTGTTTCTCAATGTTGATTCAAAATCTGTTAATTACAGTTGTGATTTTGAACAATAATATTTCCTTGGTAATAATAATCTCTTAAATAACACAGTTTTCAAAATTGTCTTTCTTGAGGTACTTCCATGTCGGTACTTAATTTTTAAGTACTCACATGTGAATAATTATCTTCATAATGTATAATAAGATTCATTTAATTTGACGCTTGGCTTTAGATAGATAGATATTATTTATTTGCCATCGTACTCTACGGCCATCAGCAACGTCAAGAAATAACATCTATCTATCTATCTATCTATCTATCTATCTATCTATCTATCTATCTATCTAATGCCAAGCGCCAAATTAATTGAATCTGATTATATTTGATTACACACAATCATATGATCTGTTGTGTCTCTTTGGATAATACTGTCTCCCTATTCTCTTTAGATAATAGATAATACTGTACATACTCTTAAAGCTTAAGCTATTCAAATGTGGGCTACACAATCAAAATTTTCATCAAATCTCTCCCTATATTGGGCAAGGTATATCTCCTTGAATTAGGCAAGGTATCCACACACTAGACACCCACATAATGCATGGTCTGCCGAGTTATAACAGTCCATGTCTAGTGAATGGGTACAGCTGTTCAATTAAAGGTTAGTTTATTTGATGGAATTGGAATTTAATAAAAATGTAATCGACTACAGCCTGAATCATTTCTTTGATCACATACATTCTTGATGAACACAATATAATAATTTCTCTTTTTTTTATCAAAGTGCAACATTATCTTTGATTAATAAAAAATAAAATCTCTATCAATTGAATAATACTGAGAGGTTGTTGCATCATGTGGAAATTTTAATGTATTTATATTTCTTCCTTATCAACCATAAAATTACATCTATAATATGTTTAGTAATAGAGTATAACTCTATGGACTTTCCTTCTAATTTTTTCTCAGTGGTAATAGAGTGCGGCATAAAAACATGGTAATTAAAATACCACAAAGAAATCTTTATTCCACTTTCCATAATTCGATCATGAGTTCACAACCTCAATAAGAAAACGATTGAATGAGTCATTTATGGTAATAATCTCATTGTATCCATTATTTGTGGTATTTGATAACACTTTGTTCAACATTACGTATAAAAGGCGAGGTTGATTGATAACACGAAAAAAACTGTTGAATCCAAAGCCTTGATCATGTAATAACTTTCCACAACAATAAAAATATTCTTTATTTCGATCAATCACCGTTTGACTCGGTAGTTTTTAATCAGACAATTTGGCATCCGTTCAAGGCATTTCTCTATTTTTGTCATTCTTTGACTTAGCTTTAGATGAAATAAAATATGCATCGGCTCAAACCTGACTGTCTGCTAAAAGTACTGTTACTCTCGAACTATGAAATTGGTCTGACATTTTTAAACGTTATTACAATACAATTTTTTAATTCATTTAGATTTTTATTTGAAGGGGGGGATCTGGAACATTATAAACACATTTCTTATGCTTTGCCTTCAATTTGATTCTATTTTAAGCATTTTCTTTTCAAGCACAATTCTATTTCAGTAAAATGAGTATTGACTAATTAATACTAATTTGAATAGTTAAATTCCTCGAGACTCCATAAAAAATATATACTCCAATAAAAATGTATATTCCAATATTTCTAATACTGTACTGTAGTATGTCTCTTAGTAGATACTCTTTTGTCTATTATTACGAAATAATTGATAATTTTAATAATTTCATAACTCAGGATTGATTTAAAAAATAATTTTTACACATATGCATGGTTTCACCCATGTAAATAGAATATTCTATTGAATTTGGAAAAAATATGCTGTCTAGAAGTAAAATATAGGTAGCCTACTGTTTCTTAGGAATTGTATCCAAATTTGTAGTGTTTTCCTGTTATCTATTTTATATTTGATTTTAAAAACTTGTGCCTTTCTCGTGTGGGGATGTGGGATCAAAATCAGTATTATTTTAAAAACTTTTTTACTCTTATTTCTGTAAATTTTTTCCAAATTGTGTCCATTTTTCCATTCTCATGTGTTTTTTGAGTATCATCTTAAGGTGGGCGGCACTCGGTCGCAGTAACGAAAACCCACCTTAATGTATATTATCCTAGTTTTGTTACTGGTCTGTTGGTATTCAGTTGATACTTTTCACTCATGTAAATTGTAGTGAAGTGATTTTTCACATTTACTTACGTTTTGGGTATAAATGAATATTCAAGTAATGAATTAGTAGTGATTGAATCCAATTGGTAGATGCACTATCAGATTAAAATTAATGATTGAATAGAAATAAATAATAAATTACCTTCTTCAAAAATATTGTAGATAAAACACCTTGGCACTGTATGAATGCAGTTTTATAACGTTATTTTAATGATTTGGTAATAATATGATAATTTTTAAAAAATCTTTAGTAACAAGTTTCTAATCAACATTATATCATAATACAGGGTTATCATAAAAGAATGGTGCGAATATTGAATTTTTATAGAAACCAGTGTTCAAGCCGAACAACCTAAATTTGACAGGAATCGTGAACTGATTCGCGTCAAATGTTTGTCAGAAAACCGCACCAATTCTCTTGATACCGCACCATTCTTTTATGATAACCCGGTATAATTACTTATTAGAACACTTGACATTAGTATTATATCACAAACTTTCCGTAATTCAAGTTAAAAGCGACTTCACTAAGCGTAGCCTATTTATGGTTTCTTTCTGTTATCTAAAATCGATATATTATTACACAGCTTATAGCTGTTATGAACAGAAGTCATAATTTTGCTCGTTGTCGTTACAATTTCAATATTCACATCAAGCACGTTCAAGAATTTCTTAACTGCAAATGGAATGACACACAAGACAACGGCACCTTACCACCCTTCTTCCAATGAGCAAGCTGAAAGATATGTCCAGACCGTAAAATTGCAATAACGATTAAAGTGGAGCTTTGGGGAAATTATTTCAATAGAAAGTAAACTTTTATATAAGGTAAAATTGAAAGATGGTACAATATGGAGAAGACACATTGATCAGCTCCTTAAAATTAATTTGGAATTTGAGCGAGGAGAATTATTATATAATAGGTCACAAGTTTAATACTTTCATATGGTTGCCATGAGCGACATCCGACATGGCAATATATTATCCATTTATCAGTTAGTGCTTGTTCTAAGATGGCATTAAATGATCGTTTGATGTATTTACTTATTTTACAGTAATATCAGTGGTCACTCGGTGAGAGCGGTTGCTAAGTAATCATATGGTTAAGAAACATACATTCAAGACCGCTCTCGGATGGGTGACCGACACAAAAAATTGTGCAATTTGGCGAGGTGGAACCTACCCGTAAGGGTCTCCCCACCGATAAAAAGCCATACGACAAAAAAAAAACTAATTTTACGATATAACAGTATAGTTGAATAGTGTTATGCACATTCAAGCTTGTACACGTCTAGGCTTTTCAAACCAAGATACTTATTGCCTAGAGCCCCCTATCCTGAAGAGCCTTAGGGCGTACAACGTTTAGTCAAGACAAGACAAGACAAGACCCGGATTAGTCACGTTTAGTGCAGTACTTCACATAGTTGTTTGTAGGCAACACTGCACAATCGATTAGTCATTGCATCGGTGTGTAGCAGCGCTGCTCTAAGCATCTATGTGAATGTACTGTGACAGGTAAAGCATGTATTATCTCAAATGTCTCTGTCTTGTCTTGACAATCGACCGGTGTACAACCTTATTCAGAGCAAGCCAAGAACTACTTCGAGACAAGCACCAGTCAAGATTGATTTACAAGAGCGCTCTATGATATAAATATCTGTTTGTATAGGTTTTCTGATCACAGTATAGGTTTGTATAGGTTTATTGATCACAAATAAGTCTATTTGGTTAGTCTATGCCTATGCTGATGTCAGAAATTCAGATATCAGAAATTTTATTGACAAAATTACTCTGTACAAAAACTGTAATAAAATGAAATTTAATGTCACATGGGTTTTAGAAACCTGTGCGTGACACCAGATAGGAGAAATAGGGAAATTCATTGTATTTAGTATATTCGCAATAATGTGATGGTGATTCACAGTTTGCCTTATAATACTACAACTAGCTTTACTACCACCTCAAGATTTTATATATGAAAAAAAAACTTATAATCAATCTGAAAAAATGTGTTCTTTTCACGTTTAGGCTACATGGAAAAGGATAAAAATATTTCCAAAAATACGTTTTTCCTGAAATAAAATATTATATAATAATCCTTCGCCTTATTGCTCGAGTACAAATCATAGACTTATGTAAACTTATGTATAGACTTATAATAAAGAGGAAAATACTTTTTTTAATTGAAAAGGCAACACAATTCATATAAGATGATGATCGAATTAATCCCAATTATTAGTCTACCACTCATCAACATAGTTGATATAAGATTTGGCTAGCCTTCACCGAGTCACATAAATTATGTTTATCTCGGTGATTGATGTAAGAAATTGTTATTGTTAGAGAGTGAGAGTTTGTGTGTGAAAGAAATAAAGAGTGTAGACTTGTTGAATTTTGCAAAACAAGTCTCCTTATACCGGAACTCAAGGTTATGGGCCACATATTAATATGCTAATAAATTATCATATTTTGCGGCCATTCTATTTGAAGCCCATCACATATTCCATGGATGTGCTCTAATGTGATAAATGCCATTATTGATTCGAATATGATTGATATTGCATAATTAGTACTGTGCATTGACTCATTGTTGTTTGAAATGATAGTATCCTTTGTATCTATTTCTATTTGTCACTGAGTTCAATATGCGTATTACAAAATTAAGTGAGAAAATATTCTGTTTGGTTTGATTTTATACATTCTCTTTTAATGAATCACATTCATCATTCGTGAGTGGAATAAATTGGTAGCAAATTAGTGAATTATTCATATAGTATCACGATGAACATCGATCGGGAATTCCATGTGAAATACAATAGAGTAGTATTATTGTAGATTCATCATGAAAACATCTATAATTATAATATTTATTCTAATGATTTGAATGAATGTGAATGCTCAACCTTTTTTTGAGCAATATTTTTATTTAAGAATTTGTTCATAGGCTATTTGTTTTAAGATTTTCGTGGTATAAACTGTCTCTGGAGTCACAAACAGACACTCTTAACCAAAAATCATTCTTGTTGTAACATTGTATTGTATTTTTTAATAATGCAGGTGATTGCAATGCTGTTACTCGAAGGAGGGAGCTATGGTGTATCAGGGATATAGGCCTAATTCTGCTTACCACTGAAAATTGAACATGTAAGTAGTATACTATTTTTTATTCAGTTGATTTTTTTGACGTCTTTATATAAAACCTTACCAACACTGTAGGTAGATGGGTAGTACTTTATAGTAAGTATAAATTCACTTACTAATGATTTATATTACAAATTTTAGTCAAATAAAATAGAAAAATTTTATCGGTGAAAAGTATTACATCTATTGGTGTGAAGTATGTGTCTGTAGTCTGTTGGTGTAAAGTATAATATAATATAATACGTTTACATATTTTTACTTACATGTTACTAAAACATGATTGCGATACAGGTAGGCTACATTGAAAATTTTGAAAATCTTAACCCCCTAACAAGATCTCAAATCCTTTTGCAACTACTTTCGTAATATCAATATTCTATGTGTCCCCTGACTTATTATTGTCATAAATTGATTATGAGACGTGCAACAGAATACAATTATTATTTAATTTTAAGATTTAAGGTGTATTATAATGATGATACAAAATGTACTTACGCATCTTTCTGGACGCTCCCATTTTGGAGATTAAATAGCTTGAAAATGCCGGACATTATTTCGCAGTGGATATGCAGTGTGAGTCATGTCATCATTGGTCTAGGATATTATTGTTGGAAGTCTGCAAAAAATAAACAAAAATAGTTAGTATTCGAAAACGATTGTTTGATCATGAACGTAAGAATCATTTTTCATATGCCAACATTAATTCTAAGAACATAGTAAACAAAAATTAGTACATGAATTAAATGAATATCAACTCTTCAAACATGAATCAGTAATCAAAACAGGTAAACATGTAATAATTGAGATGACTTTTAATACACCACCAGAACTTTGAACTGCTAGTTGGTTTTATCCAAATAGAAGAAAATTTAAATAAAATATTCAAATTTTGTGTAATTCATCTTTGAAAGTGATATTTTGAAAACACGATAGAATACCAATTGAATGTAGCACGTTTCTACTCAATTACTCTTCTTTACCTTTATTCAGCGTTGAGTATAAATCAATCATACGCTAAAGATTATGCGCTCATAAGCTAGAGTGCAACTCACTGCAACTCACTGTACAATGAACGCTGAAGACTACAAATCTACTAAAACATTTTTCCAACTTTCTTCATCAGAGTTATATCTACAAATTTTTAGTGCTTTATGTTGTTATCTTGCAAGACTCACAGTTTCATAAGCAAAACAATGAGGATATTGTTTGATTGATTGTTCCACATAAACTGTGAAGTAATTTTTTTGTTCGATCGCTATCTATATGCTATTAATTAATGCGTTATGATTCATGAGAGCGAGTTTGTGCTACTAATCTGCTCTATACTGTTATCTGCTGTATTCCAATTTCTCTTTCTTGACTTATTCATTTTTATTGTTCTTCTATACAGTGTGTTGACAAAGTAGAGTACCAGACTTTGGAAATTATAAAAGGTGTTCCTGAATTCCGTGACCAATGGTATTACCATTGAATTCTTGATATTCAATATTTTGTTAAATAATCAAGCTACTGAATTCTATTGCGATATAATTTTGCTTGTATCTTGTATCATTGCTGAGTATAGCAGTATTCTTTTAACTTGTCAGAAAACAGCTGATTTAACGTTAGTAAACGAGCGTACATTAATCAGCTGGTTTCTGACAATTTAAAAGAATCCTGCTTTACCATTCTGTGTAAGATTCTGTTATTCATTTATGCTCATACAGCTGTATATATTCTATTACCTTAAACCTCACATGATAACGAAAAATAAATCAAACCCAAATGCTTATTGAGCTACAAAATGTTCATTTGATGAAGCCAAAGAGCTAAAGATTGCGCGCTTAGAAAAACGATGCCTCATTGTTTACAAATAATAAACTTCTTATTAGTTTCAAATAGATCTCAATTACTTTTGGTTCAATCTGGTTAGATTAAGTGATAAGCTAGCTATTTTTCATCACACCTGGAAGCTTATCAAATACTGCAGTTTTCAAAATTCATCAAGCAACTCGGTATTTGGCAAACACCGAAAACGTTCTTGGCATATTATCATGACATGAATGGTTCGTTATTTGGCGAATAACAAACATTTTCAACACATTTATTAATACCAACACAAATGTTAAGTGGCTGCCACCACATAAACCCGACTTTTGAGGAAGCGAGTAAACTTTTCAGAATTAATATTCTACCTATTGCCAAACGAAATTATTTAATATTTCTTGGAAATGGGTTTCAGACCTTCGAGGTTTATGATTAACAATGGCTCAAGTTTATGACCGTGGTGCGAATCGCTTGCAACAAAGATGCAAGTTGCAACAAGTAGATAGATGATTTATATCTTTAACGGATTACTAGAATTTGTAAGTTTACTATAGTATAATTTGCAATGGTAGGCTATTCATTTGGTTACAAGCTCTTGAGTCGTATGCACTCAATAAAGTCTTTCATGAAGATCCATTGAAACGAATAAACTTTGACAAGACAAGACGATAGTCGTTTAGTCACGGTAATCATTTGTTGCTTATGAAGCAGCACACACCGAAGCAATGACTAATCGGTGTGTGTTGCTTCATAAGCAACTATGTGAAGTACTGTGACTAAACGTGACTAATCTCGTCTTGTCTTGTCTTGACTAACCGGTGTACGCCTAGCCTTATTCGAACAACTCATTAGGTAAGGCACTATCACACTAGACATTCATATCATGATTTGCTGAGTTATAACAGTACACGTCTAGTGAGTGGGCACCTTACCAAATCAGCTGTTCGATTCAAGATTTTATTGTATTGGATGGAATTGATGATAAGTTTACGGCTTGACCAAATTATCTGAAACATAAATCTCTGTCAAGTGTCAAGCACAGACGACCAGACTCCATCATTGACCGGTGCTTAACCTAGTGTAATGAGGGCACTGGCTAGTTGAAGCTTGAAGGCCGCTGCTTTGATAAGCGGACCACACAGTCAGAGAGGCCTAACAGCTGCTGTAATCAGATGGCAATCAAAAATATCTTCCACTGCAATGTGCCCATCAATACGTGTATTGGCTGGCTGGCATAGATACGAGAATAATAGCATGCGAATCTCCCATCAGCTTCCTTCTTCCCATCAGCCATAATAGCCTTGCTGATAACAGTTCTTTCTTGCATTCTTTTTTATTTTTCCTTAACAGCTTCATCTCCTTCTTACTCTTCCTATTGGTTTTCGTAGTTATCCTTTTTCTTTATCTAACTTCTTTATTCAAATTTCTTTCAAATATCTTCTTCTTCTTCTTCTTCTTCTTCTTCTTCTTCTTCTTCTTCTTCTTCTTCTTCTTCTTCTTCTTCTTCTCTCTTCTTCTTCTTCTTCTTCTTCTTCTCCTTCTTCTTCTTCTTCTTCTTCTTCTTCTTCTTCTTCTTATTTTCCCATTCTCGTCTTTTTCTGCTGTTTAACTCCATCATCATCAACATCATCATCATTCTCTTTTCCTTTCCCCCGACTACATCTACTCCAGCTCAATCTTCATCTTAATTCTAGAGTTTTCCCTACTCCAATCACCGCTCTCTCCTCATTTTCCTTCTTGCTTCTTGTATTGCGTCTATGTTTATAAGCTTCTTATTTTCCTCCATTTTCTTCTCCCTAGCCGTAAACTTATTCTACCTTCTTAATTTTTAACCTTTTTCTTATTTATTATTCTTTTTTCTACGCTTTAATCATCATCTACGTCATCTTTCTCCAATCCTTTTTCTCAATCTTATTTCATTTTTGTAACCTACACGTGCACTTGAATAAGTCGTTGTTGCAAACATAGTTGATTAACCGGTTTAAAGGAATTAGTCAAATTGGAAAACAAGTATTCTACAAATAAACTAACTTCAATTAACCCATACACACATACTTCTCAATTATAATTTAACATTGTTGGAGTCCAGGTTATTATTGATGTGTTCTTAATTGAAATTTGATGAATTTGTTGTGTGACGCATAATTTTACAAGGGCGTGTAAAGCTGATACGCAGTAAGGAAGTAAATTATTAGTTACTATTACTGCAATCAAAAATGTAGTTGCAATTGTTACTATTCTCAATCGAATTTCCGTAATATCCTTGATTTAATAATAAAACCGGCTCTAGAATCATTTTTCAATTATCGTCACGAACGGTAGTAGGCCCTATGAAATGCATTTCCCTATAATTACTGTAATAATCATAAAAAAATATTTTTTCTCAGAAACATATCTCAGAAAATGAACAGGGATGAGGAATCCCTCTCAACACTGTATTATTATATAAAATGTTGTCTAAATCGTTGCTCTAAACTCTGGCTGTACTTGCAAAGCCTATTTCGAAACATGGGAAGAATAATTTTTAAATCCAATCATCCAATACTCAAGAATAAATTATTTAAAATTATTAATCACTTGAAAAAAGTGTCAAAAAATTATGATGGCTTCTTTTCTTGCAAGATGGTGTTTTGCATTCTATATGAAAAATTAAGCCTATAAAAAAATTGTTTTCATTTATAGACTATTTGAAATTATTTTATCTTCCTTTTGTGACTGAACGATGAGCAAATCTCCACAGTAAAATTCATTCATCAAGTTCTGTTTATGAAAAATTTTGAACAGTTTGTCATGTATTGTGAACTATGAGATAGTAATATTGTTTTTCTAAGCACCTAAAATATTTTACGGTCATTTGATCATGGGTCAGTTGCTATGGAAGCTTACTAAAATCTCGAGAGGTTAGGAACTCAAAACACGTTTGATATCAAGAGACCCTTGATACGCGAATGGAATGTATGACATTTTAGCTTCAATTCTGAAAAATCTAGAAGGAAAATTGAAATTTGGGCTTCGAGGTTCACAAAATCAATATTTTTGGAAGCTGTTTGCAAAATTTCTATAATAATTTGTAGCTCTAGTTCTTTCCCGTTTTTTCGGAACTTAATCCACAAAATTAGCTTGTTTCTTGCTAACACACACAACCCAATTATCTTTTATTCATCAGATGTTATGCAAACAATAAGAAGGATAGAACAAGAGTGGGATGGATACGGGAAACACGGGATAGTTGAGGAAAAAGGGGAAATAACAAAGAAAATACAAGATTATCATGGTTGACCTTGATCCGTCGAACTGCAATAATAATTTATGATTATGATTCACAGTTTCCAGTTTTCTGATACGGTACTCTCATCCTAATTTCTGAAATTATTAGAATTGCAGTAGGCTACTTCTATTATTTCTTGGAAGATTATTTCCTGATTATTCTTCTCTTACCCCAGCAATCGAGCTGTGTATCACCTTATAAGTGTTATCGACTTGAATATTCAATTTCGTCACACTCGTTAAAAACTGCTAATTATTTTGAGATCATAATGCTATTCTCATACAGCTCCATTCACATTGCCACTTGAATTCCTTTGGCTTTCGTGCAATCTCTCATATATTTACTAATAATTTATAAAAAATATTTACTATATGGGGTGGTATTCAAATTATAATAGCAAAGATACTGTAACGCTATATTATTAAAAAATATAATATAGATTGTCTTGTCTTTGATGATAACAAATTAAAATTATGAGATAAAAATTAATAATAACTGAATAATAAATTAATTAATAAATGTTTTGTTATAAGTAGACTTTCTTTTGCCGTACCTTTTTGAAGATAACAAACAGCAACATTATTTTATATAACAAATTGAAACAACTTTTTTTAATCACAAAATTGTTCAATGTTGGTACTGCGACACGATTTTTTAAGTTTGTTCAATGTGTTATGTGTATTTTCTCCTTCAAGTTTTAAACACAAAATTATTTGTAATTAACTTTAAAAGGACTTTAACTTTTGTTGTACTTGGAGATAAGGCAAGGATAAACAAGTCGAGACTTGGAAGGCTAGTCTCATTCTTGTTTCTAAATGGCAATATTGTTGATTTTACTTACGAAGTTGTATCTCCGAAATAAGGTCGTACTGTTCTTCGTTACCTAGTCAGTTCCACATACTGTATCTTTTATCTATATATATTTTTTGTGGTTATATTCTTTATCCCATACCAGTTAGGCCCTACTTGGAAACAACTTTCGATTTCAAGTTCTTCTACCTTGCAGAATTTTATCGCGAATTATCGTCATTGGAGAATAAATTGATGCTTCATTCAGTTTTTTGTTTGAGATTTCCGGGAACCTAATTTTAATTGGTATTTTTGCGAATTTTGCAGATTACCTCCGAATAATAATTATGTTAGTTTGATGATGTTCATCTTGTCCTCAATTTTTAGTTCAGGGGACCTTGTTTTTAGAAGAGGAATTTTTTAAATGATAGATATTTTATATGAGGGCGATTACGATATTGTTTTTGGAAATTATATCACTTATTGCCGTTTATGCAATCGACCGTATATTATTGAAGAAGAGCCAAGCAATAGTTTGAATCCATACGATTAATTCTATAAAATCTATACGGAAAATTATTTGTTATAGTTTTTATGTTTGTTAATCAAGCAGAGGAAGAGAGTTATCGAAAAACTAGTAACGTTCTTTCAAACTCAACTCTTTTATAGTAGATGAATGATGACAGAAACCGAACTTATCGATTGATTGCTTGATTGATTGATGAAAGATGTTAGTTATTTAGATGTTATTAGTACAAACTGGTTTCTTCCAATATCAGTGAATCACTCCCATCCTTACAAAAATTTCATTGCTGCAGACTTTGTGAATAGAATATAAATCTGGCAGCCAACTAGTAATCCTTGTTTTTTGAGGCTGTTGAGCAATACTCATGTATTTAGTTAGAAAAGTGCACTATGCTGCATCTGCATTGTAATATCCATTAAATAGACTTCTACTAGATACAGTAAGTAAATACTGTGCTGCATTCATTCATTGTTATTGATTAACTAAAACTGGTACCGTACTCAATGTATTGGTACGAATTGAACTTATGTTGTGAATATTTTACTGCAATGAGTTATTTTTATTTATCATTCACCATATTATATAAATCGAAATTGAAATTTTATTGTCTCAAATTGCCTTGCACAATAATCAATATTTATATTATTGATTTTTCGTAGCACATATTGAATAAACAGTTCGAATGAACGTTCGTTTCCCTATCCGTTCCCAGCGTTTTTGATCTATCAAACTCAACTTTTCAAGTTTTAGTTCAAACTTAATCCAAGGTCATTGACTTATTCTTCGATATAGAGATGGAGTAGATCTTTCTCAATAATTTATTATTATATTGCGTATTTCACGCACCAGTCTCTGACACATTCGAGCATCATAAACACTGAAAAACCTGGTTACAAGTTATTGACAATAGATTATTTATTGACACTATTTCATTTGCCGGACTGAATTTGATAAGGAACATTGGACACGTACATTGTGACGTTGTGACATTATTCCTACTTAGGCCTACAGCATCATCGAAGATGAATCACAAATTGCATAATATTTGATCGTCATTCATTATAGTTTATCAAACTTGAGAGTTGTTATCAGTATTTTTGAAAAATGGCGCAGAAAGAAATTAATTCGTAGATGAATGTTTTTGAAGCTATTCAAAAAACTAAAAATTCAGAGATGGTTCGTAGATCAACCTCAAATTTGATTGTTGTTTCTCAATTTTTAATAACCTTACATTAAGCACTAGGAAACTCAAATCGCGTCGCTCGGCAACTGGAATAACAAAACATGTGTTTTCAAATGATGACGTTCAGACAACGCGGTTGCAGGATCGTATGAGCGTCATCATTTGAAAACACATGTTTTGTTATTCCAGTCGCCGAGCGACGCGATTCGAGTTTCCAAGTGTGAGTAGAGCCTAAAATTTACAAAATTTGAACCAGTAAAAGTTTCATAAAAAGTTAGAAGTCGTTTTTATAAAGCAGGAGAGAGGCGATCACACACGAGACATGAACCGCGGCGCACTATGCGATAAACTTGAAAGTCTAGTGTGCGTCGACCTTTTCCTGTAAAATAGGGCAAATTTTTCATGAAATGTTTTTCCCCTGGTTTGATATAATAAAATTGAAAAAAATTAAGTTAATGGTCAAATTGGTCTCCGAGTTACTGATTTATACTTCGAATATAAAGTTAGTTATTTTACTGATCTATTAGGGATCAGTAAGGGCCTGGTCACATACGATTGTGGTTTGCTTTACTTCACTTCACTAACAAAGCTAACTAGTTTAATTCCCTTCACTTACTCGCATTTAATCTTATGGTATATAGTAAGTGAAGTGAAGCAAAGCAAACCACAATCGTATGTAACCAGGCCCTAAGTTGAAAGACATTTTTGAATAATTTTTAATAATTTTCATGTTTTCATTTTATTAGTATAGCGTCAGGAACCTAGTCTACAGAGTATTGTTTCCCCCTCTTCACCCTTGCCCCTATAAAATTATTGAATAAAACGATAAACCGACAGAATTTTTGCATTCAGTTAGAGGTATTTAAAGACTTTCAAGGAGAAACGTGACATTGGTAGTGTTTGAGGGATTGTAAATAATAAATAAATTTCATAAATGGGCAGTTCAGTCCTTGAGGGAATATTCGGCTGGCTGTCCCTTTGCGTATGTTTTTCATTTGTCATTGACATAATTTTCATGACCACACCCTTTCTCTTGAGAGAATAAAATTAACCCATTTACTGTATCTACCTCATCTAATTCTAATCATTTAATAAAGCGCTAAATACTTTAATATGCTAGGCTATTTATTAATAGAAATTTACTTCCATTATTCTGATTATTTCGATACGTAAATATAATTATTGTTTATATTGAGTTATTTATCAATATTTCATAATTAATCGTCATCCATTACGTTAATTAAGTATTATTTAGTAATTAACCGACATTCCTGGTTTTATTCATCTTCTGTAATCAGTTTTAAGAAAACAACATATCTAGTGATAAATATAAATAGCTTTTATTATTCTTTATTTACACTATATTTCCACGAATTGGTAATGTTTAAATTTGATCATTATTTGGCCTTGTTTTCCGTAGAACATTAACGTTATTTGTACTATTGTACAGAACTACAGAAATTTATAGTGTTATAATATGTTAAATGGGAGCTAAGATTTCATTTGTTATAAATGATAAATGAATAGTTTTTCATTTTTAATTCTTTATTTATCAAGAGCACGAAATTGAAAATGGCACGTAAAACAGGCTTTCCAGTTGAAACCTAAATTCTTTTCGTATTATAAAATCCTTATAGCCCACTTTATTGAAACGAATTATTTTCCAATATAAATACATTTACAATCACCTACATTTTTGAAATAACATTAAATTCATCCAGATCAATGATAGATGAATTAGATTAATTAATTTCAGTTTGTATTGAAACACATGAAAAATGAATGATTAATTGATAACAGAGATCGTATATCCGTATATGGCCAACATAGTCATCATAATTAACAATGAAATGTGAGTAACATGCTCTACTCTTGTTGAATTGAATTTGCTTTCATGCAATCGGTCTTATAGCTTCAGTCATGGGCGTAGCCAAGGGGGGGGGGCTTTGGGGGCTCCGGCCAAACCCCAACCCCCCCCCCCCCCACCCGAACATTTGATAAAAATTTTTCAGGGAATGGGAACTGAATAAAACTCAATCATTGACTTTTTTTGTAGAAAAGTATAATTCCAAAAGAGTTACCAATTTCCAATTCCCTGATCATAACTCCAAACTCCTCCACTTCCTTTCCAACGATTCATGTGATTCAAAAACAAAATAGGCCTATCACAAAAAAAGTATTTTTGGACTCATCTCAAAGTTTCTTCACATGCACGAATCCAATTCACAGTCACTTAGTTCATATTATAGTGATGCAAAAATAGGCTTCCTGTTCACATCCTTCCCTTTATCTTCCCTTTGACTCAAAACTGCTGATAATACGTTTCTTGTAATTGTATATAATTTTGTGGGGAAATCTTAAACCCCATAATCACATCCTTTAAAGTCCTCAACTATTTTTGTATACCAAATTCAGTCTTTCTGGACCAGTCGTTCTCGAAAAATCTGTAGTAGAATTTCCCATGATTGAATGAATAAATATTGATGGTTGTCAAACTTATCGCTTTTATCAAAATTGAATTGAAAATTTGAGTATACTATTGAAATTAATATTTCACAATATAATACACTATTTTACTTATTATGAATATCGAATGTCCATGTTCAATAGAAAGAATCTGTTCTTTCCCATTTGATAAGAATGAGTGTAGAACACCTCTGACATCTAGACGGCGGAATAATGAAGTTGTAACTTGAATGACCCAGTAACTGCTGCCATCTTACGACAGAATTCAGAACTAGCTGCGTTGTGCATTGCCGACCATTGCCGACCAATCAGGGGAGAGAGGCGGAGCTTGGAGGCGTGTCTGTAAAAATTGAAGCTGTAAATCACCCAGTAACTGCAGCCATCTACCGGTCGAATTCAGAACCAGCTGAGTCATTCATTGCTGGCCTATCACGAGATAGTATGCGGAGTTTGGAGGCTACATGATTTACAAATTAGGCTACGATTCATGGAAGAATTTTAGATACACAAGCATTGTTCAAGTATTTTCATTGCTAAATAAATAAATAAATAAAATATTCGTCTTGGAAAACACAATAAATGATTGAATCACCGTTTCTGAAATATGTTTGAATTGTTTTCATAATGAAATAGTTCTGTGTTCGAATATCTCGGAAACCGTTGATATTACAAGAATAACCTTTTAGTCAATTTAATTACAAATCGATTGAGACCTTATTTGTCGAAATTGGACCAATATTGACTGAGATATGGCAGCTTTAGTGATAGGTGACCGCTGGAGGCTAGTAGCAGTGCATCCTGGGCTTGCGGCTAAAGTCTGCTACAACAATGCATCAGTCTCCGTCTGCTTTGCATGTTATTTTTAAGCGATTTTAGATTATTTTGTGTGAATTTTAAAGACAGTCCCTATCCCTGGCTACGCCCTTGGCTACAGTATAAGGGAGTAGTATATTCCGTGCTCATATTTCCAGATTCAGTGCAACTCTCGAGACTGTCAGCTCCTATTTTATTGGTGATTGATCTTGTTCTAAACTTGGTTTCATATTGCTTTTTTCGTCGTTCTTTTCCTTCAATATTTTCGTTTCATTTCACATCATTTCATCACGTGAATTTTCACATGTCGCTCGTTGAAGATTGATCATGTTCTAAACTCGGTTTCAAATTGCTTATTCTTATAGTTCTCTTTCTTTCACTTTTACGTTTCAGTGCTTTTTCATATCGATTTTATCACGCGAATTTTCGCATCCATCGTTGTTTGAAGCATTGGGGGAATGTGCTTTGAGCTAGAATTAATCCCGGTCACGTTTTTATGTCTTCATCTGACTTATATGACCACAGCCAATCCATCATTACAAATTCAAATCCAATAATTTCTAAGCTCTTTACATAACGAATAAATTATCATTACACTACAAGGAGGCCCAAGCTCTCTCTCTCTCTCTTTCTCTAGCCCGCTCTTTTCAACTTCTATGTTGAACATTTTCTATTTCAATTTTTCGAACAGCCAATAGCAAATCAAAATGGCCGACTGAACTAAAAACAACATTTTGAATTCATTGAATTCCTACGGTGATCATTGGAAGATTGGGTTTTGTTCTCAATGTAAACAAATATCTGGTTATATCTTCATTTTTCTATTGTAATTAATATTCTAAAGAAAACTTTCAAAGATCTGATGAGGGAGAACAATTTTTCTCAGTTCTTTGTCAAGTTTATTTGTTAGCACTACCTGAAAATGGTTGTGACTTTCATCGTATTTTTTATTCATTTATCGTATGTTCTTTTTTAAATTGAATTAAATTGGAGTTTACTACGTACTCCAATATTACAACAAGAACGAAGGGCATGGATGTTCGAAATGAATAATGTGAAAGAAAAGTATGAATAGTTTAAAACACATTAAGAACTTATATTTTCAACTAAACGTTTGTGTCTTGAGTTTTGCCTAGGATAATAAAAACTCGTGATTATTGTTAAGAAGGTGATACATTCAATTATTGTAATGTTCATTGTTCACTGCTGGACAGGATCCAAAATTTCTGATATATTAGGTGAATGTTCAAATAAATTGAATTAGATTAAATTATCAATTTAAGGAAGTTAAGGACTTCATAAGGAGGAGGAGAAGGAGCAGGAGGAACTGTATAAGAAGAGGAAGCAAAAGAAGTTGAATAATGAGAAAAAGAGGAGAAAGAGAAGGAAGAATAAGAAATAGAAAACGGGGAAGACGAGGATAGAAAACAAAACAGATCGGAAGTTGATCTCATGCTGACTCTAAATGAACTAGAACAAAGAGAGTAATGGTTGAAACAATTATTAGTTCATTCGAACAATTACAAATTACAATTACTTAACATGATTAAGTTGTCAACTTCTTCAAAATAATTGAATTGCGAGTACAGAACAAAGTTTTAAGAATATTCATTTCAAACTTGTCCATAATACCTCAATCCTAACAAAACTTTTTCAAATATCTCAGAAGTTGATCTCATGCTGACTCTAATCCTTGACATAAATCCTGAAGGAAAACTCACTAAAATTTAGAAAAAGTCCCGAAGCAAGAGTCTATCCGTTCTCGACTTATTTTTTTCATAAGCGCCTTTGTCCTTGAGTGATGAATAGGGATAAAAGAAGAGAATACAAAGAAAGTTGGAGATAGGAGAGAGACCGGATCGATGAAGTGAGAGATGTGTACAGGAAGTTACAATCAGAAGTTCGTCTTTCATATGAGAGCACTTCTTTCTTTCTCAATCTAAATGAGGTGCTCTTCAACATGGTGGGGAGCCCTTCTATTTAAACATCTGACTCTTTCTAGTACTTTTTACAGCGTATGAATATTCCTGGAAGTTACAAGTGTTTGCGGGTCTGTGATTATGGGATAAAATATCCCTCAATAAGCTTTTAGCTAGAGGGATACTAGTGCACTAATTTTTTTATTATAATTTCAAAGTAGAATCATTTTAAGAATAATGATAAATTATTCAAACATGGGAAAAAAGTTGAAAATATTGAATTTAGATTGTTAATTTGTGTACTGGTAGCCTATTAGCAAGTCTCACGAGATTGTGAAATAAATGTTGAGTTTAGGTTGGTTCAGTCACAGATAACGTAAATCAGTCACAGATTTACGTTATCTGTGGTTCAGTGTAAGCATAGAGATGCGATCCTCTCTAATACTTGATACTCTAATCTGTTCTCTGTGGTGTAGGGTTGAAATGAATTTTTTAGGCGCCATACATTTAAAAGTCTTATAAGAGCTTCCACGATTACCCATTCCATATTTGCAGTCCTCATTATTGAGGTTCATGAAGATTGTTCACTGAGTACAATAGTGTTTAATTATTACTGTAGTGTAGAATAGATGATGGAGGAGTGTGGGGAGTAGGAGAAGTGGAAAGGAGGGGATGATTGAAAGAATGAGAAGGAAGAGTAGAGAGCAAAGGAGAAGAGTAAAGAGCAAAGAGAACAGTTGAAGAGTAAAGAGAAAATTAGGAAGAAAATAGGGAGGAAGGTGATGGCAAAGAAATTGGAGAAGGAAGAAGAATGAAAGAGACGAGTGAAAGTATGAGAAGAATAAGTAGATGAAGAAGAGAAACAATTCGAATTTAATGAAGTTGAAGGTGCAGCAAAAAAAAAACGTTGATGAAGATGGATGGAAAGGGAAAGAATTATTAAAATGAGGTGTACGGGAAGTGATAGAGCATGAAGATCGAAGAGGAGAATCAGAGGAAATGAAGAAAATGAGGGGGGAAATTATTAGGAAAGGAGTAAAGTTTGGAATAAACTGTAGAATTGGAAAAACTGAGGGAAAAAGGATAAAGATATTTGAAAACAAGGGAGAGGGAGAAGAAAATAGAGATTGAAAAGAGAAGGTTAAACGAATGAGAGATGAGGGGTGGATGGAAGAAAAGGCATTTCCAAGAAAAGCTGCATTTCCAAGGTTTGAAAAAACCTTTGTTAGTGAAGGGTAGAGAACAGGACCTAAGAACAGTTAACAATGAACAATAACACTGTTTCCTATTTCTTCATCTTCAAAAGCATTATCATCAGGAAAGGACTTCCTTAATCCCCTCCTTCTTCTTTTCCTCAATTATCATCATTATTATCATCCTCATCTTTACTTGCTCCTCCATTAATTATAATTTAAGATACAATTGGTAATAAACTGGCAACTGTTTGTCTCCTATTTCATAATTTACATCATAATCTTCAGATAAAGACTTTCTTCTTCATCATCACTCGCTTGTTCCACGTTTCATTACAGTATCAACAAAAACACAATTAAAACTAGTAATAAAGCTACGTAGGCCTAACTTTTTTAAAGCATTCCTACTCACTGTATAGCTCGCGTGATCTCCTACTGAGAGGGTAGATGAACTCGGCACCGCCTGACACTCTATCAATCAGAAGATGCTGGATGCTGCTGTAGGTTAATCAACAACCTAGATAAAAGATACGAAACATCAACCTCTTCCGTGTGTCTATGAACTTTTTAGGTTAATTATTAAGCTGCAGCCAACCAACACTCACTAGTCACTGCACTCACACACTCGCGCGCGCCTGATCGATTAATTAAGCGTTGAAATTGACCCTAGGTTCAAATTTGTTGAAAAAGTGTAAGCTGCCGGTGTGTCTGAAGCAATTGAGAAGGCAGAGCAGATAATTGGCGGGAATAAGTGACGACACGCGGGAAAGCTACCAGGCTAGCATCATGCAAACAAGGCAGAGGCAGCCGATCACGACCAATCTAACCTCAAAAGTAGCGTTCAATGCTCGAAACTCGACTGGTGAATCGTAGGGGGCGCCGACGATCGATTTCTTGTTTCCATCCAACAGCTGCACGCTCTCCCACCATAACCTAACCTCTCCCCGCCCCCCGCGCGCTGTTCACCCCTCCGACGCCGACGCTGCACCCCCTACGGGTGCTAGGATATTTGGCATCCTCCCCTTTCACTTTCAATGTCAATGTCAGTTTCAATTCTAGGGCGTCTGCTGAGAGTATTATGAGGAAAACCACTCTCTACTCAATCAGTACTTCCTGACTGTGATCATTTATATGAGATTATGGTGCAAATAGAAAGAAGCGCTTGCAACTGCTGTCTTGACGCGCTTACTTGATACAGTGCCATCTCATTCACCTTTCTTTGAGAAACTGTTGGCTAATTTTAGACTCACCTGTCTATTCAATGTGTATAAAATTGTGGAAAATGAAGAAGTGAATGGAATCTATGCACTGTTGATTATCTATTGTTAGCAAATGCTTGGAATAAAAGTATACATTTGTAAATACATTTCAACGCGCAGATTGTATATTCGATATTAGTAAATCTTTTAACCAGTGGCGGCCCTAGAAATTGCGGGGCTCTTTCCTATTGCGCTAAACTGGCGTTATTTCATTTTACAAGCCGTGGTTCACGCGCTGTGCGGGGCCCCTGAAAAACGCGAGGCCCCAGGCGCCGCCTTTTTCGCCTTCATATAGGGCCGCCTCTGCTTTTAACTAACGGTTAAACGAGAGTATTGACTCTCCAATTCATTGTGAATTCGGGAGATTCTGGCCATTTTGGAGTGAAAAATGGTGACTGTGAAAGATGCTACATAATTTAGATTTAAACTTGGTTTTTTTAAATTTGGAAAGGGTTTTGGGAGTCAGCCTGTTAGACCTTCCATTAAGTATCATTTGTATTCGTACATTACTGACTTATAGATAAATATAATAGAATATCTTTAATCTGCCCTCAGCTTATCCGTGACTCGTTGATCCTTCTGACTCGATAAACTTATCAAAAAATGTGAAAAAATTAAAAATATGCTATGATAGCTGATAAACACGGAACTTATGCAAATCGAAGAGTGGAAATAGTGAAGTAGGTATAGCACGATCCTTTTAACTTGTCAGAAATCAGCTGTTTCGGTAATAATTAAACAGTGATTTCGACACAATAATCAAAAGGCTTAAAAGTCTTAAAGACCTTTAAAGTCTTCAAAAGACATTTTTAAAGAAGACCTTTCAAAGAATAACTTTTTAAAAGACCTTTTCAATAATCTGCGAGATTCAGCATTTGTAGGTTAAGTATTGTGATATTGCTCGTCGAAACATATGTTTTCTGACAGGATCTCGCTATAGTTGGCTTCCAAGCTCAAGCAACAGTCTGGTTGGCCAATGTTGTACAGACTCCATTTTATGATTTCATCCAATCAGGTGCCCGCAGTTAGAGAAAGAAGCATGCACGGTGATTGGCCAATGCACAGCTGATGTGAAGTCTCGAACTGCTGGCTTCTGATTGGTCGAGATGATAAAATGGAGTCTGTTAAGCTCATTGACCAATCAGAGAGTTGTTGAGTTTTGGAGCGTTCAACGTTTGATCAAACAAACATTATTATTAAGCATATTTGTTTTTGTTTGCATTTATTCATGTTTTATGTTGATTCTGATTTTTCTAAAATACTCAAAAGTTTTTTGCTCTGCTTTTTCGTTACTTTCGATTTCTATTAAGAATTTTTTGTGATTTAGATATTGATAATGAAAATTCTGAAAGAGTGATCAATCTCATATTTTCAGCAAGCAGCTCCAAATTTAACCCTTATTTTTTTACTGTAATAATGTATGTGTACTATACAATCATATCGCAGAGCAATACCTGAATCATGAGTTCATCAATTATTATTATTATCATCATTCTCTTATCCTTCATTATTATTTCTGTTTCTATACCATTTGCTGATGGAATAATTCTTTCATTGTATTCAACTATCCATAAATTTGATATTAATCCAATCGAATTTTCTATAAATTCAAATCTAACCACCGTAAAATGACGTCACGAAGAGGATAAATGCATCTATGCATCCCTATTGAGCTAAGTGAAATGAAATTATTTTACGGCGATTGAATTCAATTGCCTTACTTTCAATTCCCCTTTACTATTCGAACAAATATTATCTTATTTTAAATATTTTATCATGAATAAATTACTAGAATTGTTGATTTCTTCAACTTGATGTCAACTTATTCCAATCAATACCGGTTGAGAACGGGACGTTTTGGTACTTCATAGGTATCTTCAGCACTTCATAGATGAATACCGTCTCAAATACAAAAGATGAGCCATAGACAAAAGACTGGCCTGTTTTGTTTGTTTTCAAATAGCTCGCTCCACACGCATTGTCTGCATTTTTTTATAACACCGCAATAAGAGTCAGGCCTCTAATCCGTGGAAGCCACCTGCTGCCTTTTAATCCACCTTTGAATATTGTCGTACGTTACTATGACGTCTTAGCAACTATATTGCAAATAACTATTTCAAATATGATATATTTGAATACAATATTTTTATGTACAAAATATATTATGATCCGACGCATTTTTAGTGTGTTTTCGTATGTTTTCGTACTCAGGGACATGTTTCATAAAAAATTAAAACAGGTAAAAGGCGGATACGCGCTAGATGTGAATAGCATGACTTTAGCTTCTCTACTCGAGCATTGCACGCCGCGCTATTTTTTATATCCATATCATTAAAAGGCGAACATGTTTTTTGTGACCTCAACTCCTGCTTGGTTTCTCAACCGATTTTGTTCGTTCACAACTCATTTGAAAGATCTCATTGAGTAGATGTTTGATAAGGTCTTACATTTTGACAAAGTTATCGTGGAGATGAGAAATCAGCGATCAAAGTTTCAATTTTTGCCATTGCTTTAACATAGTGATAGGTAAGCCGAAAATTTTCACATTTCAACTTATGATTTGATGATCAGCTGTTTTGAAACAAAAATTTATTTTTCATTGTTCATTGCACCGGTAAGGGCATTTGTGCAGAGTGAAAAAGACGAACATAGCAGAGTTACAACGAGAAGAAGAAGGAGAAGTGGATGGAAAAGAGGGAGAAGAAGAAGAAGAAGGGGAAAAGAAGATAGAGAGGAAGAAAAAGGAGATAAAGAAGAAGAATGAGAAGAATATGAGAAGAAGGAGGAGATGAGGAGAAGGAGAAGAAGATGGAAAAGAAGGAAAAGATAAAGAGGAGAAGAAGAAGAAAAGGGAAAAGAAGAAAGGGGAGGAGTGGAAGGAAGAGAAGAAGAAAAAGGTGAAGAGGGAAAAGGAAAAGAAGAAAAAAGGAGAAGAAGAAGAGAAAGGAGAAGGATAAGAAAGGGAAGAAGAAAATGGGGAAGACGTAAAAGGAGAAGAAATAGGAGGAATGAGAAAAAGATTGAAAAGGAGGACGAGGAGTAGAAGGAGGTAAAGGAGAAGGAAGAAGAGAAGAAGAAGAAGAAGAATAAGAACATGATGAAGAAGAAGATTGAAAAGAAGTAGATGAAGGAGGAGGAGGATTGGAAACTATTTCATGTAGGTTATTTCAATAGTCGCAGTTTTATGCGACCTGGGATATCCTAGTTGGCTTTTATATTACGAAAAATTACACGGCGTTAAATGCACATGTAGTGTTTGAGTGAATTAATTTACAGTGTAAAAAACGCTTACAATCTAGTGTGTATGCATTAGACCTTCTGCTTTTTTTCCAAAACTTCTTCCTTTTTATAAAACAGGCCCCTGTTATTAGATATAATACTTTGTATTTATATTCAAGAATCTGGTTTTTGTTTGGTAAACGTGGAATTTTGTATTACGTAACTTTCAACACAAACAAGTAGGATAGGGACCAAAAAAGATAAAATCAATCATCCAAATAATAGGAAGCGGAGACTGAAATGATCTTTTTATAAAAATACAGAATGTCTGATGAGGTGGGGGAAAATTTGCTATAAAAAGTTATAGTGAGGACCAAATGAAACGAGACAAAAAGGAAGCAAACGGGACAAAACACACAAGGTGTACCAGTGCCTTGTTTTGCAGAGCAGCTGATGACATGACCTTGCTGTCCAGTCTCCGGTTTAAATATACGTAAATTTTTCTTACAATAATCGCTGGATTCCTGATTGCTATCAGTCTGTTCTTGACTGCTCTCCTTGACGTTTTCATTAATTTATACAATCCAGAACTGAAATAAAACAAAAAAATAAAGAAGTGCTTACTACGAAGTTACAGAAGGTATATCACTTGGCATGGGAAGAGTGTAAGAAGTAGGAAAAGGAAGGATGATCAGAAGAAGAGAGGAGGAAGAAGAGGAGGAGAGAAAAGAAGTTGGTGGAAGAGATGAGGTGTGGAGGAAGATGAAGAAGAAGGATATGAAAGAAATAGGTGGTGAAAAAGAAGGAGAAGGAGAAGAAGATGAAGATGGAGAAGAAAAAGAAGAAGAAGAAGAAGAAGAAGATGGAGAAGAAGAAAAAGAAGGAGCAGAATAAGAAGAAAAAGAAGTAGAATTGGTGGGAGGGGGGGGAAGATGAGTAGGGAACAGTAATGAATGAGTAGGGGTTGATTCAGTAAACTGAACAAGAAGTAGAGATATGAAGAAGAGGAAAACATGCAAGAAAAGTATGAATAGTGGGAGAAAAATGAGAATATTATAATGTTATTCTATTTTGCCAACTGTTTGTTAAATCGTTGATTTTCATGTCTATACAAGCAGTCTATTATACAGAGTGATTCAAAAAGAATACCACAACTTTGAAAATGTGTATTTAACGAAAGAAACATAATAGAACCTTCTGTTATACATCATTACAAAGCGTATTTAAAGAAGTTTTTTTCACTCACAAAGAAGTTCGACTAATATCAACCCAATAGGTACTCAAACTCGTTCCACACTCTCTGTAGCATATCAGGCGTAACAGTTTGGTAAGCTGCTGTTATTTCTTGTTTCAAATCATCAATATCCATCCACCATTTATGATTTGAAACAAGAAATAACAGAAGATTATCAAACTGTTACGCCTGATATGCTACAGAGAGTGTGGAACGAGTTTGAGGGATGTTTTGGGTTGATATTGCTCGAGTGTCTGGAGAAGTCTGTCATATTGAATATCTCTGAACTTGTTTGTGAGTGAAAAAAACTCCTTTAAATACTCTTTGTAATAAAGTATAACAGACGGTTCTATTATGTTTCTTTCATTAAATACACATTTTTAAAGTTGTGGTATTCTTTTTGAATCACTCTGTATATATCCTCACGTACGTGCGGAAGTGATAGCCTACAGTTTGTTACCAGGTAAAATTTTGATTGAATTCATAACTGAAGCAGCGACAGCTTATTGAAATCTCAGAATCCAGCCAACTCAAATACGACTGTTCGCTAATTTGAATTCAGTAATTCAAGTACGGTACTGTAGTAATTTATTCTTGAGTAGTGATTTGCACATAATTTTTAAATGGTGATTCGTCGAATTCGTAACCGGAGCGGCGACAGCTAATTGAAACGAAAGGCCCTCTCTCTCTAACCAACTCAAACTCCACTACTCACTCGCAACTTTAAATTAATTCAAATGAAAATTTATGCTCTGGTACATATTTATTATTCTCTCATAGCTTATGATTATTATTTTATCACCTTTAACGCCATTCAATATTTATTGACCATTTATTGTCGATTTTGACGTTGATTTAAATCTTATGCAGTGATATATTTTTTTAATAATTGTTATTGTCTGACTTTCGTTGTTAAGAATATTCTGTTAACCATTGCCGTTGATGTTTTCAACGGCTTCTGAAATAAGATAATTTGAATTCGAATTAATATTATCTGTCCATTTTCGTTTGACTAATTGTAAAATATTATAGCAAGCTAGGTGACGATTGCACGATAATGAGTGGTGAGATGGCTCCATTTCACATGGGGATATCGTTGCATTAGTGCCGTTACATGACGTCATTTTACGTCGGTTAAATTGAATAAATTGTCTTTCTGTGCAACTCACCATTGAAAGTGTATTTTTGAGCTTCTCCAAAAGTATTGAAAAAAGTCATTTTTTAATAATAATTTTTCTTTGGAAAAAATTATCACTTTTTCCCAAACAGTGGTAATTGAAGAGTTACCTTTATAAGCGATGTTGACGACCAATTGATAAATTCATAAGAACACTTATAGCAGAGACAAGTCTATTCTCTATTTCTTGAAGAATAGATAGTATATCAAGGAAATTTAATTTAATATCTGGAAGAAAAGATAGAATAGTCTGTGCTGAACTATATTGCTACCGTAGCCTATTTATTTTTATCCAAAATAAGAGTGGTTCTAGTGTGTAAAAAGTGGCGCAAACTCACCCCCGCTCTCCTATAATATGATTGATGAGCTGTTCTTTTCAGCTTATTTCTGTTCTGGACACCTGAGACTACTGCTGTCTATCCGTCAGCCTTGTCAATTAATTATTATATCAGTGTAGAAAAGACTGTGTGTTCGCCAGTAATTACAACCCGTGAATTAAGAAACATCAATTACGAAAGCTGTAAATTATTTATCTAATTACTGATATTACTTATTTGCGACTAATAGAATAGCGAACAAATTTTATCAACGGCTATTTTGATTATTTAACCTTCATGAAGATGTGTTACATAACTTGATGATGGTTCTCACATACTCATTACTAAGTGGATAAACTGGAAGTGGAGCTTTTTTATTATTTGAATGCAACATCGTCTCTAAAATGCACAAAAATGGGAACGTTGCTCGGTTCTGTCTCAATCATAGTTTTTATTCTTGATTGATATGTTGTTGTAGAGTTTTCAACTATTTCTTCCAACTAGGTAAGTTATGTATTCTTCGTTTTGGAAAGATTAATCGTCGCAATACAATCAACCCTACTAGATCAAATCCACGAAACTTCGTCAATTTACTAGGTTTTCGTTTATAATTTAGTCCTCTACTGCTAAGAATTCGGTTTCAGAGGTAAAGATCGATTTGAAAGTGGTTACTGTACCGTACCTAAAATAATACCCAATTTTTATTACCCAATTTTGTTAGAAATCAGTATCTCAGGCATTCTATTGAAATTTTGTCAGAATTTTTTGTGAAAATGGTTTCATCACTATCTTAATTTCAGTAGCAATATAAAATCACATCCCAGTTGAATGAATTGAAAGATTTGGTAGCTCTTAACCTTGAAAATTAATAGCATTCATATCACGGATAATCATACTGGAATAGATTCGAGAATGTATTAGTTACATTCTATAATATGGTAATATTAGTGAGACATTTACATTAGTTGTAATATTGTAATCCATTTAAAAAGCTTTTGAATAATGCGACTTGGAGGAGGCTTTTGAATAATGTTTAATGTTCCAGAGATACGACTCAACTGTTTTTAGATTTTTATTAACGTAATAGAATAATTGATGTTATTCTTCAAATGACAAAAGTTCAGTACGACTGCTCTATGTTTTTTGCCATTATATGATCCAATAAGAGAGAATACGTAATACAGTATTTATCTTGTTAACACTGCAATTAAAAATTGAATACTGAAATAATTATCATGGAACTTTTGAGATGATAATGTGGTGAAATAAAATAATTATTGCACTCAATACTATGGCTCGCTGATTCCGGAAGTAAGAATTTATTATGTTTATCTATCTTTTAGTGCGACAAGATCTTGAATAACATGTTTGTCTATATGTCAATAAATAGCAAAAAAGTTGAAGTGATCTCTTTTATAAAATTTATTTGAATGCATTCAATAATATTTCAATAACGTTCACTTTTCGAACTGTTGCTTACACTTCATACTTTACTCAGAAAAATGCATCTGATAATTTCTTATTAGAAATTTCCACCCTGCTAGTTAAAGAACGCAGAATATGTTCTGGTTGAAGGTAATAAAAATTGCAGCTTATTGTCGTAAAGAAAAATACTTTTCCCCAGTTTTAAATCTTGCTAAAAATATCCTAGAGTCCTAGAACATAATATCATAGCTAACATAGATAGATCTCCTACCTCTTCTCTATGATAATGTATAAGTATAAGACCAGCTCTCTAGCCTTCCAAACTCTTTCATTTGAGTCTTCCTTTGATTGAATCCATTCAGTTTGAATGTCATTAATTTTTATTTTGCCATCATCCTTTCTTTCTAGTGATGGCAAAATTTCTCAAAATATCGATAGTAAAAATATTGGCACCAATGTATCGTTTTCAAAATCTCTGAGTTCCTACATTTTTTTGTTAATATTCAGTTAATAGAACATTGAAGTTTTGTGTCTTAGACATCAATATTAAAAAACATTGCTCTCCAAACATTGATGTTTTTTGCCATTACTAGTTTCTCTCGACATTCAAATTCAAATAAATTTTATTCACAAATATCAGAATACATTACAAGAAAAACAAAATACACAAAAGTTGTAAAAGTGTGAAAGAGTTCAAATATTACCATGGCATGAACAGAAAATGAATAAATATTGTAGTGAAATATTTTTTACAAAATAAGAAGAAAAGAGAAAACTAAAATCAGTTCAATATAGCCTAAGAAAAAAGTTACAACTAAATTTTGAGAACTTATAAGTACAGTATCAATAATTATCTCAGTTTGTCTCTTCAAGTCGCCGTCTGGAGAGCATGCTGTGTTCTTGTCGCGTCAATAATCTATTCTGAAATTGGGAAAAAAAGCGGAACCAAGCCTTGCCAAGGCCGTTCATGTAGGCAATTTGTTCCTGTGCGAAAATATCTTTGCTGCAGTCTTTCTTTCTGGTCCATTGATTTTTGCTTGCTTGCAACATAGACGCATATTTTGTCATTCATTGTAGAGATTTGTATTAATTTCAACTAAATGTTTAAGATAAAAACTCATTTAACTCACAAACTCACTTGAAAAACTCACTTAATCAAGTTGCAAATGTAAATCATTTAAAAAAATTAGTGTGTCTTCTCCATTTAATACAACCCACAGCTTTTCAAAAAAAGAGTATCTCTTTACATAATATGTCAACTCTTATATTATTAGAATAGTCTTATTTCAAACTAGAGATCTAAAAGGTGACCAATAAGCTAGTAATATAAATATGTATTTATTGCTAAGTAAACAAAATATAGAAACAATACAAAAGTGATTCAAGATACAACAGTACTGAGTAAATTTTATTAATTTCATGCTTTTCTTATGAATTTATATGAATTTTATTATTTAATAATGTGCAAATTATTGTTTTTGTTCCTAAGAATTATTCAAGTTAGAAATTAGGATTGTTAATATGTAGAATATAAATATGATAAGTTGTAATTTTATTTTTACTGTTGTGATACAAATTTTTATTCTATTCTATTCTATTCTATTCATTCTATTCTATTCTATTCTATTCTATTCATTCTATTCTATTCTATTCTATTTATTCTATTCTATTCTATTCTGTTCTATTCTATTCATTCTATTCTATTCTATTCTATTCTATTCTATTCTATTCTATTCTACATTATTCTATTCTTCTATTCTTCTATTCTATTCTATTCCATTTTCCATCAGAGTCATTTCGCTAAAACTATGAAAATGTTTTAGTTTACCTTGTTAATCTATTCAAAAACCTAACAGTGAAATACTGTACAGTGGAGTAGGCACTGTATTCTTTATATTGTATATTTATAATGTCTTCTATTTTATAGCTCGATGTTTTTATTTTTTATAGACGTGTCTGGAGATTCTATTCCCTTGCCTACTACTATACTTGAAGAAAAGCTGGAATAATATGAGAGTGAGTGCCATATTTTGTATATATTTAGTTGGAAATATTTTACCACTTAACGAGTACTAGCTTCAACACTGCATGGGAATGTGCATATTCAATGAGCTCATAAATATTCGTATTTTTCTAGTAATCCTGCTAACTTAAATGACAGCTTCATGTTCACCTTGTTATTTATTCCTCACTCCTGCATATCTACCGATCACTGTTCTTATCTTTTTACGGTTTTTTTTGTTCCACTGATCCTGGTTCTTGATTGATTAACATTTTTTATTTATTTACTGCGCTTTTTTATAGATATTTTCAACGTTTATATAACTGTGGTTGCTGCCATGTGTAACCTTTCTTGTGATTCTGGAAAGATCGGCAATTTTATATTTGTGAATATGACTATAAACCGAGCTCTATGGCAATATAAGTTTCCTACTTTGATGAATGGTAATTTTCACTCTATTTATTTGAAGGTAGGCACGTTTTTTGTATTCTCTTTGAAATAGCTTGTACGATATAAATATTATTTCCTTGTTATCATTCCACTCTTATGCCTTATTTTTCCTTTTATTGGTTCAATTTTATAAAATTAATATTCATAATCGAATTCCCTCATATTCATCAAGACACAATTCAATATTTTGTGTCGGGCTAATGGCTCAGGTTAAATATACAAAGTATATAATAGTTAGAAAATCAATTTGTTTTTTAAATTGATAATACCGTACTTATTCCATTCTAGGGTTTACTTGAGGATTTTTAAATACATTTGATGTCAACTACTAAAAACCCACTTGAATTAACAGAAACATCAAATTGCTGTTTTGAAATATTGACATTTAAAGTCGACCAGTTATAAATTTTTGGTTGATTTCTGTTAGTTGATTTCTAATTAATAGAATTTTTGATAGCATTTATTAAATTTATTGATTTGCTTTGTCTGTGATCTCAATTTTGACTTCCAATACTAATATTTCAATCAATTTTATTCAGAACAATACAATATTTTTCATAAGAGAACGTTTTAGTAAATTATCCACATATAATAATAATAAATTACTCATAAGGATAAAACCCATACATCAGCAAAGCTAAGCTTGTGCGCTGATGTACTTATTTGTTTATAATATTACTCAACAATATGATATCTTTTGAAAATTCTATTTAAAAATGTTTGATTTCTGTAAGAAATTCATTTATTCTCTCATATTTCGCACATATGACGGCTTTTTCTCCATAAGGCTCAATAATCGAATGTAGATAGAATGTAATATACATATATGGTTGGTTAATGGAATATGACTCCCTTTACTGGCCGACCTTTAAATTTATTCCGTTTTCAAACATCTAAACCCGTGATTTTTTGTCCAATGAATTTATTGCCAAACAAACAAAAATATACAAAACTGATTTGTTCGATACAATGACTATTTAAATAATTAATAATTATTTTTGAGATGGATATCTGAGGTTAGTTGTGTTGAAAACTACTTGAAAAAACTCTGTGTTAAGCCTAAGCAGTTCAATCACAAATTAGGGATATTAGTTATAGGGGTATATTAGGGACAGTTCGAGCATATGTGTACATGGTCTGTAAGTCTGTGAGCTTTTATATTAATTTAATTGAATAAATAAATAAATATCTTGTGTGTGGTTTAAGTATCGCCGCTTCAACTCCAAGACCCTCTCGATTTTTCGAATAGCCTAATTCATAGAGAGTAATACTGTATTAATTTTGTATGACCACTCATCAATCTATCTGTGCACTAAAAATCTGTTCGATCAAGGAGCTGAGAAATTAATGGGTTCGACTTTAAACTCCTGAGTATCCCCATATCATAAGTATCTGCTGTGAATTCATAAAATATCTTATTGAACCGCTCAATTTCTGGAATGATTGATGAAGAAAATATTATTTTTATTAACACTAATAAATCTTGATTTGTTCAATAATCACTCAACAAACCGTGGAATGAATCAGGTTATTACCTTGAGTGCTAGACGACATGCCGCTGACCAGTTATTTTAATAACTTATTTAACTGTAATCACAAAATAATGTGTTCGACTACTGTGTAGCTGGTAGTGTAGGAAATGTTTAATAAGGAATGTAGAGTTGCTAATATTTCATGCCACAGACTAACTTGAAAATGGTTTGAATTAAGTAGATGGCCTCTAGCCTGTACGTAGCAATCACCGTTACAAAGGAAATGTCAGTTGTTTTTTGCAAAATTTTGCGGTATCACACATTATTTACTGCAGTATTATTGACTTGAACCTTCAAAAAAGATACCAGTATATGACCTAATGCACTGTATAATTACTTGATAAATTGATTCGTGTTGGCATTGGGCCTGATTAAACTGAAACAATTTATCTTGATTATTTTCAATTCCTACTCAATTATTTATAACTCAATAATTTATTTTTATGCGAGTGGAAAAATATACTTTATGTGGAAATTTTGTTGAGAAAAGATAACTCGGAAATATTCTTGGTTTCCAAGTTGATTCGCTAAAAAACATTCTAAATAACTTGTGTTAAATTTCCGAATGACCTTTTCCCTTTGAATTGGATTTTTGTAAAGCGTTTGTGTTCACTATGTGCAACTTTTTTACTTGACCTTTATTATCACTCACCTATTTTATGTTATTTACGGTAGGCTACCTACCTATACTTTAATCTTGTATTCTCTGCTATTAATCACTCTTCTCATCTTTTGCCAGTCGTGCCTTATTATTAATATTATCATTAATTATTTTTGATCAGTTATTATTAAAAACAGGATAGTCAATTATTTATTTAGCGTGTGGCTTTTTATAGTGGGGAGACCCGTGTAGGTTTGTTCCACTTCACCAACATAACCAATTATCCCTTGATAGGGAACATGGTGAAAGTTTAGTCAGTGTTAATGAAAGACTAGAATGCATTGATAATTAAATGGAAAATAATAAATTGTTATTAATAAATTTATATTGAAATAAATTCACGTTCATTTTTCTCCAATACAGTGATTCATATTCAGTCTATATTTAGATCAGACTAAAAAAAGTATCCCAAAAGCTGCATGTTGACAACACTACTTATATAAGAGGAAACTTATGAAAAGAAAACCTATAACCGACTATGATGTAAAAAGAAAAGTGTATTTTCATCGCAGTATTATAACAGGCCTATAATTGTTGACTGGGATTTCAGTAGTTTTGTTGGTGAAATTACACGGCATATTATCCAACCAAATCCAAGCAGAGTGGGTCAGTAACATACGGTGTCCTTCTCTAGTCCTTCACTGCTTTCCTTTGTTATTTTTTCACTCTCGTGTATTAACTATAGCACTGTGAACGAAAGACATGAAAGGTTAAGCTAATTTGTGGCGAATAATTTTTTGAAAATTAATTATAGTAGAAAAAGTAGTACAAAGAATACTATAAAATGAAGGAAAAGGAGGAATAAATGAAAAAGTCGTATCTTGCACACTATTATGTGGGTAAACCAATCAATAGAGATTTAACTTAGTAAGTCCATGCTGAAGTAGTGAAAGCACGTTTTACAAGACAGAAAAAGAACAGCAATGATTTCTCATTTTGGTAGTGCAGCTTCAATACTACATAACAATAGTGTGTTTTTTTATTAAATATAATATTAGGCTATATTATTCATTCACATTCATGGCCGATTGCATGAGATTTAATTGTAATCCAACCGCCGTCAAATGACGCCATTTAATGGCAGTTAAATTTGATTTGCTTTATAGTGCAAACGACCATTTAGTCTGTTTGAATTTTTTTATTTATCTGGTACATTTCTTCATTTGAAATGGATTAGAAATAATTATGTCATAGTAAAAACATTGACTAATATGTAAGATACGAGAATATGTAAATAATTTCAATATTCAAGAGTAGGCCTACTGTAATATAAGTCCTAAAAAGAATAATCTTTTTTAGGGTGATTCCGTTTCATAGCTCTCCCATTGTCAATTAGTTTTTTCTTTAAACTAATATAAATGAAAGTTTTTTACTAATCTAATTGCTATGTGTTATAATAATTATTGTAATAAGTTTTCTATCACCTCATATTTGCGCGAGATTTTGATTTGGATAGTTACAGATTTAATTAATAGAAAGATAGAAAATGTATTTACTTACTATAAATAATTGAATCATTTGCAATCATGTAGGAATACGAAAATTAATACTAGAAAATGATTGTTATAACCATGAAAGGTAGTCTGTCAAAGTCTGTATCATTTCCATTACAGTATGTCAGTATCCTACTACAGTGACAAGATAATACATTGAATAAATTAATCTTTCCAATATAAATAAAAAGTAAAATGAAAAAAGTAAAACCAAGCAATGGATAATTTTATAATGTATCATAAATAAATTTCAGTGATTTCTTTTGCAGTAAAACAATGATGGAACTGCCAACTGATTCGCTGTACAGTACTAAAACATCCACAATCAATGCAATGTTTCATAGGAAAAAGGTGAAATTCCAGCCATAGCATATGTTTTAGTGCTACATCCAGGCTTCCTGTTCATGGAGTAATTTTTAATGGCGCTCTATTTTTTGGTGAGTTCGTTGACCTTTGAAAGCGTCAGCAGACATCTTAATAAAAGAACAACAATAATTCCACATAGAATTGGCCGGTCACGTTTGGAGCCAGCCCAAGCCCAGCTATTATGCAGACCTCAACTTATATCACAGTTTATAAATAGCTGTCAAACAGATGTGGATGTAACAAAAAATCGTGCTCCTCTTGAAAAACACTCCTCAATTATCCTATTTACGCTTGAGTTTTGATAAGGATTTATTTCATTTTTGAATTAACGTATTTTTTTGTGTATGTGATGTGTGGAAATTTAATTCATTCATTGAGCTTTCAGTCTAGCAAGATAGGCTACATCTCGAGATCAGAGACTCGTATTTTGAAATTTAGGGCAGTATTCATATGAACGTACCTTTCGTAAAAATTTAAAATGAAATAAATAATGATGAAATTTAAATAATGATTTTAAATGAAAAATAAGATGAAATTTCAGAAAATGGCAACCTCACGCTAAACAGATAGATCAGTTGTAGTAACTCAAGAGTAATCATGGAAATTTTTAGATCAAAATTCTTCATATTTCATCAATATTTGTATATTGAATAACGTTTATTTCAGCTCCACAATTCATTAGAGATTTCCACTCTAAATATCAGAAAAATAGGTATTGCATTAAATATTTTTCTCAGTTCTGAGTTGAAAAGTACGTTTTGTCCAGCTCCACAATTAGAGATTTTCACACTTAGTACTGGAAAATACTGCACGTAATGTTTTTTAGTTCTGAGTTGGAAAGATTGATATACGCCATAAATGCAGCTATCAAATCTAAAACGTCTATTCAAATCTCAATTACTGTATTAATATTTTATAATATGATTGAGTTTATATACGTAACAAAACACTGAATAATAAAACTGGTTTGGATTGATCAACAGAACCCCAACTACTATTGAATTGGATTTAACTCTCTAATAACTCAGGTAAATTACAATTGCTGCGGAAATCTACTAACTATAGCACTGTGCTTGATTTTGAAACAATTTGAAAGCTCTAGAGAAAAATTTAAAAAATCTGCTATTGATTTTGTCCATTTTAGTCTCATATATCCAATCAGAAATACGATCTACTACAAAAATAAAAAATAGTAGGCGACTAGTCCCCGATAAAAGCTCTAGTAAACATTAAATCAATGTTTTAATAAATTATTCACTGTTGTCAACTCACATGATTTTATTTCGTATATTATTTATAACCTGTTCTACCACATATACTAGGTCTTGGATTATTGTATGCTAATACTTCTTGTCTGTAATAGAAAAATTTGCATTAGCTCTTAGTGTTTGTATAGTATTCCAATTAACGAATGGAAATTTTCCTATTTTATCTGTTATACTTACTCAAATTATCATTAAAAGTCCTATTCCTGTTTTATAAATCTACTGCAACTTAAGACAGGAGGAATCATGAGAAACTTCAATAATGCAATTACTAATAAATCCGTGATAATTTATTTGTAATAGTGGACAAATGATTAAGTCAGCTGGCCGGCAATTAGGGTGTGCTGGGTTCGATTCCCGCCTCGACGAAATATTTTTGCATAGAAGCGATTTTTGATTTTTGTTCCGCTATTCATTTTAATGTCAATATTTGCAGTTGCAGAAGTTTATAGAATGTATAATTGAATTATTAGTGCTCCCAATTAATTGATTTACTACTCAGACTTATTGCTAACAAGTGTACCGGTGTAGCCTACTCATTTCTACAAGCTCTAAAGAAATCAATCATTCCATATCATGTGAATGTGTATTGCCCATTATATCTAATATACATTTGGTTGTACACAACTTCTCAGTATAATTTTAGGCATGAGGCTAATACTAGTAAATAAGATTTTTTCATTTTCCTTATTAACCCTGGTTGATAAGTCAAACCTTAATCAGGATTTGGTAATACTCGCATGCTTATCATCTCATCGTGAGAACCTAATATTTATTTGAAGAATTTAGTTTCAAAAGCTCCATATTACAAAATTCGTGGCGAAATGCGTCAATAATTCAGACTACAATCACCAAAAATTAGGCTACCGTACTGACATTCAAATCAGTTGATTTTACTAAAAAATAGAGTGCATCTTCCATTACAGTGCTGTTCATTATTTGAATATTTCTAGAAACAGAATACGTTCCAAAGGCCGAAACAAAACTCTAATTCAATTGAGGGAAATCTTCATGTTTAAGAAATCATACTTTTATGTTAGAAAAGTCATTTTCTCTCCTATTTGCTGCTGTTTTTATTTGAGATATATAATAATGTCGCAAGCTAATAGTTTCTTCACTTAATATTTTACTAGGGGAAAAATGGAAGTATTAGAAAACTTTTCCACTCTTGTATCAACCTAAGTGAGTAAATTAAATAGCCTAATCATTGTGATAAATAATTCAATCATATAGCCTATTTTAATGCATTGTCCAGAATAAATTTTCCTCGAGGGCCTTAGCTAAGTTGAATAATGGAATAATTGAGTGCAATCCATAAATGGTTATAAATTATATTTGGCCGCAGATTGATTGGTTGTTATGGTGGCGGGTGCGCGTGCGGTCGAGACAGTTTATAAGTGTGTTTAACATTGGCGGTCAAATAGGCACTGGGCGACTTCCTCATAAACGCAAGGACGCCCACGCGGTCCGCTTATTAACTGTAATGCTCCATGCAACGCAACTGGTACTTGTGTATCATGGTGAATAATATTTCTGTATCATCAATTCTTTCAATGTGTTCTGTGAGTGTCGGCGATAACTTTTTTTATTTTATATTTATTGAATCAGTTGGAAAATACAATATTTAGGAAAAAAGAAATAGGCAATCCTTCAATTCTTAAAACTCCTCAATTCCTGAATTCAGTCAGATTAATTTAATAGTCCAAATATTGATATTATGGTTACCGTATGAATTTCTGTAATATTGGTGGTTGAATACACCAAAAAATGATTAATGTTATTTTGTGTAGCAAGCATCCTTTCCAACAGTATCTAAATAAAGTACTGTAATTCATCTTATCCTAGAACACCAGTCTTTCCAGCCAAAACTGTTCCCTGTTCAAAACTTGACAATTTCATCACTTTGAATATTTTTATGACTCTGGCTTGAAAAAATTGAAAGAGTTCAATTTAAATTGACTCAACTAAGTTTAAATAAATTATCTAATGAATTTTTAATCAGTCTATGTTTCAAATTTTTTCCTCTATTTAAATTTTTGTCTTACATATTAATTTATGCTTCTTATTCATGTTGCCTCTCTATTGTCACAGGAAAATGGAAGAACGGAGCTTTCAGCTAGCTGTCTCAATTATAATGTAAGTAGATTCTTTATTTGTTTGTTCATTTATTTTATTTTTCATTATTTAATTTCATTATACGAAGATGATCATTATAACCATTCACTTACTATAGCCTACTAGTAAATGTTACTTAAGGAGTAATTTTAAAGTACCGATTGGACAAAAGCTAATTGAATTTTTAGCGGCGAATAACGTCATTTAACTGATCTATATAGGGATTTCCTTGTGTTGGTTCCGTTAAATGACGTCATTTTATGTCTTAATTCAATTGGCTTTCGTGCAACCAAGAACTTATTTGTTTTACTTATTCATAATATGGTACAACAATAGTTTAAAACTCCGTCTTAAAGTTGAGAACTAAAGAAAAACGCTCGCTCATTGTTTTGAAGAAATGCAAAGATAAAACACATTAAAGATTTGTGTAAATATGTGGATTTTACATGTTATTCAAAAAAATATACGTAAAAATTGTCAAATATATATAGGATTTGTGGAATCTGACCTTAAGCATTTAGCAGTTTTTTTTTGGTATAATCTCATGAAATGATTATTATAAAATTTTAGAATTTAAATGTAGGCTACGCTTCATGACTCGTATCTCTGAGTCTTCAAATACAGAAGAAATCCAATATTTCATGGCTATATTTTCTCATTACATGTATTTGGAAGGCCTAATAAGTTGCATTCGAAATAGGGCTAATATGTTCAATACTGAATGAAAGAACATGTTTTAAAAGTCAGACATACAATCAGGTGGAAGGGCGTTTTTAAGATAATTGAAAAGTTGGATTAGTTTTGAAGTGTATTCAATTTATTTATCTATTGCTGAAAACTCATTTTTTATGATAATTTGAAAAACATTAATATTTTTGAAAACTGTAGAATTGTAAAATGCCAGAAGTTCATTGTGCAGATCTTTGTTGTTCTATTCAAACTGGTTGTAGTCCGGTATCCATTTCTGTCGTTGTTGGAAGAATTCAATCTGTTGAAACACAAAAAAAGAAAACTTTTAGATAATATAAACTCTCGATTTTGAATGCTCTGATGAAAAACTACGCAATATATCACATATGTGTGGTCTATTCTGTTCATAAACAATGTAGTATTTTTTGAAAATACAGGGCTATAAGTTATTGAATGCAAGATATTTTTCAAATATTATAATGAACGGAGCCAAACATATAATCAATATAATGAGTATAAGATATTCTGCTTGCTATTTTCAAGTAGATAAAATATTCTGAAGATTGTAGTATAGGCTAATAATTTTATGATTTAGTTAGTTGAAACTTATAATCATTAGTAAGTAACGTAGTACACGTTTTGAATTAAGATAGAAATATTCTAGTATAAGGAGATTTGAAGATGAAAATGAAACGTGTTGATGTATTGTAGTGGTTTTAGGTAATATTTAAGTTAATAATACATTAACATCTAAAATGATGTTACTCATTTTTTTCTTTAAATTAGAATTCAAATTAATCTCGGGGACTACTCTGATCTGCTCACAAAAGATTGAACATTCTACAAATTTTTCACTTTGATCTGAATTCCAACACAAATCTTCCGGTTTTTGTGATTTTTACTGCTATACTGAATACTTTATCATAAATGAATCAATTTATCCTGATACTATCAAATTCATTTTATCAACTTTATAACTGTTGAATATTAGTAAAAAAATGGTTAATTAGTCCTAATGATGTATGTAATAAATTTGAAGCTAAATACTTTTCCTTGTTGTCCTTATATTATGTGTTGTGTGAAATAAGTTTTAAACTAATTAACCAATTTTTCAGATTGTATTTTGGAGTGGCTGTTTCAAACCAATGAACACTGTAAGTTAACAATGATTTTATCGATAAAAATGCTGAAAATGGGAACTAAACTGGTTTTTTCGATTCTTGTTTAGAATTTTCGTACTTGATAGTAGCAAGTAGCCTACTCACTTTTAAGCCAAGTGTCCAATGAGGGTGATGTTGACGATGGTTCTTTCCTTGCCCATGGTGAGGTTTGGTAGTATTATTGTCTCGCAACAAGATAAAGTCGAGGTGAGCTGAAATAAAATAGGAAATGTAGATTTAGTTTCAAATTCACATTCAAATTGCGGATGCAAGACTGTAGTCGGTTCTAATTGGAACATTCATGCGATATGTGTGAGATTATTGAATAAATTGTTAATTTTATTCTTTTATGAAATTGCAACAATTGGTGATCTAAAATAGAATAAAATATCTAAATATAGTATCACATTTACTCTTAAGTTGCAAAACTACTGTAGTCCACGTTCACTCTAATTTAGGGTATAGGCTACATTTATGCGATATGTGAAAATAAATTAGCTATTTGGATTGAATTCATTTAATTCCTTTCAAAAGTCATACAACAGATAGCAACAATTCTGATTAAAGTATTTCTACTCAACTTGCAACTGAAGATGATGTAGGGAGCATCAAATACTAAGTTTTGTGAAAAATGTTTTTTAGTGATATTAGGCAATATATTGTGTTTTTATTTCATAATTGATCAATTCTAGAACATTTCTAAGAACATTTTTGAATTTATTGAATTTTCTCTAAATGGGCCAAGGCAGACCTATGTGCTAGACCTATGTTCAAAATCAAAAAGATTAATTTGAGGATAATCAGACATTGTGAACTAAACCCAAACTTCTTGATTCTTCTCAATTATTGAGAGTTGAGATTCTGGTTTTTATAATATAATTGATTGAAATTTTCTCCTAAACTATGAAAATTTAATATGAATTTTGAATTTAGTGTAATTTTTGATCAAATAAATAAAATTCAGTTCAATTCAAGTTGATAATATCAAGTGAAATTTCCTACTAACAGGAAAATCAAGTTACAATGTTGAGAAGACTGTGTACTCACCAAAAGAGAGCTGGATTATGTTTGAGTGATGGAGGAATCTGCTTTATATAGGATATTCAGAATTAAAATATCAAATGTGAATCGTACCAGAATTGACCCATTGTCAACGATCTGCCGATTTTTGGTATAAAAAAGTTTATTATTCCGATGAAAAATGCCAGGTTGTTCGGATATTTTGATTTCTTATCACAAGATGCTACTGTCAGTTTCAAAGTTCAGCCCAGAGTGTTACTATACGGTAATTTCATCTTTTATCAGGTCTGGTTTCATCAGGCGATTAATTTGCATCACTAAATAAAATCGTACGATGACAGGATCTTATTGATTGAATAATGCATAATCTTCATTAATTGATTGATCGTCAATTTATTTTTATCAACGCTTTGAAACGTTCTTAAAACTTGAATGCTCTGAAGGGCCAAGATGGTTCTCTGCAATAATTTACTGTTGGTTCATTTATTTCAAAGTTGAGCATAAACTTTCAAAAACAGAAAGAATTGAACGAGTTTCATTTATTTATAATATTCATCCATTATACGGTTATATTTCAACAGATAGTTTATTATTCTCTCATCGATCGTAATATAAATTCTTTACTTTTTACAAATTTTCATTTTTATTACAAATTGTAACTTACAATAATTTCAATTATTGATATTTCTTCTAATCTTCTTTATGTATACAAAAACAAATGTCTCCATTGTTCACAAAATATAGCTATTCTTGAGTGTGTATTTTTGATGAAGAGGCTATTATCATCATTAAATTTCTCTTCTTTCAGATGTTTGCATATGTGATGAGGTGAAGGATGATGCACAGAAAATGTCAAACGGAATGAGAATCGAACCTAGTGTAGCTAAAGCAGACAAGTTGCCAAGTCCACTTGTAATTTTCAAACAAACAGATGTATTTTTTCATCTGGAAATGTCAAGGTAAGGGAGTTTTTGCACTGATTAAAAATAATACATAATAATGTATTGAAAACAATAAAAAATCAATAACTGGTTTTCCCGCAACCTAATTTTTGTTTAAAAAACCAATTGAATGATAATGTTGTCTAATAACTTAAAATAAAAAATGTTTTTTTTTTTTATTTTAATTTTATCAGCATTACTTTTAAAAATGCAGTTTTGAAAAAATTAAAAGCTATTCCGCGTCTTTCATGCCATCATTAAAAAATGCAGTTCCAAAGTATTATGTTCACTAATGATGAAACTGAATTCAATATTGATTGATAGTAACATATTGATTGTTTTTAAACATAACTAGCCTATTCTACGTTGAATTAACAAATGTTATTCCTTATTAGTTTTCCCGAAACCTATTTATTTTTGTAAATTGAATTGAGTTTAATATTGATTGATTTTAAACGTAGGTAGCCTATTCTACATTGAAGTAACAAATTTGATTCCTTATTAGTTTTCCCGAAACCTAAATTTTTGTTTAAAAATCGTTTAATCATCGTTTAAAAAAATAATGAACTTTGATCTAAATATTTCATTTACTTTTACTACTTTTTCTAGTAATTTCATACCAATCACTGTGATGAATAGCCTGTATTATATAGTTCCATTTCTGAGGCGTCTTTAAAAAAATGAGCTCTCGAACACGAACTTCATAATTAGTAAGTGGGTGGTATTATGAAAGTCAATAGTCAATATCAATCAATATCAATAGTATTCAATTTGTGAAGAACTGTTCCCTAAATAACTCGAAATACAGCTCAAACAACACTCGAATAACAACCAAATCCATATTTATATTAATATTTTATCTTAGGTCAATATTGCACTATCAGTTATTATGGAGCTCCTTATTTTATCATCAGAATAATCGGAAACCAAGTTTTCTTGGCATCACGATCGATGTGTATCAAACGGTGATACAGAACAGCGATCTTGCGTATCTTGCATGTCTCCTCTGCGTAGCAAACACAAGCCACGCCGTCTGATGTGATGAGTGATGCTGCGGTCCACTTTCTTACTTGTTTCAAATTGTCTGCCCAGCTCCCCACTTCCTAAACATTAATTTGTTAATGGTCTCTAAGAAAAATGCCCTCTTCTGCTCAGACTGATGCCAAAGTCGCCTGCATAGCATGTTCTTACATAGTTTAACTACTGATGCAAGCTCTATTATCTATTGCATCAAATAGACTGCATTCTATCCTGCTCATTTCTTGCAAATAAAATGTTAAAACTGTTGAAATATACGGAGTGCTGTTCACTTTTACTGACGACTGTTGAATTTTACTAACTGACTGAATGTTAACTTACTATTAACTGTGAAAATGCGAATGCAGTAATAAATCTTTGAGTGCCATGCCCCAGCCTTTAATTTACAATAGTTTTATACAGCCCAGTAATATATTGACGCATCATAGCCTTGTGCTTTTGTTGCACTTTTCAAATTTATGTGAAGCATATTACTTTTCTATCGTAACTCAGTGATTCCTCCGCTGTTTCAGTATTTCTCATTCATCAACCATGCCTCTTCAATTCTGGCTCTACGTCATACGCTATCTTCAGTTAACTCAGCTATATCTAGTAACAGCTAGAATAATGAGTGTTGAGTTATCAATATTTCAATCTCAAACACTTTGCTCATAACTCTTGCAAATAAGTTTCAATTTTTTTTTTAGTGTAGAAGTGAACTTAGTGAAGCTGATATGTTGTTAGTTATCATATTGGATAAATTGACTAGAGTATGTCTGGATCAGAGATTGCTGATGATGGTGTGTATCAACCGAAACCGTTTTCTTGATATATTGATAAATTTGTGGTTGGGATGTATGTTCTGGATGTATTGTAACTTCTAGTACGTTCATTCAACTCAAATAATATCTTCGTTCAAAATATTCATTTCAACTTTCTCTCATCATTTATGCCTCCTCAATTAAATCTGCTTCACACCTACATGATAAAAAATATTGTTATTTTCTATTGAGGCACAACTCATTGACAAAACGCGGCTCTGACATGCTTCAAATACCAAACCGTTCATCGTATTTCGATTCAAGCCGTTCATTCTGAATGACTATTTAAATGTGATGCAATGTAACCTATTCAAAAATTGAGTGAATGGCATGCATGCAACGCGGATGAACAATGTCGGCCATTGCCTGAAAGGAGCGGATGTTGATTGCTCTGTGCTGTGGTGGCTTCCTCTTTTATGCCCTTTTTATCTGATTGCTGAACTTAATTCGCGTGAAAACTCCTGCGCCACTCGAAACCCGTGTGTCATAAACTTTGGGCTCTCTTTTCTGTCATTTCTCTAAACTATTTTCCACTCTTATGCCTCAGATTTGACTATTTTGCTATTTTTTCCACATAGAACTTGATATGAAAAATTATGTTGAAGTTTTTCTTGTTAATTTTTCAGATAATTCCTATCCTAGTAATAAGTGCTCCGTCTGTTGTCTCGAATGTACTACGATTACTGTCACCGTAATTGATAATGGACAGATATTTTTAGAAAAACTCTAATTTTAGATTTGAATGCAGTTGTTTAACTATTTCTTTACATAATTTGTTTACATTTTTCCACTGCTTCTCGATTCACTTTTTTGTAACTGGAATGCTCACCTCATTCTGTACTTTCCCTGGTACTAATTCTTATTTATTCAATTGATATTTTGATATTATTCTATTGATATTTATATTACTTTTCAATTTTTTTTACATGGGCAACCATAGTTGGAAACATTTTCAACTACACACTTCAGTTTCTCTTCAAACTATCAATGTTGTTTATTTCTTTTGCTCAATCATATTCAGTTCTTAATATTCATTAATATATTTTTGTATTTGGTGTACAAATTATAACTGAATTGTGTTGGTTGATCTTACTTCCTCTTAGTGCAAATTTGAATCATACTTATTTATTCACATTTATATTGATTCTGAGCCGTTCAAATGACAGCGATATATGAATATTACTAAAAATATGGTACATAAAGGATGATATTACTAAAGAATCACTTATGTGTATGCTTTTATCTTGTTAGTGTTATTAATGTTAATCATATATGTATATCTGATCTTTATTTTCTTGGTCCTTGATACTGTAGGTGAGAATGACTACTTGATTCTCGATGACACTTTGGCCTATTTTATAACATCTAACCTATTATTATTTTTATATTTTGTTAATGCCGGTAATAACTTAGAATTTTTGACAATGGTTCTATACATTTTTTTATTATTTGGCTATTAATTCTTTCCTATTCCCTTATATTCGGATATAAAAATGAATAAATTATTGTATAGTATGAATGATAGTGATGACGGGATGATATCATCGTTATAAACGTATTGGTTCTTATAGCGTGATTATAAAAGGGACTTTGATAGAGATGGTTTGATAAATATATGGTACTATAGTAAGACGCCGGAAGCTGATGACAACATATATCTGCTCTTCCAATTCAACCTCACATGCAAATGCGAACATGAAACGATTTCGTATTCCTCTCAATCACATTCATCTTTCTGGACAGATGAAGTTGTGGCAAGAAAGCTCCTCAGGCAACGAAACTGAACTTTATATTGTATCTTTGTTTTGATAACTTATTAATAGTTCTTTTGAATTTGATTGTAGCCTATGTTTTCCTCCTTTATTCAAAAATCGAATAAATTATTCATGCGTTTTAGTGTATTATGAGAAATTTATTCTGTTAGTTCATTTTCAGTGGTTTGATATTCACTTTATTGTTAGTTGTTACTTCACGGATTCAATTGTTAATGAAATTTTGCTAATTATACAGCAATTGAATCCATTTTGGTATGTTATGACAAATTTATTGTTGAATTGGATTGCTTTTCGTTCTTTTTCGGTGGATTATAATTATACACTTCAATTATCTCTTACTGTTTTCATAAAGAACTTATAAATGGATCTGAAACTTTGGTAAGTAGGCTTTGCTTTCAAATCCAAGAAGAGATTGATGATCCGGGTTTATAAAATAGGGACATTTGAGATAAACATAATGATGCTTAATTGAAAATATTGCTATTTCAACATAGACTGAGAATTTGATTAAAAAATTATGAATAGGTCTCCAACTTTGGAAAAAATATTCATACCAGATGCATAATAATGATATAGCCTACTAGAGGTTTTATAAAATTAAGGCATTGGGATTAACACAACTATGTTTTGATTAATATGTTCTATTACCTTCTTTTTTCCAGTATTGAATACAGTATTAATCTTCTCTCGTCATTACCCTTTCCATCAACCACGCACAAGCCTTGAGCTCATGTGGGCATCACCCTTAGAAAAAATTCTATTATAAATTCTATAATATTCTTATATAAAATATAATTCCTTTTGAATAAACAGGAATTTTGGAAATAACAATATATTATATTTTTTTACAAAGTATACGGTACATCAAAGTTTTGATCTGTCAAGGGATCTTTTCGCACTTTGCACTTGTAGTAGACGAATGTAATCATGATTTTATTACTTCTTGGTTCTAAATTTATCCTAGGGTTGATTACTGACAAGAGAATAAACTAACCTTCTGACGTTGAGTAAACAGTATTGAAAAACTGCAGATCGAAAACACTAGACTATCAATATTTTGAAAAAAAAACACTTCTGGTGTATTTCTATCATTACTTGAGTACGGTACTTAGTTTGTAGGTTAGTTTAAAATTGTGTATAGGAAGTTGAGAGATTGCAAAATTAGAAAATTTAGGATTAACGCAATTTCATCTTCAATTATAGGCTGTCATTCTTTTCTTTATCTTTCAGTACTCTAATGGCGCGGTTTCACGATACCAGTAGACATGTAGGTTACTGGCATGCAGGTTGGCCATATGATCTTCCAGTATATACAAACAAATAGGGCAATGAACACTGACTGGTGTGCATTGCCCTACTTTCAACCTGTCTGCCAGTAACCTACACGTCTACTGGTATCGTGAAACCGCGCCATAATGAATACTTGTATATTATGTTTCTCGGTAGAGAATCATTTCAACTCTTGGACTGCCCGAATGGCATTTTATTCTAAATCTCACCTTATTCTAAATTGCCTAAAGAAATAAGTTGATGAATACATAGAATATAATAATTACAATTATATGTAGACAAGAAATTTTTGAATGTTTCAGTGTTGTTTCAAATTGAATTGGTATTCTTCCAAGATCATTTTACTAAATGATTGGCGATGCAAGGAAAATAAGGTCTTGTGAAAAATGCATCCATTTATTAATTGAATTAAACATATACAATATACATGAAAGAAATCACAAATCGAGGAAAGTAAAAAGAGGCATTGGGCAAAAACTAATTTTATCAGACAGTACAGAAAATATCAAGGTCATAGCTCTGAATTTCTGTCAATATCGACGGTTTTAACTCAAACTATTATTAATGTTAAATCTGATGAGTTATAATCTCAAATTCCCTTTAACGTAATCAATTTGTTATATAAATTATTTTATTGCTTATCTAGCAAAATGCATAGGATCTTATCATTTCTACTTATGTTAAGGAAAGTAAAAACAACACTTCTAATTTATTTAAATTATCTGTTCTATATTACTTTCGCAGTGGTTGGATAAAGTTGACTGGTAGCTTCACTGTTTTCCCCATAACACATTTTAATTGAATGAATTTGAACTTTATACTTGTAATCCACATTTGATACGTAATGACTTGTGTATCAAGGTGAGCTTCCTCCCGGTTTTATTTGTGTTTGTTTATGCCTGTGGAGGATTGGCTGTCGGGCGGGTGAGCGGGAGTTGTGTGGCGCGGCGCGGTGCAGTGAATGAAACGTATCAAGTTGCAAGTTGCTCCTTCTTCTCCTCACCTGTTGTAATCCGTCTACTGTCGACTTCAATCTGATTGTTTTGTCGTCGGTAGGATGTTCGGACTACACCGAGTGTCTACTTGGAGGGTTATTGCGCTGATTTTCGGTTTATTGCCAGGTGATTGATTAAGTTATTGTTTTATTATTTGCTTCACTTCTATCGCAAAAACATCAAAAATTTGAAAAAGATTCAAGTGGAAATTTGTTGGTTCACCTCAAGTTAAATCCATTACTCATCTCAATTATTAGTTCTCTTGCAATAAATTCAACACTTGAATATTCACAAAAATGTCATAGAATAATGTTTCTTTATAAAATAGAAGAACGTGAAAAATAAACTCGAGGAAAAACTTGATAGTTTCATAATAGGTAAATTTGTTTAAGTTATTTAAATTTATTAAATCAATATTTTTTTCATTTTTGAGATTATTGGATCCATATAAACTGTTTATTGATCGACTGAGAAACCGGGCATTAGTCTTCTCATCTCAATTATAAATTTTCAACTTTTAATGAACTGATTAATGAATTAATCTCTTGAAATATTCACAGAAATGCTATAGTATAGTTTCCCATTAGCTTATAGAAGAATAGAACATTGAAAATAACGCATAAAGTAAAGTAGAAACAAGTCAATATTATATATAAACGATTTCCATGTGTGAACACCGAAGTTGATGGCTTGTGAAAGTTCAATATTGGATCAAATTCTGTTTAAACGTGAATGACAATAAGTAATCAGATAAAATAGAATTTCAGTCACTTATTAGTATAATACAGATTATTTATTTTCCCTTCTAGTAGTGTAAATCTTTTTTATTTCACAACAGATAAATATTTTTACTTCATCTTGAGTTCAACATTATAATAATTGATTAATACTTCAGTGTTTAAGCCAAACATTCTACTACTGTATTAAAAATGATATATTTTCGACCTAACATTACAATACAGAATACACAGTCCAAAATACCAATAGTTTCACAAATAAAAATTGGTTTATATTTAACAGTACTATTTCTGTACAAAAAACACAGTCCAATAGCTATGTGAACAAAGATTTATCTTTGGAAGCGCTTTTTTCAACTACCTGCTTTGGGTCTGTAAATGATATTCAGAGTAGGCAGAATATTCTATTTTGTTCTATTACAATATTGTAATAGAGATATTTTCAGTCCATGGTCCAATTTGGACAGTGATTACACCTATTCAGAGCCGTATTGATTGTATAATTACCGGAGATGACACAGAGTAAAATATGGTTCAGCATTCCTGAATGTTTTTCACATCTTTATAAACAATATGCTGAATGTACGTTTTATCTATCTTTCTCCCATAATTTTTACTTGAATAACGTGAATAAATAACATATTTTTCGTTAATTATAATATCTTATATGATACTGTAGGCCTACATAATTATGGTCTATATAAAGGTCTATATTATAGACTCGTATAATTTAAAACGCCTATAACAGAAACTCTTGATTATAGGTACCTACTATTTACATTTTTTAAGGTGTTATTTGTTATCCTAATGAATAAATCTAAAAAAATCATTTAGTTTAACTGGGACATGTTGGGGTACTTGAGTAACAAGGTGTACTATTAAAGAAATATTACCTAGGATTTTACTGCTTGTATTACAAGATTCTGCAGATTTTATTGTGAAGTTCCATCAAGATAAATCATCATCTCACTATAATACTTTCACCACTATTATAAATTCATTCCGTATTCGCACTTATTTTCAAATGAAAAATCTTGTTCCTAGCTTGTTCATAATATTCTTTTCAACATTTTTTCCATTAATAACTTGATTGAAGAAACGAAGTGGTAGTAGCAGATAAAATAGTTGAATTGAATTAACACCAAAAATTGATAAAATTGCAAATCCCCAGCTAACAATAAATTAATACAATGAATAATAAAAAGATACAATAAGTGCGATAAAAAGCAGAGAATAATTCTGTCAAGTTCCATTTATATAGACACCATGACAGAAAAAATAAAATTCCGCTCTATAACAATAGCGTTTGAAATATTAAAAAGTGTGCAAATTGCTTCTAAAGGCAGGTGAAATAACTTTAATACAACCTGTTCTCAGAACAAATCTACTAGTTACAAAAAACAATGTCGTTTTTCTCAGCTCTTATTCAGAGTTATCAAGTTTCCAAGAGCAAATGAGTGCCTATTAATAGAGAGACGAAATACAATATGAAAGAATCAAGCAATGCTGTTTTAAGAAGACCTTGGTTTGTAACTCGAATAAGTGTATTTGTTGGACTTGATTATAAAAAAGGCGATTAAACTCATTAGTAGCTGTGATCAAATTAATAGAGTTGACTTATTTATGAAACACTGTCTCATGAATCTGACAATTAGCTGGACTTGAAAAATGAGACTCATATTCTCCCATCTTCATCTGGATAAAGCAATGATATTCCAGTTAGCGTTTAGGAGCTTGTGAAACTAATAATTTTCAGCTCTTTAGTAGTCATTTACTCAAAATTTATTGGGATTAGTTGCTTTCTATTTAAAGCTGAGAATATTAATTCATAATTGTGACATTTTTCCAGTGCATAATACCATATACAAAGAACATATGCCAATACTATACTATACAAAAAAGGATAGCGCCATAGCTTACAATAATACGTACTTGAAATGATCACATTTGATCAAATTTGATGAGGTTTTTTCTATTCTAAAATATGTGCACTAGAAATGAGCATTTTCAATATTATTATGAATCTCATTTTCTATTTTTAATTTGGTATTTTCTTGTAAAACTCAAAATTTTGTATAGAAATTTTGTAATATGAAATTCATGGAATGTTTGTTGTCACAGGTCTGGTATCGCCCCTGATAGAGGAAGAGAAGAAAGCAACTTTTCTAACAGCAAACGTTGGAGAGTCTGTGGTATTCAATTGTCCCCTCGATTTTCCACACGACGTCGCTATACCCTACATTCTCTACTGGAATAAAGATGTGAGTACCGAATAAATTATTATACTCTGCGTTATTAAATTTCATTCAATTGGCTTCTATTGGTGGGGAGACCTTAACTGGTGTCCCAGTTTGTCATACGGTATTTATTCATGAATTCATAAATCATTACATTGATTGGAAGAAGAAGCTTCTGTCAAAAAATGTTTTTCTTGTAAATTTTAACAAATTTAATGGTCCAGAATAAAGGGGTTTCCCAAAATTGTATCCCCAAACTCTCCCGAATTTTAAGAAATTAAATAGTCCAGAATAGGGGTCAGTTCCAAAATTAAATAGTCCAGAAAAAGGGTCAGTTCCAATTTGAATTGAACACATAGATTTCCAGTACGAAATACATTTTAATCAATTTGTATTTAGGAAGATAAAATTAGAAGTCAGAATTGAACAAATGGTTCAAACAATTTATTAATAAAAATTGTAGACAGCCTTATTGTGGAAATATCCAGAGCTACAGTATTACCAAATAACTGAAAGAATCAGATAAATAATTAATAATAAAGCAAATAAATATATAACAAAGTAGATAATGCAAAGTTTCACATTTTCAGAGTCCAAAACTTCCTATTGAACATTTATGATTTGAAAAGATTGAAAAAATTATCAATACAAATCTCAAGTAGTCATTGTTATTAATTTCATCAGGAACTTTTCAGAAAATCAGAATCAATCCCAAAATCATTGTTTGGTTGGTAATAGAGAGATAGGCTAGGCGTACACCGGTTAGTCAAGACAAGACAAGATTAGTCACGTTTAGTCACAGTACTTCACATAGTTGCTTATGAAGCAACACACACCGATTAGTCATTGCATCGGTGTGTGCTGCTTCATAAGCAACTATGTGAATTATTGTGACTAAACGTTACTAATCTCGTCTTGTCTTGTCTTGACTAACCGGTGTACGCCTAGCCATATAATCACGGATAAAACAATTTCTGTGTTTGATACGAGGCTCAAGTATTCGTCCCTATTCTAATCCCTTATACACGCATTCAGCATTCTCATCCCTCTCATTGGCTAGGGTTTGAGTTTCTATATTTTTTATTGGTTGAGTTGAGAGACTATCCACAAACCTTGTGTTGCTATTGGCCGATTAATTTGATAGACTGTCAACAATAAAGCAGAACGAGTTGGCTACCTCCAATGATTGAACGCAACTGATTTGTAATTGTCTAGACCAATCAAGCGTCTAGTCTAGTGTTTACTGCAAGGCATACAGAATTGGTTTTATTCTTTTGTTAACCCTAGGATTTAATCTGTGATTCGTTATTATTTGTTCAGATGGTCTTTCTCAAACTTGTTGGGAAAATACTTATGAGTTATGCAGATGAGGAGGGAAAGAAAGTACAGAAAAGTATATTTTATAAGTGGTATTCTTAACTCAGGATTGGACAGATACTTAAACTTAGTATTCATAAGAAGAATCTGGAAACCGGTTGATGAATTTATGTTTCTGTGTAGTAGTGAAGGTGATATTGTGGTAGTATTCCACTCTGGATAAAAAGACTTGAAGTTGTCAAAAGCACAAATTTTGTGGTTTTGACAAATTCAAGTTCATTTTTATTCAGTGATGAATATTGAATTATGTCTGCTGGTTTGTATTTTTTCAATAATTTAAATTAATTAAGAATAAAGAGAGATAATAGAACAATAGTCCATAACAATAAACAACATTTAGTGATGAAAGTTAGAAGAAAAAAGAGGAAAACAGTAAAGATGACATAGAAAATCGAAAGAGAAAAAGATAAAAATGAGAAAAAATTGAATACAGTAGTAGAAATCGATGAAGGGAATTAAAGGGAAAGAAAGAGAAGAAAGAGGATACAAACAATAATAAACAATGTTTGACGTCAAAAAAGAGGAAGAATGAATAAATGAAAGTGGATAATGGAGAAATGGGAAATGGAGTGGATAAAAGAGAAAATAGAAATGGAAGAAAAAACAGAGGAGGGTCAAGGAAAACATAAAGAAAAGAGAGGTGGGATGGAGAAAAGAGGAAGGTTGAAAAATGAAAGTAAATGAAACAAGGAAAGAAGATGAAAAGAGCAGTGGAGATTAAGAAAAGGCAAGTGAAGAAAACAAACGCTTAAGAAGAGATAAGCTGAAATAAATAAAAGAGGACATAAATTTCAGTTAGTGTTTGGTTTGGCGTGTGTATATTGGCACACTATAGAAAGAAAGAGAGAGAAAGTGTGTGTGAGAGAGAGTGAGTATGTCGTGATGTCACACACCCACACCGCTGGAGCAATCAAGACAATTTAGGCCTGTGCCTTCCACATCAGCCTGCCAGATCCACCACTCATCGCATCAGCTATTTGTCCATTCTATATTATAAACTTGTCTCTTTACCCTTCCTCCTTTCTCTCCCCCACCAAACAGCTGACGGCGTTTGTGAGACAATCGCATGTGGCTGCGAAGGCGTAGTCACATTTATGTTTCACAAAAACCATCCAATTTATTTCAACAGTGAAACGTTTGCTTTGATGTCCAACGACGACCTGTTGCAAGAGTGCCAACTAGATGCAACCGAACGGCCGAATTAGTTTGTTCTCTAATCATTCATTAGAAATGTTGCAATTGATCAAGGATCAATTTTGGGTCCAAAATTTTGATCTCTGATCAACAATTAAAATACAGAAGTGATCTGCTATCAAGTAATCAAGTGATCGGCTATCAAACTTTATTCAAGTATTCTTCATCCCTTATAATCTTACAACCATTATTTAAAAAAAAAAATTTGTTTTATCTTATTAATAATTTTAATCATACACTGTGTGAAACAATTAATAAATTCAATTCAAATTTTCTTTGATTCAAGCCCTTAACGATGTTGCCAGAGATTGGGGATCAAATTTGTTCTACATTGATCATTGTCGTTATCTCAAGGTGTTTGTACACGCTAAATTCTCCATCCAATTTAATGAAATAAAAGAACTCCAATTGCTTCAAAGTCAATCGCATTGTTTTAAGTCTTATTCAATATTTGATAAGATTTTAATGTGTTGTCAAATGTTGATCAAGATTCAGAGCAATTTGATGAACTTCGAAGCAGATTGAGCATGCTTTATTCCCATCAAATTATATTTTCCGATGCTGAATTACATTATATGTATCATTATAATAATAGCTGTAATGATATGTAATATTATTATATAATTTGTATCATAGCTGATAATTAAAAAAACTATAATACAATATAAAAATAAATAGTTCATTCAGATTATCGGGAAAAGTTTCAAATCTTCTTTAATACTTAATAAGAATGTTAAAGTCTTAGAAAGTAGCAAAATTTGTTTCTTTTATTTGAATTGAAGAGACTATGTCATGTCGGTAGTGAAGTGCAAACAAAAGTTCGTAAAGGGATCAAGATCAAATTATCATCTTTGAAAGTATTGTCGAATTGCATTCAATCTCTTCAAATTGCTTCTAACTTTGTAAAGATTTGACAAGACTTTCAAAGTCATTTCGAAAATTGGAAAAGTACAAGATTGTTTGATGAAAAGCTTGATCGTGTACGCCTTAAAAAAGTGTTGACAATGTGAAAGTTACAATATTTACTGTAATGTTTTACGATACTTCTCATAAATTTCATCAAAATTCTCAATAACTTACTACTTCCATAGCGGGAACTGGTTAATAACGTTTTAGTTTTCGACCTAATAAACTTTCTTCAAGTATAATCAGATTCATTTAATTTGACGCTTGGCATTAGATATATAGATAAAGAGATATTATTTCTTGACGTTGCTGATGACCGTAGAGTACGATGGCAAAGAAGTAATATCTCTCTATCCATACATCTAATGCGAAGTTTTAAATTAAATGAATCTGATTATATTCATGACATTGGAGTCACGATTCGAGGTGAGAATGACCCTTCGCAACGAGGTTGCATTACCCTCAATTTATTTGAAGACTAGCATATGCAGAGAGGTAGATTATAAAATGTGTAAAACCGTTTCTGTTGAAAGAAGCTCAACTAGAGTCTGGAAATTGATGAGTAAGTGCCAAGAACGTGTCAAAGAAAAAGTAACGGAAGAAGGGAGGCCTGTTAACATCAATTTTCCAATTACTTTTAATTGAGAGGAACTTTATTTTGTCTTGGAAGTTTATGATGTGATGAAAATAGCAGCGTGGTTTGTGAAGTGGCTAGTGAAGGCTCCAACTTACTTAATCACGTATTCCTTTACAATGATTATGTACTGGATTATAAGAAGTTCTTTAATCATTTTTAATCGGCTCCAACTTACTTAATCACACATTCCTTTGTGTATCTATCTATCTAGCGTATGGCTTTGGTTGGTGGGGAGACCCGAAGGTAGTTCCACCTCGCCGTTTATAACCTAATTCCATTAGGTTGAAGTTCTATTTCACTTTGAAAAATGTTCACTAATTTTGAAAAAGGTTCTTTTTGATATACGAAATTCTAAAAGTTTATAAAACAGTAACACATCACTTTGTAAGGATTATGCATATTGGATTGTAAGAAGTCCTTTAATCTTTAATCATTTTTAATGGGCTTTCTTGTTATCATTTTATAATCTTAGCACAATTCTTATTTGAAGAACCTCCGGATTCAAAGAGATGCATTCTATTCATACAGTTGAGTACAAAAGGCGATGAATTGTACCAAAAGAAAGAAGGTTATATTTAATTCAAAATTAACCTCAAAATATATTCAACTATAGAGATATACAAGAAAATTAAGGTAAATAAAATCGTGGATTATCGAATTAATTAACGGATTTTAGTCATGCCATTAAAACCTACAAAAACTTCAAGATTTAGCCAAAATTATTTATTTATTAATAAAATTTATTAGTTTATCAATTTATAAATTATTAATTTAATAATCTATTAATTCTTCAATTATTGATTTATCAATTTATTTATTCATTTATTTTGCTGTTACGGCCTCATTGGACCACTTAAATCAATCATTTCCTTGTCTTTTTTAACTTTCTCTTTCGCATTGTCCAGTACTTCTTCATTCGTTCTGATCTTCTCTTTCGTTCTTCATCTGTAAATACCCTTTGTACAGTATGTCGGTTGTCTATTTTTGGTTTGAACCTTGTTTCTATGTCTTTTAGTTTGTTTAGATTTTCGGTTTTGCTTTTCAGATCATTCAGGGTTATTTCCAGTTCGTTCAGATCTTCTTTAATTTCTCTAATCCATCTATCCTCCATTGTCCATCTTTTTTATATTATTCATTTATTAATAAAATTTATTAATTATTATTTTATTAATTAATTTATAAATTATAAATTTAATAATCTATTAATTCTTTAATTATTGATTTATCAATTATTAATTAATTTATTTATTTATTTATTTCAATCAATACCTTTATTGATGTTTCTGTTGACGAAATGATTGCAGAGCAAGTCGATGATGTCGTGGCACGATGGTGTGATGGAGACGTGGGAGCAGGGGGGCTACAAGCACCGGATCGGCTTTCTGGCGCCCGACTCGGCCTACGGCAAGGGCTCCATCAACCTGACCAGCATACGCGAGTCGGACGCCGGCTGGTACGAGTGCAAGGTGTTCTTTCCCAACCGCACGCCCAGCACTCGTCTCAACGGCACCTGGTTCCATCTCACCGTCAATGGTAAGCCACGCTTCATTTCTCAATACAATACAATTTATCAATAAATACAATACAAAACAATATAATCAAAGCACAAAGTTCATCCTTACATTCAAAGAGAAATTAGGCACTCCCGAGAAACATCCATATGGGAGTTGCCATCAATGGATTATACAACTGTAATTTTACGAAAATTAACAAGAATATAATAATTAAACGAAATACATGTGCAACAAAACGAAAGTCATATAATGTATAAATGAAATTTTGTGTAAACTACTACAAAATAAAGGTAATATGTAAAAGAAATTAATGTAGAAATTCTTAAATTAAGATAAAAAGGGATTAAAAATTTCATTTCATTTATTGGCATATACATTCATTGTACAGTATAATGCTACTCAATGCTACTTTATAATATTCAATATGTTTCTAATTATAATACCATAATAACGGGTGATTCAAAAGGTTTGCAGTTCAAAGTTTGAGGGAGAATATTTACTGTAAAGGGAATATTTTTTCCTCAAAATATTATGCATTAGTACCATAATAACGGGTGATTTAAAAAGTTTGCACTTCAAAGTTTGAGGGAGAATACTTACTGTAAAGGGAATATTTTTTCCTCAAAATATTATGCATTAGTACCATAATAACGGGTGATTCAAAAAGTTTGCACTTCAAAGTATGAGGGAGAATATTTACTGTAAAGGGAATATTTTTTCCTCAAAATACAGAGTGATTCAAAAAGAATACCACAACTTTAAAAATGTGTATTTAATGAAAGAAACATAATAGAACCGTCTGTTATACTTCATTACAAAGAGTATTTAAAGAAGTTTTTTTCACTCACAAACAAGTTCAGAGATGTTCCATATGACCCCTCCAGACACTCGAGCAATATCAATCCAAAACCTCCCTCAAACTTGTTTCATACTATGTGTAGCATGTCAGGCGTAACAGTTTGGATGGCTGCTGTTATTCCTTGTTTCAAATCATAAATGGTGGATGGATATTGATGATTTGAAACAAGAAATAACAGCAGATTATCAAACTGTTAAGCCTGATATGCTACAGAGAGTGTGGAACGAGTTTGAGTACCTATCGGGTTGATATTAGTCGAGTGTCTGGAGGGGGTCATATTGAACATCTCTGAACTTTTTTGTGAGTGGAAAAAAACTTCTTTAAATACGCTTTGTAATGATGTATAACAGAAGGTTCTAATATGTTCCTTTCGTTAAATACACTTTTTCAAAGTTGTGGTATTCTTTTTGAATCACTCTGTATAATGCATTGGCACTACTGTACTCTTCATCAACACATTGTATATCGCTTACCAGTGCTTTCTCAGTATTCATTTGTATTTTTGTAGTGTCAGTCCATGTTCGGCTAAGGTTTTTTTCCAAATTATGAACGTTTTTCTATTACTTAGAGTTATTATGCATATTATAAATCTTGCGAACGAGTGTAGTACAAGTTCCAGTAAAAGACAAAATTCTTCAGAATCGAGAGACTCATACTGGAACTTGTATTTCTCTTGTTCGCAAGATTGATAATAATGCTGTTAGATGACGTCATTTCACGGCGGTTAAAGTAGATTTCGTGCAACTGGCCATAAGAAGTGTATTTTTATTATTTTCTAAGAATATTATAAGGCATCATACCTTTCCAAAATCTATCTCTGAGAAGTCTCAAGATGTCATAGTAAAAAGTTTAATTTATAAACTATAGATTTTTCGAAATTAACACAGAACAGAATATTGATACTTATTTTAGCCAGTATAAAATTGGTGCTAGTCTGTAAAAATTAATAATATTGTATAGTCTGAATTATATATGTATATTATACAACTATGTGAATGATAATTGAGTCGTACTGTAGGCTATTACTCTATATAACACTAAATAGTTGAACTATGCAGTACCTATACCATTCGATAGATCGATTGCTTATCGCCAGCAGAAATAGCCTACTAACAGTATTCATTCAATGAATACTACTATTTTGTTAGCGTGCGTTTAGGAGATTCATATTATTGAGTCCTACACTACACTGCAGTTGAAATATTTTTTCCCATACTTCTGATGACTAATAATATTTTATTGATCGACCCTCGATATCTCCCACACACTGTAACGTATTTTTAAAGGAGAATAAAATCAATATTTTTTTATTGTTGATCGACCCTCGATATCTCCTACGCACTGTAACGTAGTTTTAAGGAGAATAAAATCGATATTTGATTGATTGTAGATCGACCCTCGAAATCTGCCACGCACTGTAACGTAGTTTAAGGAGAATGAAATCGATATTTGATTGATTGTTGATCGACCCTCGAAATCTGCCACACTCTGTAACGTAGTTTTAAGGAGAATAAAATCGATATTTGATTGATTGTAGATCGACCCTCGAAATCTGCCACGCACTGTAACGTAGTTTTAAGGAGAATAAAATCGATATTTGATTGATTGTAGATCGACCCTCGAAATCTCCTACGCACTGTAACGTAGTTTTAAGGAGAATAAAATCGATATTTGATTGATTGTAAATCGACCCTCGAAATCTCTTATGCACTGTAAAGTAGTTTTAAGGAGAATAAAATCGATATTTAATTGATTCTCGATCGACTATCTAAATCTCATACGCACTGTAACGTAGTTTTAAGGAGAATAGAATCGATATTTGATTGATTGTAGATCGACCCTCGAAATCTGCCACACTCTGTAACGTAGTTTTAAAGGAGAACGTTGATCAACCCTCGATATCTTACACTGTAACGTGGTTTAGAAGAATAAAATCGATTAAGGAGAATAAAATCGATCGACCCTCAGGATCTCACACTCTGTAACGTCGTTTTAAGGAGAATAAAATCGATATTTGATTGATTGTTGATCGACCTTCGAAATCTGCCACACACTACTGTAACGTAGTTTTAAAGAAGAATAAAATCAATATTTGATTGATTGTTGATCGACCCTCGATATCTCCTGCGCACTGTAACGTAGTTTTAAGGAGAATAAAATCGATATTTGATTGATTGTAGATCGACCCTCGAAATCTGCCACACACTACTGTAACGTAGTTTTAAGGAGAATAAAATCGATATTTGATTGATTGTTGATCGACCCTCGAAATCTGCCACACTCTGTAACGTAGTTTTACTGGAGAATAAAATCGATATTTGATTGATTGTAGATCGACCCTCGAAATCTCCTATGCACTGTAACGTAGTTTTAAGGAGAATAAAATCGATATTTGATTGATTGTAGATCGACCCTCGAAATCTCCTATGCACTGTAACGTAGTTTTAAGGAGAATAAAATCGATATTTGATTGATTGTAGATCGACCCTCGAAATCTGCCACGCACTGTAACGTAGTTTTAAGGAGAATAAAATCGATATTTGATTGATTGTAGATCGACCCTCGAAATCTCCTACGCACTGTAACGTAGTTTTAAGGAGAATAAAATCGATATTTGATTCAATTTATTTATTTCACACACAACATTAAAACAAATTTACATCAACATTACATACATCAATTGATTGATTGTAGATCGACCCTCGAAATCTCCTATGCACTTTTACGTAGTTTTAAGGAGAATAAAATCGATATTTGATTGATTGTAGATCGACCCTCGAAATCTGCCACGCACTGTAACGTAGTTTTACTGGCGAATAAAATCGGTGATTGATTGTTGAGACAGCTGTGCCACACTTTCAGCTTGGTTACAGGCGGCGATCTGCTCGGCATTCCGCCCATCAACCAGACGGTGATGGAGGGCGACTCGGCCGAGTTCGCCTGCGTGACCAAGGACTCGGCCGAGTCGGTCGTGTGGCACAAGGACGGCGTGCCGCTGAGCGAGTTGGCCGAGCTGAACCAGAGGGCGCTGGTGACGCCCGGAGGCTCCCTCACCATACGCACGCACATGGACGACGTGGGACGGTACACGTGTCATGTGTCCAGTGCTGCGGGAGACACACAGGAGGCGTCTGCTTATCTCAATGTGCAGTGTGAGTGCGGCCTTGATTATTTTAGACTGTTCCTGTTGTTGATTAGTTTTTGTGAAATGATGTCTTAGTGAAAGATAGTACAAAATACAGAGAGTGTATATATACTCTCTGTAGAACAAAATAGCTTATTATGATAATATTATAATGGGCATATGATTATTTCGTTATCAATATATAATTTTCATTTATTCATTCATTGGCCATTTACAAACGAGCATATATACAATTGACTGTCAAATCTAATCAAATCAAAGTTTATTCATAAAAAATAATTACAAAAATATTTATATTTTATATCGTATGGTTAGCTGTCAGCTAGAAAAATAAAACACAATAGAGCAATCGTGCTCACGTCAATATTTAAAATAATTTTACAAAAATAAGTTTACAAAAATAATTTCTCTGAATGCCAATAATTTGCATCTAGAGGGGTTTATTCATAAATACAGATACATATAATACAGATATCAAACAGAATCCCGAATCAAGAAATTGCTAAAGATAGTTCTAATCCTAATTGTGATACCCCACTATAATAATATGTGTGGGGGTGAAATACAACAATACAAAGTTGGAATCTATATCATGAAACACAAATAGAACAAAGACATTTTATGCATTGAATCATTTCTAAATACAGATCATCTAAATAATAAATAAATTAATCTATTACACCCCGCTATAAAGATAGGTATTGTTGCTTAGTTATTAGTGTAGTGGGTTAATAATTTCTTTATAAATAAATAATCATTTTTAAATTCTTTCAAATTCTTTATTAATTAGATTCATTATTCTTTATTAAGTCACTACTGGCGAAAGATTAATTTGAAAGCCGGCAGTATATGTTGTAGATTTGTCATATACGTTAGAAAGCCCTTTAAGAAACCATTTTTGCTTCCAATTTTTATTTTATAACTACTTTAATTTTTGTCACTAATTTCATTTCCACTCTAGTATTTTAGTGAGTTGAATAAGCTTGTTCATTAACTTTCTTTATCTAGCTAATAATGTGTGTTAGCTATGATTCACTAATAGTCAAATCCTTTTAATAAAAATACATTATTTAATGAATAGCAACCATTTATTAAATAATATCAACATAAATTAAAGGACTTTCATTGAATGTATCCGTCACAGATAAGGCAAAGATTGTTTACTCGCCTCCAGAGAAGTTCTTCCCCTACGGCCGACCAGCCATCCTAGACTGCCACTTCCGTGCCAATCCGCCACTCACCAAGTTAAGGTGGGAGAAAGATGGATTCCTGTTCGACCCTTTCAACGTGCAAGGCGTCTTCTTTAGGAAAAACGGCTCGTTGTACTTTAGTAAGGTACGGTATTTACTGAGAATTGTTTGTTGTCAACTTACCGAATTATGTGAATATTAATATTGTGAAATTATTTATCCAGTAATGTACAAATGATACTTGATAGAATGTTCAAAAGGCTCAAGCCCAAAAATTTCCCTTTTCCAATTTAAAAACTTGTCCAAATCTAGGTTATGTAGCATAATTCATAGTAATTCCATTTTTCACTCAAAAATCAAACACTGGACAAATTTCTAATAATTATAAAGGATGATAAGATATTAGGCATATATTATTACATATTCGTATACTGTAAAATATATATAATCACAATTGTATTCATATCATATCGTATTGTAATCATAATTGTATCTTGTGTAAATATATATTCAACTTCACCTGCTTTCAACATTTGACTAATGTAAAATTATATTAATTTTAGTTGAAACTAATATTATTTTCATTTATCCATGGAAGTGGCCATAGCCGAGTGGGTTAAGTGCTGGCTTTGTAACCTAGAGGTCCCGGGTTCAAACCCAGGTCAGACCGTGAGATTTTAGCTCGAGCCACTCCCCGTGTTTCGGAGGACACGCTAAGCCGTCGGTCCCGGCTGCCTAAAAAACAGTCGTTAAGTCACGTCAGAGACCCTGAACTGATCAGGAGTGACCTGAAAACTCTGACACCAGACCTGAGCCAGCCAGGTTACACGAAATTATATTATTATTATATTTATCCATTCTACTCGTTTTCAAGTGTTGATTGAAACGTCATGTTGTATGTATAAATATGAGTGAAATGATAGAAAAAACTTTTAGAAATTGTCAAATTCCACTTTTATTTAACAAACACAATGTTTACATCAGGACCATGGTTTCGTGTTATACATAACATATTCTCAGCTCTTGGATGCCATTTTGTTTTCTTTAAATGGATATTATCAGTACAGCTGAGGATTAAGTCATGTTGTATGTATAAATATGAGTGAAATGATAGAAAAAACTTTTAGAAATTGTCAAATTCCACTTTTATTTAACAAACACAATGTTTACATCAGGACCATGGTTTCGTGTTATACATAACACATCCTCAGCTCTTGGATGCCATTTTGTTTTCTTTAAATTGGATATTAGGTATTAACAGTACAGCCACTGAGCTAAATATTATCTAACTGGAGGTAGCAGTGGCTAGGACTGCTATACGAGACCCATGTTCCACCTATTTTTTTTTATCATGCCCTAATCATTTTATGATTAGGCAACATATGATGGCCATACTGTACTGCCAACCTAACAAAATTAGGTGGCCCGTATTCCACCCAATTTTGTTGGGTTGGCAGTACAGTGGGGCATGACAAAAAAAATTGGAGGAACCCAGCTTGTTCATTTATTGCTACCTCCAGTTAGATAATATTTAGCTCAGTGAGTACAGCTGAGGATATGTTATGTATAACACGAAACCATGGTCCTGATGTAAACATTGTGTTTGTTAAATAAAAGTGGAATTTGACAATTTCTAAAAGTTTTTTCTATTATGGAAAGATTCCACATCAATATTTGTTCTATAATGAGTGAAATGGTAAAAAGTGTATGATTGAAATGTGTGATTTGAGGTGGACGAGTCGCACGGCGGCGATTACGTGTGCACGCCGTTCAACGACCTGGGCACCGACGGCCCGTCGCCGCCCATCCACGTGATGGTGCAGCGGCCGCCCGTCTTCACGCTGCAGCCGCAGAACCTCTATCTGCGCAAGATCGGCGACTCGCTCGAAATGCCCTGCGACGCCCTGGATGGAGACGGATCGCATCGACCGAGCATCTACTGGTTCAAAGTGAGTAAACCAAAAGCCCAAAACACACTCAAACCTTGGACATCATCGGTCCAATTGAATTGAACCGCCGTAAAATGATGGCATCTAACTGATCCAATGCAATGAGAACCACTGAGCTAAAATTAACCATCTGGAGGTAGCACTGATTGAAAAAGCTGGGTTCCGCCTTTTTTTTCAATAGCATACTGTTCTTGAGAAAAAATTTCAATCCCCACTTTATTGCCAACTTAACTTTTTTGGTACTACATACTGTATTAGAAAAAAATATTTCAACCCCACTTTATTACCAACCTAACGAAATTAGACGGAACACTAATCCTGCTAGCAGCCCTAGCTTGTGCTACCTCCAGATGGATATATTGAGCTCAGTGATGAGAACCAATCAACGAACATGACGCCATTTTCGGGTGGTTAAATTCAATAATTGGATTCTTGTGTAACTGGCCGAAAATGTTTTCATGTAACATGTAATCAATACAATGATCTTTCATTCTTGAATGTTTCACTCCATGCAATCCTGACTCTTTTATGTTAATCGTTGATTTCAACTTCAAAATTGTAAAAAATATATTTGAATTCTATGTTTGAAAAATAGCAACTTCTTGACCAAACCAATTCATCAAGTTAATTCTGATCTTCAAAAAATTTTCAGCATATTTTGTCGAACTTCCGGATTTTTGGCTCAGAAATGTTATATGATTATTTTGATGAGTACAGTATAATATAATTTAATGTCCTATTGTTTTTGCTTAATATTTTGAATCATAACTTATTATAAAAAAATTACAATGACACTCGATTCATATTTAATCTGCTGTGTAAATTCTGGCTGAATCTTTCAGCCTTGTCTCAATCTTCATCTTCATTCTTTGCGTCTATTTCATTATCCCATCTTGTTTTTGTTTATTCATGTATTAAGCATTTTTTGCACTACCTTGAACTTTTAGATTTTTTTATTGTAATCCTCTCATTTTGTTGTATTCATTTTATAATCTTTTAATTCAAATTCAAATTTATTTTCCATTCAACAGTAAATACAAGCGGAAAAAAATTACAACACATGACAATTTGGTAAAAAGCATCCGCAAAGAAAAAATCTGAGCGCGGAATGCGAGTTGTGCTAAATTACAGTATTATTAGAATACTATAAAACTAAAGGCCAGTTGCACAAAAATCCAATCGAATTTAAATACCGTAAAATGACGTCATTGCATTGCCGTCTGATTCGTTCATTGGTTCTGTTGTGACATCATTTTACGCCGGTTAAATTCAAATGAATTTTCGTGCAACTGGCCATAAGTTTATAAAATAAAAAATCAATGCTACAAAATAATCTTTTCTTAACATTGAACAAAGCAACCATAATTAAAACTACCACATTATGATATTTAGATTTTAGTATAATTTATGATAACACAAAATCATAAACATCTGTCTCTAAAAATAGTTTTTTCTTTCAAGACGGCTTTTTTCCTTTTTAGGTGTTATTATGTGGAGTATTCAAGTAATCCGTATCATTATTGAGTAAATATTATTGAATATTAAGAATTAATTTTATTTGAAAGTTCCTTTTCCATTCTAGAAGTACCAGCAATACTCTATGCGAAGCATGCTGTATGCATAGTACTTATTGTAATTTTCTATTGTTTATAACAGAAAGACGGCTCACCACTGCCCCCGAACCGGTCCTATTTGACGGGCGGCAACCTGACCATTGCCAGCATAGAGGAGTCGGACCGCGGCCTGTACCAGTGTGTGGCCAGCAACGAAGCGGCCACCATTACGGCCGACGTTGAGGTGCTAATTGAGAATTCGCCCGCCAGAGCGCCCTACAATCTCAGCGCCACTAGTGCTATGACCAGCATCTCGCTCAGGTGGATTCCGGGCCACAGCAAGCCGCAACAGGAGTATAGTGTCTGGTAAGATAGTGTCATTGATGTGAAAAGGTTCATAACAGTGTGTTGGAACATATTTTTTCCCGCCACCGCCATACTTTTACCAATATTTTGGTGTCTGAAGGCTTACAGGCACATTTTCACTCATTTGTCAAACTTCCTTCAAGAGGAATGACATGGAAAACTACTTTTTTCATAGTTTAAAATAGTCTCTCTACTCTTGGTATTGCTTTGAAAGATTAAAATGATGGAAAGTAACACTGGTGTTGGCAAATGAACTGTTGGTATAGCAGGATTCTTTTAACTTGTCAGAAAACAGCTGATTTAACGTTAGTAAACGAGCGTACATCAATCAGCTGTTTTCTGACAATTTAAAAGAATCCTGCTATATGTCACTGAACTTTACAGTCGTTCGTAGGTAGAGTAGAATTTTTTATCATGGCGCCTGAATCAAACGAGCGCAATGGGGAGAAATATACATATAGGATTGTGTGCCTGCCTGTCTCTATATTATTTTAAAACATGATACTGTATCCTACTAGAAATACACTGTAATGTCAGCTGTTATGTTTTCAAATAGACTGCACTTAGCAGCACTGCACTATAGCAGGATTCTTTTAAATTGTCAGAAAACAGCTGATTGATGTACGCTCGTTTACTAACGTTAAATCAGCTGTTTTCTGACAAGTTAAAAGAATCATGCTATAACAGGCGGACCTATACATTGTTGCAGGCTATGCTTACAGACTGGAGACAGAGCTAGCTTAAGATAAAGCATAAGAATCAGAGAAAAATATTATATAGAAAGCAATACTTATGCTACATAACCGAATAACAGTAACAGAATAGAGTATATTCTTACAAAAATATAATTATAGCAACAATATTAACAGCACAAAGCTCTTACTCTAAGATAGTAAGGTCTTATTATGATAATTAAATCAATATTTATAGGATAAGTAGAATAATCAAATAATATAACATGAAGCCTTAACTTGTACTTGTAACTTGTCTCATTAACTTTTCATTATCTTAACTTTTTTGTTCCAATTCAAATTGAAATTTTCTCATTTCAAAATAATGTTTTTCTTCCCTTTAAATTTTCTCGACTTTCTATCGCTTTTGGTCTTTCTTTTTGTCTTTTTTTCCATTTGTAAGACTCCCTCCAGCGGTCCGTAAGTTAATCTTACGTGCTGGATTGTATATTCTCATTCAGATTAATTTTGTTTTGTTTATTATTTTGTACAATAGTGTATGGTTGTTTTTTCTGACATGTTTGTGTATATATATATTTGTATTTGTATATCTGGTATTGAGAATAAAATTCAATTCAATTCAAGCCCAGCAATGAACAATAACAAGAAGTAGTCTAAATCATGGCATGATGAATGTGTGTGCTTTTGTTGTCAGGTATCGGCGGCTGGACGCGCCGGAATGGAAGACGCTGAAGATAGCGCGAGGCGCGTCGCAGGTGACCGTGGACAACCTGACGCCGGGCGTCGAGTACGAGCTGATGGTGCTCAGCCAGGACCAGCGTGGCGACGGCATGTTCAGCAAAATCATACGCTACAGAACCAAACGTAAGACTTATTGCCAAACGTAAGACTAATTTCAAAACGTAAAACTAATTATCAGACGTAAGGCTCATTATGAAATGTAAAACTAAATTGAACCAATCGTAGAGATTAGGAAAACACTTATCAACCTAGTATTATATTTATTATTTATACAGTATTATATTTATTAGGAATAATATTTTAGAGATCATGAATTAAGCCGAGTTTATCTATTCAAGAATATAAAATTCACTCATTCAATGTAAACGCAGACACAAAGTCCAAAACGTCTTCTTTTCCTTGTTTTAGTAATAATTTCAAATTAAGGTTATTTTCACGTAATATAAGGTCGATATAAAAGCCAAAAAAATATCACTAAATGATTTTGAAAATATCTAATTTCACTTGAAACCTTGAAGCAGAAAATGAGAAGACATTATTGTTTGTGATTTAGGCATCTGAGAGGTGAAAATAACAAATAATTTTCAAACATTTTGCTAGCATATATATTAGCTTTAGGTCGTAATTAGCATTATGTCTAATCCAAATGCAGATTAAACATTTATTTTGAGTTGTATTGTTGAAATAGCTCAATTTTTATAATAAGGAAAGTCGGCCAATGTAGAAACCCAAAAGTATTTTTCAAAAATTAAATAATTGCAACAATAAAAGCTCGGTTATTTTAAAAGGATTCTCGGTAGTTTTTCAAATCAAATGAGTAGTTTTTTCTACTCGATTCAGGAGTATCATAAAGAATCTAATAACATATCTACTTAGTTACTTATTCATAACCTGAATGGAAAGAATGTGATGATTCAAAACAAGATTTGACAACCAGTAGTGTGATAGTGAATAGACTAGAAATTGTCACAATCATCTATTTCAACGGGGTATCTGTTTTGGTTGTCAAACAATGCTTGTTATGGCATGTATGATAGCTTGTTCAATCAAGCCCATTTGATTGAAAATCTCATTTTAGTTTAAATTATAATTATTATATAGTGATGAAAATGTACAAACATTATTATTATTGCAGAGCCAGAGAGCGGCATTGAAGGAACATCAAAAGGAATGAACCAACCTCTAGGTAATTTTTATTTCTGATCATATTCAATATTTCAAAATAAAATTGAGTTAGTTTCAGTTATTGGTCGTCATATTCATAGTTATTTTGCAAAATTAGCATTAATAATATATAATTAATATAAGCATTAGTACTTTTAATAAATTTTATTACGTTATTCCTTAACTTAACACAAAAAATTACGCATGAGCAATAGATAATTACAAAGTATCCCTTTTAATAAAATTTTGCAACGAAAAAACAGTTCTTCAATTGTTTTATTCAAAACACAATAATTATGGTTCAGTGTTATCAAAACAATTCTTTGAGTTATTACGTGTTTGATTGATGGAACATAATCATATCAGATCCCAAATTTTGTCTTTTATGATAGTTTTATCTACGTTGATATCTGAGAATTCACTTGTTCATTGTCATTAAATCTAATAAATTGTCATACGAGTACTGATACATGTTAGAGGTGCTTCTTAATTGTACTAAATTGTATTTAACTGTAAAAACAATTAATAATAATTTATGAGTGCATGAAGTTTGATATTCAGTCAAATCAGAATCTCATCATATGAATGTTAACCATCATATTCATTGATGATGAAAATCGAAATTTACTTTTTCCTTGAAAATAATTATTATTCCAGATGTTTCTAGATCAGGAAGTATTTTTTATCGATAGTCTGTTAATACTTATTGTGTATCAGCATGATTTTTTTGAAATATAAACCACAATATCATGGAAGAGGAACAGTATTGGGTATAAGCCTGTTGTAGTCTCCTTTGTAAATGATTGAATAAACGATTGATTGATCTTCGCTGATACGAAGTAAACATACTTCTCTTCTATTCTCAATTAAATTTTATATTCACGTCTTGTTGCAGAGAGTTTTCAGCAGATAAGTTCGCCGCGTAATTTGCGCGTTCATTTGGACGTGGAAGGGTATCTGGTGTCGTGGGAGCCGCCCGAGCTCGGAGCGAAAAGCCTAAGAGTGTATACGGTCAGCTGGTATGAGGACGGCAGAAAATCGGAAGTCATCAAGGCTGACACCACGGAGAATTCGTTCATTGGTAACACTGGATTTACTGCTTTCTTACTAAAATAAGTGGAGGGGCCTTCTTTGAAATGTGTATTCAAGGACCGAAATTCCAAAATAAAGTTCTCAACTTGTTGCTGCAATTCATTAGTTGACAGGTTATTATCATATCCTTCTATTGGATTAATAAGTGAAATTTGAAATGAAATTAGCTAAAATCCATTTTGTGTGATAAACACCATTCACTCTCAACCCTATAAAAGTTTATAAATGAATCGTTTCGCTGGAATTGTCATTTCGCTGAACTTGACTTTGTTCTTTATCACCAAACTATTGCAAAAATGTCAGTAATAAAGTTTTGGTTTCTAGCAATGAATTTCTGGTTCAGCATGGAATCAACAGGATTTTTCTTCAAGAAATTCTCTTCAATATTGAAGGACAAGAAATAAAATTTATTGTAACAAATGGTGGATTTTATCACTGATAATAGAATTTCTTTCGACCGCTTTCCTTCTTATAGCCGATTTTGTCAACGATTTGATTTGTTGAAGTAAACTTGGCAAATATTAACACCATAATTAGTAGAATTATCAGACCGTTAATTGAAATACAAAATATAGATTTGAACAACTTCAAATTTGCTGAATAATTGGAAATGTTTAATGTACTATTTGTTGTTGCAGTAATAATAATAATAGTAATAATTCCTTGTAACCTGGCTGGCTCAGGTCTGGTGTCAGAGTTTTCAGGTCACTCCTGATCAGTTCAGGGTCTCTGACGTGACTTAACGACTGTTTTTTTTTTGTTGCAGTGAAAGATCTGAAAGAAGAGCGAACGTACCACTTCCGTGTGACGGCACTGAGTGACAACGAGTACGAGGCAACCAGTGAGGAGTACACCATCCACATTCCGGACTACCACCGGGCGCGAGTCATCAACATTGGGGTGGTGGTTGGTTTGTTGGTCATGTTTGCCACGGCGGCTGCCATATGGTATGTGCGCAACGTCTATCGGCGGACCAATCACAAGCAAGCTCACTTCGACGATAGTTGAGTGACTGAATCAAATATAAAACTAGAAAAGATCATTGAGAGAACTAGATGGACTACTGTATGTAAATTATGCAAATGGACAGTTTTGGGCGTAAGCCTGTTAGACCCAAGGTGTATAGAATAAAAGAGGTGGGTCGGAGTGCAGCTGTTTGAGAAAGTAGAGACACTAACGTCACTGCAGTCCTATAGCCACTAGTTTTACATTAGTATTTTTAATAATAGGTTGAAAAGCACATTCATAAAGGTGCTAGGAAGATATCCTTCGAGTACATTGTCGAGAAAATAGCTAGTAATAGTAGTTGTCTGATGGCAAGTTACCATAGTGACAACTAGTATTACTAGTTTGTATTTTCTCATGCAACAGGCCCCTAGAGTTATTTCTTTTGCAATTTGTTATGGCTCAAAAATAGACATTTTTTGGCCTACCCTTCTCAAGTTTTACGCCTGCATCATATGGAAGTTTCCGTGAGCATTCTAGTTTGGCACTGCAGTAACATCACTATCACGACTTTCACAGCAAGCCGCGTCACTCCGACCCACCTCTTTTATTCTATACACCTTGTGTTGGACCTTCTATTAAGTATCATCTGTACATTACTGGATTAATAAATGAGTTGATAAAACAATGTACAAACTAGAGAAGAAGGTACTGCGCACACGTTATTAGTAGAAGTGTAGAGTTGGAAACAACTGGTACGTTTCATATGTTAAGCAGCGTTCACATTGAATTTTTGTTTTGAACTTAGGTGTGAACGCGCTTGTTTAAGCCCAATTAAAAGCATCGTGTTTGTAAGGCTGGATGCAGCATTTAAGTGTTGCGAGGCAAAATGTAATGCTGGGCATGTATTTCAACAGGAGCCCGCACAGTCATCAAAACCATTGTTGAACTCGTGTTTTGCTTCCCATCACTAAACAGTGATGCGCCCAGTGTGAGTGACAGTGTGCGCCCAGCCTAACAAAATGTTACAAACAGAACACCAACATTCTTGGTTTGCTTCAATCTTCTGTTTGTTTGGATACATGTGTGAGATATTTGTTTTCTCACAAAAATGTAATTTTTAAATGAAATTTTGGTAATAATTTATTGAGTGAGATATTATTTGTTTTCCCACAAAAATGTAATTTTTCAATAAAATTTTGTTAATTATTAATGTATAAGGAATTATTGTTTGAGCTCACTCAAACTTTGTGAGAAACTTTTTCTGGACTTGTCAAACATGTATCGCATGCATGTATACGGATGTAAATGTTCCTTAACAAATGCTTTAAACCTTGTTGTGAACGGACCTTAGTAGGTACCTCATTCAGATCTACTGATATCGGCAGACACTTAACGTGACTGAAGTAGAAAGACATTGTATTCCTCAATTCATTTTTATTTGTATGATCATATTAATAATTTTTGGTAGTAATAGACATTATTTATTACCAGTGAATTATTTTGAAATAAAATTTTTCAAGTTTTACTCAATATTTGTGGATATTGATTGTATTTTTGATCAAATAAATGAATGAATGAATCTACCATACAAATTATATTGAAGAATACAATGTCTGGCAAGTTAAGTGACTGTCGATGTGAATGAGGCTTGAATTTACTGTACTAGTAGTAAATTCTTTCACAGAGTACCAGAGTGAGGTAATGGAATATTCTTCTAAATTTGAAGATCGACCATTAGTTACTGATCTCTAAACCACAAAGCCAAAGTTCGTTTAATGTCCTTTCGAAGCTAGCCTAAATATGCAGTCTCAGTCTATTGCTGTTTATTTTCAATAACGTAATTGGAGTTTAACTTGAAAAGTACAAAAATACCTACATAATAAATAATCCAAGTAATGCCAAAATCTCACGAATTGCCGGAATTGAATTTATTGATTTAATTTTGTGGGTATAACAAGTGAGGTAGAGGGACTGTATAAAGGAATTATTCCGGAAATATAACAAGCGTATCAATCATTCGATGACCTTCGTGCACTGGAGGATTTCTAGTGGTGGGGATGGAGGGGAAGTTGTTTGCATAGGAGAGTGTGAGACAGCTGCTTGAAAGTAGTTCTCACCGGTTCTCACCTCTCTTGGTAGCAAACCATTCACCATAGGTTAGTAATTGGTGAGGACAGGAACAGGGGAACATTTCCCCTACCACTATCTAAAAATCCTCTAGTACACAAAATTCATCAAATGATTGAGACATCATGGTAATCTATACATTACTCTGTGTAGACTCGGTACCTTTTCAATCAATCTGTGGCTAACACAGCTCTCTCCTTCCTTCACCAACGTGAGGATATTTCTTATAATAGGAGAATGAATCAAGAAACATAAATATGAAATATAAATACAGTATGTTGCTGTTGTGTTTTAATAGCTTCCATCTTCTTAATATGAATTTGATGTGTTTTAAAAGCTTTTTGATGTATATGTATATGATTTGTTTATTGAATACAATACAGTTATAGTCTTTGGTTGAGTTACTTTTTGGTTGGTACGTTACTCGAAAAAAGAACACTTCATTTAATGTTACCACTACTTCTTGCATTATGGCTGATTGGACCATCCATATACTAGTATCTCTGCAAAAGAAGCAATGTAAATTGATATGACAGTGATTTTAGCTATTATTTGTTGCCATACTGGTTCATAATAACAGAACGATCCGTACCCTGACAGATTTTAGTAGGCCTACGTTAGAGAGTTTGGCATTCTCATTAAAGCAAGAATGAATTTCTTACTTTCAATATATTCTACTTGTAGAATTAATTCATAATATTAGAATACTCAGATTGTATTCTGAATTGGGCATGTTAACTACCGTACCGGTATAACTGTTTGAAAATAATATTTTTATAGATTGATTTTGTAACTATTTATTGCACTTGAATAAATGCTGATTTTTCGTATTGAAACTTTTGTTCGTCCTCCATTTACCTTATAAGGAAAAATCTGAAGTATTGCTGTTTTCAGAGTTCAGAAAACATTTTGTGAATACATTGTTGCAAAAAACTCCAATAAAAATCTTCAGTTTTTCCTCTGCATTGATATGTGTATCACAATGAAAAATATCGATATGAATCGTTATTTTTTTGTAAAAAATATTGAGATCTGCTAAATAAAATAAATCTGTCGATACTCAATTGCTTCTGTTCTAGGTCTACACAAAATGATTCTGAGCATTTTATTGTGTTACTAGCATATAAAAGTACCCTTTTGTAGTATGCTTCCTGGCTCATATCACCCTGATTTTGATTTGTGCCCCCCAAATTTATGGCCTACACTACGCCTATGTCAACTCACACACTTTTTATTGAGTTAAATATAAAAATTTTACATGGCCCTCCCAAGTGAGATTGTTGTCAATCAGTATGCTCAGCAACTTGATTTTATTGTCACATATATGAGTTCCACACCGTCCAAAGTTACAGAAGGTAAACCAATTGCCCCTTGTCTGGTTCGTCTTTGAGAACCAATAACAATAAATTTAGTTTTCTGTGCATTCAGAGACTAGCAATGCGATCGGGACCAAACAGAGAGTGAAGACACATCCAGGTTCATCCGCGCGACAGCCCCCACACAATCATTTGGATAGAAGTGCTTGTAAAAAACCAAATCGTCTGCAAACAGGTGAAAAATGAAGAATGATCAATGATCTTAAGCCCGGTCTAGACGCTACGATAAGTTTGTCAAACTTATCGTTCCAACTATAGCAGTATCCATTTAACTTGTCAGAGAACAGCTGATTTAACGTTAGTAAACGAGCGTATACATCAATCAGCTATGTTTTCTGACAAGTTAAATGGATCCTGCTATAGTTGGAATGATAAGTTTGACTGGTAAATTTGTTTTTTATTATCATAATAACTTATATAATATACATAAATAATATATAGCCTAATAACATACATAATATAGAATAGCCTATCTAATATGCCAAGGGGCGGCAGCCGGAATAGTGCCTAGGGGCGGCAATAGATTGAAATCCGGCCCTGGTCTTAATTGATAATATTTATATACTGGAATCATGAAATCCAGCCATTATTTACAGTGAACAGTAATTAGTGTAAGTACAGTGCTATTAGTGAACATTACTCTTACAAACAAGAAGAAGTCGCAGATGAAAATGGTAAGTTACCTCTCATTTCATATTGAATATTGATTATTTAGTTTTAGTAATACTGATGAAATATTATTAGACTGACTGCTATTTTCTGACAGCTCAATACTTTATCTTCGATTACTTCATTAGACATCTATTAGAATATTAGTCTATCACATTAGACATTATTAGATTATCTTCATTAGAAATCATTAGACTATCTATCATCTCCTTCAACAATACAATTCCGTAGATAGGAATATTTTAAAACCTTCGGTTAATGCTAGATAACAAGACAATTCCGTAGATAGGGGAGTTTGAAATATTCTGGATAACGCGCCACTTCCAAATTCTTAATGCGCAAATTCAAATTGACCGCGCAAACATGGTGCCTGCATTCTATAGTTACTCTTCCATCCACCAGAGCAGCAAGTAATCCCAGTCAGCTGTTTGCTTTCAAACTCGAATGCGAGATGCGTCCGTCTGTATGGCTGCTTGACTGGTAAAGGCATGCTTTGGCCCTGCATTCTGCTACCCACGGGCAAATAAAACAAAATACGATTGCATCCATCAGCTTGTCACATCCTCAGCGCAACTCTCTACGTAAGGTCAACGTCTCTCCTACTTTTCTATTATTGTGTAGTCTGCATTTTACTTTCATCTTCGTACCTAAATAAACAACCGGCAATTATTATTATCAACATACGATCCAAGGCCCTCTCATTAGAAAAAATACCCCTATTTTGCTGATCAGTACTAAATTACCGTCATTCTACTTTTCAATAAATCCATCTCCCGATTTATAGCCAAGGCTATAAAAAAATACAAAATCAGAGATAAAAACATATTGAACTTGATATTTGTTTACTATAACCTATTTCAAAAGTTTACGGTTTGTTCGGTCTCATCAAATCTCATTTTCAGTTTTGACAGTTCTTTGTTCAGTGCTATGCTGGTATTTTACTTCAAATCTCTCAGGATTTCGAAAACCAAATGATTAAGATTGTGTTTATTGTTTCACCTGAATTACAATGAGAATGAACGATCTCAAAGTAGTTGAGTACCGTCGTAAGTGTTACATCTTCAATATTTTTTTTTATTCTCATTCTAAAGGGTGATTCAAAAAGAGAGCCGGTTTTAATATATCAAATTAAGAGCTTTACTTGAACGAAAAATTGAAAATAAATACATCAAAATGTTCATCTCACTTTCCTATTTCATGTATGAAAAATGATGTCATGCATGTGTCCTCCTCTACTGGCACGTGTCAACTCTGTCCATGAAATTTACTATTACTGCACTACAAGTTTCCACTTACATTTTGCCGATAACCCGTCGAATTTCCTCCTTCAAGTCATTGATGTATCTTCAGATGACCCCAAAGATGAAAGTCACAAGGCGTCGAGTCACACGACCTTGGTGGCCAATGATGATTGGAATTACGAGAAATGACGCGATCCTGAAACTGTTCATTGAGCAACACAATTGTTTCGAGGGCAGCGTGGCATGTGGCACCATCCTGCTGAAACCACAACTCGTCAATGTCTATTTCATCCAAATGAGGCCACAAAAACTCCCCAATCATCGAACGGTATCGGTCTCCATTTACTGTCACGGCTTGACCTTCCTGATCTTCAAAAAAGTTAGGGCAGATTACGCCACCCGACCAAAAGCCCCTGTCAGCGCAGTAGAGGAGGACACATGCATGACATCATTTTCCATAAATGAAATCGGAGTGAGATGAAAATTTTGATGTATTTATTTTTAATTTTTTGTTTAAACAAACCTCCTAATTTGATATATTAAAACCGGCGCTCTTTTTGAATCACTCTATAATTTAGGGGTGTGTGGTCAATTAAAAATACCTGTGTAAATGACTGGTTATGTTGGTATTATTTTGTTTATTCAAAAAGTTAGTCTTGTCTTTTTGATTGTAGACGTTGTTCAGTTTCACAAAGTTGGACAGTGAACTGGACAATCTCATTTGAATTCTTATGAAAGAATCAATGTTTGATGGTCGTTTTGTAAAGAAGGGATAGGCTGCCCTGCCAGAATGTTGACTAGCTACCCTATAATTTCACCTTTATTTAAACATGTGTGCTTAATTATAGTATAGAGTCTACGTCTTCCCTATGTCCTTATGTTATGAGCGACATAAGCCTCATCTTGTATGTTCAATTCTCCTGGACTTCATTATTTCTACGGTTTATAGAAGAAGACGGTATGGGTCACGAATAGGATGCGCAGTAGCAAACCGTTCCTCTGACGTCTTCACATTTTCTTCTTCAATTTCAGATAAACTACAAGTAGACCTAAGATTATCAATAAACTTTATTAAGCCGAATTAGATTTGAATTTTACTCAAATTTTTGAGCTGATTTTCAATGTTTTTTTAAATGATGATTTTTTGTTTCAGGCTAATGGAATGGATGTGATTGTTGATATGTGGTAGTTACTTTGAAGAACTACTTAATTTTTTCAAAATGTGTGCCAAACGTCATAGACCACTTATCATCAACTTCGAGAATTTGTCTTATAGTGTACCCGACGCAAACAGAAAATGTAAGTTCCTTTAATAAATTTAGCTCTGGAATTAACATTTGCTGTAGAATTGTATAGTCCAGTCAAATGATGGACGTTACAAAAATAAAGTGTTTTGTATCATGAAGTTTTGTATCATTGATGATCGTTTCGTTTTGGTTAGAGAAGTTTGCATTTACTGATTAATATGTAGAATTGAAGTTGTTAATAAGCGAGGCCAAACGGTACCTACTTTGAAAATATCTAGATGGTATTATAATCACTCTACTCGAAATAAACTTGTCGAAAGGATTCTATCAACTTTTACCATCAATCCTAAAAACAACTAAATTAATTTTTGAAAATTCTACTATTTCTAAAAAGTGATTAGGAGATTATTATGTGAACAACGGAAGTAAAAATTGCTATTTTCTGTCTCAGAAGCCAAGAGTTAACTGATTGTAATTAAGTATAACTTAATTATCCTCTTGAGATTCTCCTCTATCGCAAACATTAAAATATGAGGACCATTTGAAGAAAATGGAAGTTGAGAGTTTCAAGATAACAGTGTAAATGATGAAATTCAGTTGATTTTTCAGTAATTTCAGTTCAAATTCTGTTATTTTCATTCAAAAGTCTTCTTTAATTTGCTAATTCCTTTTTCCATGCTGTTCCAGGTCCAGACCGGTTGCTTCTTAACAATGTTAGTGGACAATTTCGTCCCAGGCATTTAGTGGCCTTGATTGGTCCATCGGGAGCTGGCAAAACAACACTCCTCAATGTAATATCTGGGACAAAGTGAGTTTGACAACATTTTGTTTCCTGTCAAATTAAGTCAAAAGATTCAAGTGCTATCCATAATAGAAAATAAAAAATTATTGAGAAAACAATGTAGGTACATTAACTTATATATAAATGAAAATATGAAATGGAGTGGACTACAGTAGAATCGTTTTCACCGGAAATGCAAAAACTAGTGATTCTATTGTAGTTCTTATCATAATTATTGCAACGAATAAAAAATTGATATGGAAAAAATTATTTATTCATTTTTCATAACATTATTGTATTTCAGAGATGTGGATAATTCACGAGTATCCGGAAAAATACTTGTCAATGGTGAAGAGCGCAATATGCGAAAATTTCGAAAACAGTCATGCTACATCACATCGGAATGGTCACTTCTGAATCAGCTGACTGTCGAAGAAACTTTGGAAATTGCCGCCTGGTTCAAGTTGCCAAGTCATATCAGTGAATTTGATCGAAAACGTTCGGTAAGGCCGTTCGCCTACGGAGCAACTGCTATCTGATTTCAGTCAGCAATCCAGTGTTGCCAGATGACATTTGGCTGTTTTTCGGGTAATCTAACTTATCAGCCAATGTCATCTGGCATCGCTGGGTTGCTGACTGAAATCAGATAGCAGTTGCTCCGTGGGCGAACGGCCTTAGTTTAAACTTTAGCAAAATTGCAGACCGTGAATTGTTTTATCTGTGGCTATTTGATGTCACACTTTTGATTGGTTAGCTCGGTCAAATCCAGCCATATGTACTTTTTCCAATTCCTATAAGATTGCATTGTAATGATACGCAAAATACAGAGAGTGTGTAGTAATGGTACGTTTCCATTTATACAAATCACATGTGCCCGACAAAAATCTTCTATTACTACTATATAATTTAAGATTTGTAATATAGTTATATAGTAATAGAAGATTTTTGTCGGGCACATGTGATTTGTATAAATGGAAACGTACCTTAACAGTGTGGACATTGCATGTCATTCTTTTGATTGGTTAGCTCCGACAAATTCACCATGCTTTTGCCAATTCCCATAAGATTTGCATTGGAATGAAAAGCAAGGCATATGTTATAAGTGATACACTTCTAACCTACATCTAGACTTTGCCAGTATTAGTTTTCATCATTTCAAGCTTTTAAAGCAATACCAAGAGTAGAAAGACTATTTTTAATGGTAGAAAAGTTAGTTTTGATGTTGTTTCTCTTGAAATAAGTTTGACGAATGAGTGAATGGGTTCATGTTTGCCTGTAATCCCATACCAAAATACAAAAATTTTGCAAAAGCATGGCGGAGGCGGGAAAAATATTTTCCAACACACTGTTAAAAATTATATTTATAGACCTTTTTTACACTAATGACCACACTGTTATTATACAGTCTCTATAGTTTTATCTAAACTTATTTTTGCTTTTTTCCTGGGTTTCAGATCGATTCGGTAGTTGAAATTTTGAGATTGAATGGATGTAGAAAAACTCGAGTAAAACATCTCTCAAATGGCCAGAAGAAACGAATTTCAATTGGAGTTGAACTCATGAACAATCCGCCAATCTTGTTTGTTGATGAACCTACCAGGTAAAGTACACTCTTTTTTTATATTATTAGGATTAAGTTCATTCAAGATATGAGTAGGCTATATCTGAAGTAGAAACTTTTCATACGAAACTTGAAGTGAATTAAAAATCACTCTAAAATAGATTTCAGATTGAGTGGTATTAAATTGGAAATGAAATAGATAATGAATTTATCAAGGGAAGTTTGAAGTTTACAACATTTAACATAAATCAGAGTTCAATGTCTTTGATTTTTGAAATAATTGTAATTTATTTGGGAATAAAACCAATGCTTTTATTATTATTGAAGCCACTTGTGTAGGCTACAACTGTATGACTGGAGTTTTTAAGAAGCCCAGTAATTGGATTTTTGATTTGTTGGCGTGTTTCAGGAAAAAATATTTTATAGTATTTAGCCTACATAAGCTTAATAATCCAAATTTAAGTTGCAAGCTATTGTTTTGTTTTTTCCTGCCATAAATTTCTAAAATTCTATTTTGAAAGTGCGCAATTCAAAATATCCGTTAGTGAGTTGTGTATCCATACTTTTTTCTACTGTTAAATAACACTTTTTAAAAAACACTCTTTTAAGTAGAAATAACACTATTTTCACTTACATAGCTAGTTACGATCGTTTCAACCTGGTGCAGGGCATCATCAGACTGAATAGTTGAACAGTATCAAGGCTCAACTCTGTATCAAGGCTATGTTGTGAGTGTATACAGAGTTAAACTGTTCAACTACTCAGTCTGATGATGATAGCTAGCTCTGTATACACTCACAACATAGCCTCGATACAGAGTTGAGCCTTGATACTGTTCAACTACTCAGTCTGATGATGGCCTACACCAGGTTGAAACGATCGTATAGCAGGATGCAATTAACTTGTCATAAGTCAGCTGATCGACGAGCATATGATCACAATACTTAACCTACAAATGCTGAATCTCGCAGATTATTGAAAAGGTCTTTTAAAAAGTTATTCTATGAAAGGTCTTCTTCAAAAAGGTCTTTTAAAGACTTTAAAGGCCTTTAAGACTTTCAAGCCTTTTGATTATTGTGTCGAAATCACTGTTTAATCATTACTGGATCAGCTGACTTATGACAAGTTAATTGAATCCTGCTGTAACTAGCTATGTAAGTGAAAATAGTGTTATTTCTACTTGAAAGAGTGTTTTTAAAAACTGTTATATCCGTTAGAGTGATCAATACAATTAGGTAATAAAAAATGTTTAGTAAAGTTATCAATATAATCTTTTTTTACTATAGATTTGTTTTTCTATAAATGTTTTAGTGGACTGGACAGTTCCTCAGCACTGCAAGTAGTGAGCCACCTACAGAGCCTGGCCCTGGACGGCCGGACTGTGATAGTGGTCATACATCAGCCGAGCTCCAAAGTGTTCCAACTCTTCCACGATGTCTATTTGCTGTCTGACGGCGAATGCCTCTACAACGGTCCCTCGGAGCACTTGGTCACTGCCCTCGCTTCGGCTGGCTTCAACTGTCCACAGTATTACAGCAAGTCGGATTTCGGTGAGACAATTTTCAAAAGATCTTTCATGATAAAATAATTTTGGAACACTTTTATGAGGTACTAGCTGAACCCGGTAGACGTTGTCGTGGCTCAATTCAATTATCTTTCCTCATCCATGGGCAAGTGAGATAATTATTTTGATTTCTTTTATCAAATAGCTTTGGATCCTCCTGTCAATAAGAAAGCTAGGAAATACAGGGTGGCGCGCATAAAAGTAGCCCTATAACTTTGCCGAGATTGAACAATGTTTATAACGAGTATAGGGAAATTTGTCTGGATATTTCATGTCAGGATATGTTTCCTCCCAAAGTTAAAAGTCGGAGCCCGACCCAGCGTTGCCAGATGCAATTGATGAAAAATCCCCACTATAAATAGTATCCCCACTATAAATCGGGCTCCGCTGCGGCACTCGGTCGCAGTAACGAAAACCCACCTTTATTAGTCCTTGACTTTTAGGTGCTATAGTAACAATGAAAAAAATATTCCAAATTCATACTTTAATAAATACAACGTATACAAAGTTTCACGGTAAACATGGTAGGTAGTCCAACCGTTTTTGTGTCTATTTGTCATAAGCATGATATAAACATCCTCTTTTAAAAGTATAGATGAATGATCTTTTAGAACTCTTTCTATGAGAGGGAAAATAACCTTCAAAACACTTCCATGCCTAATAAAAAATTTTTAGTTCCCGTTTTACCACTATCGATCAACGTGCATTCCATTTTAGCTTATTCAAGTAGATTTTGTTCAAATAAATTAGACTCAAAAATAGCAATCTTTTCTTTATCAATCAATCAATTATTTCCTCCAAAGTACATATCATACAAAGTTGTACAGAATCAAATATACAGAATGAATACAGTATTCATTAATTTCACAAAGTGCAGCAAACATTTGTAGATCCATGAATAATGTTATGAATCATTACAATACTTAATTTCTCTTTGTGGTATTAAACACCAAGGTATGTGTAGAGACAAATCCACTAACCACGTGAAACACCACACTCAGTAGTATTCACTTTGAGTTTCTAATTTTAACTGATCTTTTTATTCCACAGCGCTTGAAGTAGCCAGCGGAGAGGTGGAGGGAGATATAAGGTTATTGAAGATGGAAACAAGGAAACGCTACGAAAGGAAGGAAGTAAAATTGGTTGTAAATGAAATCCTCGCCAAGCTAATTTCTGATGCAACACATCCAAATGAGACACAATACTGTGAGTTATTTTTCTCTTGCTAAAATTATTGTTTCTAGTCTTCTTCTAAATTATTATTTTTCCATTCCAATGAGTAGTTATAAAATTTTGCGAAGAATGTAGCCTAAGTTCTAATTATTATTAAAATGTAATTAGAATCAATGGTTCAATTTAAGTTGTATTACCCTTCCAATGGTTCGAGGGGGTTTTATGTTTCTCCCCTACGAAGTACTTTTTTGAAAAAAGTTTTTTTCTTCAGATTAAAAAACAAAATAAGCTGGTATTATTCAATATTTATTTCCAGTCATTAAATTTGAATTTTAAATATGGATTCTGATTGAAAAGTTTATCCATTTTTAAGATTGAAGATTGTAAGCTCTTTCATATTTGCGTAGGGAAGTTGTCAATATTTCACTAACTTTGAAGTGATCTAATTGTAAACCTAGGATAATAGGCTTACAGAATAATAATATAGAATAATATCTTATGATTATCCATTTTCTTTTCTTACAAAGATTCAACTCTTTAAAATTATTGTCAATAATATTGATGATACGTTTTGCAGCATCAGTGATGATTAATCTTGATGAGGCCGATTCCTATGCTTCTTTATTGAAAGCCTACCCAAGTTCAAATCTTCAACAGTTCTGGATACTCTTTAAAAGATGTACCTTGGTCACCAACAGAGATATGGTTAGTGGCTCATATGAAATTAATCGTTTTTCAACTAAAACATGATTATAATAACCTGAACCCAACATTGTACTATCATTTGTATGTAAGTTGACAAATATATAAAATATTTCCCTGTACAAACGAGCACTGATAAATAATTATGGTATGATTCATGGAGGAGGACCACAAGGTTTGGTATGAATTAAGTGCTGATTGTTCATATGAGACGCGCGGAGTCTTCAAAAGGTCTGAATTGTGCTTGATTCCTGAGCACGTTTGTCAGTTCAAAAAGGAATATATTTTGTAGAGCTTAGTGTCAAATTGTATCACTCACTTCCAAATAGTCGACACTAGAAAGTATGGCGTTGTGAATTGAGTGTGAAAACTTTGTTGAACTTGAACTTAGAAAACCTAGGATGTAACGGAGAACCTCCATTGTAACGGTTTATTTACAATGCTGGAGTATACGGGAAACCGCAAAAATTTACTTCCCAATCAAAACAATTGAGATAGGTACAAATATTATGTGTCAATATAATTTTTCACACTGTTTATGCTAATCGAATTAACTTGAATAAAGATTAGTAATCCACCTTTCCAATTTTACCAGGCCTAATGTTGTTTATGTTATCTGTTACAGTATCTATCTCGAACTCGAATAATCACTCATATTTTGCTGGCCATACAACTTGGTTGTTTCTTGTTTTTGTCTGTTACAGTATATGTCTTTATCTGTTACAGTACCTGTCTCGAACACGAATCATCATTCATATTTTGCTGGGCATACTGCTTGGCTGGATGTTCTATAACTTTGGAAATGACGCAGACAAAGTGATCGGCAACCATTCTTTCTTCTTCTTCGCAATTTTGTTCATCTACTTCAGCAGTTGTATGCCGGCTATAATGACGTGTAAGTCACACCAAAGTACTACAGAGACTGTATAATCACAGTATAGTCATTGGAATTAAAACTTTTGATTGGTTAGCTCTGACAAAATTCTCCATACTTTTGCCAAATTCCATAAGTTTTGCATTGAAATGATACACAAATCATATTTTTTCTCGAGTGAATCACTTCTTACCTAATTTGGACCTTCTTGTATGTAATTCAGTGTTTTCCCCAAAACATTTTTATATACTTTATATTTGAGTTGAAAGTATTCAACACAAAATATAACTTTCTGTATTCAAACTGACTGTATGTTGACTCTTAAACAACATGGATCATTGTACAAACAAGAATGGATCTTGAAGACAATAAAAGTGCAGTTTTTGTTGTGATGGAGTAATACAGTATTAGGTGCTTGTATTTAAATATTCTTCGGCAATCTACATTTTATTTTATTCAAGACAGCTCCACTTGAAGCCGACGTATTTATTCAGACATTCAAATAATTGGTACTGATGTTCTACTTTCTTTGCAAAAGTATTGCAGATGATCTACTAGGTGAATACAATTTATATCAAGTATGTTCGTCTCTTTCATCATAGCCTACCCATGGATAGCTCTTATGTGATAGATGAACAGAAATTAGGAAAAATTTTTATTCGGTCTAATTCAATATGATGCGTACAACATGGGTTTAGACGTACTTTATGCTGATTTATAGGTACTTTTTAATGGTGGAATATTGGCCTTCCCAGAGGACCTTTGTCGAATGTCAAATTGAAAACAAGATGAAAGAAGTGTGATTCACTGCATAGGAATATAATGATGGAATATTTTATTTGAAAAATGCTGTGAAAGTGCAGACGGTTTGGATAATATCATTCAAATTCCATTTGCAACTTGAAACTAAATCATTTAGATGATTAATTTCAATACAATTTAGTTCATAATATTAGTAGTAATAATAATAATAATGTTTTCACGATGTAGTAATAATATTATGTAGTTCAACGATAACATTATTTTAACTTTCATTTTATTCTAAATGATTGAATTTAAATATTGTTTCAACAGATAATCTGCCCGACATTGTTTCTAGTGATTGCGTACTATATGACTGGGCAGCCAATGGAATTGCAGCGGTTCTTAATGATTTGGTTTGTCATAGTGCTTCTGTCCATCTTGGGACAATCGGGTGGCAATGCGGCTGGTGCTTTGCTCAACGTCGAGGTAAATTACAGTCAATCTCCTCCAATTTAAAACGAATGTTTTCTCAAATTTCGGAGTAAAATATTAGCGTTTCATCTTCATTGACATATAACCCTGATTTTTGTATATTCTATACACATCAAGCTTGCTTATCTGTTGAATGAATATAAAGAATAAATGTTAATACCTCTATTCCTAAGACAATGCCAAAGGGCCATTGATTTTATTTCTTTTTGAATGTGATATTCTGTGGAAATCTCTGATATTATTCATTATTCATTATTCTGATATTAATGATTATAAAATCAAAGTATTGCGACTTTTTAGATTTTTCTGATAAGTATTAATTGAGTTAATGTAATTGACTTAATTTAACTTGACAACATACAGTTTTCTTATTCATAACATTATGAACTTTTTTCCATTCTTTTCTTGAGGGTGATGCAATTTAAATGAGCTCTAGGTGCTTGTCATGTACAGATGATGTACGGCCTATAACATGAGTATGAATAAATTGAAATTGAAAATTGAAATGAGAGGGGTGATGATGAGAGATGATGACTGTTTTTAGGCATTTTCCGGATTTTCGTCTCCTCCAAATAACTAGGCTACCGAAATATCACCTTCACTACTATACACTAAAATTTAATCTGTTTCTGTAAGCAATTCAATCTAAGATATTAACAATCATCATTTTTAATTATTTGTCGAAATAAAAATTACAAATATCACAATATTGTAATATTTTTTCACTTGAGATTTTCATATTTCAATGAACTCAATTCAAAATACTTTAATTCAGTTCATGATACAATTCTTATAAAGAAATAAATACGTAGTAAACTAAGGCCTGTATGCACCATCTTTGTTTGAACTAAGTCTATCAACACGTAACTTGATTTAAATAAATAAATAAAAAATTTATTGTAGTAGCACATGAGAACATCATATTATGCATTACAACGTCAAGACAGGATATAACAGGAACAAATAAAGAATAAGATACAACAAACAGTAATTATAAATAGGTTTACATATTTTCTCTCTCCTACAAGCTATTAAAGCTCAAATTACCACCCTATATTCAACATGAGTTATTGAAAGTGTTCTGGAAGAATTCTTCTATTTCATGAATACAGTTATTGGTTAATATTTCTTTAAATTTACAATTAAATTTAGCAGATTGTAACTCTTTGATGGAGGGGAGGAAGAAGCAGTTGCATAAAATTTTTATATATTGTATATAGAAATGTTTTCTTGCGTTCTAGTGTAGTTGAACTGATCAAACTCAAAGTATACCTATTTCTTTGTTCCATACGTGTGATTGGAACCTAGCTCATCATAAAATGAGCATTTTTTTCTTTAATGTACAGAAGGCTTTGAAGCCCACATGCAACAATGCTGGGACTGCCATTACACAAGACAGATAAATTTTCTTTACAGTGAGCACGGGATGGGAGCCACAACCAGTCTAATACATCGTTCCTTTAATTTTGTAAAACGATTTAATTTGTAAAACTTGGCTTAAACTTGGATGGTGCATACCTTTTATATATGCCTCAGTATAGCCGTTAAGTATTCTTCAATCGTAACAGTAAACATGTTTCTCTTAAAATCGTTATCGCCTGTTTCAGCTGGGCATCTTTGTAGTGCCATCACTGACAATGCCACTTCTCCTGTTGTCCGGCTTCTTTCTGCCGCCGAAAGACCTGTCGGACACTTTCAAGGTGCTGAGCTACATCAGCTTTTTCAAGTACGCGTTCGAGGCGGTGGCCGTGTCTACTTTCGGCTACGACCGCGGCCGACTGCCCTGTTCGCAGCACTACTGTCACTATCGCGATCCGGCCAAGTTTCTAGCTGACATCGGCGTGGAGGACTATCACTATGTGCAGCGTGTCACTGTGGTCGTGGCGTGGACGCTGGCTATGCAGTTGGTGCTCTTTTGTACGCTCAGCATCAAAGTGTATCAGGGCAAGATTAAGACTGCTTTACGCCGGCTCATCATCTGCGCTTGACTGATGAGTAAGTCTGTGATAGGTTTATAGGTTTTAGGACAGAGGATTTATAACAGATAAGCCTGGTTTTCATTAGTAGAGTTAGTGGTAGAGTTCCCTGGGCAAGTACTAACTATCTTATGAACTCTCAATGAACACTTTCCTGAGTTAGAGTAGAGTCACAGGTAAAACTTGTTTTTTAGTAGAGTAGGGTGGATAGCATCGTGGGTTAAGTCTGGTTTTCATTAGTAGACCCTGTTAGTGGTAGAGTTCCTGGATCCGGCCAAGTACTAACTATCTTGTGAACTCTCCCAATGAAAACGCTCATAGTGAAATGAGTCACTATGTAGAGTACTTGTTTTTAGTAGAGTAGAGTGGGATAGCATCGTGGGTTAAGTCTGGTTTTCATTAGTAGAGTTAGTGGTAGAGTTCCCTGGGCAAGTACTAACTATCTTGTGAACTCTCCCAATGAAAACGTTCATAGTAGAGTAGAGTCATGGTAGAGTACTTGTTTTAGTGAGAGTAGTGGGATAGCATGTGATAGTACCCCTACCACTTGCCTTCCCCACCACCGCTTACTCACTCTGCTCAACACTATTCTATTGAAAACAGTCTCGAGCTAGTAGAGAAGGGGCTGCTAGTAGAGTAGTCATTTTAAGGTTAGATCTGTTCACTAGACAACACACTTCACCTACTATTCTCAATTGTAGTGAAAACAGTTACTCGACCAAGTAAGTAGAGTAGAGTTAGCTCGGTAGAGTTAGTATGCCAGTTACTCGACCACTAACTCTACTAATGAAAACCAGGCTATAGGCCTAAGAGTTCTGTTTGGTCTACTGTTTTTAGGTTGAGATTGGGTCTGCTTTGCAACGGCTCATGATGTGAGCTGGATAAAGTGTGTCTGTGATAGGTTTTAGAATGCTAGAGTTCTATGTGGTCTATAGAAGATACTTGAATCAAATGTTAAGTCAAGCAATTCACTAACCTACAATTTTCCTAAATGTCAATTTTTATCATTTTAAGCTTTAAAAGCAATACCAAGAGTTGAGAGACTATTTTTGATTTTAGGAAAGTGATTATTATGTCATTCCTCTTAGTCCAAGCGCCCACTGAGGTGGAGTGGCGATGGCGTGGCAACACGCTAAATATGAACATATGTAACTAAATGAAACAGCATACATGACCTCGATGTGCGTTGTTTCATTTAGTTACATGTGTTTATTGCTACGCCATCGCCACTCTACCTCAGTGGGCGCTTGACCTTAAAAGAACTTTGCCAAATGTTCTTTAAAGCATGTTTCTTTTTACATGCTGAATAGCGTGTTAAAGTTTGTTCATATGGTTGCAAGACACTCTGTATGTATGCTACACAGTTTTTCAATTGTTTTAGATGCCCTCAACTACTGATGAATGGAAGGACGTAGCTAATGGTTTCTATTCACAATAGAACTTTCCGAACTGTGGTGGTGCTGCTGACGGTTAGCACATAGCCATTATGTAGCCTCCTAACAGTGCGGATATTTTTACAGTTACGAAGGTTATTTCAGCATTGTGTTACTAGCAATATTAGATGCAAATTTGGAATTCATTTAGTACGCTGATGTAGGACAAAATGGAACGATATCTGATGGTGGCGCTATTGATAACACAACGTTTTATAAGAAACTCAAAAATGGTGACCTTAATTTGCCGAAAAAAGAGGAAACCATAGGAAACCTAGATTTCGTGTTTGTTGGCGATGAAGCATTTTCACTAAGACAAGACTTTTTGAAACCATATCCACCATAGAAGGGCTTAACAGATGATGAGAGGATTTTTAACTATCGCAAGTCCAAGGCACGAAGATCTGTAGGAAATGCCTTTGGTCTTTTGTCTAGCAAATTTAGAATATTTCAACAATAACTATGTGTCCAGATAAAGCTGATTACATCGTAATGGCATGCGTTGTGTTGCACAATCTACTTAGAAGAAGGTGTGGTAAAAATTACATTAAACCATCAGAAATTGCTGTTGAAGATCCTGTGACAAACTTCGTGATCCCAGAAGATTGGAGGAAACCCTTCCCCACCATCAAAATCTGACAGGAATTAAAAAAAACGGCATGCATCACTAAGGGCTAAAGTTTCAAGGGATTCCTACAAAACCTATTTCACAACAATCGGACAAGTAGCTTGCCAGGAAGAATAGTTAATGAGGGTACTAGTTCAGAGAATTAAATGCAGTACTAACAATCTCCAAATGTAAATTTGCAAGCAATAAATAAATGTAATATGAAATAAAACGATCCTTTTGCCCATTATGTTCCAACTTCAAAATTTTTGACATGTTTCTGTATATAACTGTTTATTTATGTTATTTACAATAATGAATATTAAAAACCAAAAGTGCTGACACAAAATAACTACCTAATACAGTTTCCAAGTACATCATAGATTAGATTAGCAATAATCAATCATTGATTGATTATAATATTATTTAGATTGAATCTCCAGTTATGGCTGAATATTTCAAAATAGTAACTAATTTCAAATTGACCGCGCAAATATGGTGCCTGCGTTCTGTAGTTATTCTTCCGTCCACCAGAGCAGCAAGTGATCCCAGTCAGCTGTTTTCTCTCAAACTCAGGATGCGAGATGCGTTTGTACTTTCGTGGCTGGCAAAGGCAATGCTTTTGCTTTTTCTCTACTAGCTCGGGCAAATAAAACAAAATGCAGGTTTTTTAAAAGCGAAATACGATTGCATTCATCGTCAGCTTGTCACATCCTCACGCGCAACGCTCTACGCAAGGTCAACGTCTCTTCCACTTTTCTATTATTATGTAGTCTGCATTCAACTTTCATCTTCGTACATAAATAATCGACCGGCGAGAGTGATTATTTGTTTACTATAACCTATTTCAGAAGTTTACGGTTTGTTCGGTCTCATCAAATCTCATTTACTGCTTTGACAGTTCGCTTTGTTCAGTGCTACGCTGGTATTTTACTTCAAATCTCTCAGGACTTTGAGAACCAAATGATGAGATTGTGTTTACTGATTCGCCTGAATTACACTGAAGGATCTCACAGTAGTTGAGTAAGTATTTCATACCGTATCTTCAATTACTCCTTAAGGCTATTCTTATTCTAATTTAGGGGTGTGTACATCCCATTGAAAATATATTATATATGATTTGTTATGTCGGAATTGCTTATTTCATAGTCGGTCTCTGTTTTTTTATTGTGGATGTTGTTCAGTTTCACGAATTCGGACAGTGGACAATCTCATTTGAAATCTTATGAAAGAATACATGTATGATGGTCGTTTGTAAAGAAGGGATGGGTTGATGACTAGCTGCCCTATAATTTAACTCTGGAAACTGCTTCATAATTTGGTATTTTTTATTTTATGTTGATACTGTAACACAAGAGTAAACACTACTTCAATAAAGTATCATGGAATCCATTCCGCAGTATGGAGAAGAACTGACAACCACTAAACATTTGCTCTGAACCCCTTGAAAACGACAAAAAACAATTGCCTTTTTTTAAGGGCACAAGAACAAAGACTTTGTTGTTTTGTACATAGAATTTCATGTTTTATAGCAAGGAGTTTGTTGTCCTGTATTCAAGTGATTTATATTCACGTCCGTAGTTACTGACAAAGCACAATCCTTTTCAGTGGTTGAAATATTCCAGACTAATTGAAAAACTGCAAGTTCCAATCCTTGATCTATGACCAGGATTCCCTGGATAGGCCTAGGCCTATATCGTTTCAATTTTTAAATCTAAAACCTTAGATTATAAGGTTTATACCGGTAAACTGGTGCAACTTTAGCCCAATTTTCAACATCAAACTATATATGTCCAAAATCAGTCGAATTAGAGAAACAACTGCAAGAGTACTTTATTGATTTGTCTATTATTGATGAGTGTGATCAAAACAATTTTTTTTATAAATGTATGAAATAATTTCTTATCATTTTTACAGTGGGTCAATGTTGCCCGGACATAAGGCAACATTGGCCCACTCATCTTTCTACATTATATCAATGTAGAAATTAATACCTGGGCAATGTTGCACTGTTTCTCCAATCAATCAATCATCTTCTTTCAGGACATACATATAATGTACATGAATGCGTCAAATACCTACAGAAATGTCGTTTAATTGTAAATTTGAAGAAGTTGTAATTTCACACAATCTGACAACGCTGCTATTTCTGCCGCTAGAGGCTCAAGTGACAAATTGTTGTATTTAAACCGTAATAAAAAAATTATTTGTAAGCTTTATTTTACGTATTGTTTAAATACTGTATTTTAACATTATTGTCAACCATTTTCCTATTATAAATTCAAGATTTATAATAGACTTATAATATTTTCCTATTCCTATGCTCCTGATTATAATATAAAGGACTATCCACACTTTTAATTTAAAGTAATATTCATTTAAGTTAGAGAATGGCATTAGATAGATAGATAGAGAGATATTATTTCTTGACGTTGCTGATGACCGTAGTATTCGTTGGCAAAAAATGATATCTCTCTATATCTATCTAATGCCAATTGTCATCCGCCAACTTGAATAATATTACTTATTATATCAGTTAATTCTCAGTTTCAGTTCTGCGCTTGCGTCAATGCTTACAGTGCTCTGTGATTGGTCTGTCGTAATTGACGCTTGCGCAGAACAAGCTGAAATGAAACGAAACTAAGAACTGATATGTGTGAATAGACCTTTAAGTACCAAAAATGCATTTTTTCAATTACTGTACCAAAAAGACTAGATAGGTAACTGATAATAGAAACTAACATGTTCAAATATTACTCCAAATTTATTTCTCTTGACATTATAATCCTCAATGAATTCTTTTTGAATTAGATTTTAAAATATTAGTTAGCAAGATATTCACGTAGGAAGCGAGAGAAGAACAAGTGTTTGTAATGACTCAAGTTGAGCATTTTAAATTGATGTTGTCTTGTAAACAACTGTACAAATACAGTGAATTTTTTATCTTATTTTAGCATTGTGTAGCTAATTAGGATTGTGCTCCAACTCAGCTATGAAGTTACACGTAAGAGCTCAAGTGACTTATTTGATAACTGAGATACCATCAAGAGAAGAAATATACATTTCGATGTAAATAGTTTAGCTATTTGCCGAATATAATTATTATATCATCACAAAAATTTAATATTCATAACGTAATGATACTAATGTAATTTATTATTGTGCAATGTAAAGATGTGTTCATGTGTACTGAAGCTCCCAGCAATTATCAGTCTCCAAACATGACAGAGACAGATGAATAGAATAATAACAATAATGATTGCTGCCTTGCTTATTATTCAGATGAGTAATGCAGAGTAAAGTGTAAATATCACGTATTCAGAAAAAAATAGACGAAAATCACAAAAACAGAAGACTGATGATAGGAGTTCTATGACTGCTGCATATTCATTGCAAAATTACATCCGAAAAACTTTCCAGATAGTTACATCAAGGACGTCAAAAATTCCTTTTCTTTAACTTTTAGAAGAAGCTGTTTTCAAGGTTCCTACACTGTCATGTTTGTCTACTCTTTTCCTTTGCTGTTCTTAATTATTATTATTTGTTACTTTTAAGATTTTTTGCGGTTGAAACTGATATAATTAGTCCTTAATACTCTATACTTCAGCAGGCTATACTACTGTATATTAAATGATGGAATGTAAATAACACGTTATCCAGAGCTATCATTGCAGGTATGAATTACACAAATTTTTTGTAGATTTTGAGAAATTTGTAGTACCGTATTTTGAACTATTTAGAGTCACGAACCTCACGATCGAATAATGTTATTTAAATTTATAATTTGTTGTAATTAGATAAATGAGTCATTCCTATAAATTATGTATTTCCTACTAACGTAACTAATAAAATTATGAATATTGCATATAAGCTGAAACATCTATCCAGCAGAGTTTTAATTTTCTTACTTGAAATCTAATTAACTTGAAAAAATGTTTATATAACATAATAGGCATATACAGTACTGTACTTCATTCTTCATTGTTAAATAAGCTACTTCATGAGCTAATATTTCAATGGCAGACCTTCAATAAAAGAACAATGCGAAATTGAAACAATAAACACTTTGTTCATTTCGTTTCCTACTAAATAGAATTCAATTGAAACTCTAAAGTATTTGTTATTCGGTTTTATTGTCAGCTGAAAGCTCATTATTCACATATTTAAGAAGATTTGTTTAGGCATAATTAAGGCTAGATTATTATTAGGAAGAATTTAAATAATTTTCGTTTAACAATAGAACTGTTCAAACTTTACAGGAAGTTCTATAAAGTGTTCGAATTTGAATACAAAGCAAATCTGTTTGCTGTTTCCAAAATGTGAGAAACACACAAAAAATGTCTGGATTCTCAGATAAGAATGGTATGTGTTATCTTTTTACTGGTACTTAATTATGGAGGACACAATAAAAGCGCCAAATTTACTTGTTAATGAAAAACGCTGGTTTTATCGAATAGGAGTATCTTAATAATCAAGTTTCAAAATAAAAATTTAGGATGATATTTGCTGGAATATATTAAGTTTCATCAAGCTGAAGTGTATAAAGCCTATTTTTTTTATGGGGAATACTCGAATAGGAAAATTTCTTTAAAAATGTTACTAAAAATATTTTTCCAGCTTGTGGAAGTTGGATTATTCTGCATTATTGAGAAGATTTGTGATTATATAGCTTATATAATAACATGTTAATAACAAATAAATGGTAGGCCTATTTATCAAACCATAAGAGGCTCGTTTGTAAAGAGATCTTCCGCTCTTCAACTTTTGTTTTAATTTTTTTATGTTATATTAGGTCACTTGATGCTGTAGGTAGGCCTATATTGTAGTGATGAGTGATTATGGTAGCTCTTGTTAGAAAAATCATCATCAAAAATAGATCTGTAATGACGATGCTAATCTAGTTGGTCATTATAACAAGTGATTATTTGAACCACCTTTATTCAAACAAGTGTGCATAATAGTAGTGTCTTACGTCTTTCCTATGTCCTTGTGTTATGAGGGGCTTGATATGCCCAATTTTCCTGAACTTCATTATGTATTTCCTTTGGAAAAGCACTGGAATTTAGTCTGTAAAGTTCAACCAATCTTCATTTCGTGGCTCAATTAAGTTCATCTTCTTTAATTTAGTCGTAAAATTTAAAGAATTTTCTTTCTTCATTTACTTGATCAAATCAGCAAGAGTTACAGAAACTAATTCCCAACATTAAGTTTGAATCGAATTCAACACTTTGACAGAAATTGATAGACATGAATATGAATTTATGATTATTTTAGTATTTATATGTTTAAGGTATTCTATTGGTCCAATTTTTCTATTGTACATAATATGTATATTTGAATTTTTGGCAGCAAATTTAATTTTAGTACCTTACACTCTTGTATCTTTGTATCTTAGAATGTACAAGGAAAGTTGATATTATTTTTTGTTATGCTTGTTAAACGAGTTATGAGTTATAAGTAGTGTAGCCAATTGATAGAGTCTTCTACAATAAACAAGTGTAAATATTTTAGTACCATGACGTACTACATTGGACATGGCTAAGAACTTCATAATATTTTAGTCGAATAGAGTACCAGTGTCGGCAATTATTGTTGAACTTGAAAAAGGAAGTTGATGTAATAATTCTGATAGCATTGCTGGTTCGCGAGATACGTCCGGTAGAACTGGAATAGATAAACTCACGGTTACTAGAAACTGTTTCTAGTACACGTGGATAAACTTATATTACCACCATTTGCAAATAGCTTTAGCCATTTGTAAATTCATAAATACGTTCCTTTAAAATTTTTGTCAGAATTGAATACATCATTCAAGTAGTGTTTTGGTATTCTAATGTAAATTTTTAAAGCTTTTTAACAATGCTTTACAATACAAATTAGTTTTACTACATGTCTGTCCGTATTCTAATTGTTGATTAAATTAAATTTGTTTGAAGTTCTTTCAGCCATTCTGAAGTATTCCTGCAAATATTGTCTGCAGAAAGATAAATTACTAGCAACTGAACAATTGCTTATTATAATTTCATCATCTTTTTTCTATAGAAAACTTTCAAAGTTTAGTATGATCTACCATAACTTACTATTATTTTAAAATGAAATTTATTCTAGTGCTCTATTTTCATCAAATTCCGATCTTTTCATTCCTATTAACATACGCCCAACTGCATTCACAATAGTTTACAGGAAATGAAACTAATATAAACTAGAATAAAGTGGTTGAAGTCAAAACAGTACATCAGTTGCATTTGTCTACCACTCCTAACTGCATGTAATTTAAACATTTTTTTCTTTATTTTCTGAAAAACTATGTAGGTCTACAAATTTTTAAAACAACCTTGAATTTTCTACAAATTTTAAAGCATTAAAACATTTTCAATGTTTTCTAAAATGATTATTGTTGTTTCAGGCTCATGGAATGGATGTGATTGTTCTTACCATGTTACTTTGAAGAACTACGCAGATTTTTCAAAATGTGTGCCAAACGTCATGGGCAAGTTACCATCGACTTCGAGAATTTGTCTTACAGTGTACCCGAGGCAAACAAAAAATGTAAGTACAGTACCTTGAATAAATTTAACTCTGGAATTAACATTTGCCTCCGCTGATTCGAATTCCATTAAGTGCTTAGTTTTCACTTATCTGTCAATTTGGGAAATATAAGATCATATATTCTTTCAATTCAAATTGGTTTTATTCAAATAAAAATACAAGTTAGAAAAATACATAATAACCAATCTTATTAGTTATTGTTACTTATATTGAGATTGCTTGCGTGTTCATTTGAACTGATATGAAATATTTTCCTACGGATACAGTACTAGATTGCAACTTGAACCAGTTATTATAATAAGATAATGTTGAATTATTTCGGTTTTGAAATTCAATTTCTCTTCGAAATCGTTTATTCTTGCTATAGCCTATTTCTGCAGGCTATACTTCTTTCATCTTTTAATCGGAGCATTAACTATTATATACATTCCACTCAAACTTGAAACTTTCTATTATTTGGGTTATTCTTCTACAAGAAAAAAATTGTGATTCCCTTACTTAGGCCTAACATTACCCAAGTGAGAGAGTCAAAAATAAATTTCACCTCCCTGAAATTTAAATTCATCATTCCCTTCCTTATTGTATCTACGAGTATAAATTTATCATCGCCGACCGGCCAACAACACAATAACATATCTACGTGTGTATGTATATATACTGCCCATTCATCATCGCCTCAGCTCAATGGATGTTTCAACATCTGTACTTTTCCGCTACTTGCTAGTGGCCCCGTCTCACAGTGGCGGTTCCAGCCATAGGCTGGGTGGGCAGCTGCCCCTCCAGTTTTAATAGGAAAATTTTTTCCAATTGTTTTTTTTCTGTTACTTACAAAAGTGTTGAATTAAAAATATTTATTTATGTTAGGCTGTCACGTTGAAAAATTTTAGGCTAATAATATTGACTTACTGAAACCCCTTTTCTCACAGTAAGTGTCCTCTTGAATAATTTGGTACTTCATTTTTTAGTCCTTGCCCACCCAGGTTTTCTAGTCTGTAACCGCTACTATACTACCTGAACCCTTTCTCTTTAAATCTGGAACGCACTATGGCTGCATACTCAACTAAATCGATATTTTGGAAGATGTTGTCAGGTTTTGAATTGTTAAGTTCTGAATTAGCAGAATTTAAATTTATTACTTTTTATTCAATAATATTATTATTATAATCAAATATTATAATCAAATTATTATTCAATAATAATTTGATAATAACGATGAGAATATGTGTGTGATATTGAAGATATCAAAATCTTTATCTATTTAAATATTATTGATAAATCACAACTGATGACAATAATTCTTAATTTTTTATAACTTTAATAGTATAAATTTAAAAACTCATTATTTCTAGTTGTTGACAACGCGAAAATAATATGAAGGCAGTAGATTTCGTATGATTGAGTTGAACCAACCTTGTGCGAATCTCTTAATAGATTCGCCATTTAAAGCCGTGCAAAACAAGTTTCAAGCCTTCGAAACTATCTCAGGCTTCCTGAAGCCTATCGTGCAGGCTTTGTTGCGTTCATTGAGTCATTGTTAGCCTAAGTAGTAGTAGTAGGCTATTATCTCGTGTTCACTCTACATGAAGTTGAGCACTAGAACCGTTGATCATATTATTTACTCAGTTTCTCAACTATCAAACTCGAAAAAGTCTTTTGTATCCGGATTTTTTTGGAATTTGAAGCTGAGCAAACTTCTTGTTATAGTTTTCTCTTTGTGTCTTGCTTCAAAAATAAAGTATTTTTATAAATAAGTAGGCCTACAGTAATATTACATAAAGTTTAATAATAAATTAATTGAAAGTAGATAAAAAATAAATTTTGATGAAATATAAATAAATTTTGAATAAAATAATTTAATTTTATAAAATTTATTGAACTAAGATTTTGTGGAAATCTAACAAGTAATCTAAAAGGATACGAAATCTTCATTTAAGAAGTTTTCATGTTACCTGAAAATCTTAGCTCTTTTATCTTCTTTTCTATTTTTTCCATTCGACTTATATCTCAAACATTACCTGTACTTCTTTCTTAGATTCATTTCCTAGTTGCTCCATCTCAAAAAAGAGATTATTCTAACTTTCCTTCAATTCCAATAAATATTCAATCCAGAAAAAATCTTTCCTATCTTATTTTCTTACATTTTTATGCTTCAAATATCCTGTCTAAAGAGATGATTTCTATTGCAATCTTGTCTTGTCTTACCTCAAAATAAGACATATTTATGTATCATAAATGAAAAAATTGAAGGTTTTCTCTGATGTTGAATGCATAATGTTTATGTTTTTGGAGAATGTTTATTCTTATTCACATATTACTGTACTAAGATGAACAAATTAACTATTTGAATACTATTATACTTTGTTTTAAACTGCTTTAGGATCGGCCTAGAACGGTCCACCACTAAGGCCAAGCGGGTCTCAATACTAAAGCATTTTTAATCAGAGTATAGATTAACAATGACTGCTTATAATTATTATAAACAGTTGAAAAACACTATGATATTATTTGAATTACATGGTCAAAAAATTGTATTTCTTTTTGCAATTTTTTTCATTGAAACTATGTTTTTTATTATCTGTTGGAAGCATGGAATGATTCAAGTTTCGCAGAATGCTATTTGTTAGCTTAAAATGATTACAGAGTAAGAACAAAGTAATGGAATAGGCACATTTCATTGATTTCCTGTTATTTTTCCTACTATTTATGTCTTTGTCCATTAATTTCAGTCATGCAAATGGGACATTTTCACGTTGATCGATCTCCAGCTAATTCACCCTCACCACTCACTATATACTCGTAATTGTCTATGCTATTTGAATAATTCATTCCATTTTCCCTTGGCTCATTTCCGTCTTGAACTACAATCGTTTGGTACTTTATTGTTGGTGAAGGCACGTTTTTTCTCATTTATTTCTTCTTGGATTAAAATTTACTGTGGTATTCTTAAGAATTTTGTCAATTTTATCTTCATTAATTAAATACTTCATTCCAATTTTGAATGAAATAATTCGCAATTGAATTTTCATCAAATTATAGTTTCCGTTCATTTTTTATACATCTTTCATAAGTATTTTATCTATAGATTCGTTCCCAGCCTAAACTTCGCTCAAACTTTCCTTTTTAATTTGAACAATAATCACCTGAATATAATTATGTTCCAAAAACTGAATACTATCTTTGGTAATATACCTATCATTGATCCATCATGAAAAAATATTTATTGAAGTTTTATCTATTCAACTATTATATAGTATAGTAAACTCAAGTTTCATTTCAGTTAGGGCCTTACACAGAATTTATACAGGGCCATCTCTATCTATTTTTATTAATGCAATGTGTAGATTATTTACTATTGTTATAGTAGGCTATATATTAGTGTTGTTAATAGATTAATTAACTTTTTTATTCATAGGCCTACGTACATAAATACTATAGTTTCAATAATATGAAAAACAATATATAGGATAAGCTAATCTTTTCTATATGAAGATCAATTGAGAGATACTCCCTACATATCTACCTCATTATTTTTTACATTGTATTCATCCTAAGATGTGCTTCGTTACTGTTCAATTCACATTCATTTGTTCACATTTATTCCCTTTTTTACAATGTATGTATTCCATTGTAAAATAGCGTAGGTTCATGATCTTCTACTTATTACAATCAAACAAGGTGTCTATTTAGTCGATTGTAATGAATAAACTAAAAAATTATATGATGGACGACCTTGCCGAAATTAACCCAGGATCAAAGAGGTCAGTAGGTAGGACTAGGAACGCTGCTTCTAGCCTCTTGCACTTCATTATACACATCAGCTACTATAATTATTATTTTCAGAGGTCGTTCTGTTCCAACTTGGCCATGTAATTCGTTCTATTAGCTACACTCATTCATTAGGTATATGTCGTTCATCAAAAGATATCTATAGGGATCAAAAATACTAGTATGAATTTAATTTGACCCAAATAAAACATCATTATTAGGCTTCTATGTTCTAATAGTTCTAGTTAAGCTTAAACTCACTTATGCATTGTTCATTAAAGGTCAAGGTTGGTAAAAGGTTCATAAAATGATCAAAGGGGTTTACTGAATGTCACCGGAGTGTATATATAGCAGGATTATTTTAAATTGTCAGAAAACAGCTGATTGATGTACGCTCGTTTACTGACGTTAAATCAGCTGTTTTCTGACAAGTTAAAATAATCCTGCTATACGTTACTAGTAGTACGTCGCACTTTGCTTGCTAGAACTGAAGCAGAAGTTATCTTCATCTCAACTTCTCAAAATCGCTATTCACTGAAATAATTCTGACATAAAACTTCAATTTAATTGGCAAAGAATGAACAATAAGCACTTTTAGAAAGATAGGGAAAATAATTATATCTTCCTTCTGTTGATATTATTTTTAAATGGAGTTCTAGATTTTCTATTCAATTGGCGTATTTATATACAAGAGATAAATAATCTGGCCTAAATAATGTTAATGTATTAAAATATTATGGGGTTTCTAATCAAGTTTGGCTTACATAATATTGAATATTTGTTGAATTACATAAAACAGTTTCAGCTAAGCAATTAATTATTTCATTAACATACTTATGGATTGACATACACTTGTTTGTTCTTATTTTAATTCAAATTGTCGTGAATAGTTCATAATTTTATGTAACAATAAAATATGCTTGTAGCTCAGAATACTGTCAACTATCTTATTCAAAATGAAAAGATTCTCATGAATCAATTTTCCTGGGTTTCTCATCCAATTTCCCCCAAAAAATCCTCCTCTATCTACTTCTTTTAGCTTTTTGTGTATGTGACTTTATGTTTTTATAACTCATAACAAGCAACTTATAATTCATTACATTTTTTCAAGATTCTCACAGTTTTAGTTGAGCATGAAAATTCAGGTGAGCAGTTAACAATGCTCATTCCTCTCATACTAAAGCATCAGAAAAACTAGCTTCTATATAAAATTCCGCTCAAATAATCATTCATTGTTTGCTTCTATTTTAACAATAGTATTGTTAGGTAAGCATAGGATTATTAATGCCCATTGATTATTCCATTTATCAAAAGATAGACTAGGCTACTCATGTGTCAAAGATACTTTTTCTCCATCTAATTTGGCCTGAACATAAATTCATTGTTGGCTTCTTTGTAGTTGTTTCAAGCTATTTTCTAAATATTATAAAACAACAAAGAACAAACATTTGATTCATTAAATACTCCCAGCTGTAATGAAGCTTACTATTAACCGTGATTCATTATTTCATTAAACCGTGACTCATAGGTACTCATTATTCCGCGATGTATGGCTCGGTATCTAAAGTTATCCGCGCTTGAAGCAAAGTGAATGTTTCCCCATTCAATTTGACCTAAATTATAAATCATTGTAGGCTTCTGTGTAATTTCAGCTATTTTTAAAACTTGAGCTTCATGCAACTTTTGTGAGCTTCTATGGTATTAAATTGACAAGGGACAGTTGATTTATTACATGATTTGAAGGTTTCATTGGTATGATTGTAGTAATTATCATCAATGATAGTTGTCTTTTGTGGTCATGAGTATGATTTTTATCAAACGTTCTATTTTTATGGACTTCTATGATAACATAGAATTAATCGTGATTTGTTTGTTGATAGAATTACCTAATGCCGAGAAACGAATAATGTAAGCCCACACTTCTGATTAGTGGGCACTTGAATCAGCGAAATTGCACTCCCAATTGACGTTTCGCGTAGCCTTCTTACAAGTGATTTGGCCTTCACGTTCAACGAAAAACAAACTGATGGAGAATTTTTTGTGGTGCTCATACCGATTTGAAGTAGTAAAGATGATGAGTTTGTCGTTTTTGGGATGAATTTTGATCAATCAATTATCGTCTGCTTCATCATCAACATCATCATCATCAGCAGCAGCATTAGCATTATCTGCTTACTATCCTAATATGTTGAAAATTATAAAGCAAAACTATGAAAATGATACAGTGACATTCATTTAATTTGACGCTTGGCATTAGATAGATAGAGAGATATCATTTCTTGACGTTGCTGATGACCGTAGAATCCGATGGCAAAGAAATAATATCTCTCAATCTATCTATCTAATGTCAAGCGTCAAATTAAATGAATATCACTGTAGTAATGTTTCATTACTTCTGACAATATGTGACTGAAAGATTTGCAGATGACTAAATTTCAAAGAGATTTAAAATTCGTAAGACAAATCATTTGAAGTAATAGAATTGATAAAAGTTGTTGAAATTGTCCACTTTATTGAACAAGTTTTCAATAAAGTGTAAATTGATTCACAGGACCACGGTTTCATGTTACACTTAATAACACATCATCCACGATCTACATGATACCATGGTCCTGTGACTCAATATTAGTGTTCAATAAAGTGGAATTGATAATTTCAACAAGAAATATTGTACAACATAAATATTTCAATATTTCTTCTTCAAATTTTATTATGAAGTTATAGAATCCAGAACTTTATTGAAGTATGGTCATACATTGCTGATGAAAAATTAACAATAAAAATGGAATTAGGACTAATCCTATTGTTAGTGTTTTCTTTTAACGAAATTTTCAAAAACTCTTCAATGATTGTCCTTGTTTGTGCGTGTTGTACAGTTAATAATGTTAATTGTCTATGTACGTGTCTAATGATTTATTAATCGGAACAAATTAAATACTGTATTCAACACAATAAAACGATTAATGGCGGCAGTAGAGTGACTGCTTGGATGGGTGACCGACACAAAAAATAAGGCGAGGTGGAACCTACCCGTAAGAGTCTCCCCACCAATAAAAAGCCATACGATAAAAAAATTAGTTTCTTTACATATTTACAAAAGCTTTTTGAATATTTTTGGACAAGATGTATGCCCGGTTTTGCAGTCGTTCAATAAACTTATTGAATCAATAACTTTTTTTGCATTTGAAAACAATGGTTATTGATTCAATAGTGCTATTGGATCCATAAACTGTCTATTGAGCGACTAAAAAACCGGGAAGTAGGCTTATTTTTCTCATAGTAGGTCTACAGTAGCCTATTCTACATTCTCTGGTGAATGAACTCCAGTATTTTATTCGACATTCAAATTTCTTATTCAACAACACGATTAGAATACAGTATTCAAGATCATCTCTGTGATTGTCACAGAATCGATCTTCGTAGCTCAAGTCAACCAGACCAGCTTTTTTTCAAACAAAAGAATAGTTTATTATCCTTATGCAAATAGTCGGTTTGACGTATTCACCTCCAAGGGAGACACGTCAACTTATCAAAATCAATTCATTCGTCCTCTAAAAGGGGTCAACAACATTTATTTTTTGTTGTCTACCTCAGCTGTGACAGTCGTCGTTTCTTGGCTTTCTTTTTTTATAAGTGACATCCGAATCTATAAGAATGTAGATAAAGAGCTTTTCTTTCTGAATAGTAATGATTCTGTGCTTTTCAATAGAATAGTAATGATTCTGTGTCGGTAGGATTCCTCTTTTTCTTCTTCTTCTCCTTCTTCTTCTTCTTTCTTCTTCTTCTTCTTCTTCTTCTTCTTCTTCTTCTTCTTCTTCTTCTTCTTCTTTGTTTTTTCTTCTTTTTCTACTCCTCTTCTTCTGTTTCCTCTTTATATGCTCGATAATCCATTATATGGTAGGCCTACTCTGTATGACCGCTGCAAAGAGAGCGTTTTGAGGAAAGTTTTTAAAAAATTCATGTTTAAGATAGGGTTTCGTTTTTGCGACTGCGTAGCCGATTGCGGCTGCGGATAGTTAAAATAGCAACTAATTAAAACTTGAAATAAAAATATACAAGAATAGCCGTGCAAAAATAGGAACAATTGAGTAAGAATATTGTTAAGTCACTAAATTTATTCAATATACGAGTAGGTACAATTTTTTGTTTGAAAAAGTTGCTATTGTGACTATCCGCAGATGCAAAAGCGAAAACCTACCTTTAGTGAGTAACTTTAATTTAGCTACTCAATTAATCATTATAAAATTTGATCTTGGTTCAAAAAGCAACTACCAGATAAGACCAAATAAGATGAGATTGAATAACGTAAGCAAGGAAGGCATAAACATTGATTGAACTGAAGAAAAATAAACAGGAAATCTTCTCTTTAATTAGCTCTTTCTCACCTTGGCCTTAACTCTTTCTCACATATTCCTTGACTCTCCCACATCGATGTTATCTCTTTTCTATCTTTTCATGTCTCTTTCCTAGCTTATTCTTGAGCCTTCTTACTAAACCTCTGTCTCAAATCTTTCACACCTCTCATGCTAGTTCCTGTTCTTTCTCTTGAAACAGGCAATAAAATTATTCCAATTTAATTTTCCCAAATATTGATTTACCGCTCTAGTCAACCATCTAATAACGTTATGGTTCTTTCGACCTTGCTTATAGTTGTGAATAAATCTGGTATAGTAGTGACAAAGTATGACTCTCCATAATTTTAATATTGGACTATGTGTTATTTTATGATTATTTAATACTATAAGATTTTTCTATTGGAGTATTTATTTGTTTACTCATCTTCAAATTGAAAAGCAGTTGAAAAAGTCCAATAGAATCCTTCTGGCAAAAGTATTCAAATTCAAATATTGTATGCCTACTCTATTCATGAAAGGCCCATACTATAAGCGCAGGAAAATCGCGACCGAATGTCGTTGGTGTTTTTCGGTCCTAACACACGTCTTTTTATGGTGCAGACTATAGAAGCAGAAATTTTGGCCCCGAAAAATTAGCTTGAATGTATAGTCTCTTGAAATTGGGCCGTGTTTGATACCGATATTTGATTGCAATTTTTTTGCCCGTATAGTATGGGCCTAGATCAACAAAATAAAGGAGTTTTTTCATTATATTATAGATTAGTAGTAAGGTTTACTTCAGCTGTTGCTTTTGCTCATTTTTATTCAATAAAGTTTATCTCCTCAACCAACGTCCAATGAAACAGACATTTCTTGCTCTTCGGTAGCCTAATCCTTTTTTCGGAAACACATTGCTGTAACAAAGTGGTTGAATCTTTACCACACTATCAGTTACGCTGTTGAGAAATGAAAAAAATTTAGTTGACAGAAAATCTATAGAATAAAGTATAAGTTAGATGCGCTGTAAAGATAGCTAAGCCTTGTCAATACAGTAGGAGGCGTAGTTCACTAAATTTTTGAAGACTTGTCTAGGTGACTTGTATCCAATTTTAGATTGTTCTATTTCAACACTCTAGTCCAGTGATTTCAACTAAGTTCACCGCCTGTTGAAGTAGGTTGAGTGATGACTAGACTGTGGAAATGGAGTGATAATGACTGTAGAATAAATACACTGTAAAATGAATAGTCTGTATAAAATAAGGCTAAATGAATGGTATAAATGAGGCTATATGAATCGTATAAATAGACTAAAATATCCGAACTTGCTTACATGACATTTGCCTATGTGATGAGCCTTCTTGAATTCATAATGTATAGTAATTTGTTATTAAGTTTCCAAATAAATGAACTTCAATTTTTATCCAGACAATATCGTGCTGGGAAATACTATATTGCTTCAAGTACTAAGACAGTCAATAAATAAAATTTAGATGGAAGAAATTTATTCATTTAAATGAAAATATACCTTTACTTGAAATTTATTCAACAATTATTAAATTTCTCATTACTTAGAAATTAGAATTTCCTCAATAATAATAATAATTTTTAATAATAATTCCTCGATAATAGACTAATATTTGATTCCTCAATCAATAATTTTTAATGAGGAATTAATTCTAATTCCTCATTACTTCTAATGAGGAGTGGTATCTGTATGTAGTATACAATACAAATCTTTGCTCTCATTACTGTTTGTAGCATTACAGAAATGTTTCATTTAAAAATACTTTCATCTCATATCAAGAACGGTAGCAGGGTATTTAGCGTTTGTTAAAAGTGGGTTCTATTTAAGTAGGTATTACACGTGTAAAAGCTTTAGTTTTGAAAATATGTAAATGAGACTTGTAATAAGAAGCTGAGTGATGAATTTACATAAACGACCAAATTAGAAACACATTGGTTGTTCTGAGTTGTTGAAAGAGAGTGAGAGCACGCAAGAGCGAGAGAGTGTGTGTGTGAGGTGGAAGAGCACGTGAGAGAGACAGAGAGAGAGTGAATGAGTGGGAGAAAGAGAAGGTGTCGATGAGAGACTGAAAAGCGAGTGAAAGTATGGAATATGGTGCAGAAATTTGTAAACATCATCTATTGAAAGAGCAGAACTATTAGGTGAACTGCTTTTGTTCAAAAGTGGCACAAATATTAGAAATATTTAGCAGTAGGCATTGGTTTTCAATATCTTTGACATTCAGTATGAAATAAGCAAATTGTCCATTAATTTCAAATACTATACTATTTTGTTGCTTCTTATCAAAATGAAAGTAGGCTATTCTACCTATATTTTTTAGATAAAAACTCATATTGTATCTGAATTACAATGGTTTGTACGGTAGTTATGGATTGTCAGATCGTGTAATAGCTTTACAGACAATACTGAATAACAAATTGATCTTCAACAAATAACTCTTTGTCCAATTTGTGTTGATCCATGACGAATTAGGTGTGTAAATATCGTCATTTGTTGACAAAATCTTTATCTTGATTCTTGAATTTTATTTCCTTTTTTACTCTGTTTTGGTATAGTATTTAAAGATTTTTAATGTATTTTTTTCGATATTATCAATATCTCAATTGTAATTAATTTGCATGAATGTTCGTAAGTAGGTGGAAACTGACCTGAGTAGATAATTTGCGATGAAATTCTTGAAACAAATGAAAAATTATTTTCAGAATTATTTTATAGTCATTCAATTATTCAACTACTTTTATTGTTAGAATCATATTATGATGGATTCCTTTTTTATATGATTTAGAAAACTTTCAAATAGTAAGATTTTCCAAATTCCCATGTAAGTGCAGTTGACTATTTTTAGTGACAGACTATCGTAATTCTCAATAATACCACTTGACATCATTACAGTAAATTCGAAAATCGTTTGAGTGTTTTTTCTAGATAAGTGAAAATGATAAACAAATTTGAACAAAATGAAGATGCTGCCATAGTATAGTTTATTGTTCAGTAACAAAATTTGATATAGCCTTCTATAAATTTTGGCTTTTATGTAAACCTCTGACTAAAAATTGAATTTCTATGCTTTCGAATATTATTTGAAGAGATTTGAATTTTAAAAAATTGTTTTTATTGTCTTATCATTATAATGACTCTATTGATCTATTTCAGTATATTATTGCATAACTGAAAATATTATTTTTGAGTAAAAGTATTAAAACTCATGGTATCAGTGGCGATCGTTTCGCCTTGGTAAGCGAAATTTGCATAATTATATTCTGATCAATATGTAGAATTCAAGTTGCTACTAGGCTACCGGCACCTTTTTTGAAAGTACTTTTTTATTGAAATTTCTAGATGATATTGTACTCACTCTATACTCGAAATAAACTTTATCAAACGACACTATCAACTTTAACCATTAAACCTAAAACCAACTAATTTGATTTTGGAAAATTTCCAAGATTATGGAACTCAGGAATGGATAATGGAATTCAGGAAAAGTGATTCGAACATTTTTACAACGGAAGTAATCAATGCTATTTTCCTGTCTCAGACGTCAAGAGTTGATTGAATATTCTCGTTTTGAGAGACCTACGGCAAACATTAAAATACAGTATGAAGACCATTTGACGCAAGTAAAAGTCAAGAGTTTCAAGATAACAGTGAAAATGATCGAATTCAATTGATTTTTCAATAATTTCTGTTATATACCAATTATTTTCATCCAAAACTCTTCTTTTCATTGTTAATTAACATTTTTCTTGTTCCAGGTCCAGACCGGGTGCTTCTTCACAATGTTAGTGGTCACTTTCGTCCCAAGCATCTAGTGGCCTTAATTGGTCCATCGGGAGCTGGCAAAACAACACTCCTCAATGTAATATCTGGATCAAAGTGAGTTTGATAATCTTGATTCCTATCAAATTAAGTCATAAGATGCAAATGCTGAATATTGAGATAAAAGATATAGGTAATATATATAATACACCTAATAAGATATAATAATAAGATGAGATATTGAGATAAGGTAAAGATCTAAATAATGAGATAATAATAAGATGCAGATGTGAATATTGAAAATATGAAAGAGAGTAGGCTACTACAGTAATACCGTTTTCACCGAAAATGTGAAAACTATAGTGATTCTTTAGTAGGCCTAGTTCTTATCATACAAAGTAAGAGAAGTTGAGATCTCATTTTCAAGCATCATGAATACCGTATCAAATATCGTCTCGGTGAATGAAAAGGTTGTTCACCTGATATCTTTTGACTGTACAGTATTTCCACTGCATACGACCGTGCTTATTAAAATTCATATTTTTGTCATCACCCACACTCGAGTCTCAGATTGATTTTAAGTCAATCTGAGAAAAATCTCATACTGTTTTGATTGCTGTTTATGTTTCACACAGTATGTACAATACACAATTTATATTATTGAAATATTCATCAGTTAAGTAGAAAATAGGTATGCATTATAATTCTTTGCGTCCGTGTTCTATAGGATGCCTATAAATTGATGAATATCGGGGTTTTAACTCTTTATAATTACCATTACATTAAACTTACAGTTATAAATTAAGTGTCAAATGAAAAAGCAACTCAAACTGGTTTGTTTGTTGGCACCAGTGCGCATGTGCGTGCAATTTTGAAGCAGATGTTGCTACAATTACTGAAGACACACTTATAAACGTAACGTATGGAACAAATAATTAATTTATTTTTTATCATTTTTCTGTTTCAGAGCTGTGGATAATTCACGAGTATCCGGAAAAATACTTGTCAATGGTAAAGAGCGCAATTTGCAAAAATTTCGAAAACAGTCCTGCTACATCACACAGGAATGGTCTCTCCTGAATCAGCTGACTGTCGAAGAAACTTTGGAAATTGCCGCCCGCTTCAAGTTGCCAAGTAATACCAGTGAAAGTGATCGAAAAAGTTCGGTAAGTTTAGCAAAATTATAGATCGTGAATAGTTTTATTTTAATCATACGGTCTCTGTAGTTTCATCTGAGTTTATTTTTGCAACTTGCAACTTCTACTTCTTGCAGTGTTTGCATCCAAGGTTGGTGGATTTATACAGTGACTATGTAGTCAGTGTAGTCACTGTAGTGCTTTGCAGTTGGGTCATTAAATGACGTATTAACTTGTCACGGCCGGGCGACCTCAAAAACGATACAATTGTCTGTCCTACCTGTCTCTCTACATACCTTGTTCGCATCTTCATGTTGTAGAGCTCTTTTTTCATGTGTTTCAGATCAATGAGGTGATTGAAATTTTGAGACTGAATGGATCTAGAAACACTCAAGTCAAAAATCTCTCAAATGGCCAGAAGAAACGGATTTCAATTGGAGTTGAACTCATGAACAATCCGCCAGTCTTGTTTGTTGATGAACCTACCAGGTAAAGTAGACTGTTATTATTAGAATTGAATTGATTCAAAATATGGGTATATCCGAAGTAACAACTTTTGATAAGAAGCTTGAAGTGCATTAAAAATCACTCAAAAAATATTTCAGATTGAGTGTCATTACATTGGAGATGAAATAGGTAATGAATCTATCAAGAGAAGTTTGAGAACAACAGAAAATCAGAGTTGAATACCTTTGAAAATCAGAGTTGAATACCTTAGAGTTTAAAATTTTTATTATTTGGGAATACAACTTTTATATTTCACCAATATTACCATATTTTATTCTTTGAAATTATTGAAATCAGTTTAATTTGGTTTTGAGATTGGGAATAAAAATGTAATTTCACAGGCATAAATTTTGACATTTATTTGAATTAGAATATTATCCAGTAATTATCTAGTAATAAGATGCGTGTCCGTCCCGTGAGGTGATAATTTTCATGTTTTCAAGATAGCTTAATGTTTATTCAGAGTAATCAAGATTTTCAATAAACAAGCCACAACTCAGCAAGAAACCATTTTCAATAAACAAGCAACAAGCAACCATAGAGCTCTTCCATGTTCTATCCCAATTGCTGTCTCCATTTTGACGGCTCTTGAAAGACACTTGAGAAAGCACGTGTTACAATTATCGATTTAAAAACAAGAAGAGACTTTCATCTGCTAATTGTGTTTGAAATATTTGTTTATCGTCGAGACTGTGCTGAATAATTGTTTCAACTTAGCTGTAGGTGCTAATGGTATGTATCTTTCAACATCCTCTTAAAAGCACAGTAATAAAGGGTGTTTCAAAAAGGACGCACTTCAAGTTTGAGAGAGAATAATTTTGGGAATACTATATGTATTGTGACTAAACTATAATCTCTTCTTGTCTGGTTTTGACTAAGGTGCATGCCTAGTCTTACGATTAGACAGAGTTACTAAAAGAATGGTGCGAAGATTGAATTTTTATGAAACCAGTGTTGATGCCAAACAACTAAATTAGACGAATCATGAACTAATCCGCGTCAAATGTCTTGTCTCGCACTAACTTTTGAAACGCACCATTCTTTTATGATAGGTATATAACTTGAATGTACCAGTGCTTTTCCAGTATTAGTTTGTATCTATCTATAGTGTCTGTATATATTCGGCTATGCTTTTTTTCCAAAGTTCATCCTTTGGATGAACATGTGTTTATTATTGAAAGTTATTAAGCATTATTATTAATCTTGCGATCAAGTGAAAGGCAAGATTCAGTTGGAATCTCTCGGTTCTAAAGTATATTGTCTTCCTACTGGACTTTTCTTTTACTAGTTCTAAGATTTATATAGCCTATGTGTAATAACTATTAATTATATGTATATGTGATAATGATATTATATATGTGTAATAACTTTCAATAATAAACAAACGTTCATCATTTTGAAAAAACCTTAGCCGAACCTGAACAGACACTATAGACACAAACGATTTCTGGGAAAGAAATGGTTCATATATGTAAGCGATATAATCTGTTAATGAAAAGTACAGTGGTGCTATTACATTATATTCCGAGGAAAAAATATTCCCTATTCAGAAATATTCTCCCTCAAACTCTGAAGTGCGTACTTTTCGAACCACTCGGTAGTTTCACTGGGAATGTTTTTTGCCATAATATGTCAATATTATACTTTTCTTTCACGTTTCAAAAATGCGTAGAATTTTTTGTTATTTCTTAAAAAAGCTTGAGACAATATTTATTCGCTCAATTTCTTAGGTTCTTTACTTGTTTAACAACCGACCGTCAATGTCACTTCTATAGAGAATAGTTAGTTTATCAAGAAGCTGAAAATTTTTCACCAAAATTATGAGAATTCGGATAGTACAGTACTGTTCAGGTCACCCATACAAGCATGGTCTAGAGTACTCGTGAAGTGACAAAAAAGGTTGAAGTTCTATGTGACTATTGATGTTTCAAATTATTTATTATTGAAAAATGAATTATTTTTATAATAAAAAATTATTTGATAGAATAAGGCCCTTTTGGCATTGTATTAGTAATCTTGTTACGCATTTTGTACCTAGTACAATGAAATCCCTTCTTTCAAAGTAATTATATTTACTTATTTTAATATTCATAAAATTAGGATCATTGGGCATTCTGCTCTTGTGTAGTAATAATAATCTTATTATAGTCCGATTCACGTCAAGAAGTCAGCATTGTTCATATGAGGAGCATTGATGCCAAGTTTCATTGAGAGAGAAAGAGAAAACTGCACCAAACGTGTTTGTTGGGACTGTGTGCGACAACAATGCACAGTGCGGCAACCATGCACAGTGCGAATAGGATAGAGACATCAGCAACTGCCTTGTGCTGAACAAGGATAGCAAACTCCCATCTAAGCAATGCTGACTTCTTGACGTGAATCGCACTATAATTCATTTTGAACTTATAAATTCATGGAGCTTTATTGAACTTATAAACTTTTAACTTTTTTGCATAATAAATCTATCTTATTCTATTACATAAACTTAGTATGCTTAAATTATTATTGATTTGACTTGTTGTAAGGCTGGAGTATTGAAATTGTAATTTAGAGTATCTGTTAAGGTGTTAAGAGTGATCAATGTAATCTGGTAATTAAAAATGTGAATAAATGAGACAGATATTGTCTATTCCACAATTATTTATTCAAAAAACTAACTTGAGTTCAAACTGAGTTTAGGCTTAACACTGAAGATGATGCTAACCATGAGCATCGAAACTTGAGCTTCTTTTTTTAATAAATCATTGTGTAATGGACTATATTTGTCGAATTCATTCACCTTACTATGTATAACTTCCACAGAATCTGTAAATTTAATAAAAAATGTTCATTAAAGTTATCAATATAATCTGTTTTTACTATAGATTAGTTTTCCTATCAATTTTTCAGTGGACTGGACAGTTCCTCAGCACTGCAAGTAGTGAGCCACCTACAGAGCCTGGCCCTGGACGGCCGGACTGTGATAGTGGTCATACATCAGCCGAGCTCCAAAGTGTTCCAACTCTTCCACGACGTCTATTTGCTGTCTGACGGCGAATGCCTCTACAACGGTCCCTCGGAGCACTTGGTCACTGCCCTCGCTTCGGCTGGCTTCAACTGTCCACAGTATTACAGCAAGTCGGATTTCGGTGAGACAATTTTCAAAACATAGGATGTGATCTTTCATGATAAAATAATCTTGGAACACGTTTATGAGGTACTAGCTGAACCCGGTAGAATTTGTCATGTCTCAATTCCATTATTTTCTATCTTTCCTCATCTATGTGCAAGTGAGAGAATTCCTCAGATTTTTTTATAGCTTTGGATCTTCCTCTCAGTAAGAAAGCTAGGAAATACAAGGTGGCGCACATAAAAGTAGCCCTGTAACTTTGCCGACATTGAACAATTTTCATGACGAGTATAAGGAAATTTGTCTGGATATTCATCTGTCACCGTCAGGATATGTTTACTCCCAAAATGGAAGTATTTGATCTATATAATCCAAGATATGTCATAAATAAGCAGATATAATTTCAATTGTGTTGCATGTTATTTATGGGGCTACTTTTATGTGCGCCACTCTGTATAATATCAATTTGTTATCTTTACGAACAACTATACATATGGATGTTACAGATATCTCTCTAATCGGTATCACCTGTTGAAGTAATCAATCCGCTATATTTATAAGTATAGATGAATGATCTTTTAGAACTCTTTCTATGAGAGAGAAAATGATCTTAGAACCCTTCTTTGCCTATAATTTGTTTTTTGTTCTATATTTCTCGGTTTACCACTATTGATCGAAGTGTATTTGTTGTAGCTTATTCAATTAGCATCTCGTTGAGCAAAAGAAACTATTATTTCTCTCTTTATTATAATTTGTGGTATGACACACAACACTTAGTAGTATTTATCACTTCTTATTTTTACTGATCTTTTTATTTAATAGCGATTGAAGTAGCCAGCGCAGAGGTGGAGGGAGATATAAGATTGTTGAAGATGGAAACAAGGAAGCGCTACGAAATGAAGGAAGGAAAATTTTTTGAAAATGAAATTCCCGCCAAGAGAATTTCTGAAGCGACAATTCCAAATGAGCACAGTAAGTTGGCTATAATTTTCGTCTTTCTAAAAGTTTTGCTTGCAGCTTTCTAAATTTTTATTCTTTTTATAGTCTACTGTTTTTCTACTTTTGTAAATAAATTAAAATAAATAATTTATCATGTGAAACTCCTCTCTTACAAATTTCTCTTTCAATCTTCTACAGCAGTTCACGATTACAAGGAAGTCTTGTGAGTTTAATGTGATTTTCATCTACTTTTATTTTTTAAAGAATTTGTAAAACAATTTGTGCAAGGAATCAATAAATTTAAAATATGGATTCTGATTGGAAAGTGGAAGCATTTAAGAAGTATTAATCTTTTTTAAGATTGAAGATGTGACGCTCCTTCATAGGGGTGGTTGTCAAGATTTCACTAGTCATGTAGTGGTCTGATAATATGCCTAGAGTAGCCCTTTTCTCTTCTTAAAATGTATTCAACTCTTTGAAATTATTGTCAATAATACTGATGATACGTTTTGCAGCAACTATGATGATTGGTGACGATGATGACGATTCCTACAGTTCTTTGAAAGGCTACCCAGTTTCAAAGCTTCAACAGTTCTGGATACTCTTCAAGAGATGTAACTTGTGCACCAACAGAGATATGGTCAGTAGCTCACATGGAATTAATCATGTTTCAACTAAAACATGATGATAGCCAGAATAAAATGGAACCCCACATAAACTAAATAATGAAATTAAAAAACAGGATCTAATTAAAGGTCTTTGTAAACCTAAATTACCCATCAACAAAAAAATGACTTTCGTTTACTTGAAGGAGATAATAAAATAAAAGCCCCCTTTCAAATAATGTCGGCAGCCGTAATTTACACATCAACAAATTCTTAAGATTGAAAATAAATCACCTAAACGATTAATATATAAATTATGCTGATGATAATAATAATGATGAGTTCACCCCGTGCAGCGCAAAGCACCGCTCACTTGAATTTTCTAAATTTATTTAAAATTTCAATTTATGTGATTTTGATTTTTCTCGTGGTATTATTATTTTCAGAATATATCAAATTAGGCCGTAAAACAGATATCAATCTACTGGCCTCTTGCACAAAAGTCTATTGATTTCAACCACCGTGAAATGCTTCATCTAATGGAAAGTGCATCGAAATCCCTATTTAGCTCTCTAAAATGTCATCTTACAGCGGTGAAATTCAATTGGCTTTTATGTAATCGGCCCTTAGAACAGTTGTCAGTCTATGTTATTTCAATATTGGTTTTCATAAAAGAACCTCCATTTCTATTCAATCTACTTTATTGAAAATTGGTAATGCGATTCATAATTCCCAGTTGAGTATACCCAAGTGCCCTTAGAACAGTTGTCAGTCTATGTTATTCCAATATTGGTTTTCCTAAAAGAACCTCCATTTCTATTCAATCTACTTTATTGAAAATTGGTAATGCGATTCATAATTTCCAGTTGAGTATACCCAAGTGTATTCATGTTATTGTAGAACATTTATCTGTTTATATTATGACAAGTTTTTTGTTGAAACGTTTATGCTAAATATATATTAGAATTTACTCAAACCTTTCTAAATGAATCAGGCCTAATGTGTTTATGTAATCTGTTACAGTAACTATCTCGAACATGAATCATCAATCATCTTTTGCTGGGCATACTTTTTTTTTTTCTGAGGATTACATGAGCTCTGGCTTGCGTGGGTAATGAGTGGGGTGATGATGAGATATGACAGTATCTGTTACAGTATATGTCTTTATCTGTTACAGTATATGTCTGTATCTGTTACAGTATATGTCTTTATCTGTTACAGTATATGTCTTTATCTGTTACAGTACCTGTCCCGCACACGACTCATCACCCATCTGTTGGTGGGCATACTGCTTGGCTGGATGTTCTATAACTTTGGAAATGACGCCGACAAAGTAATCGGCAACCATTCTTTCTTCTTCTTCGCAATTTTGTTCATCTACTTCAGCAGTATTATGCCTGCTATAATGACATGTAAGTCACACCACAGTATTACAAAGACTGTATAATCACAGTGTGGCCATTCGATGTCACACTTTTGATTGGTTAGCTCTGACAAATCCACCACACTTTTTCCAATTCCCATAAGTTTTGCATTGAAATTATACGCAAATCATATTTGTTGTTGAGTGAGTCACTCCTCAACTATAATTATTTGCCTTTGCAAGCTTTACTTTTTATAATTTCAAGATTTTAAAACAATTTCAAGATTAGACTATTTTTAATGTTAGAAAAGTAATTTTTTATGTTCTTTCTTTCGAAAGAAGTTTGGCAGATAGGTGAATGAATTATCTAATTAAAGTATTTAATGTAATAATCTTTATTTTGTATTTTATTGTTACAGTTCCACTTGAAGCCAACGTATTTCTCAGAGAGCATTCAAATAATTGGTACTCTCTAACTGTCTACTTCTTTGCAAAAGTATTAGCGGATCTACCCTTGCAGGTGAATACAATTTACATGAAGCATGTTCGTCTCTTCAATCGTATTTATGGTGATAGATAGCTCTTTTGTAATAGAGATAGATGAACGAAATCTTCTACAAAATTATTTGATTCTATTCAGTATTAAATGTATTTCTTGCGCATAATGCGGTGGTTAAACGTACTTTATGCTGATTTATAGGTACTTGTTATTGGTGAATACTCTTATTATTGGCCTTCCCAGAGGACCTTTGTCGAATGGCAAATTGAATATAAGATGGAAGAAGCGCGATTCACCGCATAGGAATATAATAGTAGAATAATTTATTTGAAAAAGGCCGTTAAAGTAGCGGACTGTTTAGACAATATCATTCAAATTCCATTTGCAAACTTGAAACTAAATCATCAAGATGATTCATTTCAATACAATGTAGTTCATAATATTAATAATAATTTCACAATGTAGTAATAATATTATGTAGTTCAACGATAGCATTATTTTAACTTGCATTTTATTCCAAATGATAGAATTTAAATATTGTTTCAACAGATAATCTGTCCGACATTGTTTCTGGTGATTGCGTACTATATGACCGGGCAGCCAATGGACTTGCAGAGGTTCTTAATGATTTGGTTTGTCATAGTGCTTCTGTCCATCTTGGGACAATCGGCAGGCAATGCGGCTGGTGCTTTGCTCAATGTCGAGGTAAATTACAGTCACTCTCCAATTTAAAACAAATTAATTTTCTCTCAAATGTAGGAGTAAACTTTTATTAGTCACTTTTCCAGTGTTATTGAAATTGGTTGACAAATTAATCCTGATGAAATTTTTCACTTGAGATTTTCATTTTAGTATTATAACTCAAATCAAAATAGTTTTATTCACTTCATGGTACAATTCTTAGAACGAATTAGTAAACAAAGGCTCGAATTTTTGTTCAAACTAATTCTAAAACTTAAGTTTAAATGTTCAAACAAAACTTAGTTTCAACTTGGTTTAAAATATCCAACTCAACTCAAAATTGTTTTATTCCTCGATCTCTACAATAAGAAAACCAAACAAACAAATTCTGCAAGTTACATAGTAGTAGGCCTACAATAATTATATACAAATAAAAAATATAATTTTTATTTTACAGGACAATTTCGTCAATTAAAAATTACTTTCAAATGCCAATCAATCATCGTTAACACAGGAACACAGTTTTCTTATGAAATTAATGAATTAAATGCAAATAAAATACACGTGCACGTGCTTTAATATTGATATGATGAAAGATGGACATCAACATGAAAAACTACTAATGTAACCAAAATACTACTCACAAAAGGACTTCCACACAGTCCTTGTCCGTGAGTAGGAGTTGAGAAAGGAATGAGGAAAAAGGAACACACACAAACTCACACAATCACTAATAGTATGATAGACATGCCTTAGCATAGCCTTCAAGTTTTCTTCCAACTTAACAGTAAACATGTTTCTCTTAAAATCGATATCGCCTGCCTGTTGCGCATTTTTTGCCATCAGTATTCTGTTGTTTCTTTCTGCAGCCGAAAGACCTGTCGGCGACGTTCAAGACATTGAGCTGCGTCAGCTTTTTCAAGTACGCGTTCGAGGCGGTGGCCGTGTCGGCGTTCGGCTACGACCGCGGCCGTCTGCCCTGTTCGCAGCCCTACTGTCACTATCGCAATCCGGCCAAGTTCCTCGCTGACATCGGCGTGGAAGACTATCACTACTTGCCACGGGTCACTGTGGTCATAGGATGGACGCTGGCTATGCAGTTGGCGCTGTTCTGTACGCTCAGCATCAAAGTGTACCAGGTCAAGATTAGGACTGCTTTGCGCCGGATCATGACGTGAGGCGTGACTGATAAGTGTGTCTGTGATAGGTTTCACGTGAGAGACTGTATGAGAGATAGGCCTAGTAAGATGTAAGAGTTCTGTTTGGTCTTCTGTTTTTAGATTGAGAGTGAACCTGCTTTACTGCGGATGTGTTTGAACTGAGAGTTGTGGCTGCTCGCGATAAAGGTGTATCAAAGATAAGTGTAAGGTCAAGGATAGTATTGCTTTGCGTCGGCTCATGACGTGAGACTCAACTTACAAAGACTGTATAATCACAGTGTGGGAAAACATATGTTTCAACACACTGTCATGGACTCTTTCACTCCAATGGCCGCACTGTGATTATACAGTCTCTGTAGTTTTTAAGAATGATTATATGAGATGGATAAGATAAAAGATTTCTGTAGTCGTCTGGTTTTAGGTTTAGATTAACAATACTTTACAGCGGGTAGATGTGATTAGATGTACTGTATTTGAGTTGTGTCTGCTCACGATTAAGGTGTATCAAGGATGTGTGTAAAGTCAAGGATAGGACTGCTTAGCGGTGGCTCATAACATGAGGCCCAACTGATAAAGTGTGACTGTGATAGTTTTTAGAATTGCTTCGTAGAAGGTAGGCCTAATAAAATTAATGAAGGTAGTCCTAATAAAATGAATGAAGGTAGGCCTAATAAAATAGGCCTACTGGGGCCTGTTTCATATATTATATTAATAAATCCTGTTTTAGGACTAAAAGTTGTCTGTCTCGTCCTCTGGGACCTGTTTCATAAAATTTCAAAAGTCCTGTAGAACAGGAATGATAGGAAAAATGCGGGCACTGTTCTTAGGTTGAGAGTGGGCCTACTTTACAGAAGAGAGTGATAGTGTGAACTGAGAAGTGTGGTTGTGATAGTGTTTAGAAATGCTTTGTAGGAAATAGTCCTGATGAGATGAAAGTGGTCTTTATAGTCTAGTGTGTTTTATTCCATAAAATTTTAGAAGTCCTGTAAAACAGGAAAAATGTAGCCACTGTTTTTTGTTCAAATTGGACCTACATTACAGTTGTTGTTGAGATACGCCTAGTTAGATAAAGAGTGATCTCTCTCTTACTGGCCACTGGTTCTAGATTGAGATAGGACCTGCTCTACAGCAGTTCATACTAATACAGCAGTTCGATAAATAGTTTACTGGATGGGTGAGAAAGCGGACAATAATGTACCAATAGTCTATCTTTGGTTGAAAATGGTACACAGAAGATAGACCCAATGACCTTGAGAGGTCACTATTTAGTCCTCAAGATTGAAATTTAGTCCATATTCAATGGATAACTGTGGAAAGTTCTCTGAGAGTTACGGAACTCTGTGTATCATGTTTGCATTAGACCTACTTTGTAGATGTTGTTGGTTTGATGAACTTGATTCAGATACGGTAGTGGTATAGTTTTAATTAGAAATTACGTTTAGAAAGGAGGCCTAATAATATGAAAATTTTATGTAGTCTACCGGTCTATAGCTTTAGATACCTTACTGTACAATGTAAATCACCTTGTTGGTGTGTCCGAATTTTATCATTATAGGTAGCTCATACTAATAATATAAAATAAAGAGACTGCACAATCACAGTGTGGCCATTGAATGTCACACCTAAGATTCAAAATTTGTTTCATTATTAGCTTGATCAAATCCGCCAAACATTTTGCCGACTCCCATCAGATTTACATTGAGAATAAAATGTTATGTAAAGTAACCTACAATTTTCCTGAATGCTGGTTCTAGTTTTTATCATTTCAAGCTTTCAAAGCAAGAGAAGAAAGACTATTTTTAATGTTAAAAGTGATTCGTCTTAATGTTGATCCTCTTAAATAAAGTTTGACAAATGAGTGAATAGGTGTGATTTTGTCACACCATATCAGTATTAAAAAAAAGTATTGGCCAAAGTATTTTTTCACGTTGGCGTGAAAAAATTCTTCAACACACTGTTATGGACTCTTTCTCAGCAAAGGCCACACTGTGATTATACATTCTTTGTAGTGCAAACTAATAGTATATTTATGTACTAATACAATAGTATTTACAGTCCGTTTACCTAATTGAACCCAGATAAGAGTAAACTTAGAAAGGTTGATTACCATCTATTCGAGTAGCTACTTTCAATGAATGAGTCAAACTTGTTATATCTATTTAAATAGAGTAAACAATTCGACACTTGATAGTTGTGTGAATCAACTATGTTAGAAAAATTTTAATAAGAAAATTTGTTGAAAAGACTATAGATCATGATGGATTAGATGTTTGAAGTAATCGTGATTTAAAAATCCATATAGATGGTTGTTTTTCTTCTATTTGATAGATAATATTTTACTTATAGTGCAGTAGTCTGATTGATAATGTTCGTTTAATTCTTGATGAATTGTTGTTGGCTATTGTATGAAGCTTATCTACTTGCTGCGCTTTTCAAATCTTCATGATTTTAATGCAATGTTTTAGCGGTGAATAATATTTGGGTCTGAGACTCATTTTTCCAAATCAACTTGTTGCTAGTTGAAATGATAAACGTTATAACTATGAATAGACTCACAGTTTTCGGTGTGTTTCAACCCACCTAGGAGTAATTTTAAAGCAGCTAACAGAAAATAGATAAGAAAAGGTTGAAGAATTGGGTAGCTTACCTCTTTAGCAGGAGCTATTGTACTCAAACTAACTTAGGTCTCTCAAATCAAATGAGGTTTATCCTTGATTCTATGCCAAAGCCTATAAAGCAGCCAAGAAAATGCGGGCAACTTTCAAGCATCCCTTAGATGTTAAGTATTGACTTTAGAACTTTAGGATTGAGTATTGTCTTTAGAAGAAAGATGTCTTTTTCGAACATTATTAACCATCTTAAACCTTTTAACTCGAATATTACTGCTATATGTCACTTGTTTGAGTTTTATCTAGTTACATAAAAGAGATGTAGAATTACGAGTATATACAGTATAATATAGGTAATGTCACGTTATAAATACTGTAGAAAGAAAGCGCAGAAAATGATAGTACTTGAATTTACAGGTGATAAACCCCTTGAAACCTGTATTCCACTTTCTCTAATGTCGAGAACGGAGATTGTACAAAGTATATAGTTGCTGAAAACAAATCACAGATACATTATTATGAACAGTCTATGTAACACAAAATAGATTAACTATATAAATTTATTATTTAAATTGATTTCATTTTAAATGATTTGAAATAAAACTAAAGCTATTCCATTATTCTTAAATTTAAGTAAAATATTAGAGTTAGAAATCACTTGAAGTTGAATGACAAATAATTGAAACGGGTAACTCAGTATTGCATACATAATATTGAAAAGTTAATAATATTTCTACTCTTAGAAATAATTTTATCTCGATGTTTTGGTTGGCAACCCAAACCATTTGCTCACAAGATTTTCATAGTTTTTACGGCGGGTTGCTTTATAAACTAATTTTCTTATCCCGTATTTATAATTTCGTTGATGTTCAACTTTTTCATCTTTCATATTATTCCAGGTCATTTTCCCGGATATATCACCATTATTAACATCAATGTGCCTTAATGTGTATTTCATCAATTTCGTGATTCTAAAGAATGCATCAATGACTTTTTTTATCATTCATTCAGCTCTTAAGCTTTAGTTCTTTCTTCTAGTCAAGTTATTGAGAAAATAACATTCAAGTTATAATATATCCAATACGGTGTTCCATGAAACTTCAGTACGGTACCTACTTCCATTAATCCTATGTTCCATATGAACTCATGTCAACTCAGTATTATAGCATACATCATGTTTATGGCCCAATACATCATCCTTTGCTCTTCAATTCATTCAGTCTTTTAAGTTGTTGTATTATTATTGTTCGTTATTTCTGTTCTGTCGTAGATATTACGGCTCCTCATAACCTGTAATTTTATTTAGCCCCATATTTAATTGCTGTGATAGACGCTGCTATTCCATACCTTCTAACTTAAGTGAAATTTTCTATTAGTGTTGTTGAACAACAAAATATATCATTATTATTAATTTGGACTTCTTACGTTCTTTCCATTAAGATTCCCTGAAAATATATTCCTTTTTATCGACTTACTGCAGCTGCTTTTTTCCTGTTGGCTGATTATATTTTTCAAATATCGTCCCGTATACTATATTTTACCTACATGATATTATACAACGTTTTATTTACTTTATAGTAGAATTATAATTATTATAATTATAGTGTGTTGCTGTATTTGAATTAAAATTTGAAAAATGTAGTTTATATTTTTTGTTTATTGTGTGTTATTTGAAATACTCAAGATAAAAGTTTTAAGGTTCTTTTGAAAGTATTTTGGTGTTATTAGGTATTCAGTACGGTATATACAAGAGTGGTTGAGTTTATACTAGTTCTCTCTTTAATCATAAATTTATATAAAATTTATAGAACTTATTAGTTTTCTTATCATTGTGCCGTATGTGACAGTTGAAGTGTTTGAATATTATATTATTAAAAGTATTCCAAGTTTGTAAATATCGAGTTATCATTGATTGAAACCAGGTTTATTTTAAAAATCCTTTCCAAAAATTTAATTTTACAGTACTAATATAGTGTTGTATAATATTTGTTAAATCATTGCAGGGGCGGATTAAGGTCTGTGTTTTGGGGGGGCGGTTTAGGAAGGTCAGTTCCGGGGTCTGGGGGGGTATTACCCCCCAGGCATGGGGGGTCGGGGGCCTCCCCTTTGAACAATATTAAGAGTGAAAACCCGAAAATCTAGGCTCTAAAACTACAACGTTTTTCTTACATAAATATTAAAATTATGTGATATTTTTATAAAATTAAGTATTTTTCCAGTGTAAATCACAACAAAAGTTCAAGTTAACATGAGATGAGCAAATTTTAAAATGAAAACACGCACACTGATGAAAAGTATGTAACAACCTGTCAACCTCAATACAAAACCTCAGTATGAAACGAACAGCCTCAATAGTCCATCTGGATACATTGAGATTTGAAGCCAGTTTATGGATTCGAAATAATATGTTAATAATTTCATGGTACTCAGCAGCATTTATGGATAGAGGTTCTTCACCAAAAGACCCTCTTATGCATGGGAGCCTACCATACTACCAACGAGCATCAGACAAAAGGAAGGAACGGCATCTGAACTTGAATTGAAGAGGTTTTTAATATTAGTGAGTCTCTGCTCATTGGTACTTTTTTGTGATCAAGAAGACAGTAATATTGCAACTGCAATTAGAATATTTTAGGAGTTATTGTTCAAATTTGAACCATCAATAATTGGACTATAAATAAATTTAAACTATCAATATTGATAGATAATTGTTTTCCAGCAAAAATTTGTTTTTGTTTCATTTATATTGACACTGTTCATGTTGTATCGTACAATGCTAAATAAATATTTTTGATTTGAGAATAAATATTGTATGAATAGTTTAAAAATTTTGGATGGCCTGGCACCGCTGCTCTATATATTTGCGCCAAATCCACGGCTCGCATGTACCAAAAAACTTCCTCGGACCAGCACTGCCGACGTTGAGCAGAAGCAATGCTTTCTACGTTCCTTTTTAAAATATAACCATTTAAATCCTCATTTTTGTTACAAAATAATACTAACGTATCTCTACTCTAATAATTATAAAACTACGGAAACTATAATCCTATACATATTAGTTTTTGATAAGTAATTGGAAAGCAAGCGGATTTTCAATCTCTGTAGCGGACGGGGGGGCGGTCGACCCCCCCCCCTCTTAATCCGCCCCTGATGGGTGCCTAAAGGTGAAATTTTTGGGACAGATCATCTCACAACTGGTTGCAAATAAAATCATAAATTTTTGAGCAAAGATGCCTGAATGTATTGTCTCTTCACCCGCGGACAGCTAAAAATCTAAAGAATTCAAAGATTCTAGAAATAGTCAATATTTATTTGAAATTCCCGGTCGATAACAATATCGATCATACGGGAGCGTGACATTTTGTCCCAACGACAGTTTGGTCCAGCGACATTCTGTCCCATTTTTGGGACAGAATGTCGTTTCATGGATTGGTCCAACTCAGGAATGTGGGACAGAATGTCGCTGGTACACATTGTCGGAAAGTGAAGGAATGTAAGGAAATTGGACCAAAATGTCGTGCATGGAGCCGACATATTGGTCCAGCTCAGGAATGTGGGACAGAATGTCGTTGGTACAAATTGTCGGAAAATGAAGGAGTATAGATTGGACCAAAATGTCGTGCACGGAGCCGACATATTGGTCCATCACAGGAATGCGTAAATATCGATATTTTCATCGATTCATTCATACTTATCGATATATATTGGTATAAAATTCGTAATTCGGTGAGCCGGTCGGTTGTAATGTAAAACCTGTCTCGAAATTTGAATTGTACGAGATGGTTATGCATGATATTGAGAATTTTGAAAAGGAAGATAGTCCAACTTACTTTTTCATAGGATGCTGTGGCCTATACATGTACATTACTTGTCTTTTTGCAATAAATGGATTTTGATTTTGTCTTATCAATGATATAATTAATTAATTTTATCTCCAGTGGATATCCTCAAAATAATGATTTTTCTCTTAATTTTGAGAAGCATTACAGAAAATTAAAATCCAAATACTGACAATTTCAAAAGTCACTTAACCTTGTTTTTCATCGCTTTAAAACCTACCTTAATTATGACCCTATGAAAAAAGACAAAATATTATACCACATCTTATTTTTAAAAGCATATTAATCGAAAACTGACTGCATACACTTTCAAATGTCAGTGTCAAATGTTTGGAAACATGTAATGTCGGATTGGGATCTGTGACGTCACACTTACACTCCTAATTGACTAGAAGTTCAACAGTCGATATTTTGCCTAAATCGATATTGCGAATGAAACGTGGTACAGAATGTCGCTGGTACACATTGTCGGAAAGTGAAGGAATGTAAGTAAATTGGACCAAAATGTCGTGCATGGAGCCGACATATTGGTCCAGCTCAGGAATGTGGGACAGAATGTCGTTGGTACAAATTGTCGGAAAGTGAAGGAGTATAGATTGGACCAAAATGTCGTGCATGCAGCCGACATATTGGTCCATCTCAGGAATGTGGGACAGAATGTCGTCAGTGAAAATGGGACAAAATGTCGTTTGGAATCCTTGGAGTGGTGGACCAGAATGTCGCTGGGACACTTTTGTACCATCCCGATCATACTGTATCAAAAGCTGACGAACGATTCGAAGTCTTACGAAAGACTGACTATTAGATTGATTTTCGAATTATTACAATAAGCAAATTGATAATTGAAAATTTTATCATATTAACTAAATAAATTATTTTATCGATTGTTGAATGTTTTATGCAAATATAATATCTTGGCATCACTGATTGATCAGCTGACTTGCTAGTATCAGCTGTGAGATGAAATCCATGCTCACTCACACTTCATTTCTGCTTCGTAACCAGTAGTGTTAACAGCGGTCGAATTATTTTCTGAATTTTTCGAAATATTTACGAGTGCTTTCAACTACAGTCTATTTTTGAACTATTACAGTGAAGCTCTCAATTATAACCAGTGTTCAACTTCATAATTTGGTGGTTAAATGAAGCAAATTATACTACAGTTTGAGTTGTAAAGTTTTTGATCCGGCAATTCTACTATTGAGGTCAGTTGATCTTATTTATTTTCAAAGTGAATAATATTAAAGTTTTAAATATTTTCTAATCAGTTGAACTATTTAAAATTTTCAAATTTCTTTACATTTGAGTATGGTTGATATCTGAAGTCTACTTCACAAATTGGTCGAAGTTATTGAAACCGATATGGAGTCGTCATTCTCAACAAATATTCCAAACTTTAATATTCATTTACTCTTAGTTGATTTGATTTTGATTTGAGATCTCGTTATATTCCATTCATCAATACAATATATGTAGTTTTTCACAAATAGTTTTCATGAAATTTATCCAGCCATTTCCCTGTGCTAATCTAACAATTCATTCAATAAATCCTATGGTTCTTTATTTTATTTAATCAATTCAAAGTGAAGCAGGTTTTAACTTGGTTCAATTATTCCAAACTTTACCCTTCATCTTAGGAGATATTGAAGTGCTTGTTTTTCGAAGTCTAGTTATCTTTACAAACTCATTGGATGAGTATGCTTAAGGGTTTTATCTTAACATTGTGAATATTAGACTATTATTTAATATCATAAAAATATTTAGCCTATGCATAGCAATAATTATTAACAAATTGAAAATACAAGCTAAACTCAAGTTTCATTTGTTTCAACAGGATGAATTTTTGAAAAATACAAAAACAAACATGAACAATCGATTATTGGAAGGCATCAATTATGTATTGAATGATAACCCCACTACAAAGGGAGGTTGAGGGTCAAGTTCTCAAGAGGGCCGGATGCGCCCTAACTTCGCCCTCCCAGGAATCAATTAAAGGCAGTCATTCAACACATTCAATACAAATAAAGATGTGGAATCAATCAAACCAAGATGTGGTTAAGTGAATCTGGTATCAGGTATCTTTCCCTTAAATTACTAGTTGAAGAGTTAGGCTAGAATTATCTAACATTGTCCCAGAGTAGCGGGTGGGGTATAGGGGGTGGGACGTTTATGGTTGTTAGTCATGTAGCATACTCTGACACAATCCAGTGCAGTACCACGTCATCATGCTAGTTTTGCGATGAGGGTGTCTTCTGTCTTGGTCGGGCGCTTTAATAGCAGCACCGCCATGCAGTGCAGATGTAAATGTACATGTTTTCACCATCGTGCAATGATGGGATATGTGGTACTGTGCCTGTGATTGCATAGTTGGATGTGAGTCAAGATAACAGCCATAAATAGGGATTGAGCTAGATAGGGGTATAGGGGGTGGGACGTTTATGTTTGTTAGTCATGTAGCATACTCTGACACAATCCTGCGCAGTACCACGTCATCCTGCGAGTTGTGCGAGGCGGGTGTCTTCTGTCTTGTTCGGGCGCGCTAATAGCAGCCCCGCCATGCAGTGCAGATGTAAATGTACATGTTTTCCCCATCATGCAATGATGGGATATGTGGTACTGTGTCTGTGTTTGCATAGTTGGATGTGAGACAAGATAACAGCCATAAATAGGGATTGAGCTAGATAGGGTGGGTCCCCGTAGGATATTTGCAGATTTCAGTCGAGTATCGTAGTGTCCTAGTCAGTGTTCTGTGTGCTAGTTCCACTGCGTTGTCACTATGATTGCGGGCTCGATTCAGCATCATTTTTATGACGAGGTGGTAACTGTTACACTGTAGCCTGTTGGGATCTATTATACAGGAGACTGGGAATTGCAAGTATAAGATTGTAGTGCCTTCAGCAAAGGGGTTAGAACTTAGGAAGGGTACAAAAGATATTTTTTGATAGCTTTTAAGCTGCATGTATATTATATAAGAGTCATTTCCAATTTAAAATTTATACTTATTCAAAAATTTTTGATCATAGCATTGCCTCCAGCCTTTGCTGGTTGGCATGGGGAAGGGGGGTTCAAGCTATTATGGCTTTGGGGCTGTATTTATTCTAGCCTTTATCATAAGTATTAACTTGCATGCTTTGATACGCCAAAAGGCGCAGATATTCTTGAGTTCTAACTCAAGAGTTGAATGATTTGGTACTTTTCTACACATGCTAGAAAAGAAAACTGCTTAAGGCACTCTCTCACACACGCTGAGAAGTGCTGAATCATGATAATATATTATAATTATTATTAAATTGATTAGTTCTAGTTTAAGGAATATTTCACGTATAGTACTGTTAGAAAGTTAGAAATTCTTATAGATGCTGAAAAGTGCAAATATTCTCAAGATATTGAAAAATCTTCATTTAAGACGCTCTCCTACACACGCTAGGAGAGCGCAGTAGCTTAGGGCATTCTCTCACACACGCTGAGAGGTGCAGTTATCAATTGAAATCAATATGAATATCGATTGATTTTTATTAGTCAAAAGTTATAGATTAGACCACTCCTGGCGGTTCAGGCGTGAGTACTTATAAGAGTTTAGTTATAAGTTCCAGGTCGACTACTCAACTTTAATCTTGAAAATTTACTCAATTCTTCATTTTCTAAGTGTGTTTCAGATACAGCTTCGCTTTTCCAAGGGATCCAAGGCCATGGACATTCTATTTTTATGATATACTGTGTGCTTGGATTGAATATTCTGTGTTGCATCTAGAACTGTGTGTAGTTACATGTTGGATGTTATTTATTCGCCTTCTTTGCATGTTAGATTTGGTATGGTGCATCTTTGGTAGAATTCAGAGCATACTTCACGTATTTAGCTTGATCCAATATTAAGATTCACACATAAGTGTTTTGTTTCAGGATTGTGTTTTATTAGGGTAGCCTACAGAGAGTATATAGTCATGTATTACTATACACTCTCTGTAGGGTAGCCTATGTATTTCATCTAATGAAAGTTTTTTGTTACAGATCACCAAGTTTAAGCATTCACTTCATTTACGCTACATTGCAATTAAAGAGTGAAGTTAATGGACTGGAGGAAGGACGTCTACTGCATATTTGTTAAAGTTGGAAGCATTGTCCACAGAATAATAATAATAATTTATTTATTATCATTCTGTTAATGCAATCGTATACTCTGTTTACTGGCTTCACCAACTTATACCGTAAATCGTTTCCAAATTCAATTTCCACTTTAAAAATTCTTATTAATTATATTAGATCGTTTGGTAATTTTCCATTACAATTTGAAATTTTATTAGCAAAATAAACTTCCTCTTGGTTTTCTGCGGTGCAAGGAGGATGCAACTCAGGTCGACTTCATCTTCAAAAGGCATCCAAGAGGTTCTGTTCTTCTGGAGCCTTTGATGATGTTTCTTTTCTTGTTGGGTTAGGGATGGGGGGGATTGTAGAGGTCTTTTTGAACTTCGTTGTTGTAGGGGGGGGGGGGGTTGTTTGTATAGGCTCTTGAGGTCTATGAGAGTTACTTTAAAGTATTCTCATGTAGGCTTTAACCTTCTTGTACCGCAGAAGACCCAGAGGAAGTGATGTTATTTCAAAATTTTTATTCCAAATTGGGGATACTGTTTGGTTGGCAGGAGAGGTGATCTGTAGCGGTACCCCATGGATTGTCTCTCGACTCCAACCCTACCGCCCTCCGTCATAGGGTGTGTAGCAAGACAACAGTATTCGCCTTAGGTCGCGTGGCCCACAAGCCTTACGTCCTCGAATGGTGATGGTCTGGCAAGGTAACACAGAAATTTATCTGTATTTCCTTTGCTGGTACTACTCCGCGTGTGGGCCGGGCAACGTATGTCATGGGTTCCCTCGGTCTGGTGACATCTTTTAACTTTGAGTTTTAAGATGTCCCCGGACGGTGGGTTAACATACAGTGACTGCGGCTAACAAGGCTATGGCAAAGTTGAGGCTCCCAAGGCTATTAGATACTTTCACCTTCTAGTAACCTTAGTAGTCTCATCTTGTCTTCTTTATTGATAGTATATTCATGGCCTATTTGAAAACTATAATCAATTGATTTTTTTATTCAAGACAGATATGAGCTGTGCATATGCAGTAGCCTAATATGTGCAAGATTTTAGTTCTTAGACCATTGTGCCACGTCCAAAAATTAAATCATTAATTTCATTCATTAATCTTTAATAATAGATAATCTTTGAATAATAGTGTTTAATTATATATTAAATTTTATTATATTATCTTTAATTTTTTTGCTAGGGATGATGCCCACATAAGCTCTAAGCTTGTGCATGGGTAATGGAAGGATGATGATGGGATATGAATCTTTAATAATAATAATCTTTGATAATCTTATTTTGTTACATGAAAAAAATGCAACTATCTGTTTAGAAGTTTTCTCAAACTGGAGTTACAGGGACAAATATAATGCTGTAAATATTCATTGTAAATAGTAACATGATTATTTATCAATTTTGTCAAAAAGATAATTAAAAGCAAAGAATAAATTAAATTTGAATTGTGAATATTTTTAAAATTCATTTGCTAAGCTCGCCATCCTCCATTTTGACTTGTAAAAATATGCGAACATATCTAGAACGTGTAATTGAAAAGTATGCTGCTTTTCTTTCTAGTAGCCTAAGGGCCTGGTCACATACGATTGTGGTTTGCTTTACTTCACTAACAAAGCTAACTGGTTCACTTCACTTACTCGCATAGTAAATCTATATAAATCGTATGGTATAAATAGTAAGTGAAGTGAAGCAAAGCAAACCACAATCAAAGTAGCATTGTAAGTGAAGTGAAGCAAACCACAATTGTATGTGACCAGGCTCTTAATGATAAGAAAGAAGAAGAAGAAAGAAAAAGAGGAAGGGTCGCACCCCCCGCCACCCCTCTTAATCCGCCCCTGAATCATTGTAGAAATATAAATATTTCTACATAATGATTTCTATTAAGAACACTCATTAGAATAGAAAACTATAGAGTTGGAATAGGCCTGAGGCAATGAATACAGGCAGGTATGGAATACAGAAATTGCCTAGAGTTATCTATTGCTAACTGGCTGATATTCGTTCATTTTCAAGTGATAATGAGTTCAACAACAAATTAATAATGCTGATTAAACTGCAAAGGAGTTGAATTCGCGCCAATACTTTAAAAATGAACATCTGATACACTGCCATCTGGTATAATAACTGCCAGTGACTTCAGGTGGCATTGGCTGAAATCAGTCTGTCGTCTACTCGTCTTGTAAGGTTATGGTTTCTCCATGTTAACTGCAAAATATTATGTTTATTAATAAATTTAAAAGGAAGCTATAACTTATTTGAAAATCCTATCGTAATGGCCGATGAAGATGCAGGTGGTTATTATGAGGAGAAGGTAAGCTTTTTTGTTGTTTTTATTTATTTATTTACCAAAATATATGTCAGTTTCGGCTGATGATTGAAATTTTTATAGTATTGTGGTACTTCACATAACTCAAAATGAACTACAATATTAGAAATAGCGTAAATACTGATTACATTCATACAGTTGCATGAAATGATTCTACAATATTTTTCTTCTTAAATCAAATCAAATTTACTCTCATTGATTTCAAGATGGAATTGCCTCAATCAATTGTTTTTTAACCACTCTCACAGACCCATGAATATTCACTCTCTCACCAATTCTTTTGAATAGTCTTAGATTAGTGCTCTATTTAAAGGTGAACAATAATTGTGAAGGGTTCTGGATCTAGGAACAAAATAACGTATTGACTCTCCTAGCATTAAAGCTAGGAACCTGGTAGCCAATCCTCGACAGTAGTAGAGGTGAGTGGACAGATCCATTAAAGAGAGCTACTAGGAAGAGCAAAGAGTATCTGTCACGTCTATCCCTTAGTGAGTCAATATGGAACAAAGCTCTCAGACGTTCTGATGGAAATCCCAGAGGGCAAGCCCTTCTGAACTTCATGTAAAACAGAAACCTTAGAAGTTTATTCTGGACCCTGACAATTTTAAGAACATCTTGATCTATGAATGGACAATAGATCCATATTCAAGTATACTCCTCACCAAGGACTGATATAAGGTTATCACAGTCCCAATATCATCGAAATATACTGTAGTATGATAAAGCCTTTTGTACAACTCAATTGTACTAGAATTAATTTGACCCCTATTTTTTTGCAGCCGGTAATGCTCTTCGGTCGAGACGTGTCGAAAATACCGTGTTTTCGGAACAGTTACCTCTACGGCTTAACATCCGGCTTGTTTGGAGGATTGGGGTACTTCATGTTTACCAGTAAAATTCCTCATAGCTTTCGATTTGGTACCGGAACTTACCTCGCCGTCACTATCGGATACTGGTTAGTACAACAAATAATCTAGTATATTTAGATTATATTTAATAACCCAATTAATAATTACTATTAATCATAGTAATTCATAGTTATTACTATCAACTTCTTGATTTTTGTATTATCTCTATTTTAAAAATTCTAAAGAGTCACTATTGAGATTGTAGAACCGTTCCATAATAATTAAAAATTGAAATTTAAAAAAAACACACACTGATTTTGTCAAACTTTGAAGTGTAGAATTGACAAAAGTACTAAGGGCTCTCTATGCTGCTAACCCACTAACCTATCGAGACAAACGTTTGACGATGCCACCCGTTTTAGTCTAGGACTTGGCTAAATCCCGAGCTCTTGAACCGGCCCTTAAAGTTTCAACTGCGCACCTAAATTAATGAATTACTTGTTGAATATATTTGATAATTTATTGTGTAAGCTATAGGCTAGATATATTTTTTAATTTATGATACCTGTACAGTATTACGTTTTTCATTGCTGACAACTTTATGGCCTCTGACATTTATGAATGAATTGAATTAATTTGATTTGTTCTTTGTTTTAATGTTCCAGGTTACAGTGCCGATATAAATTTATAACAAATAAACAAGAAGTAGATCGGATTCAAGCTGCATTACTAAAAAGGATGGAGGTGGAAGGTACAGCTTTGGAAGCAGAACTTTTCAAAGATGATGATGATGATGAGGATAGCTGAGTTATCTCTTGTTGACATAGACTTTAGAAATATATGTTTATTATTTAGAGTGTATTGTTTTATCTTTGTATGTTATGAAAACAGTTGATGGCAAAAATGAATGTGTTATAAGCTTGATATCATCCTCGTATTATTCTATATCTTTATCTAGTGATTCATACAATTAATTGGGATTGAGGAAGGGTCAAAAATAATTATTTTTATGGGAGAATGTGTATTGGGTAACTGTCTATGCATATGATTGGTGATTGGTGATAATTTGATAGTGATTAAAAACTGTGATTGACAAATTTGTGCAAATGGTTGACATATATATAGAAATTTGGCTTGTACCTATAGTTTGAGAAGTAAATGCAGTAATGGTTGGTCCTTTTCTGGTACAGAGCGTGCCATCCAAATTGGCGTCTAGGGGAGGGTGTGCGAGAGAGATGGATGATCTCTCCCACCACGCTTCCCCTCCAGCCGCTACGGCTAGTACAGTCAGTGAAGCAAATAACATCATAGTACTGCTAGGTAACCGAAGCGAATATGCATTTTTTTATAAAGCTGAGTTTGCCAGCTGAATGAACTTTTGAAATTTTCTGTACTGCGAGTCAGCAGGCACTGTAGTGGGAGAAAGCGATCAACGCGCATGCTCCAGTGAGACGCCAATTTGGATGGCACGCTCTGTAGTTTAATCTATGATGAATCAATTTGTAAAATTTGTCTATTTCAATAAGTTTTTTAAGTCACGTCAGAGACCCTGAACTGATCAGGAGTGACCTGAAAACTCTGACACCAGACCTGAGCCAGCCAGGTTACACGGAATTATTATTTTTAATAAGTTTTGTTGATTTTTTGTTGGAACTTTGATCAACCCAGGTCAGCTTTTTTACCTTAGATAAGTACCTCATTTTATTATGTAGAATTGCAACATTTGACGTTTGAATTATCCTATTATAGTTCAATAAATTTGATTAAATAAGCATTGAAACTCACAATGAATGCTTATTAGCAAATTGACCTGGATACACTGATTTGAGTTGGCTCTAATGTTCATTCATTTAATTTTATTGATCGTTAATGAATTAGCCTGGGCTCAAGACGCCTGGCGATCTTATAAATGATGACCGCAGAAGAGCTCGTCTGAGTTGTATTTAATGCAAGATATGATTTATTCACTTATATAAACTTTTGTCACGTTTGATCTCTTGTCAATAGGAACAGAATATTGAAAGGTTTCCCAAAAAATATTTTTTTATAACGAGGAGTGATTGGAGAATGAAGCTTTCTTCCTATTAAGTGGCTTCGGGAAAGGTAATTTCTGAGATAGAAATCATGACATTTGAATTTCATAAGTTTCATTTGAAGATCAGTAATAAGTTATTATATTTCCTTATTTAACTCATATTTCCTGATCTGAAGATTTCAAAATCACAAACAACCAAAATTCAGTTAACACTTCGTCATGGCCAATTTTCTAATATCTATCTTCGATTGCAAAGATGAAGATATCTATCTTCGATTCAAAGTTTGTTCATTCTTTCTCAAGTCTAATGTCTAATTATTAATAGATCGTGATGATTAAATAGAATCATTGAGTCTGAATTTTGTTTCTATTATAGAGTGTATAGTTATAGTGACTATACACTCTCTGTAGTTTCTATTATCAGCTTGATTCAAGTTTTGTAAAAAGTGTTGGAAAATTCTAGCGGTTTCTGTAATTCAAAAAATACCGCCATGATTTCCCTTCTCGACTACAACTAGTGCCAACTTAATCAAGTTCTAGATTTCAAACTATGAATTATTATTGTCAGAATTGTAGTTAGAAATCGATTTTCTTGCAAATTTTGTACTAAAAAATCAAATGCAGTATCTTTATTACATTACTTGAGTTATCTGAACCAAGAAAAAATTTTCCAATGGTAAAATCTTATGTATGCGGATTCTGCAATTCAAGTCCAAATAAAAGATATAATTATTCATAATTTTTTTATAATCATCTTAAACTTTAGAGCTTTGACCAATATAATTACGCATAGAAAGTTATTTGAAAAATTTCAAAATTTTCCCTCCAGTGAAAGAGCATTCTTCGGATTCTTCCGGGAGGCCACTGTAGCATTGAAAAACGTTAGCCTCGACACTATGTACTAAGGGATGTGGCACGTGCTCGTTATGCTGCCTACCAAGAGAGGTGAAAACCTAGAGAGCTTACCTGTCGAGGCTAACGTTTGTTGCGACTACGGTAGCCACCCGATTCCTCCATCATTTGCAAATTTGCATTGCAGTGATTTCACAAATTGCACTCTGCATAATTAGCACGTATCGAAAAATCGTCTTGACGCCGCATTTTCTTTTTCAGAAAGTATATTCTCTTCGATCATAGAATTCTTTCTTGTTTTCGTAAGTTTCTGAGTATTTTTTATTCAAACTGTCTTGCATAATAATTTACAAATTATCAACTTCTGCAAGTCTACCGTTCACATGTAGCTTACTCTCATTCTTCTTTTTCATTACACAATAATTTTTTAGCTGGGGCCAAAGTTTTTAACTCTTTCTCTGTGTATCATGGAAAGTTGAATTCGAGATAAATATACGGTGTAGGCATGTATGAAGTTCATGTTCATCTCATCTAGCGAGGTAACTAACGGTTGAGCAAATCTATCATAATATCCAAGATTTTTGATTCCTATCGATTTTGCGTTATTTCGGCACTTGAACCATCTTTTCTATTCAATGTTCACTCATGTAACTCGGATCATGTTTGGTTTTCATTACCGGTATTTGACTTTTTGAACAGGTTGAAATTCGATGTAGGCAGACCGCGGCAAAGTTGCCGACGACTATATTGCATCTTTTCTTCTTTCTAACGGTGAAAGTCGTTAGATTATATTTAATTTGCGAGAACTTTCTAATTTATTAGATATCTTTCAATAACTATCAATAAATAATCAATCAACATCGATTCAATGTTATTATTCAACTTCAAACAGTAAATTACCTAACCTAACCTAAATATATTGAGGTTGACATAAAGTGTGAATAAACAGGTTCAAATTAACATAAGATTATGAAATCAATAACTTTATCATTTTTATTTATCTATAATAACAATATGGAGTAATTAAATTTTTATAATTCAATGTATTGAATAGAGCCAATAAATGGTAACTCGATAATAGCGTGCCCCAGTTATGAAACTGCACTTTTTTGGATTTGGCAGAAAACCCTGCTGAATCGACTGCAACAAGGAAATTTTGGTTGACCAGTAAAGTTGGGCCGGCTCGCCGCGGCATTTGGCAAGACCCAACTCGTTTAACAAACATTTCCGGTACTTTCCTGTTATAGGACACGTCTACTCATCTAGAGATATCAATACTCGATATCGAGCTTCAAAAGTATCGATACTCATCGATATGAGAAAAATATAGATTATTAACATAACCTATAGGTTAACATAACCTTATTGGTTATTATAGGTTATCGATATCGACTATCGATATCTCTAGATAAGTAGACGTGTCCTTTAACAGGAAAGTACCACATTTCCAATACATTTGCCAACGCAGATGTTCGATGTTTGCTAAATTAACCACGCTGTAGCCGGCTTTATTGAATGCGCCAATTATTACGTATTGAGTGCTTCATTACCAAGAGACCATCTAGGAAGCCAGGCAGTCCACCAATTTCTTATGCCGCATCCAAGCGTCCAATCCACCAATTTCTTATGCCTCTGGCCGAGCGAAGGCGAACGCGAGTGTGTGGATAGGTCGCTCGCATTCGCTCCATTTTTTGTCGGTTGGTGAGCGAGATCAAAGGAGACGATTGGCGAGTAAATACAAAATACCCCATGTGTATGCGGCATTAAATGCTGATAAATCTCTAGATCAGGATTCAACTGGTAGTAGTTTGATGCTTGTGTGACGGGCGGAACTCAATCGGCTGTGTCCTTTGAAGTACGGCATCCTTTGTCCGACCACGACATCCTTTTAAGTCTTATGTTAGTCATATTTTGATTTGAATTGGGAGTTTTAAAAGTGTGTCTTACATACAATAGATTTTTAGGATATAATTGAACTCATAGAAGAAAATTCATTACACGTAACCTTTCTTTCGCAAAAGTTTTCTTAAGCTGAGAGGATGCCCACACATAAGCTCGTGGCTTGTGCGTGAGTAATATGAAGAACGACGATGGTAGATGAATGGAGCTACAGCTTTGTGTGTGCTCCGAACCTCCGGAAAGCGACTTGGTTCTCATAAATTATAATAATGAGAATAATATTTATAATATTAAATATTATTTAGCGCAACATGCCTCAAACTGCTACTGTTATGGCGCGGTTTCACGATACCAGTAGACGTGTAGGTTACTGGCAGGCAGGTTGGTCATATGATATCCACTCTAAACAAACAAATAGGGCTATGCACACTGACTGGTGTGTATTGTCCTATTTGTATCTGGTGTACCAGATCGGGAATAACAGATCTTCTCTCCACAAAGCTAACCGCTTTCCAATTGGCCAATGTATCAGACCCCTGATAATTGTGAAAATGAATGTCAGTTTTTAAACATTGCATCGATAAAAATGTGGTTGAAATAACTGAAATTTCAATTTATTTTTTAATCAATCACTTGTATTGACTTCTTATTTCTTGTGTTTTAGATTATAATAATGGAAGACACTAAGAAAAAAGGGAAGATAGTTCCCAATTTCAAGAACCTTGGGTTCATTGTCCCGAAAAAGAAATCTTCAAAGAATAGAGACAAACGAGGTGACGACAGTTGTTCGTCTACTGAAGAAAGTCCAAAAATCGCTGACTATAGCAGCGATTCAAGCAATGCGAGTAGTGCTAGTCTCTCGGATGTTTCTGATAGCATCACCAATAAAATCAGAGAAGACCCTACAACATTAACAGATGCTAAATCTGTTTCTGGAGTGAGTATTTTAATCATTTGCTGCTTAGAAATAGAAATTCATTAATTGACATGAAACATTTTACAATGTATGGATAACGTCTAAAACAATTTGAAAGTCACAAAATATATAATAAATTACAGAAAATAGAAGTACAAAGTAGAAGTTATGACAAAATTTATCTTCTTATATAATTTGCAAAGTTTATTTCGTAAAAATCGGCAACTCTGTACACACATTCTTCTTGTAAAATATTTTTTACAGTGCTCTTAAAAGCTATACCGTGAAGCCCTCTTACAACTATTGATAAATAATTATTGTATAATTTTATTCCTGTGTAAAGCCAAATTTTTTGAGATCTTGCAAATTGTAGATCAACTCACTATAAAGTAAAGATTGTTGTTGAGCTAGAATTGATCGTACATGCGTTTTTCAAATAGAATATTTTTGATTAGTTTCTTGTGAATGAAAATTTAGAAATGCAGTTTATGTTCAATTTTCACTAGAATTGAACCACTGAAAAGAGAGCTATGCAAAAAGATTTATTTTTGTACTATTTGAAGTATAATAGAATATTATTCAGCATTAATGATATTTTTGCAGATTAAAACGTCGAATGAGAAACTGGATTTCAAAAAACCGTTCAGTGCAATTTTCAACAAAATCAGCAAGAAACTGACTAAACCGACAACCAAGTCTGACTCTGGTGAAATGGCTCCCAAAAGCACTGCTAAAACACCCTCAGAAACAAAGGTAATTTTCAGTATATCCATTTTATTGTACTGAAGAAGAAAACTTATTATTTCATGAGGGTTATTTATTGATAACATTTGTGGGACGGATTAATGTTGATGTGGAATCTCTTCCTAATTGTGATAACTTGATGATATTGGCAATTCCACTGTACTGAACAATTTGAATCACAGGACCACGGTTTCGTGTTTAAACCAACACATCTGCTGTAAATATGATGTGCACCGACTTATCAGTAGGCTACAGCCAAAGACGTGTTGTTCTCGACACGAAATCATGATCCTGTGGTTTAAAGTGTAGTGGAACTGACAATATCATCAAATTTAAGTATCTTTGTATTGTGAATTGTTCACTAATAGGCCTTTATCGAGTTAATGTTTGAATTTCATATTTAATTAATTTTTGACCACCAAAGTTCAAGTACCATCAGTTTTGTATAGAGACTAATTCATTTTCTGAATTTTCTCGAAGAAAAATTACATTTCTGAACTAAAATAATATTATTATGCATATGCGGCATCTGCATATTATTTATGTATTATATTATTTTAAAACTATGTTTAGTGAATTCTATGTTGTAACTTGTTATTAGTATAGTTGAATTTTTTTAATTTGGCGGATGAATCAGCTCTTTACAAATGGGGAAAACAAACATAATGGAGTCTCTCAACAATCATTCGCTATCCGCCAATTAATAAAATATGTATACAATCTTTTAATGTTGGTATCTGCTATTAGTGCTTTACAATAAATTTTAATCTCTGTAACTTCAGCCGTACGTATTTTAATTTGAAACTTGTGTATAATCCAATTTTTCTCTTTTAAAGGTTGTGGGTACTCCTATGTCTGATGAGCGATATGAAGATCTCTTTGATAGCGTCATCAAACGTTATTCCCAAGAGGATGCACCTGCTGAAACCGATACTAAATTGGATGATGCTACACCAGTGTCAAGTGCTAATTCGAACATTGAGAAAGAATCCAATGAACAATTAACAAAAACTGATTCAGTTATTATACCGAACAATGTCAATGGAGCAGCTGGCTCTGAGAAATCCAAAGACGAAAACGTGAGTTTGCTGTATAAAAATCATTCCATAATAATTTAATAAGCAATCTGTTCATGATCAAATTTCTCATTAAATTCGTTTAAAAAAATAAAATAGTATTGAACAGCTGACTTTTGATTTGCCCACACACTAGACATACACTGTTATAACCCAGCAAGTCGTTATCATATTACCTTCCGCTTCGCCTGTGACCAGGATCCTGGGCCGTTTTAGGCTAGTCCAGTACGGTAGGTTCGAAGTCTGCTGTTCAATTTGAATTTGGGTAACAATAATTCATAATTCACATAATTCATCTTCCTTTTATCAATCAAATGAAATAAAGCATAATTTTCATGTCTTGTTGATCATGATGCTCAAATTAAGACTTATACATTTACAACGATGAGAGATGAATGAATTCAACTGGAATTAAACATCAGCTTTTACTTTGTGTTGACTCGCTTATTTATTTTTCAGATCCCAAACATGGAAGATAATCAGAAAAAGGGAGAAATGAATCCATTGTTAAAGGGCTTGGGATTCATTGTTCCCAAGAAGAAAAAGAAGTCGAAGAATGCAGTTAAAAGGGGTGGCGATGGTTCGGAGACGGAAGATAGTCCAAGAATCGCTGACGAAAGCAGCGATTCAAGCATTGCGAGCAGTGCTAGTCTCTCGGATGTGTCAGATACCAGCTGCACATATAAAAGGCAAACATCGACAACCTCAACAGACGCTAAGTCTGTTCCTGGGGTGAGTACTTTTCTTATAAACATTCACTAAGATCAACGTTGAATCAAGATAGATTTTTATAGTGTTATCTTTTCTAAATTCATTCTCCTTCACAGAGTCTTGTACAAGATAGGATTCTGAATTTTCTTTAGGCCAATTATTTTCAAGTTTTGCATTATGTTTTAATCAAGAGTCCACAAAAATAAAATCAAGCTTTGTGACTTTCTAACGCAAATTTGTCATTTGTATTTGTATAAATTTTTAAAATGTAATTTGAGATTCCGATGTAAATTTCATTTTTGGAGTGGAATTTTGTAATTTTTTGTGAATATACCTATAATAAATGAATAATTTCAAATAATAATTATGGGTAGAAGTTTATTGTATCTCCAACATTGATCATCGACTGTTACTCATACTTTTTAATAATATTATATTCACAACAAAGTTGAAATTTTCACTATAATTGAACCTCTAAAAAGAGGAACTTTCAATAATAGATTGATATTTTACCGTTGAAAGTGTAAGAGAATAATGTAGCAATCATGATATTTTTGCAGATTGAAAAAATGAAAGAGAAAATGGATTTTAAAAAACCGTTCAGTGCCCTATTCAAAAAAATCAGCAAGAAGCCGACTGAACCGACAACTTCCGACTCGAACAAAATGGTTGCAAAAAGCACTCCTAAAATACCATCAGAAAAGAAGGTAATTTTCTGTGGAAGAAAACTTCTCATTTTATACTGTATTCCTCAATTGAATTAATTTTTGTACATAAGTTTAAGTTATATCAAATCATTATCGTGTTAGTCTGAAGTTTCTTGTAGTAAGATCTAAAACTACTTTACTAATACTGTATTATTTAGTGTATAATCCAATTTTTCTCATTGTCTGTTTAAGATTGTGGGTAAACCCATGTCCAATGAGGAATATGAAGATTTGTTTGATAGAGTCATCAAACTTTATACACAAGAGGATTCAGCTGCTGAAACCGATACTTCTTTTGACAATAATTCTGTGCCAGTGTCTACTGCTGATACGACTGAATTTGAGGAAGAATCCAATGAGCAGCTATCAAAAACTGATCAAGATATTATACCGAACAGTATCGATGGAGCAGCTGGCTCTGAGACGTCCAAAAACGAAAACGTGAGTTCTTTATTTAACAAAAATCATTTTAGATTGTAAGGGTTTGGTTTTGGTGCTTTATTGTTGTCATCTATACGCACAAAGATTGCAGACAGATTTATGGAAAGCAGAATAATGCTCAAATAGGAATAAACATTCACTAAGATTGGCTTCACCAAATCAGGTTTCTGATTCATGATGAATTAATCTTAAAATTCATTCAAATAAAATAAACTAGAATTGAACAGCTGACTTTCAACCTGTCCACATACTAGGCATAAACTGTTATAACCCAACAAGTCGTTCCATGCTAGTCTAGTGAATGGGCAGGTTTGATGTCTGATGTTCAATTTGAATTGGTTTATAAATTCATAAATCGTATAATTATAATCCTCCTTGTATTAACTAAATCAAATCAAGCATAATCATTATTATTATAATATCTTTGCTGATCATGATGCTCAGACATTTGTACAATGATGAGAGCTGAATGAATTTAACTGGAAATCGAAATTAGCTATTACTATTACACACAGTAGGCCTTCAAACAATTTTTTTGGATTATAATTTTTTATGCTTGGTTGATATTAATTTTTATTTTTTAACAGGCTGTAGAGAAAAAGCAGCCGGCATTTGCAAAGCCGACCGCAGTGCCCAAGAAGTCCCCAGGTTTCAAGAAAGTTTCAAGTTCGAATGTTGCCGAAACAAGTAAAGGGTCAACCAATGCTAAGGAATTGTCACGACCCTTGGTCCCTACCACATCTGTAGGTGCTTCTGTATCAAACAGCTCCAGCCCTGATGCTAAGGAAGATATGAAGAATGGCGAAAGCAGAAATGATGTTGAGAAAACTCATATTTCGAAAACATCAAAGTCTGTTGATGAGGAAAAAAGCTCAGAGCCTAGTGAGAAAAACATTACGAAGGTACAGCTACAACTTTTATCATTTTTTCGACATTCTCTTATGCTTAAAAATAGTAACTTTAGTATCTATAATTTTCTTGCATTTTATGACACTTCAAATGTATTTGTACATGATGTGATTAATACTTTTATTGCTCAATACTTGTAATTCATATATTACATCACGAGAGTCACTATTTGCTTATTGAACCCGATAAAAAAACAAGCTACAAGAAAAACATTAAGAAAACTTACATAATTGTGGAAATATTTCACAGGCTGTGCCTCCTTCCTCAATCCGTGCTAGAGTCTTCTATCAGTTTTGTTTTCTATCAGTGTTAATAATCAATACATGTAATTATTGATTAAAAGGGTTCTCCTTCAACATATCTCACATCAATTTTACAGAGAATCGTGTATTTTAAAACCATCAATATAAACTTTTTCACCTTTCATCCAACCTTATAAATGATAAATTTGTTGAATCTTTGTTCTATTTTGTTAGCCGAAGAAGGTGTCAAATAAGCCTTCAAGCTTCGCCATTACTAAGAAGCAGGGAAAAGCCAAAGATGGCTCCAAATCGCTTGAATCAAAGCGATCAACTTCATCTTCCAAAGAAAAACAATCGTCTAGTTCGTCGTCTTCTGAGCGTGGATCATCGAAAATCAATATGGTAAGTAGGAATTATCTGGAATGTTTTCGAAATCAAGGATTGAGTTTCAAATTAATCAGAAATGTTTGTTGATATTATGTTGAGTTTAAAAAGGTTGGGAGTCACTGTTGTCAGTCTTATTTGCAATAAAATATATTTATATGACGTCTAATTAGAAAATATGAATGACTATATGCACGTCAAAAACCAGTTATTTTATAGATATTGCTCCAAAACACGACGTATGTTGTAGTTTTTTACAGTGATTGATTCACATTTCGATTTATTGTGCCCACATAAAAAACTACAGTACAAGAATAATAATTTCAGAAAAATTGTTTAGTACATGTGTGATGGGACTGCAAAACACCATTATGATATAACATATAATAGGTTGACTGCTGGGCTTTGATATGGACTCCTTAAAATTCTTTCAATCTTGATTCGGCCATCATGGTCCTGACCATTTATTTTTACAACTTCACTCAAAACTTGAATATTTATATTATCTTTTTAAAAATTTCTATTATAAATGTACCTGTCACACAATTGATTCTTATCAAACATTTTCTTCCTCATACTGATACAAATTATATTGAGAATAGGCCTATATTAAACGCTCCATCAATGCAAGATTTTGAAATGAATTCTGTTTGTGTTTACTACATTGTATCTTCTTTCTGACATTCATAAATATCTTGCTCTTGAAAATATTATTGATTCCATTTTCTAGACTACTTATACAGTAAGTCCTAAAACGCTGAGTAAAATAAAGAACCTATTTTATGTGTCTTGAGATGATTGAGTGAGTGTCTGTAGATTTAAAATTTATGGTAAAGTTTGAAGTACAGTACAGCGCCTGCTCGTTCCCTTTCTAACTCAGATCCTAGTTGTTTCTCTCTCTCTCTCCTTATCTGCAGCGCAGTAAACCACTCACCCCTACTTCACGACGCCTTCAGTTGCTGCGACGCCGCCGAAGGAAGAAGCCCCAAATGTCCGTAGCCTCAAGCCAGGCATCCTCTGAGGTAACACCGCACTTAATTTCGTTATTATTACTAATAATAATAACTTCTCATCTTCTTCTTTGCCCCTGCCTTATCCCATGTCAGATGGGGTCGGCATTACCATCACTCAATCTTCTCCTCCACAGCATTCTATCCAATGCCTCCTCAGCCCTCCAACCCCTTTCCCGCAAATCAGCATCCACTCTGTCCCTCCATCTCATCCTTGGCCTTCCTCGTCCTCTCACTCCATTCTAATTCAAGCCCTGTACCCTCCGTCCCACATATCTCTTTTCACGTCTCTGTACATGCCCAAACCAACGCATCCTTGCCTCTTGCAACAGTCCAACCCCAACCGTACCTCTAATCACTTCATTCTGTTATTATATTAAAATATAATACTGTTATTCTCATATTATTACTAATTATTCATTTAATTAGTTTATTATAATTTATTCAGGTTTTTCATGTGATTTGTTCATTTTACAGTTCGATTTCGAAGAAGATGAAGGTGCTGGGACTAGTGGTTATTTGAATACCGGTACACAAAATACTGTTTGGGGGAAAGATCGAAGGATTGTTTACGATCCACTTCCAAGATCTAAAAACTACAAGGAACAAATGCTGTACCTGAGAAAGAGCCGAAATATTGGCCTATGGGTAAGCTACTGCAGTTTATTCTCATTGTTCATTAATTTGTGATGATTTTGTTAAACTATGATGAAAATTTTTTAAACATAAGTGTATGTTATTGACAGTCAACACTTTTTGTAGTGATAAAGTACTCTTTTTAGTCTAAAATTGACTACTGTGAAATAAAAGTGATTGAAATAAGGTGGTCGAATGAATGGATTACTCTTCAATAATATTGATTACATTAATATTTATTGCATGCTATCTATATAATACTTAACACAATAATTTGTGAGTACAATCTTACTTTTCAAGTCATTTTAGTTTTATAAAATACTGCTCACTATACCATATGTACGCTGAACGGATTGCGACAACAGAGAGGAACTTGCCTGAAATTTATTGATCATGCTCACGCAATGAACTCAATAGTGCTAATGATGATGAATTTCAATATTCATGAAATGTTTGAAATCAGAGTGAAGGTAACCTGCAATTTAGGTTAGATGGAGTGTTCTATCGTTCTCTATGAGTCAACCGTAGCAAGTGTGGATTTTTTAGTGTATTTTTTCATGTTCTAAAAACTATTCACTTTTAATTATCTTGCTGCATGCAAGATAACAGATGACAGAAATTTGAACCCACCATCGAGAAGAACCAATACCTGCAGACGCTCGTATGGTATTTAAGACAAAAATTGATGATATCGTCAAATTTTTCATTTTGAGGTGAGAAAGGATTGGCTAATTCTTTGTGATCTGATGTGGCTTGCGCATTGATTGTTAGTGTATGTAGGCATGTATGGTCATTTTGGTAACAGTAAGTTGATTGCCCTCTTAATGTATAACTATATTGTTTCTTCTATCGTTACTGTTGGCTGTACTTTTCGGTTTGATCAATCCAAGCAATTATCTGTATTCATCTAGTTTAGTTATGTTAGTTATTAGTTTAATATTTTTCTTTTTATTAGTTTAATTCATTGTTTTTGCGAGCTAAGATATTATCATAGTCTAAATAACATTGAGTGTAATCGATTACGATTTGGTTGCTTATTGATAGTTGTTATGCTTTTAACTATGATTTAAAACTAATTATGGTAATTTTTGTAACATTCATTTGATAACATAGATACCGAATTAGACTTGAATGACATTAATCATGCTTTCAAATAGAAATTCTAAAACTCCACTTTTTTTTAGCAAAACTTCCCATACGTTTGCCCGTTTCTTCTGATTATGTTTTCTTCATTTTGTTTTCATCTTCTAACTTGAAAAAATTTATTAAGCAACATTTCATTATAATTTTATTATTACAACAAAAGTTCAATCCCGCATGTGCACGGAGCATGTGCACGGAACATGAATGAATGTTGAAAATTATACACGAAAGTCAATTGAATTTAACGCCCTGAAGTGTCGCTATTTGGCGCAAATAATGCAATGGTCTCCCTATTGAGCACTGTTAGATGACGTAATTCTGCGGAGGTTAAATTTAATTGGCCAAATTTAGTGGTTGGGGAACTACAATCTACAAAGGTGACTGATATTTTTTATTGACTAATTGGATTGAAATAACAATCATTTTAAAATATCTCTGTTTAAATAGTGGAAACTATTTTTGTTGGATGCAAATGAATTTATTCTGTCTGCCAACCCAATACATTCCAACAGAATGGTGGTTTTATGTAAATACATTATCAGCCTAGAATTCTGTTAATTTTATCAGGATTTTTGATAATTTGAACCGGTCCTTCTTTTAAAAATGATCATTTAGTTAGTTGATGGTACTATAGACTCTCTGTAGTATCAATTAATGTGGATGATTTGAGTTGTACTGCTCATCATTATTTTCATAAGTAATTTCGTCTACTCGTAAACGTGAATAGATTAGCTAACAATGGTGTCGGTACCAATCCTTGCAATATTTCATACATGCATTACGAAGACTACATTCCAGCTTTCAATTTGAACACAGGGCCTGCTTTATGAAAATTTCAAGTTTGAAAAGTTCATTAATTTTTCAATTTCACGTTATTAACGTTAAAACATTAACGTTAACATTAACATTAACATTAAACATTTCAGTATGTCTTACTAAGACACCCATCATTCTAAGAATACTTTTTTCCATAATATATTCAACAGTAAAATATTATTGTCGATTGCATTATTTTAGTATTATTTAGTAATTTATCTCAAAGTCTTATATATTCTTATTAATCCTATGAAAGTGTTTCACTAAAGTAGACATTTCCTCATTACACCTATCTATGTAACTTCAAATGATTTTATAATTACGTTATGACGATCTATATGTAACTGTAAATTAAATCTGTTGGAAATCATCAAGGTTAGTCATGTTAATCGAGGTTTTTGTGGTGTTTAAAGGTTCAATGCAGCAACAAAGAATGCGGAAAGTTCCGGTATTGCCAGGATTTGAAAGATCCACTAGAAGTACCGAAGGTCTGGACGTGCTCCATGAATACTGGTACGTTTGCAATCATTTCAATGAGAATCTCAACTTATTGAAATTTTGTTGTATTATTGTCATAGAGTTATGGTACATTTTTGATGCTGATGATATACCAGAAGAACTAATATTGGTTGTTGACCATTTCGTTGCAGATTTGGAGTTCAACAGCTGTTTGTTTCCACAACAACGTCAACCGTGGTCGGTGGAAAATGAAGTGGACGTGATTGAGAACAAGTACACGGCTGGCTCAGTGGTGTGGGCCATGGTTCCTGGTTATCCCTGGTGGCCAGCCATTGTTGACGACGATCCTAATGTCGAGATGTTCTGGTGGTGCAATGATCCCGCCTCGTCAAAGCCTGTCAGTATATTCATGGCAACAAACCACTTTATAATTGAAAATAGCATTACTCAAGGCCAAAACTCAAAATTATTATTCCACCAACGGCCATTGGTAAAACTATTCCACACTGTGTTTACAAAAGTCGCTTAATTCAACCTTTTAACAATTTTTTATTCAATCAATGTATATTATCCATCTTGATGATTCTATCTTTTAACCATTTTTTATGTACAACTTATATATGAAAAGAGTTTTGTGCCCGACTTTGGAAAGTTCTTGGAGACGTTTGAGTGGACCGATTTTGAAGCGGTTTGCGCCAAAAGAAAGATGAGAAATCGAATTTTTGCAGGCTCTATTTGTTTTTCAAAAATAGTCATTTTAATTGCCAGAAATTTACTGAAGATTTAGAATAGTTTCCTGTAACACTATCTGTTGGCATTAAAATGCACTAAACATCAGTTAGTTTGGAAAATCCCCCATAGAGAGCTTAGAAGCTGAAAGTAGTACGTGACCAGTAATCAGTAGGATTTTATTGGTATTGCTGAGCTGCTGATAATCAAAATAGCACCCATTCAAAACTAAGATCGATGCGATGTACGGGATGGCCTCGTATATTATTAATATATTCATTACTGAACGTTTTTATGTATCCTATTCCTCGACCAAGCTATAAAATGTATTTCATCATTTTAAGCTTTTAGAAATAACAAGACTAGAAGGAAGAGAAGAGATTTTTTCAATGTTAGAAAAGTTATTTTTGATGTTGTTTCTCGCTGATGAATGATTGGATTCATGTTTGCCTGCAATCCCATATCAAAATTGAAAATTTGGTGAAAGTATATGGCGGTGACGGTAAAAAATGTTCAAACTCACTGTTATGGATCTTTTTACACCAATGAGCACTTTGTGATTATACATGTTCTATAAATTGCGCTTGGTTGAGTGGTACATAACAAAAACGTCCAATTGTGTATGGTAGTAATTCAACGCGAGCTTTGCCAAAAAAAGGAATGCAATCAGACTTTCATAGTTGTTTTTATTTTTGATTTGTATAAAAGAATAAGTATGATTTTATATAAATATTATAATTATTTTCATTATTATCAGATACGATGTAAAATTTGCCCGACATTATTAATGATATCATCTCATGTTGAGTTGACACTGACGAATTGAATTGATTCATCTTTTAAAATTTTAACGAATTACTCATGTAATTTCGCTTGAATGTGTTTCCTTTTTATTCATTCTATTTTATTTTTTAATTCTTCTTTAACTTTTGCATAATTTATCAATTACTTTAATATTGAAATATATTTAAGGCAATTTGTTCAAATTTGTAAAGTTTTCTCAACTTATGTCATTACAGCCGGTCTGTATCTTTATTACAGCCGGTCTTTTATTTGCCATAATTATACAATATACATGAAATAAAAATTGTATTTCATGTATAAAAAAGGATTTCAAATGTCAATCCCCGCAGAAATTGAAGATTTCATAATCCTGTCAAATTCACTGCAATTATCTGTCTTCAATTGAAATTGTAGACATGAAAAACACGTGTATCAATGTGAAATAACATATATATTTATTCTATTTTGAACTCCGAATGACTATTGTCAGTTATTGAAATCATGTATCGATCAGATTTTCAAACATTTGTTTTTCTCTAATTTGTTCTAGATCATGTACCATGTAGTATTCTTTGACCAAAAAGTCTCGCGTGCATGGGTTCATGAGGCTTCAATTCAACCCTTCATTCCCACCAAAAACATGACACCAAAAATTTTGCAAGTAAGTACACATTACTATATTCCAGCAAATTGTGTACTTCAAAATAATTGAAGATAATTTAATGTCGATGTTTTTATTCTGCATGAGTATCATGAGCTGGGGTCTGTTTCATAGAAATTTATCAACCCTATTATCATAGACAACACATAGACAATAGTTAGTCTATGCTATAATACAGGAAAAAGGCAGACGCACACTAGATTTTATTGTATTGCACGCCATGCTATCCATGTCTATTGTGTCTACCTTTATCCTGTCTCAAAAAAACGTCTAAAGTCGATAGAACAGTAAAATGTGTTTCCCAGGAGAAAGCTTTATGAAACCGAAACCATTGTATTAGAGGTGATTCTCCTCTATTACGTGAGTTCGTAGTTTCATGAATTAGGCCCTGGTCTTTTCCATAGTAATTTATTAAAGTAACACTTGCTCTGTGCAGTTGTTTGCACTACTGAAATTCCTCCACTAGGTTTAGAACATGATTGTTCACATAAAGTTCTTCCAATGTATCAGATGGAATTATTGGCATCAAATAAATATTCTCATACAAATAAAATTGCAATGAAATTACCTCATACAAACATAGTTCACAGTGTTGGTGAACTACTGACTTAACATGTCAGACGCTTCTTTGAAGTATTCATTTTTTAGTTATTCAACAACATATTGCTAAGGCCCAATTCACACAGAAGAGACGTGAGGCGGACATGGATCATATGATCGTCTACTCTTTACAATCAAATAGTCCAATGCACACCAAAACAGCTGCTTTAGGTGGTTTTTAGGAGTAGACGATCATAAAATTATCGATGTCCGCGCCACGTCTCTTCTGTGTGAATTGTGCCTAAAATTGCGCTTTATTTTTTATTTTCCTATTTGATTGTGAAAAAATGTTTGCTTTTTTACATGAAGAACAACAAAGCGCTTGCTGATCGGTTGTGGGCAGCCAGGGCTGAAGCTATCTCGGCACTGTCAATGTCCGTACCGGAGCGCCTCGAAAAATTCGGATTCATCTCAAGATTCAACGGTCCGATACGTAAAAACACTCTGGAAATCGGTAAGTTCAGTCAGAAAGAAATGATTCTGAATTGAAGTGTGAAATTATGAGTTTTCATATAGTGCTCCCACAAAGAGAACAAGAAAAATTTGTCTATAAAAATTTTTGCATTTAAAATTGGAAAAATGAACTGTTATTCTTATTCAATTACAGTATATATGAGACTCCATTAATTGTCAGTTTTAATGTCATGTTTATTGATTGAGTCTTAGTAATTTAAAATTCAAAATCTTATGATTAGCACACTCTGAAGAATTAAGGTGGAACATTCTTTTTCAAGGGTTGATCACTAACATATTAGGGGCCTATTACGAGCTTTGTATATTATACTCGTATATGAATGAAATAAAGGCTTTTATTCGATTTCTCATGAGAATTAACATTGTCAATTGGAATCAAGCCTAACAGACAGACCTTGGTGAAACTGTGACTAGTTATTGTTATTTATTTAGAGAAAAAATGACCTATTTGTTGAGCACAAAAAGAGAAAATGAATGAATAAGTTTAGATGGGTAATATTTCTTTCTAATTCTATTTATTTGAAAAAAATTATAAATAGAAAATTTGATTGCTGATTTGAAAGATTCTGTTCAATAAATTTTCTAAAATTCAATTACAGCTGTGGATATTTTTTAGCAACTTTCATTCATGTATATTGTTATTATAATTTAAAATATAATTTTATTAATTAAAAATATAATAGTAATATGACAGTAGCAAACTTGCTCTCGTTTTCAGACGATTCGTCCGAGGATGATGATTCTCAAAGAAAACGAAGACATCCAACTGCTACTGCTACTCCGTCACGGCTACATTCGCCTACCCATGGTGAGCATATCAAAACTTTTGCTATGGGAATTTGTGAAGAGGCATTTTGATGTTTCTAAATTGATTATCGGGATCTAGTCCTGCCGTGTATTCATATTACAGTGGTTGAATCAGTATAGGTATATTCATTTAATTTGGCGGATGGCAAATAACTTTCATTTAACATTTCTATGGTAACGGGTGATGTTCTGTTGATTTCTTTTTCAAATATGTTTTTTACATGTTATTTACAGTATTTATGTGAAATAAAATCAACAGAACATCACCATAGAAATGTTGAATAAAAGTTATTCCAATCCGCAAAAATTATTGCGAAAGTTATTTTGCCATCCGCCAAATTAAATGAATATACCTATACCTATTTATTGAATTCCAAATTCATAAATAAACTTTTCAATTTGAAAATTAATTATTTACTTTTAGTTTGTTTTCTCCAGTGAAAATTTTCGATGTAGGCCTAATTTATGAATTTTGTTTAATCCTCATACTGTATTGATATGACCAAATCCATGAATAGAAGTTTTGAACGATTTCCTGCTTTTCTTTCCTTGTCTTAGTTGGCGTGATCTATTAAAAAATAAATAGTCCAGTTACTATAATTATTTATAAATGTTGTTGTATGTGAATTCAAAAGCTTGTAACAGCACAATACACAATCACATTGAGCCCAATACAGTCCATAGCATTAATTTCTCTTAGTAGCCTATGTTGCCTAGTTCAACTCTTGATTTAGGTTCATTGTTTTGTTCATATTTTTATTGGTTTTGTTTCACAATCTATAGTTTGGTATTCAAACGGTTTTTGCCTGTGTTTTATTATTTTAATGGATGAATAAAATAATTAAAACTTAGTTTTTCTTTAAATTTACTTTAAATTCATGAAGCTGTGTCTTGTTTTAATGTTTATAAATTATTTGTTTTCTGATTTGGCAATAAATCTTTCTTTCTTTCTCTTTTAGGTGAACGCAAAACCAGAAAGCGTCAACTTATAAGTAAGAAGAAGAGATCGTTGAAAAGACAGAAAATGGTAAGACAATACATGGCGAAAAAGCCGTACTGTCCTACTGTTCCGGGATCGGATAGTACTGAAGAGGAAGAAGAACTGGGGAGCGAGAACGAAAATGAACCGATGCAAATCGATGAAAAGGAGGAACATGAAATCAGAGATGAGGAAGGCGAAGGAAATGATGGAATAGAGGAAACGGATGATGAAGCTGAAGAGAAAAATGTAGAAGAAAATGAGAATGAAGGTACAACTTCGAACGAAGATAGCGACGAAGACGAATCCATTATTGCAGACAAGGAAAACGTCGATGAGAATCAGAATGTTTGTGAAGATTCATTCACACAGTTGCAAAATGGGAATAAAATCAGAGATAAGGTAACCGATGGAATAGGGGAACCGGATGATGATGCTGAAGATAAAAATTTAGAAGAAGATGAGAATGAAGGTGCATCTTTGATTGAAGATAGCGACGAAGACGAATCCATTATTGCAGACAAGGAAAACGTCGATGAGAATCAGAATGTTAGTGAAGATTCATTCACACAGTTGCAGAATGAGAAGAATATAATCGATGAACCATTGGCCAGTCAGGAAGCTGGGGAAGAACTGGACGAAAAAATGGAGATGTAGAATGGAACCCCGTATAGACAGGAAATTCTACATACAAACGGAAAAGACTGGATAAGACTTGATATTCCTTATGAATCAGTATTACATGACAGTATTTTGAATTTATTTTTACAGTAGATAATAGAAGTGTTGGCTTTACTTTTCTTGCAATTTTTGTTATTATAATCTTAAACTTGAATATAATAGAAAAACATGAAGACTATTCCTCACGAATCAGTATTCTTTGTGTGTCTCTACTTTAGAATTATTTTTTAGTGTTATTGATCAAAAGAATGTAGTGGCCTTACTTTTCTTTCAATTTTTGTTATAATTATAATCTTAAACTTGAATATAATAGAAAAACATTAAGACTATTCCTCGCGAATCAGTATTACAAATCTACCTCTAATTTGAATTTATTTTTGTAGTAATTGATCAAAAGACAGGCCTTACTTTTCTGCCAATTGTCGTTAAATTATAATTTCAAACTTGAAAATATAATTAAAAAAATATGAACTATGTATGATTTTATGTGTAATTATTGTATTTTTATAGTAATTGATCAAAATACAAAAGTGGCCTTACTCTTCTGCCATTCTGCCAATTGTTGTTACTATAATCTTAAACTTGATTATAATAAACAAATATGAACCATGTGTGGTTTGATGTGTAATTATTGTATTTTTATAGTAATTGATCAAAATACAGAAGTGGCATTACTTTTCTTCCAATTTTTGTTATTATAATCTTAAACTTAGATATGTTTAATAAAAAAAATATGAACTATGTGTGGTTTGATGTGTAATTATTGTATTTTTATAGTAATTGATCAACATACAGAAGTGGCATTACTTTTCTTCCAATTTTTGTTTCATTAGATGGGTGACCAAAGCACTTTATAAAGATGAAAAAAATTGTAGAAATAAATAGCAATCAGAGGATTCGGATTAAATTATCAAAATGGACTGATGAAACTCTTAGAACAATGGATGCCATTTATAATATGTACTATCTATATTATAAGAATAAATAGCCAGATACGTTTAAGAATAAGCGTTTATAGGGCCTATAACTTAAATTTTAGAAATTAAGAACTGGTTATCTTCAAATGGAATTTACCAACGTGTAAACGCGGAATTTTTTCTACTGATTATGATTGAAAGTATTATGGTGGGTAATGGAAAGAATGGTTGTGATAAGCGTTGTCTTGTCAATATTAGTCCCATCTTCAAAGTAGATTTGAGCTTTTATCATGCTGAGCAATCAAAATGATCTTTTATCAACTCTTCGTCCATTTGAATTATTTATCCAGTTTGCAACTGATTGTGATTGGTGTTTGTGGCTATTGCAGCGACATCTGTCGTCATCAGATAGGACTGTTTGACAATCAGCTGCAAATATTCGGCGCATGCCAGCCGAATGACAAACGCACCAATGGCAGGCGAGGGCGATCCATAATCCCAGATCTGGTTTGTGACGTCATCCAAACATCGCTCAGCTGTGTGGCAGAAGAAGCAACTGTTTTGTGTGTTTTAACATAACATCTGTGTCAGTGATCACTCTGACATTCATTTAACATTTTCCAACGGAAAACTGCCAGATTTCATCACGGCGACCCGTTAGCAAGCCTGGCCTCGAGTGGGGAGTCCGACGACGGTGGGCTAGCTCCGCCACCGCGAAAAAAAACCCGAACTTCCTTGGAAGCTACAATGCAGCAACCAACGAATGGCTGTTCGCAACACAATGGAGAACATCTTCATGCGTCCTCATCCGACCAGCAGAATGGCACCGCGGACATGACAGGTGGTGACAACAGCAGCGCAGCAGTCAACGGAGAACTGCTGCCAAAAACCATGGGCAAAACTGACCAGGACATAGTCCGACTCATAGGCCAGCACCTCAAGACAATAGGTCTCAAGTAAGTGCCCACCAACCCTACCTAACATTACAGATAACAATCTACAAATCCTACTTACATAATTATTTCTCACTGATAACCAACCCACTTCTCTCTCGTCAAACCCCAGTTTAAAAATAGATCTGATAACAGCCTGTCTTTCATCAATACCTTTGTTCCAACTCCGCAGAATTCAGCCTAATATCGATAACGCAATTCCCGTTACTTCGTCAGCTAACACGCAAAATTTTCAGTTTAGCAATTAATGCCATTGTTCATTAGCACCAATAGAACTGATATTTTGTTTTCAAAATGGCCCTTTTGCGTAGACTAAATAATTATGATGATCATTTTTGGTTGCTTTACAATATTTATAGTCTAACCTCGAACAAATTTTGGTTACAATGTTACATTATTATTTATTCTTGGAAGCTTTATTCATTCACACCTTATTATTAATTGAAGTTATTTAATATTATCTCTCAAGATTGATCATAATTTTTTTAGTTCAAATTACTTGCTGCCAGATTGTTTTTCGTATGTTTTGAGATTGGGCTAGTCCAACCAAATTTTATTTTCACTAGAGTAAACTATTAGGCCTATTACACATACGGTACGGAACATGAACTTCACTTGAGTGGCTGAAATCTCTATTTGGTACAGATTTTTTGAAACCTTATAAATAATTTCTAAAAATAATGGGAAAATAATTTAGCCTATAGGATGTAATCTTTTGATTTTGTATGGAAACAATTGATAAGTTTATTACGCATTTGTTTGTTAAAAATTAATAAGACATTTTTCTCCTTATTAATTTTACACAATTCCCATGATATAAAATATAGATAGGGCCTACTACACACACTCACACTGTGTGAAAAAGGTAACCTTATTTTAGGTAGGCTTTTTAAAATTGAATTTGTTTTGAGACACCAACAGATTCATATTCCATAATTTAATCAAGTAGTATACAAAACGTTTTTGCTTGCTTAGCTTTTATTAATAATCATACTTAGTATTTTATGAATCATGTACAATAATAAGGGTAACTTGACAGATTGTTAGGAAAAGTGAACTTGTGACACCTGCATCCTATGTTGCCCCAGTTATTTGAAATCTTATATCAGTTCAACTTTTTTATTCATTCATTTTCTATTTCTAGTCGAACAGCTGATCTGCTGATGCAAGAATCTGGCTGTCGGTTAGACCACCCTGCAGCCGCTAAGTTCCGTCAGCATGTAATGGATGGTGATTGGAATAAGGTACTCGAATTCAATTTTTTTCTATATTAATATACAGAGTGATTCAAAAAGAATACCACAACTTTAAAACTTTGTATTTTATGAAAGAAATATGATAGAACCTTCTGTTATACATCATTTCAAAGAGTAATAAAATAAGTTTTTCACTCAAAAAAGTTTAGAGATGTTCAATATTTCAGACACTCGAGCAATATCAAGCCAAAATCAAACTCTTCACTCTCACTGTAGATCAGGCGTAACAGTTTGATAATCTGCTGTTATTTCTTGTTTCAAATCATCAATATCCATCCACCATTGATGATTTGAAACAAGAATAACCATCCAAACTGTTACGCCTGACACAGAATGGAACAAGTTTGAGGAGGTTTTGAATGCTCAAGGGTCATATATCTCTGAATTTGTTAGTGAAAAAACTTCTTTAAATTTTTGTAAAGATGAATAACAGAAGGTTCTATGTTTCTTTCATAACATACACATTTGTGTTCTTTGAATAATTAACTGAAAATAAAAATTTGATTTAAAATTAGGTTGCCCTTGTTTATGTTTTAATGGTTTTTCAAGTGTTAATGAGATTTATAAATATTAAAAATGATATTAGGCTAATAAATATTAAATACATATTTAAATTATGATATAAATAATAAAATTATTATCAACGATGGTAAATGATGGTTATTGAGATTGTAAATTGACTGTTATCAAAATACAGCTGAAAATAAGACCTACAGCCATTTGGACGAAAGCGAGTTGAATTTAACCGCAGTAAGATGAAGTCATTTTACGAATTTCAATTAGGTAGGTGAGTGTGACGTCACAGAACTGTTTGGAAACCTGTAATTGCATTAGAAAAAAATGTAAACATGTTTCCAAACAGTTTTTGAATCACATGTAAAAGTATATGTGTTACAGGTTATATTATTGTTCATATACGTCATCACTGACACGGTCTATAGGAATCTTGGTGAATTGGTTTCGTAAGCTGACGTCATTCCACAGCGATTGAATTCAATAGGTTACTGTGCAATCGGCCTTTAAGACTTCTATCATAGATAAAACATACACAAGTGAATTATTTATCCCTATGTTAAATGGTGAACGACGGAAAAGCGACGTGATGGTGGCGATATCTCTGGGGACAGGAGAGTACTTCAAACACTTGCTGTGTTAATCAAGTGGGCGATCGGCGAGACCTCTGAACTCGCCTGACACGAACTATTTTCGCCGCACAGTAAAAACGTAAACAGCCGTCCCTATCTGATGAGTAATCTACTTGGCGTATGCTTTCTCTAAGCTTCTTTCTATAGGACTGACCATGATGGCCTCTCAACTTGAAAATGTTTTCATTATTTCTTAACATGGAGGAAGAGGGACAAAATAATAAAATCGAGTAATAGAGAATATTAATAAGCAGGAAAAAGTAGGAGCAGAAAGAAGCAAGAAGAATTCGCATGAAATACATGAAGAAGAAAAAGCCTGGATAAAACGTGACAGAACTTATGAAAATAATGAAAACAAAGACACGGAAAAGAACGTGAAGAAAGATACAACATGCTAGGAGAGGAAAATAAGCGAAGGAGCAGTAGCCAAACGAGGGAAAAGAAGTTGAAGAAGTGGAAAGCAGAAGAAGTAGAAAAATAAGAAAAGGAAGGTGAATTAGAAGTGAGTATGAAAACTAAGAATACAAGTAAATGAACAGAAGATCAAAGCAAAACAGAACAAATACTCTACTCATCGATAGATTCTCATCCTTTGAAGTTGGCACGAGAAACAAAATTCAAAAAACATGAAAATTGTTGCAATCGTCTACCTGAACGAACCTATTGTTCTTGTGAATGAATTAAAAAATTATTTATACTTGGTGAACTATGATTTACAAGTTAGTTTATTAAATTCTTCATAAATTTGTATTTTTTCAGGAGTGTATCATTCACATTATATTCACTTACCTTGATAGATTGTACACGCTACATGAATTATTAGTAATAATTATTTATTTTGAATAGACAGAACTCGTTTTATGGTATCATTATTTGTAAAAATGATATTTTTGTGATTTAAAATATTTTTTGTCAAACATGTCTTCTGAGCCTTAGACAAATATTTTCAGAACAAAATATTCAAGTCATTCAAGATTCAAAATCATTTAAATATATAGTTTTCAAATTATGATTCTCATTAGTCTTCTTTTTTATTGGTAACAAATGCTTATCTGCGTTGAAACTTGTGCTTGGTTTCCCAGTTATCCAGTGACCGAGTGGATATATTTACTGAACGACTGAGAAATGGAACATTTGTCTTATGGACTAATACATTTTTTTATGGTCATGAAAACATATTTATGAATGAATTAAAACAATAGGTATGAAAAGCCAGTATAAGTACAGAACAAGTATGGTAGTATGAAGTAGTATTGACAAAGCATTTAGAATACAATTGAACTAATTTCAAGTGAGAAATTTTCAGCTTGAATGAATTTCATGAATTCAAAGTTCACGCTTAATTTATAGACATTATAGCGAGACGTGTTATCAGTTTGCGATTTTATCACCACATTCACAAGAATGATGAATGATGTTTCCCTCTCTTTCATGATCTTGATTGATTTCCAGTTTTAATTATTTCTTAATTTGTTTTGTAATTGAACAGATAAATTTTTTGTCAGAAATATCTTCTATTCAAATCTATTAATGAATTATAGAAAGATGATAATTTATGCTCAAGTAATAACGAAGTAGGCTATAAAAAGACTAGACCAATATTGTAAAAAATGTTGGTTATATTTGTTTATTTTTTCGCGTTCATCTTTAGTTCACTGACCTGCCTTTCTCAACCGATGTTTTCATCGTTATCACTGATTTTGCTCTCATTCATTAGCATCTTATCTCAGATTGATTATAACTCCAATAATTCCTGACCGCTCCAATGTTGTAATTACATAAGAACAATAATTTTCTTCTTGAAGAATTTTCAAGGTTTTGAAAACAATAATTGTATCTATTAGGTCTACATAACAATATTTATATTATTAGCAGTACAGTGTAATAATTATTATGTTCAGGTGTGATAGTTTCTCACTCATGGTTCTTTTAATGATTAGTCAAGGTTATCAATAATATTATTGAATGAGATGGTTACTGCCGATGATTTCTTGTAGGCTAATTAATTTTATCTGATGAAAATACTGTCTAATGTTTTGCAGATAGTTAATCTATCATGCTACTGTATTATTCAATACAAAATCTAACATAATGCTCTTAATTGATTGAATTTGTTATTAATAATTCTTTATTTATTTTCAGGCTGACAATGACTTGAATGAGCTCAAATCACTGTTGGAAAGCTCCTCTCAACGGCTCAACGTAAGAGAATTCAAAGGTTTTCTATTAAAGAAAATATTACTATTAAAATTAAACTTTTTGGAGGTTTCTATCAAAACCAAAATTAAAAAACTAAGTTTACTATAAAAATTGGTTATAAAATTATTCAATACAAATCATTTATTGCTGATAAAGTAGTAGTATGATATAATACTAAAACAAACTATGTGCTGAAAACTTATTAATCTGAGTTCATATTACAGCTTCTATTACGAGGTCTAGAGGGTGTAGCTCTTGATGGGTTCGATTCCCGTTTGTCTGGCTACATTTGTATTGTCCCCCACATCACCATTCTGCTTATGTAGGTATGATAAGCACAACGACTTCCTTTCCAACAAAATACCGTTCTGAATACGAATGCAATCCTTAAGCGCTGGGATGATTTTTTATTGAACTCCAACAAACTATTGATCTATTGTGTCTAATTACGTTTTAATGGTATTTGTAGTTGGAATTACAATATTTTTTATTTCTTGAATTGAGTTTGACTTCACTTTTTCCCAATAAAGTGAGAAGAATATTTTTGAAATATTGCTAAAACATCTCATTGAGTAATAATTTATAGTTCAGTCTTCTAAAAGCATAATTTTAAAGTAGTGTTTGGCTTTTCAGGAAATGAAATTTCTGTTACTGGAACAAAAGTACCTTGAATTTCTCGAGGATGGCAGACTGTACGATGCTCTCCATGTATTACGCAACGAACTCACTCCTCTTCAACACAACACCGACAAGGTTCATCAGTTGAGCAGGTGGGTCCATCCAACCTGATAGATAATTATTATAACGAAATTAGACAAGTACTTGTGAATCCTATACACATTTAAAATAGAATAGTTCTTGTGAAATTTTAATTAAACTTCAAACATAAATGAAAAATTTAATAATTATGTAATGATATTCATAAATGAAGTCTCTGATGAGGCACTAATAAATTGCATCCTGGTTTTGTAATTTCTTCTATTCATGGGTGCTAACACAAAGAAAGCTGCTTTTAGGCGCTTACTTTACTACGCATGCTTACTAAACATTCTGTCTGATAGCATTATCATAGTTTGACTTGTTAGGGGTTTTAAATTTTCGACGTTCGAATTTTTATTGATAATAAATTGAACGTCCCAAGTACATTTTATTCGTGTATTGATTGGCCCGTTCAAAGTTCCATCACATCAGTCATATTTATTATTATGATCTTGGTTTGGCTACTTTTGGTTCGGAACTTTCCTATTATCTTTTACAATAAATAAATTTCTTATTCGAAATTTGTCTAGTGTTTGTTTTTGGAGTGAAAATTGAGGACTGTGAAATATACAGTTACCTATAGTTATGTACTACATAACCTAGATTCGAATTGTATTTTTTTAATTGGAAAATGGACAGTTCTGGGTGTGAGCTTGTTAGACCTTCCGTTAAGTATAATTTGTAAATTACTGAAATAAATCAGTTCTGCTTGTTTCAATTTCACCATAATCATATTTATTCAGTTATTGACAAAGAAGAATACAACACGCGTATGCCCAAATCTGATCCGCTTCCAAGCTACACAGTCTAAATTCAGGTTATGTCACATCATATCACATAATATAAATCACTAATTTACTTCGTCGAAATATCTCATTCTCGATAATTCTATTGTTTTTGAAGGGTTTGAACGTTCATTTGTTATATTTATTTAGTTGCACGAAAATCAATTTGAATTCAACCGCCGTAAAATGATGTCATCTAACGGAACCAATGCAATGAGAACCAATGAAAGAATCGAACGTCAATGCAATGACGTTATTTAACAGTGGTTGAATTCAATAGGATTTTCGTGCAACTCGCAGTTGGTTTTTTTCTATTTTATGATCTTTATATGTTTTAAAGTATCTTACTGTGACCTATGCACTCTGTGTTTGTTTTTAGTTTTATGATGTGCAGCGGTAAAGATGATCTAATGTCGAGAGCGAACTGGTCGGGAAAAGGACAGAAGTCGAGAACGTTGTTAATGGATCGTCTGCAGGAGTTTCTCCCGCCTACCATTATGCTTCCACCCAGAAGGTATTTATTCAGCTTATCACATCAACCTAATATTGTACAAAGAATCCGATCATGCAATAATCTTCCGATCAGAAAACCGATGAGATCGTTTAAATTTTTGTATTCATCATCGAATGAGAACTGTCATAGATTTTGGAACTGTATTAAATCTAATCTATCATTCTGTTTTAAACTGATTGTTTTTAGTTGATTCAGTACTATTTTTATAGGCCTACCACTAGTCAAGGCTTCTCGATCAACTTCGCCTGATTTACTCTTGTTAGGCTAAATATCAAACCTCTTTCATCAAGCAACTTGGGTTTTAGAGTTGATTTTGTCTCATCTAAAATTTAATATAATAATATTCATTTAATTTGGCGGATGACGAGTAACTTTCATTCAACATTTCTGTGGTAACGGGTGATGTTTTGTTAATTTATTTTTAAATATGTATTTACCTGTTGTATACAGTATTTATGTAAAACAAATCAACAGAACATCACCCATTACCATAGAAATGTTTAATGAAAGTTATTCACCATCCGCCAAATCAAATGAATATACCTATACTGATTCAATCACTGTATTGTGAATACAGGGCAGTATTAGATATATGTAATAATAACCTATAATCTTTGTGTTGCACAATCCTCAACGTCTTTTTGTATCCTAATTCATATTCATCTTTTTCTATCTATAACAATAAAATCCCATTCAAAATGTACACTACTAACACAAGGTATAGAAAAGATAAATAATGAATTTGAATGATAATTTTTCACATATTACTTGGTTAATCTGCGGATTTAAAGCTCATATTCATCCAATGTACTGTATCACTCACAATCTATTATTTTGATCACTACCTTACAAGTTATTTTAATTTTCTCCATTCTATAATGTAAATTAATCACAATACCCTATCATTATCTTGCAAGTCATCAAAGTAATATGACCAATACTAACAATAATTATTATACTATCTAACAATAAAACAATACAAATGTAAAAGGAAAAAGTTATGCATTAAGGAACTAAGTGCCGTTGCTTGAGGGGGTTGAAGATTTCCGGTTTTAACTCCGTAATTAATCTATTACGTTGTTAATAGTTTCAATGTAGGCTGGAAAGTACTCCTGTCTATACATAAAACCTGTCCTCCCGAACCTACATAATGACAATTGATAAAGATAGAAGCAAATAGTACTTTTCATTCAAAAATTATGGATCTATAAACTCAATGTTTCAAATAAAAGTTATTGATTCAAAGGTTCAAAGACTAAAAACATTATTCATTTAATAGTATGGTTTTCAATCAATGCGTACATCTCTCAAAAATCAGGTCTCAGACCCTTGTCTATAAAACATAATATAAACAATACCAAGCATTGGTATAAGACATAGTAATTCTTCAAGAGACACTTAACAATTCTTTATAGGACTGTTTGTTGAGTCTGAACCCCCACCCACTCAGGCGATGGCATTTGCATAATTTTGTCCAACAAGATTGATACAATACATGTTTGAAATCTTGAGTGATATTGATATTGCTGATTAATTACAATCGAGTCCTTTCCAACAAATGCACATTGCATACTATGGTGACGTGTAGTTGTGTTGTGTTTGGGCAGATTGCACACGCTGCTGACGCAGGCGGTGGAGCTGCAGAAGGACCGCTGCCCCTATCACAACACCAAGAGCGAACAGAACCTCGACACGATATCGCTGCTCGTCGATCATCACTGCTCCCGCGACCAGTTTCCCTGCGAAACCACTCAGGTAAATTGGGGGTGATGCCTGCATGAGCATCAATGAGAGATGACGAATGCAAATTGCAGTTACACTGCTGCGCGTTTAGAGAAGTATCCAGTCGGGATACGATTACAGTTCTCCTCTCGTTTATAGTTTAATTCTTCATCAAAGACTTTTTCTATTTGAAAAATGAATTTCCCTAGGATTTCTTTAAAAAATAATTCATAGATTTAAGGGTGATGCCTACATGAGCCTAGGCTTGTGCGTGGAGGGGTGATGATGAGAGGTGACGAATGCAAATTGCAGTTGCACTGCTGCGCGTTTAGAGAAGTATCCAGTCGGGATACGATTACAGTTATCTCGTTTATAGTTTAATTCTTCATCAGACTTTTTCTATTTGAAAAATGAATTTCCGTAGGATTTCTTTTGAAAATAATTCATAGATTTAAGGGTGATGCCTACATGAGCCTAGGCTTGTGCGGGAAGGGTGATGAGAGGTGACGAATGCAAATTGCAGTTACACTGCTGCGCGTTTAGAGAAGTATCCAGTCGGGATACGATTACAGTTCTCCTCTCGTTTATAGTTTAATTCTTCATCAAAGACTTTTTCTATTTGAAAAATGAATTTCCGTAGGATTTCTTTTGAAAAAATAGATTTAGGTGATTACATGAGCCTAGGCTTGTGCATGGAGGGTGATGATGATGACGAATGCAGTTGCACTGCTGCGTATAGTTTCATTCTTCATCAAAGACTTTTTCTATTTGCAAAATGAATTTCCGTAGGATTTCTTTTGAAAATAATTCATAGATTTGAGGGTGAAGCCTACATAGGCCTAGGCTTTTGCATGGTTAATGGGAGGGGTGATGATGAGAGATGACGACTGCAAATTGCAAACTGCTGCTCTGTTGAAATATCCAGTCAGGATACTACTACAATAAATTCCCCTCTCTTTTGTAGTTCGATTCTTCATCATAGACTTTCCATTTGCAAAATGAATTTCCGTAGGATTTCATCTAAAAGTAATTCATGAATTTACGTTGAGAATGCTTTCCTGATTCATTTGTAAACTTTTTTACAGAAATTAGTTTCAAACTTATAAAATGACTATAATTTTTGAGACCGTTTTCTTCACTTTCAGAATGACACACAATAGAGGTCCGAAGTGACATTATTAGCGGGGTTCTTCCCCCTGCAATTGTTTTGAAAGAAAAACTGCTAAATCAGCATTTATTTGAACTAATACAATTTTATGCAGTGCTTGATTGATCGTGGTAAACGTTCTTGGTAAATGGAAAAATGAAAACATCAATTGATATTTTTAATGGCTCAAAATTCATGAATGTACTTTTTTCAATAAATTACTTTTTTCAATACGTAACATCCAATTTATTTCGCTTTCTTTTTAGAGTTTCGAGTCTAAGAAGGGAGTTCTGACACTTTATCTTTGTCTCAGCATTTTTAAATTTTAGAAATAAGCCGGGGAGCTCAGTGAAGAATCTTCAATACCCTCCCATTCGTATTTGTACTTTTTTAAATTCAAATTTAATGGGTTCACAATATTCAGAATTTCTATGTATGCTTTGCTTGAAGAGGGATCCAAGAAATATTTGAAAAGTTGTTTTGTATGCTGAGTATTCATTATTACTTCGTGACTAGATGTTTCTTTTCCTAAGGAGCCGAAATATTTAATTCTATTATGAAAGAAACAAGATATATTAATATCAAGATGTAGGTTTATTGAATGGAATTTGAAGTAAACTTAGATCGTGTACATACGGCTTGAAAAAATAGGCTTAAGACAGGAAACTCAAAAATCAAGTGGCATCTTAAGGGAAAGTAATTTTTTATTATTTTTTACTCTGTACAGTTCAGTACTGCGATGCGGACGTAAGCTTCGAGAGATGCCGCTGAGTTTATTTTACGTTTTTCACCTTTAAACGAATTTTCTTCCAAAATACAAATGAAACCTCTTCATCTAGGACCTATTCTTTGGCATTGCTATATAATATAGCAACAGTATAATTTTTTGTGCTTTCCATAGTTGGTAATCAAGGTCGATGTCTATATTCTTCTTGTGCAATGTTCTGTTTGAGTATAATGCTAGATCAATAGTTTCTGTGACTATGTCTCTATATTAATATTATTTATTTGTATGATTTAATAGAATTTAGGTTTTATCCATTAATCACCAACTGCTCTAATTATTTGATAAACATGGTGATTCAATATAGAGAAAACAGCACATAAAGTATTTATTGATTTATAAAGTCAATAAATATAACAGCAACAGAACACTTATAATAATATAAAATTATTGATATCATATTTGATAACAAATCAATTTAGAATATATTGCTTTTCATATTATTTCGAATTAAATGAGTAGTTGATAGTTTATTGTGCAAGAATTGATGTGTTGTCAGGTGCTGAACGACCACTGCGACGAAGTGTGGTACTGTCGGTTCTCGCCGGACGGCACCAAACTGGCGACCGGCTCGAAGGACACGACGGTGATCATCTGGGACGTGGACGCCGACACGATGACCTGCCAGCACCGCAAGACGCTCGACGGCCACTCCTACGGCGTCGCCTACCTCGCCTGGTCGCCCGACAGCTCGCACCTCATCGCCTGCGGGCCCGAGGACTGTCCCGAGCTGTGGCTGTGGAACGTCGACACGGAGGAGTTGCGCGTCAAAGTGCACCACTCGCCCGAGGACTCGCTCACCGCCTGCTCCTGGCATGCCGACGGCACCAAGTTCGTCACCGGCGGCATACGCGGACAGTTCTATCAGTGTGTGAGTATAGCAGGTCCCTTTCAACTTGTCAGAAAACATATGATCGACGAGCATATGATCACAATACTTAACCTATAAATGCTGAATCTCGCAGATTATTGAAAAGGTCTTTTAAAAAGTTATTCTTTGGAAGGTCTTCTTTAAAAAGGTCTTTAAGACTTTCAAGTCTTTTGATAATTGTGTCGAAATCAATGTTTGATTATTACCAAAACAGCTGATTTCTGACAAGTTAATTGAATCCTGCTATAGCCGTCATGTTTGCTATATTTTACTTGGTTTCAAGTGGCCTTAATACCATTGGAAAAAGCATGAAAACTGGCACTCCGCAGTTAACTCTATCGGTAAATGTATGAATTTGTGGATGGTCTTGAATTGAAGATAAGCTCATGATTGTCTTGAGCCTTGTTAATGATTTTGTCGTTTTAAGAATTTTAATCAATCTCATTGTGATATAGCTTCATGAATTTTCAATTAATTTTAGCTATTAAAAATTAGCAAATGCTGTAACGTATCTTTGTGGATAAATGTTAACGATTTGAATTGACATAGCTATTATGTATCTGAATAAATTGATTTTTAAATTTTATCATCACCTATCAAATCTTTCTAACTGAAGGTTAAAATGAGTAAAATGTGCTCCATATTCATCGACTTATACTGCTATTCTGAAGTTGAAAAAAATCAAATTTTCAAGGCTATACAACAATTCTATTTTTGAGAATTTTGGTACCATTTTCGTGATTATCGGTTGGAAAATAGCGTCTGATAGGGAGAACTAGTTTTGAACCCTCATTGCAAAATCAACACGTTCGTGAAAATTCAGTCAAAGGTATTAAGGTCTCATATCTTTTTTATTTGTCACTTGTAAGCTATATGGGGGATTTTATTTTTGAATTTGATTTGATTTTGAATTTATTTGAGTGATTCTTGTATATTTTATGGTAATTTTGATCTTTATTTTGTTTTATCAGTTTTAAGCTATTGGAATGATACTGTTGTTAATCTATTGTCTCTTGTAACGTTCTATTTCTTGTTGTTGTTGCCAGGATTTGGAGGGCAACGTGCTGGACTCGTGGGAGGGGGTGCGCGTGAACTCGCTGTGGTGTCGGTCGGACGCCAAAACGGTATTGGCCGCTGACACGCATCACCGCGTCAGATCCTACAACTTCGACGAGCTCTCTGACACAACTGTGTAAGCTCACCAAACACATTCATTCAATATCTTCCATATATTGTTTCTTCACCTGCCTCCGATACAACTTACACTTCTTTATCATTTTTCTTCTCCTCCTCGTCTTGTACTTTATTCTATATTATTTAGAGGTAGTAGTTTGTCAATTTATTTTATAATATAGGTGTATATAGGTATATTTTATAATATATAACAGAATCATTTTATAATAAAGTCTTACATAGGGTGCTACAATATTCTCATTAGGATTTGCTCAGTCTTCAGTGGGTGCTACAATATAATATGCTGTTCAAATTCAAATTTATTCATTTCCAGCAATATATTTTATACCATTATAGTACAATAGGATGGACTAAATTATGAAACAACACTCACATGGACACGCAGGTCTGTTCGTCAGTTCGTGGAGTTCTCAATATTATATGTAATTTGAATATTTGCAACTTGATTGAAAGTTCTGGAGTTAATTCAATGAAATATAATGTATAATTATTGAATAAGTGTATAATTAAATTAATTATATATTGGAGTATTTTAATTATAAATTAATTTATATATATTTAATAAAAGCAATCATGAAGAGCTGCTCAACTTCTTCGCCTCAGCCCTCCAAGGAAAAATTCAAATTCAATTCAATTCATTATTATATAATCTGATGATTTTATCTAGTGAATAACTCCAGTGTATGAATCAAGTAACTATTGTGATGATTGAATGCTGTTTAATGTTTGCAATGGTTCAGTTTGCAAGAGGACCACCCGGTGATGACGTTCTCGGTGAACAAGGGCGACCGGCTGGCGCTGCTGAACGTGGCCACGCAGGGCGTGCACCTGTGGGACCTGCGCGACCGCTGTCTGCTGCGCAAGTTCCAGGGCGTCACGCAGGGCCACTTCACCATTCACAGCTGTTTCGGCGGCGCCAATCAGGACTTTGTCGCTAGCGGTAGCGAAGGTCAGCCAAACACACATTTTTCTAACATTTTTTTTTTTCAATTTATGTTTTGAAAAAAATTGCAATTATTGTTCGGTGATTGCATGTAGCAAGCGTCTGAAAACCCTAACGAAAGCCCGTAGCCATTTGGCTGTGAAAACGCACACTCGATTCAGTACAGTGTGAACATTTGAAAATGTTATTTTGATGAAATGATATATCAACGAATTTTAGTTTTAATGAACATAGTCTTTGTATTTTTTGTTTGTCTTCTGTAAGGAACTCTTTCCTCTTCTACAGGCTTCTGCCCATAAGAGGAAATTCTTCATTGCTGTAATGTTTTTATTTGCTGTAATGTATTTTATGAAGAAATAAAATTCAATTTCAATTTTCTAGCTGCGGTCGGCTGTTGTTGGCAAGCGCCAGCAACCATCTTCCTTTGCGAATGCACACCAAATTTGTATACCGTTAAAACTCGATTTAATTCAAATTAAAATTTTCTCTCCACACAAAGTATGCAAAAATTTAACGAAGCTCTTTTGTATTCGAATGTGATTCAAGATTCATTTTATTAACCATCAGGCTACAAGAGCAATAGGAAAGTCATACAAAATGTTCACATGAGTTCATAGATTCCAAAATGACATAGAGAATATCAAAATCACAAAAAAATTATGTCGAACAATAAAAGAGTGTTTACTTGGATAAAAGTTTATACATGATAGAGCATTATGCAGGGTGGATTAGGAAGACTCCATTTTCTATGTGCCCAGTGTATTTCTAAATACGCTTTAATATACAACTTTAATATTAATTGTTTAATTTTAACAACCTACATGCTACAACTTTTATTTAAGTTTCAAAACTTCATTTCATATTCGTGTGCGGGTCTGAGTTTCATTTCATATGTTTCGAATCAATTTGATATGACTGTGTAATATATAGATGACAATTAGGATGGTGTTGACGAAAGGTTGTTGTAGGTTTGTTCGAATCAAAATCAGTAGCTTTTCTATTGAGGATTAATTCAAATTCCTTATTGCCAAAATGTTCATGTTACAAAGATACACATATTACAGTATCACAATTGGCACCGCAGTAATAGTGTTGATATTAATATTATTTGATTTGGTCTATAAATAAAAATGAATGTATTAAATGAAAAGTGTTGTTCACTTTTGGAGCGATAACAGTTTGTGTAATGGATGTTGCATTTGCAGACAACAAAGTGTACGTGTGGCACATAAAGCGGGAGCTGCCGATAGCGACCCTGGCTGGGCACACACGCACAGTGAACTGTGTCTCGTGGAATCCGGTGCACCATCAGATGCTGGCCTCCGTCTCCGATGACTGTACCGTTCGCATATGGGGACCGGCGCCCGCCTACCGCCACTCCGCCTCCTCCTCCGCCTCCAGCTCCGCTTCCGCCTCCGCCGCCTCCAACTTCAAACCTGGTGCGTCATGATCGCCATAATCAACCTACTGCTATACAGGCGAATGTTCATGTGATGATACCGAAAGCTGGCTGTTCTGTTTCCATATTTCATTTCCTCCTTGGTGTCTGATTTAACGCTGACCAAGGAGGATATGAAAGATGTAGATGCTCGGTTATCAGCAGAAACCGCTTGTGCTGCTTCCATGTTTTATTTCCTCCTTGGTGTCTTGAGTAATACTGACCTAGGAGGATGTGAAAGATGTAGAGAGTCTATGCTCGGGTATCAGCAGAAACCGCTTGTGCTGCTTCCATGTTGTATTTCCTCCTTGGTGTCTAAGTAATACTGACCTAGGAGGATATGAAAGATGTAGAGAGTCTATGCTTGGGTATCAGCAGAAACCGCTTGTGATGCTTCCATGTTTTATTTCCTCCTTGGTGTCTGAGTAATACTGACCTAGGAGGATATGAAAGATGTAGAGAGTCTATGCTCGGGTATCAGCAGAAACCGCTTGTGCTGCTTCCATGTTTTATTTCCTCCTTGGTGTCTGATAAACAGTGACGAAGGAGGATATGGAAGATGGATAGGGTCTGTGCCGAACTGTCTGTCTCCACTCAAGTTGCTTGGGGATAGTAAATATGGTTTTGGTCGCTTCCATATTTTATTTCTTCCTTGGAGTTTGATTATCTCAGACCGAGGAGGATATAGAAGATGGAGAGGGTCTGCACCGGAATTCTGTCTCCAATGGAGTTCAGACTGAAGCTTTTCGAAAAACCTCCAACTAGTGGGCGCAGAACAAGTCCTATATCATCACATAAAAATTCACCTGTAAACTGATTAAAGTTTTGCAATAATCTCTTGAATTACAAGCAATCTTTAAAATATTTATCTGGTAAGTCTTGATGAAAAATTCATTAAATTGCAAGTGTCAGTTTGTTGTCTCGAAATTCAAACTTCAATTACTGAGTAAGTAGTCGATAAGATATCCGCTGCCAATCATATATGTTTGTATTGCTTGATTATTATCAATGCGAAATAGAGTATTCATATATTCTTGAATCACTACTTCAATATTCATTTGCATGATGACAGGAAATAGTTTTCATTACCTTCAGCAGAAATAATTACAAATAAAAATGTCTATTGCCTACTAACTGTGATGTGTTCAGTGTTAAAAATAGTCTCTGCAATCCAGCTTGTGGAGTGTTAGCAATTTTAACTTGTGGAATTAACCATTTATTTATTGGAAAGTGCTATTTTATTCAACATATCGTTTTTCAAGAATTTTCCACAACTTGGTTCTTGTTACAGTTACTTTACGCTCTTGAATTCGTTATAAAAATTAAAAAGAAAAAATTATACACTAGTAACTTTTAAATCATGGAAATGTAGAAGAGCATCATTGCACTATATTTATTAAGCCGTTCCCAGTAGTAGAAGACGTCACAGTTTCATAATGATGTGTAAATTTACAGATTCACATGAGTAGATCAAAAGGGATGGTTCTGGTACAATCTTGAATAGTGCTTGATCTTGCTTGTTCGACCTGTTTGTTTTAGATTGTGCCAGAATCATTCATTAAACCATACTCAGAAGTGTAGATTCAACAAATTCATAGCTGATTGGCCATTGTAACGCTATAGTGGGTATGTCCGCACTTCGTCGATTTTGTGTGTGACTCACTAATGCTGCATATGCTTCAGCATTAGCCGCATGCTGTGCAGCACAAAAAAATCGACCAAGTTTGGCCATAGGGATTGTTACTTTCAAAGAAATAGTGTACGTATACGTTTGGAGAGAATTTTGTAGGTGTACTGTCAGTCAACTACTCAAGTTTATGCGGGCATTGTATAGATGGGCCAAAATTTCTTGGCACTTAGCTCGACCGGTTCGAGCTATAGCGAGGGGGGTAGTGCGGGTACGTTTCTGAAAATATTAGGCTACTACATGCATCGATCAGCTGAAAGCATAATCACAGTCAGGGGGGATTTAAAGATTTATAGCAGCAGGCAATGTTATTAATGCGGTTAGTAGTAGACAGCTGCCAAGTGCCAAGAAATTTTGGCCCATCTATACCACAGTCTAATAAATACACAGTCCCGTCACTCAGATACAAAAAGTGGTCCCCAGTGTTGCAAGCAACAACATATGATTGATATGTCAAAAATCATATGTCATCGCTCTTTTCTTCAAAAATTGGTTAGCTTTAGCATTCCGTTTTTATCATTTTGAATTCTGGCGCCGTTGGCATTGTGATTTGGCATGCCTGCTTTGTGAAGCGTTTGATCGCATCAGGGACCACTCATTTAGCATGGGAGTGTCGCGACTGTGTGTTTATTAGACTGTGATTGTACACTATTGTCAATGTACTGTACGGGTGTTCCGGTTGTTGTACTGTGAGTGAACTATTTCAATTTTCTGGGATAATTGTACACTTTTTTCAATGTAATGTTCTGTTGTTGAGAGAATATTGTTCACTTGTGGTGTGTTGTGTACAGGCTGTACGCCGGAAGATTCGTCAACGTCTTCGAACGGAAGTGTGTGGCACGATATGCTTTCGTAGTAGACGCTGCGTCGCGACTACGCTACAGTCGAATAAATCTCTCATTTGCTTCTTACGGTTGTCTGTTTTGTTCGAACCGTCGCCTTACTCTCTCTCTCTCCTCTTTTTCTCTCACAATATTCTCTCACCGGGCTGGAAATTCGATTCACTTCACACGCTGTTTCTCCTCCTTCTTATCCTTCTCTGTCTTCGAGCGCGTCCACCACACTACACACAGCAGATGTACTGACGTCATGTCTGCGACTCAAATTTTTGGTAGATTTTCTTGAAAAGTTGGTCGAGAAATCGGTTGGAATCGATTATTTGGTTGTAGAACGATCAAATCGACACATTTATACTAGATTTTTATGTTCTAAAATTCATTCGTACAAAAATTCTTTAAAAAGTTTCATAAAATGTCTAGAAAATGGATTAAAAAAATTATTAGTTTGTACATCACATAGGTATAAAATTCAGTTACTATTCAATTTTCGTGTTCTGAAACTCAGTTATACAAGAATTATTGATAATTTCATAAAACTTCTCTTGAAAGTTCAAGAAAAATGGTTTGAAAATGTTATTTGGTTGTTTGACGATCAAACTTGAGTTTCATTATTAATTATTTTCTTTTAAAATCTATAAATAGGTTCTTAATTTTGGTTGGTTTTCTAAAACGTGGGGAAATGGTTTGGAAATTTAATTTTGTATTTTGCCGATCAAATATATAAATTCTTTAGATTTTTCATTACATTAATAAAGTTATGGTTTAAAATATTAATGTATTCATAATGTGTTATGAATATCATACACAATATATTAAGGTGAATATTTAAACTGAAAAGCATTGAATGAGATCTGTAATCAAAGAGCAGTAATGGCTCTGTTAAAGTTGTAAAAATTTATATTTCTATTTTTGAAATTATATCCAGTTGAAATTTTAAATTTTATATTTCTATTTTTTCTCATATTTGGTCGTCAATTGCTCTGCTAATAGGCTTTCAATTAATCTATTGTTGTGATGAATTAGTATTTCTTTCTGTCAAGATATTTTCTATCTTATTGTCATATTGAATATAGTTGAATTTGAATATTTTATCACTTATTTCTTGCTTATGAAAGATTAGATTAAGCATCTATCCAAATTTCTTTTTCCAACTATTTTTTCTAATCACAGTTGTAATAATTTTAAAGTGATTTATCTTTTAACGTCTTTATGAGACGATTTCTTGCAAGCAGAATCTTGCTGAACTAATATTGTTTTTCTTTTTAGGTTCTAGTAGAAAACGCAAAAAAAGAAAACGTTGTTGAATTCAAGAAGATTTTCTGTTGAAGAAGTTCATTGAATATATTGTATCCAATTTTCAGAATTAATAAAATTCGTTCAATTAAAATCATGAATATTGGTAAAATGTGAATGATCGCCTCTAAACATCCAAGCTTTGTGAATTCTTAATGGTTTATAATAATTTTTCAAATTCATGAGTACTTGTAATTGTAGTTCTCAATAGAAATATTGTATTCGAAACAAGTATCAAAAATAGAAAACGAATTTATTTTGTGGATATGATCCAAATATTTGAAAAGTGAAATAGTTTTTTTTTTAATATCGAAGTGATTTATTCACGTCATGTCAAAGCAATAATATTATAGAAACAAACATCATAGTCTGAAATTATTAAAATGTTTATCCAATTGTTTGATTTCAGATTTAACAAAAATTAAAGTTGATGTTTTGTACGTTTATTATGATATTTTATTATAATAATTATATTTGTTGAATCAACCAAGCAATGAAACTTCACAATAGTTATTCTTGAAAAACTTACTTTGTACCATGAAAATAGAATAAAAAGATTTATTATCATCATTTTCTCAGTTTTTCGTCTTGAATCGCCGAATTGTGAAGCATAAAATTAGACCAAAAATATTTAAGATGATAACTTATGAAAATGTTCTTCTTGATGTCAAATCGAATGAAATCAAAATAGTTGTGATCTACTTCTCTACTATTTCTGTCAGCACTTGATCACTGATGTAATTCACATGTCAATGTTCCTTGCCTTGTTGCTACTGGGATCGAATAAGATGTACCGTATTTGTTGGTGTGGTTTGAACTCTTCTAAATTTTTCTTCAAAAATAGGACATTTCTTGAAAGAGAAACGTTATTATTATTCCACTAGATTCCCACCCAATTGCAATATTCAAATACCGTTCTTAAATGCATTGTAAAAGGTAGCTAAAATTGGGAAGCTAAAATTGATGATCTGTGAAGCCTAACCCGGATAACTTAACTGTCTTTTAGAAATTGATCAAAATAGAATTTTACATTTTCTGTGTGCCAAAAACATTGCTTGGTGAGAAGTATGTGTATGGTTAATTAATTGAGCTGCAGAATTTTGTACATATATTTTGTAGATAGAATTAATGTTATATTACTAAAGGAAAAACACCATCACAGCCTTTTTTGCCTATGAAAGAACTGAAGACCTTTTTAAATCAATAAATAGCCAACCGTAATATTATTAATTGTTGTAATTTCAAGTGAATGATTGTATTGTTCAGACTTTTCTATTCAGGTTCATATTTTGTATGCTGTTGGTTTGTACAATTATTATTCAAGAAGCTGTATTTTTTAACAACTATGGTTAGTATTTTAATCGTATTTTTTATTGTAATTTGATTAGTGTTGTTGTTGTTTCACCAATAGAAGCCTTAAATTCACCTCAATATTTAACGGATTTCGCCAATCATCTTCCCAAGTATTCAACCATCTTATTTTAAATGGTTTATTATTATAACTTTCACCACTAATAAAAGAAGGCTTTCATTTAACTGATAAATTTGAGGCTAGATTTTTCATATAGTTTCTTTGTTAAACCCCAATATTTTTTTGTAATTAATTATTTTAATCTATCTTATCAAGAGTGTTTATCGCTTATACTATTTCTTTTCATCGCCGTATTGTATTCCACATTGTTCTATTCTTTTCTTATTTTCTTTTTATTTCAATATAGTACATTTTTCTAAATTTTAACTTACTCGCCTTCATTGTTGAAAATGTTTTTTCCACCATAAGGGTGTCCTCCTCTTTACCTTAATAATTCAGGCCTTATTTACATCTAAAACTTATAAAATTGCCTTATAGCTGTCTATAAAGGACTTGGTGTTAATAGTTGTGAAATTACGGGTTTCTGTCAATAGTATTTAAATTGTTGAAGAACTGGAATATTATAAATTCAACACAGCTTCATCAAGCTGTAAAAAATATGCTCTTGACTGGCATAAATGACAAAAAGATAAAATTATTTCTTGTGTTCTAGGTTAATGTTTGCAGAGGCATTCAGGCGTACACAACTCATGGTTTATGGAACTGTTAATGGTTACTTGGAAGTTATGGTTTATTTATGAACTATAAATGGTGGAGTTTCATGCTAAAGAACAAAGCTACAATTCATGATGCTTCCAAAAAACGTCATTTTAAAGCGTTTTGTAGTCCAAATGAATAGCGCATTTTGCGAAGATTCAATCATAAAATCATTGCCTTATAGTTTGTGATAATAAGTTCAGGGGTCCTTTGTAAACTGTTGTCAATGTAAAGAAAACAATGCTTTCAAAATGTGTAAACTTTTTCAAACATTCGTGGTTTGAAGTATTCAGTTTTAGAAGCCAAAACTCATTTTCATCGTCTTCTTGACTCAACAATCAAGAGAAAACCCATCAAAACATCTTTCATAGTGAACTTGACCTTCCCTCTATCGTCTGAAAATCAGATTTGGAGTTTAAAGCTCCAATTGTTCAATGAAAACTTCTCATACGTTATTAGGTATTTAATACATACATTTTGTACCTATTTTCTACAAGAACTTTGAACAATTAATTTGCAAATTCAAGTTCTTTTCAAGCGATCATTTTTCTTTTTGTTTTTAAACAATAATTTACGTTGAAATTTACTTTAGTTTCCTTGAAATAGGTTGTAATATGCACGGTATATAGAAGACGGTATGGGTCACGAATAGGATGCGCAGTTTCAAACCGGTCCTCTGACATCATCCCCACCCAAACTTTCAGCTCTACAGTAGTTGTGTTTATAACAGCAACCAATACTAATACTGTAGTGCTGGTAGGAGACCTAGTTTTCGAATTATTTTGAATGACAAATATTCCATATTTCCAAGTCCAATATACAAGATTTATCACTTGCAATACCTCAACTAACATGTTGACAATAAATATCCAAAAATTCAGCTCTCAGAACACTTTAGGAAAAGAATTATAATCGATTTAGTAACAGCGTGCGTAAAAATACGGGTTAAAGTATAGAGTACAGCTGCAAGTTTGGGTAGGGATGACGTCAGAGCCTCCGAGCTGGCTCGGACCCACACGCGCTTGACTCTTACCGTCTTCTTCTATATACCGTGGTAATATGTAACAATTTTCGGAAATTTGTATTCATTGAAATGTGAGATTTGGTTTTATGTAACGAGAATGATCTACAAGAATCCATTAAAAAAAGCGCAAGTCCAAAACTTAAAGACTGGAGAAAACAGGCACTGACGTCTTAACAGCAAAAAAATGCACTTCACTACCGTACTGAGCTGAAGACTATTTATCACTGGTTTGCTATTGTATTAGTAGATAAAAACATATCATTGTCCTTAATTATTACGGTTGGCTTAGGATTTCCGGTCTTAAGTTTGTGTTCATTAAATCAATCATTAATTATTTCAAATTATTATCTAGAGATGCCTTATTTGTTAAGATTAGTTCTTAATTCAAAATACCTTATTGTTTTATTATTATGAAGCTAGCAAAATATATTGGTGTATTCACTATTCTTTTAACATATTTATTTCTAAAATTTTAATTATGTGATTATTATTATTGAAAAAGAAGTTTTTTACATATTATTATTTTGTAACATTTTGTTTTATTATTAAAAACTATTATGTGTGTATGTGTTAACGAATTTTTGTATTCCTTGTCGAATTTATCCGTTCAAACTTGACTTAACGGTATTGTTGATGTTTTCATTGAGATAATTTTTGCTAGTGTACACTTTGAATTCAGTTAAAATTCATTCTCTCAGGAACGACTAGTTTCCTAATCAACCTATTCGTCTCTAAAGATTCAATTCTATAGTTCTAAATTCAAATTATTTAAAAATTCCGTTTTTATATCTGAAAATTTTATTTAATCAGTAAAAACCAAATTATACACATTTAATGCAGTTATTGTTAATGAAGTGGGGAAAGAAAGAGTTTCATTTAGTTTTTATTTCTCAAGAATAATAATTTCATTTAGTCAACTCATGTATTATTGTGCTTGCCAATGTTTATATTTTCAGTTCTGATTCAATCTTTTCATTCTGTTCAAATATTCAACAAGTGATCAAAATCATAAATCTATTATTATATGCACTATCATTTGCTGAATTTTATGATATTATTGAGACTGCATCAATAAATGTTTGATCGCAACAAACGGATGTCAATTGCGATTTTTGGATTAAAAACTAGATCACAATGCCCAGTTCTAATCAAATCTATTACGCTTTAATCAATGGCAGTAAATCTATGATTTTGGTGAGTGTCTGAATACAGCAAATGAAGATTATTGCCATATTTTTAGCGTTTCTTGTAATATCCTTCTAAATTCTAGTTTCAATTATTGCATAGATCTGGATATCTCCTTCATTACCACTGACAATCTTGAAAATCATTTCTTGCCTAACTTGTTGCTTGTTGAGAATTTGAAACACACAATGCAAACAAACAGGAATTAATTGTTTTTTAATAAGATAGGACTTGCAATTTTTTTCCATCAACTGACTAATAAACCGTAGTTTCTACTTGACGTAAAATACAAAATTGAAAAATGCACCTAATTCGTTTGTTAGTTACTGTGAGTCTTCCTTTTTAGTAATAATTTTCCAGGAAACTTGCGCATCATATTTGTTTGTAACTGTACTTACAGAGCAGTTGAATATCAACGCAAGTGCATTTTCTATTGATTGACAAATGAACGAATTGAATTTTATAAAATCATGTGTCACATCACGTTATATTGCATCACAATATATTAGACTAATTTTTGCTTTTAATTAATCAAACCTCGAATGTGTATTTATACTATCTTGTTTATGAAGAAGAGAAGTTTTCAGCCTGAGTGTACCCAGGCATGGTCTTTCAATTGATGTGTTTTAAGTTCTTTCTTAAGCCACACATACACTACACAAGCATGGCACTTTGTGCTATTTTTTTATTAGCTTCTAGCCTATATCTGTATAGCACGCCGTGCCATTCTATATAGATATAGAAGCTAATTAAAAAAATGGTCGTGCAATGTTCGTACCGGTGTATGAGTCGCTTTACATAGCTGCCTTATAAGTGTGAATTTTTGATATTTGAAAACATTTTGGAAAGCAATACTTATCTACTGATTGTTAAAAAGTACAAAATCTGGTCTGATAGTCTTTCACTCGATGTCTCACATTAATTTCTCTTCCAACTTAGCTGCCTTATCAGTGTAATCATTTCACCTTATAAAAATAATTTTCGATTGTTTCATTCTAGCTGTAAGGAAAAAAATTATTGGAAACTATTTACTCAAGAACTATTATATTCAGGGCAAGGGTTTTCCAAAGCCTAATTATTATTTTTTCCCAAAGAAGTAAATCTTTCAATATCCAAAGCGTTACGAATACCGTATCGTACCTACCGTGTTTCAAAAAGGATGAATTGTTCAGATGTAATTACACCATTCAAATCCTCTTATTCTTACAGATTTATTTTATATTTCATAGATAATTTTCAATGTGATTACCGTATTTTTGCTGTCCAAGTCAGTGGATATTGCAACCAACAGGTAGGCCTAGGCTCTCTTAGTGTTGTTGCGTCATTATCACATACATACATTATCAGTTCCAATAGTAATTACTCAGTAAATATAATAGGATTCATTTAATTTGGCGGATGGCATTAGATAGAGATATTACCTTTTTGCTGTCGGACTCTACGGTCATCAGCAACGTCTAGAAATAATATCTATCTATCTAATGCCATCCGCCATCATTAAATGAATCTAACAATACTTTGAATTCATTCTTATGATGAATTTTGACTGGTTTCTACTGTTCCAAATTAGTGTGCCTATAATAACGAATACAAAATAACTAGTTATAAGTTGGACAGTTAAACGTAGCATTGCTATAAGCAATAATCACTGTTCTAATATCTGAATAATCGGAAGAAACTTTGAATGTTTTTTGTTCGAAATGTTATGTAATAATGTTAATTATTACACACAATTTGTTTGGATCTCTTCGCTAATGTAGCAGATACAAGTAATTTCAATAATAATTAGTACTTTAAGTTTACATTGGTTAAGTTAATTGTGTATCTAACTAAAGTACTACTATTAAAAAAATAATTATTACCTATGTAAAAATGCTTAAGTGTTGGTTTAATATTGTAGTTGGTAATGTAAATGAGTGTAACAAATAATATTAACAATTAATTTTGTACTGTATTTTATAATCAATCGGATAAATTGGCATTCAATGATTTTAAAATGATAAGAATTAGTCCAGTTCAAGCAGTGTGAAATAATAATAAATTTAAAGTTTTAAAAATGTTCTATGTGTTTTAATTCAGAAATTCACAGATTACAAGAAAATGTTCACTCCTTATGTATCATGAAACTGAAGCAGACTCTATGAAATTTATAAGAAACTAATAATATTGAAATTAAAATTCAATGTTAGAGAGGTAGATCTATCAGCAGCAATGATAACACACAACTTGAAAGAAATCAATCCGGCATGATTTTTGTAACTAATTAATAATACCTGAAAAAGTAAATATATTTTTTTCGACCCTTTTCAAATTTAATTTGAAATGATATATTTTATAAAATTTTCTATAAAATATTCTACTGTGGCAGTCAAATCATACTCAGCATTCAATCAATTTGTAATACACGATAAATAAAACACAACCATGATAACAAAATTATATATTGGACTAACAATTTCATACAAAATAACTGTTGATTTAAACTTGAATAAAACTACATACAAAGGCAAGATTGATAAAAATGGCAAGATTCAAGACATAAGAAACAATAGAATTTACCAACAGACTAACACTAATAACAACGAGGAAATAGCTCTCAATATTTTATAAAATTTGAATATAAAATTTTTATAAAATTGTTAGAAACAGCCAACATTCACCTACTATTTTATTAAAGAAAAAAATAATTATATAAATAAATAGATCATTATTATTAATAGTTTTCATGTTAATACGTAGCCTATAAGCTAATCAGTCAGAATAGGGAAGTAATACTAGTAAAATCTTGATAAAATAATCGTAAAATAAGGACTGTATCTGTTAATGAAGAATCAGTAAATGACCAAGAGGACGGTATTATAATAAATTAATTTTTTGTGGCTCTTATATCACAACGGAAGTGATTTGTGGTTCGGATAACACCTGTGCGTCATTTAATCAGATTATGAAGATTGTAAATTTATAAAGCACATTCAATTTTATCAACACTTTCACTAATGAATTGAAATTTTAAAAATTCTAGGCATGTATAACTCTGAATATGTTTTCGGTATTTTAATGTAGAAACAGGACCGTATTAGTGTAATTCAAATTGTGGAAAAAGTTTATTAATCTCTAATTCATGAATGGGGAAAACACAATGTTTAAAGGGTTTCTTTTCTTTACAAGTAACTTGAAACATAAAATAGAAACAATTTCGATTAGATATAACAATAAAAACTATTCTAAAATACACTGTCTATAAATACAATAGAAAAATATTCCTAAAATTTAGATTAGTAAGTTTACTTTAAAAAAATTGAACCCCTACTCTTTGTACAAAAATATATCTACAAAAATATTCTTTTTACAAATGCCAAATTTGTACTATTTCATAATCATACGATCTAAATCTAAGGTAAAGAGTATTAGGACAATGAGTGTTATAACAAGGAAGGGTATACTTTCAACAGGATGGAGTTAAGAACAGATAACAACATATTATGAGACATAAGATGGATGATTTTCAATATCTAAAATTAATGGAGGCTTACAAACCATTAATGGCTCATTTGCATTACGTTATTTTTTACACAAAACGTTGAAGGTAAAAATCATTGAACATTTCAATATTTATAACTGTTCAAATACAGAGTAGTAATTTGGGTAATATCATGAGAATAGAAAATGTTAGTCGAGTACATTAAGTCAAGTAAATTTGTCGTACGGTAACCTATATTTAGAAACAATAAAAAATTAATAGGTAGAGAAGTATGGAAGACTTCAAAAATTACTTTCAAAATGAAACTTCAGAATGGAAGAGCAAATGAATGGATTTAGGAAATGTGCCATAATTATGATTTCACCTAAAACTACGCCTAAAGCAATCATGTAAAACATTAAACGGAAGGTACAAGATAGGAAAATAATGTAATTCTTACTTTAACTTTCACTTCGATTTCCACCAGAAGAACATTAAATTGAAGGAAAAAATACATTCAATGGAAGGTGGGAGATAGAATGGACACTAAAACAAAATTAATAGATAGATTTCCTATCTACAGGCAAAACTCTTGCCTGAATTCAACAACTCGGTTCGGATTTCACGTAAAATTAAGCCAAATGTAGATAAGACACAAGAGTTGAGGGCAGTGGGCTGAAACATTTTGGAATTCTGTAATGGGACGGAAGATGTCTCATAAAATTCTAAAAAATATGCTTATAAAATAAGCCTCTATGATCAAAATAGATTTTTTTCTATGGTAAGCTTGTTTTAGATACGAGGGTAAGTATTATGAGAGAAAGGCAATTATTACCGTGTACTATGGTAGGTACCATTCAAGTAATCATTACTAACATATAGGACAGAGGGATCTATACTCAAATATTACCATAATAAGTAAGAGGAAGAGGGGTAAACATTAAGTACATTCAAGCACAGGCTAATAAATTTATTAGACTGTTATTCAAGAGTATAGGAATATGAGGAAAAATTAAGGAAAATTGAATGAACAACTAGTTTTACCAACTTGAAGACTAAGCTAGATTTTTTCGAAGCATAAAATAGATCGGCTTTGAACCAGGACTTCCTATCATTACAAAAGTAGATTATTGCTGCGCTATTTCACACACAACTTCGATCATGTACACTCTAAAGACCTATCTGAAAATACCACTAGTAGCATAAGTTTCTGCGGTTTGTTGAATCAAGGAACTTGAATGGGATTTGTCTAATGTTTTGGCAGGATGAGCAAATAGGTGAGGAATGTACACTTTTTGATTATTTTACATAACAACGGTTTCATGAAGGTTTGGCCTACATCGATACTGATTATAATATAATTATATAATTGATAAACTCGTTACTCAACTACCATTCACTAATGGAATACCTTGGAAATGTCTTCGAACTGTTCGTAGTCAAGCTAGCAATGATTGGTTTGACAAAAACATCAACGTGCGAATGGCAGAATATTATTCTTTAGAGACTTAATGACCTTTGGCGACTGTAATGATTGATTCACAGAAATGAAGATTGCGTTATCTGCACTCATCTTCTTGCAGCTGGGCCTTCTTCCAGCTTTTCTGCCAAACCACAACATTTCGTTAAACAACAATCATCATCAACAATACTTGTACACAAAAATGCTATAATTTAATAAACATCACTTTCGATAAAACTAATATCATGGAAATATCATCAGTACTGATGCAAAATCATCCAACACTAAGCAACATTTTTGATATGTTTGTACAAAAAACTTTAGGATTGGGAAAGGTAAAAAGTATTGGACAAGTAATGAAGTCCACAATAAAATTGTGCTGCTTTTGTTTGTTACAAAAATCACTATGACTATTTTATAGATTTGAAGTCACCAATCATCTAGCTTGATCTATCATTAGACTAATCTGATAAAAGATGCACCATTTACATTTGAATTATTACTACATGGCTAATAATCAAATGTGCTATACTTCCTGTGCTCAAGTGCCTAAAAGTCCAGAATGGGGTAGGAGTCATTGGTAGAGCATATATCTATATTGCATTAGAGGTATACAGAGATTAATTCCGACGAAATCACTTGGACTCTTACACTAAAGATCTAAGATACCAAAGACTATAAAGTGTATGTTTCAAATTACACGCATGCTTTCATACCATTTACCATTTAGATCCACATTACGTACTTTAATAAATTTCAAATACTAGTAGGGCCTCTGGCCATACTCCTCTTCAAGGACTTTCACCTATACAACATCTAGAATTATAGTGAGTCAGTAAAGGCCATATATGAATAGCAACTAACATGCCAAGTGTCATAGTGGTGCTGGAAATCGAGGCTACGTGATAGAAGGTGTTTCAGACTATTTTTTATGCAATGTTTTTTTTGAAGACATATACAGACTATCTTGAAAGTTAATTAGGCCTTATGTTTCAAATTACAAAAAAAGTTTGACGCCTGTGATCACATAGATTGGAGTTTTACAATTACTTTATTCCACTTCGGAGGGGTGAAGAAGCTTCCTGGCAACTCCTTTGGCGAGCTTTCTACCGGGGTATAGTTTACTCGCATAGTATATCAATATAAATCGCATGGTATATAGTAAGTGAAGTGAAGTGAAGTAAATCAAACCCCAATCGTATGTGACCAGGCCCTCAAAGATTGAGTAATTGAAATTACTCAGAAGTATCTGAAAGTTTTAGGTTATGTTTCAAATTACAATTGTAATCAAAAGCTTCAAAGATACATTGAGTATCTGAAATTTGAGGTTATGTTTCACAACACTATCAATGGTTATGGGGTAATACAAGATTAACAATGATAGATTATGATAAATGCACAACTGTCGATGGCAGCTGTCTAAAATAAAACAAGAATCAACTTACATTGCACATCTCTCGAAGCAGGGCTTTCTCGCCATCGGCCATGTCTGGTGTGGTGAGATCGTTCTCCGACCCCGGTATACTTCTTTCCAGCTGTTCTCTCACTTCTAGAACCTGCAGCGCTTGTACCACTGTTTCTGGGCCCATCTCCTGCTCAAGATAAAAACAAGATTGAAAAATGAGTCAACACTAAGCAGTATATGCCTTAGCCTCGGTTGCACGAAAGGTGATTAAAATTATCTTCGTTTACTCATAAGAAGAATAAACATCTTTATAAATCAGAATATCAATGAATCGAATATAAGCATATTTCATTAATAATAAAGCATAGCTATCGTTAACGTAAGTTGGTAAGTAACAAAAAGCAACATGTCCAAAAGAGGTATGCAATAAAAAAGAGACTATTTTTGATAGAATTCAAAACAAATCATGTATCTCATGAACAAGAGATTTCCCTATGGTTACATCCCAACAATCTACAATCTACACAGCAGAACTGTTTAAAAAAAAGGCAATATACTGCACTTCTAATAGAGTGCAGTGTACGAGCTTCTCTTATAATCTTCAATCTAAACAGCTAACTGTTTAAAGCATAACTTTATAAGTCCATATACTGCACTACAGCCGAAAAGAAATGAGGGAAACGAACCCGTGAATCGTTGGCTGATACGACGGCAGGTGCAGCAGGGGACCGTTCCTGCCAGGGCCCCTGTATTTGGCCCAGCTTCTGTTGCAGGGCCCGCTTCTCCTCCTCCAGTTGTTTCACTTTCGATTTCTGAACGTAGTCCATGCTCTGTGTCCGCCTGAACAATAACATACAAATCGTGAGCATCCCTATTGTACACCTAACTGAACATACAAAACGATTAGCTAGGTTCGTACACTCAAAGACAGATAAGACCTTTCATTTGGCCAGTAATATCCACATAACGCTTGCAACAACACACACCGATTAGTCACATATGGTGTGCATACAACTATGTGAATTACTGTGACTAATCTTGCCTTACTTGACTAACCAACTAGAACAACTAATCCTACATCAAGCACATCAACTTATTAATATCTTTTTCCGAAAAGTCACGAGCTTGGTTTCATTGTGCAGTGAGTTGTGGTTTCATAGTAGACAATAACGACAGAAATGATCCATCTCTTGATACAATGATCAAAAGATGATTCCGTGTTTCGGAGGACACCATTAAACACACACAAGCCTAAAGCCCATGTAGGCATCATCCTCAGTAAAAAGTGAAATAGTATGGAAATAAAAGTAGGATAATGAATACGGAATTACTTCATCTAAAGATCAAGCTTAAGCTCAAGAATATAGAGCAGAAAGATGAGAAAGAGTAGAAGAAAGAGATGATAATAATGATGATGATGATGCCAAATTGTGTGCAAAAATGACGTTGATGATGACGATGAGATATTGATAAAGATTTTTATGGAGAAAGACGAGGAGAAAGAAGGAGGAAAATATGAAAAAAGTATCTATCATTTGTACTGGGAGGAAAAAAATGAGTTGTACAATAGGAAGAAACAGAAAGAAACGAAGGAGAAAAGAAACTTAAGAAGGTGTCAAAGAAAACGCAAAGAGTAAAAATAAGAAGTGAAAGCAAAAAAGAAGAACTTATATAGAAAATTAGAGAACTTGAAAAAGCAAATGTGCAACTAACCTGTGCTAACAGTGGAGGCAGTGGGCGACAGGAGCGGGGGCGGGGGCGGCCGCGGATAGAGGTGCGGGGGCGGAGGCGGCTCGTCGGCGTTGGTGCTGCTGCTGCTGCCGTCGCCGTCGTCCCGTCGCAGCCCCGCTCCGCACGCCCGGCACACGCCGCTACGCTCCTCGTCCAAGTACAGGCACAGCTCCTGCAAAGTAACACATATAATTAGCAGATATAATTATGGGGAAAATGAGCACAGCATACGGTGAGACTCATTAACAATCAAATTTAAGTGATAAAATTCAATATTCAAATACTCTTGAACAATTGTGTGAGAAGTTAAACTTTTGAGTTTACAGATCTCTGAACTTATTAAACCACAGTAGTCTGCTTACAATTGGAAACAATTCAACTGTAGCCTACAGCTAAAAATTCCAATTCTAGTTTTCAGAAATACTGTACTTTTCGGCTAAGCAGTTTATGCAGAGAGAGTTAATCAACAAAATATTAATTATTCAGAAAGAATCAATAATATAGAATACTTTCAATACAAACTCTATCGTTATAATATTAATATACATATATTAGTATACATGTAATTTCTTCAACTTATCCAAGCCTTTCAATCACAACTGCTCCTCTAGACGGCATTTTGCCATGGAGGAAAATGGCGAGAATATTTCATCATAGAGAAAGCATTACGCATGTAGATAGTCCATGCCCATCTTAAACAATGAAGGCCGGTTTTTGAACGGTAGATGGTCTCGATATCTCAGAGAATTTTTTTCTGGTACTTAGTGAGCGACCGGATAATTGTAGCCTATATTTTCTAGGGCGAGACCTCTAGCGCTCCTAGCTTCAAGATTGACAGCGAAAATCGGCACAGCGTTCCCTACCCCATGAGATATCTATTTTCTTAATGCTTTCTCTACGGTTATCTGTAATTTATTGAATGAACAAGCTGTCCCGGCGAACTTCGTAACGGCATCCTCTTACCCAAAAGGTTCCCCCCTTCTGGCATACCACCCCAAAAAATGTCATCCCCACAAATGCCCCAGATTCCTTCCCTACAAAATACCCCTTCCTTCATGTCACCCCCAGATCTTTGATATAGCCCCCTTCATATCACCCCCTCCCACGAAAAAATGTGACGAAGTAAAAATATGTGTATCCAGTAGCTTTATTGATTGAAATTGAAAGAAATCTGCAAAATACTAATTTTAAAGTGTGGATAAATAATCAATGCAAAAGTTGTCAAAATAAGTTTTCACCGTCTCAAGATTCGAACCGAGAATTCTGCGTGGAAGGCAAAGTTATCAACAGACCATCGGGTCATCTTTTGGAAGACCTTATATTGTAGCATCTTCAACTACACATCGATTTTATAGAGCATTATTGTTTAAGGACTGGATCCAGAAATGGATGACATGTTTGATAGGTTAGGTCATTAATTTACCATTATTTATTAATTATAAAGGGATTTTCTTATATTTCAGTACATATTATGTTAACCAGTGCAATGTAAGAACAATCCAAACTAATCCAAAACATAATCTAAATCGGTTCAGCCGTTCTCGAGTTAAATAAAGAGGCGTACAAAGCCTCAACTCTCTTTTATTAATATAGAAGATTAGGTCACCTTCAGTTCGAGATTGTCCTTGATAAGCTCCTGCTGTTTGGTGTCGAGCTCCCTGAGCTTGGCCTGGTAGGCGGACACCTCCTGGCGCATGACGCTGGCCGTGTAGCGACCGAAGCGCTGCCACTCCCGCGCCAGCTTAGCGCCTTCTGCCAGTCGTCGTCCAGAAAGCAGCACAGGTCGCGCAGCTCCTGGTTGTCGTCGCTCAGCCGCTGATTCGCCTCCTTCATCGTTCGCAGTTCGGCCGCTAGGCGACGACCCTAACAACACAAATCAATAAATAATTAATCATAAATGAATAATGACCCTACCAACACAAATGAATGAATGAATGAAATATTTTATTTGCCATTTTACAAACATTATTTGAATAACAATTCACAATACAAATGGAAAGAAAAGAAAAAAATCAATTATAAACAAAACATTTTTTCGCTCACCTAAATTTAAATTAGAAATAAAATATTAAATTAACAGATTAAAATCAAACCCTAAACAAACTTAAAAAATGTGAAAGATTACAAATAAATGTATTACTTAACAATTAATTATATTTAAATCAATAATCATTAAAACACTTTCCATTTATTATTTCTAAAAGACAATGGCAACAGGTAAATAAGTAATTAATAGTAGTGTGTTTGATATATTAACTTATATGTTTAATTAATAATTAACCATGAATGAATAATGACCATACGAACACAATCAAATAAATTAATATTTAAGCTCAATAATAAACCATAAATAATGACTCTACCAACACAAATAAATAGAACCCTGAATAGATAATGACCCTAGCAACACAAATAAATGGTGGAAGAGACATGGGCGGAGTTGACGATGTTCCTACTGACATAATGAACGGAAACAGAAGTACTTTCAAGGCGAAAGTCTCGTCATGGTAGTCATAATTGGGTTTATAATTATTATTATGTAGCCTACACTAAATTCATAACTTACCTTATATTTGGAGAATGGAAAGAAAAAGAAAAAGGAGGAAAAAGAAGAATAATGACGCCAACACTAATCCATTAATTGAAACTTGACTGTCAACAGTAACTCATCGCTCGGCTACTCAGCGATGCAGCAGTTATGTCCTTACTCACTACTCGCACCGCTGAATTGCCAACGAGCAATTTGCTTGTTCGACTAAATCACAATATCTCTCTAAAAATAAACGATAATTTCTGAGAATTATTATATAACTTATCTTTGATCTTTATGTTGAAGGACCAAAAATGAAGAAATACTACTTTTTAAAGCAAATAATCCATTATTAGTTTGATGTGGTTAAGAATATCAAGCAACCTCTTTTCTGTAACAAGAATCTGTCCAGACCATACGCTCGGATGGGTGACCATGTCAAAATGGAAAAGAACCGTTGCGCGGCGATGTAGGCGATATCGCAGAGTCTGAGCGTCGTCATGAAAACACATGCTTCGTCGCTGAGAAGAGCGATGACGATGTTGAAGTTTCGTCTGAGTGAAAAGAAGTTGGACAACAAAAAAGAAGAGGAGGAAGAAGGAAAAAGAGCAGGAGGAAGAGGGAGAAGGAGAAGAATGTTCAGTTTCTTTAGCTGGACGAAATCAAAGCATGTGGAAGAAATGAATAGTGAAAGATGAAGAGAAGCAGATAATTTAGCATTTGCGTACCTGGTCGGCTAGCCGTTGAGCGTCGGTATGCGCGTCGGGAGGCTTGCGCACAAACTTGAGCATATCGGCTGGTGCTGGCTGCTGTTGCTGTTGCTGGGCAACCCCGGCGGGTGCGCTGCTGCTGCCGCTGCTGCTGACAACAGCTGGCGGCGCGTGGTACTGCGGCGGCGGAGCAACAGCTGTCCGCTGCTGCTGCTGCTGCTTCAAGTCGGCGATAGGCCCCGTCAGTTGTTGCTTGTCGATTGCCTGCTGGTGCCTGAAATTAAATTGAGAAGGTATTTTTAAATGATTAGTGAAAATTGTATGGAAAAGAGTATAGCAGGATCCTTTTAATTTGTCATAAAACATATGATCGACGAGCATTATGATCACAATACTTAACCTACAAACGCTGAATCTCGCAGATTATTGATAAGGTCTTTAAAAAGTTATTCTTTGAAAGGTCTTCTTTAAAAAGGTATTTTAAAGACTTTAAAGGTCTTTAACACTTTTAAGTCTTTTGATTATTGTGTTGAAGTCACTGTTTAATTATTACCAAATCAGCTGATTTCTGACAAGTTAAATGGATCGCGCTATAACATGTAGAACAGTACAAAATAAGAACAATTAATTGTAGGATTTCTAAATTCGATTCAAACATCGATTTTTCCTATCTTCTACATATTAAATTCCACAACTTTAGGTGTATTTCTCAAAAATGCATGTTTTTCAAGCCCCCGCGACCTCTCCTGGGCTTCATTGTACATTTATATAGAATTCTTTGTAGTTTTATAACCCTCAGACCGCTTATTATTTCAAAATACTAATTTATTTAATGGCATGCATACCGGATTCAAGAATCACTTGATCGAGAGTACACACTTCCAATCTGATGTGCATGCCGTTGAATAATGGAATGCTCTAAAATAATTAGCTATCAGATAGTATTGAAAATTCTAAAAATAGAAGATAGATATGCAATGAAGCCCAGTACAGGACGCGGTGGCTTGAAAATCTTGCAGTTTTTGAAAAAGAAACATAAAATTGCTGTATTTAACACATAAAAGATAGGACAGATCAAACTCTTGATCTCCAGTGAGGTCACTACTATGAGCTGAATGAAGCTTGCTACTGCGTATCATCCTCGGTAACACTACCTTGTATTTCAATTACCTTAACTTTGGGTATAAACTTGGCCCAAACTTGTCGGAAAACTTTACCTCCGGTAAAGTGTTCATCAGGCATCGGTAAAGTTTTGGCGGTACCCCTACCTGTCGATGTCGGCGGTGGCAAAACGATGACCACCCGCGTCGGTCAGGTGGTGCCTGAGCAGCAAGGCATCCTGGGGGCCCTGGGGGCCGGGGGCGGCAGACACTGGAGGCGGCGGCTGTATACGAGCGACGACGGAGGGATGTGGCGGGGGCGGCGCCTGGTAGCGAGGCACGGGCAGCTTTTTGTGACCGGGGGCGGCGGCGGCGGCGACTACTACTGACGATGACTGCTTCTTGGACATGTTCGGGGGCGGCAAGCGAGTCTATTCAGTGCGGGGGTCGGCCAGGCCTCTCGGCATTTTCACATCACTGCTGATGCTGCTCCTCAGCTGCGCTGCTGTTTAGATCAACTAACCAGACCTGAAACCAACAATGCACAAATAGAAGTTGATAGCATAATAGTTGCGGAAACTGAAGAGCAAGTAGGCTTGCCGAAACAAAAATTATGATACCGTAACTAACCAAAAATATTCAGACCTTGAACTTTGGTTGGTAAGATTTAAGTAGAATATAATCTGAAAAATCTTGGCGAAAGGTGGAAAATTATTATAAATATTGACATTTTCCAATAAGAAGAATGTTAGTAGCAGAGGATTAACCAGCCAGACGCGTTTATCGAAAGTAGGTTAGTAGAGAAAACTGACATAGAAAGCATAACAAAGGCTTGACTTAAGTATTAAAACGTAATCACTTTCAAATATCAAGGACAGATTCATAATAACGCGGAAACCCAATAAATTTCATGTGATTTAATAACAAATATTTCAAAAGCACTGACAGCTAACCTCTTGACCCAAATTGTGATAGCTTTCTTCTACATTTCAAGTAAGAAGTCCAAGCTTGTCAGTTTGATAATATCAATTATGGATAAACCCATGAGTGAATTGTGATAAAACTAAACATTCTAAATGGAAGGTAATGTTACTTACCTTGAATTTAAAGTAAATGTCACAGAAAGTAGCAGTCAATGATTTCCAAACTTAAGTACATTAGACTCAATTACACATGTCAACCATTATTCCAATGAAGGCAGATAACATTAAAAAGATAGAAACTTACACGATGAATCCTCACATTAAAATCACTTGAAAAACAATTAAATTGTTTACAAAACTATCAACTTTTGAAACGTGACGTCATCTTCAGCAGCCTTTTCATCTCATGTTCGACATCAGCAACATCACTTCAAAATCAAATCTTGAACTTGAAAGTGGAGCACCGACGCTTCTGCTCAGGAGCTCAATTTATAATATATATTATAAAAATATTATAAGGTTATATTATTTTTACCAATAATAACACTTTTGATTATTTTTAAAGTGAGCGCACTTGGACCGTGAGCATACTTGAATTGAGAATTTTTTATTCTTAATGCTGGAATATGATTTCAATTTTTCAACCGATTTCTCTATTCATCAACAATTTGAAATTTGCAAGAAAAAATTATTGTCCATTCGCATTAATTTCGACAACTTTTCTTTTCGGAGTCCCGCTCTGCACTTTTTCGTAGTTGGCAAATCTGTTACTGGATGTCATCATGGTCAGCTGATTATACTTGACGTCTGTTTACTAACCACAAAACCGGTTCATTTATCAATGGGAGTTGAATAGATCATGATTAGGTGAAAATTGAAGGACAATGTTTTAGATTAGTGCCACCGACCAGTGATAATGCTGGTATCTACAACTGAATAATTTAATTTTTGAATCTACTTATATTTATAAAAATGTCTCAATCAAAGGAGCTATTTTCTTACAACACACTTGTCCATGCAATCGCAGGATCAGTGGTGAGTATTGTAGTATTTTTACTTCTAATTTACTAAATTTTACTTTGAGTAATTTCATGTTATTATTTTGAAATTCTCTATAAAGAATGGCATTTGTATTTCCAAATCGTATTTGGAAGCAGTTCTCTAACAACACACCATCTCATATACACCATCCTTGATTGGGACTGTCAGTACCGTACTATATTATGATGTGTTCTTGGAGTAATGCGCTGCATGATACGTGACCAGAAAATGGTTCAGTGAGTGGAGCCTACATATGTGAGAGATGAATAAATTATTAATCATCTCATGGTATTGAAGTTTATGAAGTATGATTTCTCTTCACCTCAGTCTCCCAAAAAACTTTAAATTGAATTAAGTTAAATTCCATCCTAACTTATCATCTTAACCAATTCGCTATAACCTCAAAGTTCTTTGAAGTGTCAAATTTTTTTACCACTACAGAGAGGAGATTTCTGTGCCAAGACGTTGAAATGCGTTTGCCGCTAGCAAAACTGTTTGGAATTGTGGAAAAAGAATTCCTTATGTGACAATAGCGTCTTGCCGATTAATAAGAATCACGGCTGTTTGTACAAAATCGCGGCTCACTGGGTTACTAACTTCGAAGAAACATTTAAAGCATGTCATATAGGGCCTGATTTGTTAACTTTATGATCAAAATTATTTCTCATATCATGTCTTTTTCAGGGCAGTGTTGTTGGAATGGCCACCTTCTTCCCTCTGGACACAGTCAGATCAAGACTTCAATGTGAGTTTATTTTTATTTCAACTGTTGCTATTGATGCACTGATTCTTGTGACTGTTCAAGTGAACGGTTTTTTACAGCTTAATTAGTGATACAGATAACTTCCTCTTTATGATAACATTTCAACGGTTACTTGGGCCAGAAAATTGTAGATAATGAGTGCAACTTGCTCCTACAGTTGTATTTGGGATGCTCACCACAGAGAAGTTATTTGAAGCCTTCAGCGCTGCTATCCTAAATCTTGTGCCCATACTAATGGTAATCTTAAGTGCTAGATGTTTATTTTATCAAACTTGGGGACACAAATTTATTACTTTTGTGGAAAAATATAGTTAGGGTTTGAACCATGAGCATTGATGATAAAATTGATCAAAATTACTGGGGATTTCCTGGCAACGCTGGTCGGCTGCGGCACTTTGTCGCAGTAACGAAAACCCACCTTAAGATGTCAAATATCACTGGATTTATTTTTAAAATTAACAAATATGTTTCAGCATCATTATGCCATCTTCAGTGTACTAAAAACTGAAGATGGCACAGTGATGATGGGACATGTTTGTTAATTTTTTTAATAGATCCAGTGATATTTGACAACATCTTAGTTTTTTCATTATGTTTAAATATCACAACATCTCACCAGACACTGTCAGAACTTAAATACAGGATGAATCTAAAATTATCGGTGGCTATCATCATTCCTTTGACATCTGTCTAATGAATATAAAATATTCATTATTAAGTAACATTCAAATATATTATTTTTGGGAAAAAATTAAAATGAATTGTAAAAGTTGTTGTTATTAGATAATAAAACAACTTCATCATTTTAAAAGTAAAATGAATCCAGTAGTCTTTGCTGTTCGCAATAGATTACTTGTAATGGAACTACATTTAAGTAATAATGAAGGGTAAACGTTCCTTAAGAGGTAGATTTTATTCAAATATCCGTTGAATTGGCTTTATTTTGTCTACTTTTGTCTTAATACCTTGTACCGGATAATGTTCCGAAAAACTCTAGCATCTATGTATTAAGTTCGCCATAAAGTAAAACATCTCAACACAGGTGGTTGGATACGATTTGAACCAACTGAACTGAATAGAATTTCTAAAGGAATATTTTCATATTCATTGTTGATACAGGTGAGGAAGATAGAGAGCGTGAATGCGAGCGATACAAAAATGTTATGATTGAATTTGAATTTTATATGATTCTATTTATAAGAACAAGAAATAATATCTCTCAGATTACATTTATATACTTTTCCTTGTATCAAGTACCCAGTAAACCGTTTGATTTAGTAAATAAATAAGATTCGGTAATTTGAAAAAACTCACTTTCTTACAATATTCGTAATTATTATTTTAACTCGATGATTTTAATAGCACAAATATTGAGGGTAGTTTGTTAAAGAACAATAGATTTTGACTCTTCTCATGAGTTTTCTTTCAAATCGGCTAAAATTAAAAAGTTAGCAACCTAGAGGTTCTTATTGGGTTGAATGCTATTGTTCAATACTCGATCTTCATTTCAAAAGTAGCTCTTTACAAAATTCTGTCTCACATTAGTATTCAATTATTCGTATCTTCGTTCAATTGAAGCCATTGGCCATAATGCAATTGAACCGTTTAATCGGATTATCGAATTATTCTTCTGCTCAATATGCGTTACGTTTCAAGAAAAAAAAACATCATTATCACTTGTCACATGAGAACCGTGTGTAGGCTAATGAGGATAATCTAACCGTATCTATTATTTCCTATTATTCTATACTGAATCCAAGATAATAATGATGAATTAGTTAGATTTATAACGGTAAAATATGGTTTAATAAATGGAAATAAAGTATTGTCAGAAGTTATTTCTTCATAATTTTTCTAGTAGAGTTAATTCTACTGAAGGAATGAAAACTATGGTCACAGATTAGAGAGTATTCTCTCTCTGTGCTATAGAATACTATCTACCCTGTGCTATGGTAGTTCTTATTTAATATTTAATCATCATTAATGCAGATAAGTACAGATTGGTTAGAATGATATTTACCCCCTATAAGTCAATTTTATTTTAATAGTAACCTTTGTTTTCTTTACTGCAATAAAACATTTGATGAAAATTATAACTGATCTAGCTACTTATTAAAGTTTGAGTTCACCTTGAACGAAAATGCCTTTGAGAATTGACTGTGATTAGAGGCATTGTCTCTACTTGTCAATGTAGGAGGCAGCTCATTTCAAAATACTTGTTTGAATAAATGGCATTAAAATTGTCATGGTTAATTGGTAGACGTTAATTTTTTGATAGGAAATGAAAAAATAATGAATAGATAATTCATCAATTTGTTATCATCCTTATTCTACTAGTTTTATGGAAACATGATAGAAAATTTGGATTTGCAAGTTATTGCACTCTTGATAACTAAGCATTAGCTTACTCAATATGTGTATTCATTTACAATGTTTTTGCATTAAAGAATAACTGTAATCTTTTTTCGGTATTACAAGCGCTTTTTCAATAATTATGTAAATTACACAATATGTTTTTATAAAATGTGTTGACAAAGCCTCTCAAATGACACATTATTTTCTCTTTTTTTATTACGTGTGCCATATCCATTAAAATTCAATGATATCTGATCAAAAATGTTCTTATAATATTGTCACACTGATAACTTATCTTTAATATTATACAAAAGTAATTTTATGTATAACTTTAACTTTTCTATGATGTTTTAGAACTTATAACTATGTATCAGAAGTTTATATTAAATACTTCATTTTAATTATATGGAAAACTCCTTGATACATTATTTGTTAGTTTCTGATGCTTTTTTCGCACCTTGTTGAATATTAGATATATCTTTCTGAATCAGATCTAATAGAGAAATTTTTTCTGTTCACAGTGGATGAGAAAAGGGAATCAAAAAATACACTTGCTGTAATGATGGAACTTGTCAAAGAAGAAGGATTGTAAGTAGTTTTAATCGAGTTGGCTGATCACAATTTCACTAAAGAGACTATCATAATATAAACCACATGCTGCTGTTCTAGTTGATTATTAGTTTTCTGTTGATGGAACCATTAAAAGTTGCTGCTCCTTGACTTATATTTTCAAGGTTTTGGTCCCATAGGCATAGATGATTGAACTCGAATCTAATTTTAAGCACTGCATATTTGTAACACTAAGCACACATTTTGTGATGAACTAATTGACACGTAAGAAGTTTTGATAATCAATAACTATCACCGTCATTTGTAACACTTAATTTTCACAGATATATTATTACTGGGACCATCAGATCAAGTGTTATATGCAAAATTTTTGGAAGGCTGTGCCTGTGATTGAAGCTTATAAAAATAATATCAAATAAGACAAAACAGCATATGAGAGAACGTATATAAAAGAAAGTATTTAAATGTAGCATATCATTAATATTATTCTTCAAAGAGTATTATTTTAATGTCAGTTTTCTTTAGTTACTAGTGTATTCGAATTGAATATTCCAGTTGTAAAAACTCTTCTTATTCAGTTATTTGTGTTTGTTACAGTTTTACACTCTATAGAGGGATAGTTCCAGTGTTACAAAGTCTGTGTGTCTCCAATTTTGTATATTTTTACACATTCCATGGCTTGAAGTCGTTTCACGGTGAAAAATCTCGATCAGCAGGCAAAGATCTCGTTTTGGCTTCAATAGCTGGTGAGTGGCTTCAATGATATTGTGGGTATTTTCTTTGATTATTGTTTTTTTTAAGTTTTTTGATCATTGTCAATTAATTTTTCATATAAAAACATTGTACTGTATATTTATAAGAATACTTCAATCAAATTCATTCATACTGCAGTTGAGAAGTTAACCATGTTTAATTGATAAAATACATTACCACCAATCTATTGAATGTTTTGCCTCTACGTCTTCTTTGAAAAGACTAATGTTGTTGAGTTCTTGATCTATCTTATCTCCACTCTATGTTTCTGTAGATTTGTACTCACTTTGTAAATGCTGTAAATACAAATTTTCGTTTGATTTTCAGGTATTGTAAATGTACTCACAACAACGCCATTATGGGTAGCCAACACTCGTTTAAAAATGTCTGGGTTGAAAAATAAATCAACCACATACAATGGAATCTTAGGCAAGTCAATTGAAATCGTTGATTCAGGATATTAATTTGTTACTACATGTGCTGTACGGTAATGTTATTTTCCATTTAGCAGATATTTTTAAATAATATATCTCTGTATCTCAATACTTATAGGCTACTTACAAAAGTTTGAGTATTAGAATCCCTATGTCCATACTTGGTCGATGTTTGTATGCTGCACAGCATGCGGCCAATGCTTAAGCATATGCAGCATGATATTTGTCGCACACAAAATCGACCAAGTGTGGACATAGGGATTGGGTGAAAAGTAGTGCACGTTGAAATGTTCATTTAACATTGGAAATCTAGGCTTTTTTAATGAGATACTGTAGTCAGTGAATACTTGTGACAGTCCAGTACCAGACGACGTCAATTTTACATCAGCTTGTAAAAAGTAATTCGTCAAAAATGACTAAACTTGTTCAGGAAATGTTACTAGATGTCATAGAAAGTTTTCTGAGGTAGCCTCTCTTGATTAGTGCTTGTTGAAAATAGTAGTCTAACGTCAGCTTCCTGTTGTAATTTCTAGCATTTTTTAAATATTGAATTTATCTTCGACAGATAATTATCTCAAACCGCCCATTTCACTGCCTCGCCCGGTAGTAATGCAACTCTATTTTTCTTGTTTTTTTTTCAATTGGTGAGGATAATATAATTTGTTGGGGTACAACTACAAAGAAAGCTTGTTTCATATACAAGATGTTTATGAGCTTGTTACTTTCGTAGAGAAAGCATTATATAAGTAGATAGTTCAAGTCTATGTTGAAGAGTGAAGGCCGGTTTTTGAACTTAGATTGTGGCGATAGCTCTGAGTGCTTGGTGTGAGCGACTGCGTGGTAGAGACCAAATGGCGAGACCTCTGGAATCTCTAGCTTGACCGTACATGGACTAGAGTCTTGACCGTACAGCGAAATCACAACAACGTTCCAAATCCCATGAGATATCTACTAGCGTAATGCTTTCTCTATGATACTGTACAATCTATGCACAGCTTATTAAATTTAAACCATTGTTAGCAAACGCTTGCAAAGCAACCAGCTTCCTTTGTAAATGCACCCATATAACTGAAGTAAGATTATTTAGTTGATGTCTTTTTTCTCCAGATGGTTTAATCAAAATCAGTCGTAGCGAAGGAATTGGAGCGCTGTGGAACGGTACCCTACCGTCGCTTATTCTAGTGATCAACCCGGCCTTGCAGATGGCCACCTACGAGGCTCTGAAAAGACGCTTCAAGGGCGTCGAACTGACGTCGGTGAATTATTTCGTAATGGCCGCCATTTCTAAAGCGGTTGCCACCGTTCTAACGTATCCGCTGCAGCTGATTCAAACCAAACTCAGGCATGGCCATAATTACAAAGAACTACACAGAGATGCCGGAACTCTGGATTTGATTCTTTACATTTTGAGGTAATTGTGGTTGAAGTAGTTAATACTCCTGTATCATTACCATTTTATAAATTATTGTGTTGTATATCCATTCTTTTTTCTACTGTTTAAAAAAATATATATATTTCAGATAGAAAAACAAACTTGACTTAGGCTACATTATAGTGAAACGATCGTTTCGTCCTGATGTTGGACTTCATCAGTCTGATGATGAAACAATTATTTTGTCCTGATGTTGGACTTCATCAGTTCGATGATGAAAAAATCGTCACTATAATGTGAGTCAAGTTTGTTTTCCTACTTACATAGAAGTTTTATTTTCTAATTACAATAGTGCATATATGAAGTAAATGTATGCCTCAGGAGCCATCCCATTACAACAAATATAATTATGTCACATCATGCTCTAAATCTCTGTCTCTTGTACAACTAAAAGTCTTTCCTGTAATTTTTTCTCCTCCTCTAGTACAACTTATTACAGGTTTTACTGTAATGGAAACAGATCCTCAAGTTTTCCATCAAATACTCATGAGCTTTGCAGAAATGAATGTAGTTCTGATAATAAAAATATTGGAAATAGTGTTGAAAAGTATTGTTCAAATAGTTCTTCACCACCTAAAGCAAACAAGACTGCTCACTTCATTATAGATCCAAACTCAATCCCGAAAAATGACCGATGTAAGGGAATTCCGATGTAAAGAAAAATCCATTCGTGAGAAAATGTCTTCAAATTAATTTCATATAATCACCCTTCCCATTACCCACGTTCAAGCCTAGAGCATGCGGGTAATTTCTTCACACTCGAAAAAATTCAGCTATGGTTGCATTTAAAACGTGTTGATCCTTGATCCTAAATCCCTAAATGTATTTGCAATCCTCATCTCTCTCATATTTTAAAACATGATCAATAAAAGATAATGATAGACTGCAAGTTTGATCTTGTGAAATGCAGTTGTTACCTTTGTTTATTTGGAATTCTTCCATGAATAGAATAGTTTTATATGAATATTTACATGAATAGAATGAATAGTTGTATTACCATGAGTATAGAAGTGTTTACTCTATTTCATTTTCTAATTTAACTAAGAATAGATTAATATTAATAATTTTACTGTCTTCTTTTCAGGATCTACGGGCCAATGGGACTCTACAGAGGCATGGAAGCGAAAATTCTACAAACCGTAATGACAGCCGCTCTGATGTTTTCGGCTTATGAAAAAATAACCGGATTTGTGTTCAAAATGCTCCTGAGTAATAGCAAAATAGCTCATTGATAAAGTGAGATCTCAGAATGATTTGTGACTTGTATGGAATAGTTTTAGTTTGCATTCTAGTGTGAGGTGTATGGATTTATCGGTTAGGTTTATTCACCATAACATTACCATTTTACCAACTTTTAGTATTTTTATTGTAATAAATTTCATTATTGTATTATCACATTCATCACGGTTCGCGCTGGTTTTAATCTAGTATTATTTTTATAGTAAACTGTGAAGCGTTTAGAGGTCTTTTGTATAAGGTATTTTAAATAGTTTATCTTCTGCTATTTTAATTGAATATTTGTAAATGAAAGACTAATGTTTGTGAAGCTAGTTTTGTATTTTATAAAACCTTCTATTAAAGAAAATTTCAGTCTAAAATTTTCCCTCGGTATTCAATTATCCATTGTTCACAGTTTTTTAATAATAATGTTATGTACAGTTTAACTTAGTTCCACCTTCGGTAAAGAACTAATTTGCAATTAAACTTAATGCAATGCAGTCATGCAGTTTGATTGAAAGCTCTTTCTTCAAACTCTTTAATAAAATATATAAATAAATACTGTTGAATCATAAGTAAATATCTACTCTAATGGATTGAAGGCTGCCATCAAAATTCCATAACAGTATTTTATGCAATGGTTGTATTATGAGAGCCTTTAAACCACGAGTGAGATACAAGGTTAAAATACGAGCGAAGCGGGTATAATAAGGTATCTCACAAGTGGTTTAAAGGTTAAATATAACTGATACCAACAAAAAACAATTTCAACATTATCAATCTAAACAAACCTTGATTGAAACGACCATTCTTCATCTCAATGTTGACTATATAGGTTAGGATTAGGACACCCACGCATTATTAGCAAATACAGCGTTTTGATCAAATCAGTTGTGATTATGTTCAGCTCCATTCCAAATTTTTTAAAACTGTATGCTGGATCAGATTGAACTATAGAAACCTTTTCAAAATAGTATAAATCAGCTGATCCAGTAATAATTAAACAGTGATTTCGACACAATAATCAAAATGCTTGTCTGAATAACGTATTCACAAGTTGAAGGGATCCTGTAATTGATTAAAAAGATTTACATTTTGATACAAGTTTCCAATTCCATTTTAAAAAGGAGGTTGTTTAGATTTTCCAATTATTAAACTGTAAGAACTGCTTTATAATGTAGTTGTACATATTTTCCAAAATTAAGCCAGAAATCTATGTTTTATCAAGTTTTGCTTTTCCAAGAGTAATGTACAGTAGCTGAAAATGTTGAAATGGAATAATAATGAGAGCAAAGCATGTTTGAACTCTCTAGGGGTCCAGAGGGCAGGGATCTCCCAAGGTTAGTTGATGTCTCTCTACATACCTTGGGGATCTCTGAATTATTCTTAAAACTTCAATTATTCTTATTAGATAAGAAATATCTAACCTTACTTAAAGAAAGGGCCTGTGTAAAAGTGATCAACATCCATGATTAGGCTCACTCTGTCGTTAATTGCCTTCAACGACAAATGTGTTCTAAAATATCCATGCATTTTGTCGTCTATCAAAATCATTATCATCGACTTCCTTTGTCGCGGTATCAATCGTGTTATTACACGTTGTTTACGTCGTTGGCAGAACTGAATGAACGTCATGTTATCAGCTGATTTGTTACGTGAATCGGGAACTTGATAGGCGATATTGACATTGGAAAATAGGTTATAACAGAGATTAACTTTGTGACAGTTTACTTTGCTTTAAAGTTTTTCAAACATATTACGTAATTAATAGACGTAAAATCTTACTTCCTATCCTCCAGTATTCGTATTAATCATGATCAACTCAGTTAAAAGGAAGTGAATAATGATAGCAGATGTTCTCGCTTGCTTGGGACATGTATGCAGTTATTGGAGCTTATTTCATGTCGAATGAATACGTTTATAATGTCAATAGATATTTTGGAAAAGTGAACTACAATAATGGCTAGTATAAGTACTGATGACAGTGCTAGTAAATACTTTTTACATAGAACTAATTTGATATGTGCTTATTGTCCATCTACCTCGTTCAATCAACTGCCGGACTTTGTCAAGTACGTATTAATTTCCTCTTCTGAGTGATATTTATTTGTTTATAGAAAAAACGAAAAGTATCATGCTTCAAACTTTTTTGAATAGTTCCACATCCCCCTGATAAGAATGCCACAGGGATGACGGGCCTCCAGAAGCTTGTATCATAAAATTTAGAAGTCCTATAATACAGCGGCTACACACTAGACTAGACTTACTAAGTTTATTTCATAGTATTTATTTCTAGTGTGTGTCCTTTTTTCAGTTTTAAAGGACTTTAAATTTGTATGAGACAGGCCCAGATCTCATAAAAAACAAATGTTTCTGTTATTTTTTATGATATTTTGATAATAATCAAAATATACAAAATTTAATTGTAATTTATTTGAAAAATTATTTGCTATTTATTGAATTTATTTGTAAAATTCAAAACAAATTCTTTTGCTAGTCACTTCCTTCCTCTTATGGCTTTGTCCTTCCTCTTCGACATTCACACAGCTAGTAAGCCTGAAATGCTGTTCAATTAAGAATTCTCATAATCTTATAAGATTCCATCGTAGAAAAATGTTTACTATTCATGTAATATTTCAATCTAATTCACTAATAAGCTTTAGAGTTTTGTGACTGTGCCCAGAAAATCACATATTGCAAATAAATGAAAATAAATATTTAAATTTGAGAGTTTGTAGTGCTTTCCTAATCTATGCTAGCTAGAGGAACGTATAGCTATTATAGTTTATTAACTCAGGACTCTGGACTATCTTATGTTGACAGTGTCATAAAGTGCTTCGATAAGGTTTATGACACTTGAATTATTTTTTATTCTATCAGGGCCTGGCCACATACGTCTATGGTTTGATTTACTTCACTTCACTTAGGGCCTGGCCACACTCCTCCTTTGCTTGACTTCACTTCACTTACTCGCATAGTATATCTATATATCGTATTGTATATAGATATACTATGCGAGTAAGTCAAGTCAAGCAAAGGAGGAGTGTGACCAGGCCCTAAGTGAAGTGAAGTGAATCAAACCATAGACGTATGTGGCCAGGGCCTTAGTAGCCTACAGGTGTATATACCGTATACATGTATTTCACTGTTCGAATGTATGTTTGATATTTAGCAATAAAAATTCAATTTAATTTGAAACGCTGTTGTGAATTCACTAATACATCTTTGGAATGACTAACGTTATTATTTGGATATAATTACTGTATATATTAAGTGAAATGAAATTAGTTTTTTATTGCTCTTGGCAATAGCGACCTTTCTATTCAGTTTCAGGTTTCCAGCTACGTCTAAAATCTCGTAAAAACAATCCAAATTTTGTATAAACTGTAAACAATATTTTTAGTCATTAAATTCCCTTTCGTAGTGGGCTATTATGTTTATAATAGTTGATAGTTGAATAGGTAATAAAAAACAGGAAATAATAATAGGTGATGTAAAATAGGTAATAGTATAGATAACAGATTCCTATCTCTTCTCTATGGTAATAGTTGATTAGCTAAAATTTCTTTTAATGTTTTAATATGACCTTGAAGCTTATAAGGCGGGTCAACGTGTTTTCGTGACAAGCAGTTTGTTCGTTTGATTTAACGTGAAGAATTGAAACGTGAATTTAGATACTTGAAAAATATTTTTCACCAACAATATTGAGTGACCAATATGAGTGAAATGCAAAATATTCAAAATTTCTTTCGCTGTCCCTAGTTGAACTTTATTTTGTTTTGTTAGTTTCTCTCATTTTTGATGTTACTGACTAATTAGGTTGTAACTAGTTCCATCAGTTGGTGACATCCGAACTACAATAATGCTTTTGTTCTAGTTTGAACTGAATTAGTACAATACTCACTAATGTTACGAGTTACGAACTTGAAAATTTTAGATTTTTAGATTATAACATTCCAGTTTTACACATTTTTAAATTTTGCATCCAGAAATCTCCGTTCTTTTGAACTTGCCGCACTGGTTTGAAGCTTTTCAAGTACAAATGTACATAAAGGCTGTAATTCATGCATTTCTTTATGTTTTTATTCTTGGAGCCTTAGTTACACCAAGAACAACAACATAGCAATGCCAAGTGTTGTCAATCAATCAAATTTAGTTCTTAATTTTGATTATCGGTTTTTGATCTGTCACTTGCCAACTTAACTAATACTAAGTCGGACCAAACATTTTTTCGAAATCACAAATCTATCACCTCATTTAGTAGTTACATAGCTCTTACAATAAAACTAATTTCATTTTATACTGAAATATTTTTGAAGAATCGTTCAAGCCTTTCAATTAACATTTTTCACCTTCATAACTCACCACATGTATTAAATAAATGTACGTTAAAACTTCCTATTATAAAATAGTTTCATTAATAGCCTACAATAGTTTGAAAAATTCATTCCAATCCCAGCAGTTTTAATTAATCACTTGAAAATATTTAAAATTCAACTGATATAGCTCTTTCACTAATATAACTCACTATTAGTGACATAACTATATTCACTTATGCACCTCACTGATAAGAACTGAATGCTTAATCACTACGTGGTGTTCAATGGTAATTATAATACTCTTATCCAGACCAGGCCTAGTAATAGTTCTTTTGTCAGTTTGTCAGCCTGATAAGTTCGTTCCTAGTTGCTGTTTACTTTGTATGTGTTGCAATTGTGATATGTGGCTGACTGACGATCATTGAACATTTTTTTACATGTCAGTCGTTATGGAAGTTTGTCCCATTGTGTTCAGTTTTATTTCAGATATTTTTTCTCAAACATAAATTGATCAAGTTTTTGTTTTGTGAATGGTGTGAACATAATTATTATGCTTAAGATACAGTACTTGTTTTTCCCGTCTTGTTTTTCTGACAGGTGAGCCGGAGCATAAGTTATGATTAGTAATTCACTGAAACAATGTATTTAGATTATGCTTGTATGGTCGTATGTTATTTTATAGAGCTATTTTTTCAAAATCCCCTTCTAATAAGCTTCGATGACAGACTCTAGTGGTTGTCAGTGGAACACCTATTGATATGAGTGAATATTACTTTTTTGTTTTTGATCTACTTTATTCAAATCATACAGTTCAATTTTATTCTTAATGCCTCTGTTCAATAGAGTCAAAATAACCCGTTGTGATAGACATCTGCTTTCTGGAATATTTCTTATGATGATGATTTTGTCTCAAAATTTGGAAAACGCAATATATTGGAAACAGAATTTTATTTTAAAAATACAAAACCAATGTACTGTTTCTAGTCGACATTCATCCTAAATTCGCTGTACTGTTTCTAGTCACTCGCACACGTTGTAATCTTTCTACTGTCACTGATAGTGCTCTTTCTATAGTCACTCACTCTTATTTATTGTAGCTATTCTCATGTTCTTTTTGAAAACGGAATTTTACTATAGCAAAACCAATGTACTGTTTCTAATCTACACCCATCCTAATGTCGCTGTACTCTTTCTTCAGTCACTTCTCATAGTACTCTTTCTTCAGTCACTCACATACATTTATTATAGTTATTTCCATGTGATTATTGAAAACACAATTTTAACGTAGCAAAACCAAAGTACTGGTTCTAACCCACATCCATCCTAAGGCTGGGCGTACATCGGTTAGCACATACCGATGCAATGACTAATCGGTGTGTGTTGCTTCATAAGCAACTATGTGAAGTACTGTGACTAAACGTAACTAATCTCGTCTTGTCTTGACTAATTAGTGTACGCCTAGCCTAATGTCGCTGTACTCTTTCTAGTCACACACACATATTTATTATAGTTAATCTCTTGTGATTATTGTAAACGGAATTTCATTTTAGCAAAACCACAGACAAGATAACCTAGACACGATATACCTAGTCTGTGGCAAAACCAATATACTGTTTCTAGTCTACACCAATCCTAAAGTCGTTGTACTGTTTCTAGACACCTGCGCCAGAAACACTGCACACAGGAGGGCGGCTCGTTCGTGTGTCGTTACGGCGACAACCGAGTGTGCTGCACTCTGCCGGTGGAGGGGGTGAACGACGTCGACTATGAGCAGCACATCTACAGGCATCACGTGCCGACGTCCAACAACAACAACAACCGACGCAAAGTGTCAACAGCGTCCAGTTCGCGGTCAGTGGATGGTGGTGACGTCAGCAAGTGGACCGTCTACTCGGCGTCGCAGAATCTGCCCGCTGTGCTCAATGACCCTGGCAAGGGCAAACAGGTTAGTGGCCAGTTGCCTAATTGTAGTGAGAAAGACTAGACAAATTATATTTTTCAATTTTTAGAATTGTTAGTTTTCAAGTAAAAAAGAAAGTTCACTACATTGTTGTCTATTTATCTATTTTTTGCTGAGGGTGATGCCCGCATGAGCTCTAGGCCTGTGCGTGAGTAATGAGAGGGGGATGATGAAAGATGACTACTTTTAAGCATGACGGGACCGACGGATGGAAGTGGCCGTTTTGTGGTCAAAATACCTTCTGTCAACTGGGATCGATCCCGGTACCTTTGGATTATCAAACGGGTGATTGTCGCCCTCGGCTACGGACCACTCCAAATTATATGCAAAGACTTACGCCCGGTTGCTCAGTTGTTATTAACTTGAGGAAATTATTGTTCTTCAACACAATTTTCCTTGATCAGGTCTCTCAAGATCAGCTACTTCATATATACGGTAGTTCTCCTGCGTGAAAATTGATTTGAAAATAAATAGCACTTGACAAAGATAGTTTACAACTGGTACATGTATTCAGTTACCTGAATTGAAATGAATTATTGTTGTTTAAACTCATAAAACGTTTTACAGAATTCAAAGTGTGTAAGAATTAATCCACTATTATTATAATAATTATGTTTTATTATACACTTTGAACAATTTAAAAAGCTTTAATGAGGTAATTAGTTGTCATTTCAGGTGTCTTTGCAAAATGAACCAGTTATATAATCAAACTTGTAGAGCAAACTCGAAAATTAGGCTACCTAATTTTAAATCACTTGGAAAAATAGATAATTTAAATACATCTATCAAAATATCCTTGGTTAAAAATATTCTAATCAAAGAATTGTATCCTTGGTCCTAAGAAATGCTAGTAATGCTGAACTATCACAATTTGCTGCTTTTTGACTTATTACTGCAGCATAGAACTATTTTTGCTTTCAAAATCACTACAGTTAATATATGTTTATAAATGTGCTATATTCTTTGATATTGTGCTATATAAATGTGCTAAGTACATAAAAACTGTCTGAAAACTGTTGGACCGTAGTAGCAATCTATAACAATAAAAAATATTAATTTCAAATAATAAATTATTACGAATTTATTTTCGTTTTCAGAAAGACTTTTTTACAAAAACCTGGGGAGATGGTTTCGTTGAAGTATTCGATGTGCCTGGACCAAGTTATTTACCTGATATCACCATACAACACTTTCAGTCTTATCTCAAGAAGGTAGCTAAGGTAAGTGACCTTTATTTTTATTATACCAGTTTCACGGCTTGCTGTCGCATATCTGACTTTAATTATGTTGAAGTATTCGTGATTAAGCCATGTAAAATATAGCAGAGTGATACTATCGGTGGTTGAAGTGGTACTTCTTCTGATAATAATTCATCATTAATTTTATTCATCAATAATACATTATCATGCAAAGAAAAACAGGCGTTAGCCCAAAACTAGTTGAAATAGGTGAAAGGTAATTCTAAACCTAATGAAATCTTTATGTTATGCGTTTGATGATGGAATAAGTAAAAAGTCAACAGAAATAATCGAAATAATTAAAAACAGATTATAAATAATAAATTTCTTGGTTTTGAAAATATTTTCTCAATATTTTATTTATTTTTTGCTTTCACAGAGACAACGAAAACATGAGAGGCTGAATCTGTCTGTGCCAAAGCCACATTCTCATGCAGAACTGCTACAGAATTTCCCCAACCTTAGGATAGGAAAACCAGTTGGTAAGTTTTACTATTCCACTTGATTTTTTTCAAATTCTATGTTCTGTCAAACTGTTGTTAGGACTTGATCTGAATTGAGTTGCAAAAATGGTAGTATTAACTGTAATTTCAATTTTTTTTATTCCACATGTTCTAAAAGCCTTACTATAATAGAACCTAAGATGAATAAAGAGTAGAAACCTTTATAGTGGGAGTTGTTGTGAGTCGATGACGAGCTAATTCATAATCAAATTCGCAAAATTAGTAGAAATGAACAAAAAGTGTTTTCTGAACGAACAGGAAAAAAGCTTTACAAAGAAAAATGAAAAATGTTATTCGTTTCCTTGCTCTTTGCCTTTCGTGAGAATATCAGTGTAACATTTCCAATCATTTGATTGCAAAGAGTAATCAATTTCGTCACATTCAATTTTCCATTTTGTGAAAGCTGTTGCATGTTATTGATGTCATGAAAGAGTCAACATCTTGGAGATAAGATTATGAGTGGATTTCAAAATGACTAACAATCTAAATCTATGTCAAAATCAATAGGATTTCAAAGTGTTGAAAGTTTGTTGAACCATTGATAGAATATTTTCAAGGTCATTGAACTTCTTCATTGAAATCTATAAAACGATAGTAGATCAGTAGATTCTACCACTGTTTGTGTATTTTATTGTTTCATCAATCAAACAAAATTATGAGAAGCAAGTTCAAAATAGTAGCAATTAACAGTCTATTAAAATGTCTGAACAGTTTATTTCTTATTGTTTCAGATAGTTACATTTTGTCTCAACCGTTTCTCTCTTATTGTTTCAGATAAGTTACATTTTGACGTTAGTACTATACCGAAAATATTTTTAGAACAGAATTTTAATCTTAGTTCAAAGAAAACGTTCAACGAAGTTTTTCCCCATATCACTGCCGACGAAGCGCAGTCGCCCAGATCACCTCAAACCCATCTGCAGCTGGCTGACAGTGTTGCCAGTTCGAGCAACAGCTCTGCCAAACTGCTCCAAGAGAAGGCAAGTCGAATATCTTTTTCATCAATCGTACACCAATAAATGGCTTAGATTGTTCCTAGGAATTACACAAAATTCCAACGAATATCTTTTGCAATGCTAATAATCAATATGACTTGCAGTGCGAATATTGACCGAAAAATAATATTATAAAGAACAAATGTCAGTTTCACAGAGACAACGAAAACATGAGAGGCTGAATCTGTCAGTGCCAAAGCCACATTCTCATGCAGAACTATTACAGAATTTCCCCAACCTTAGGATAGGTTGATTTCCCCACTATTATTTCCGTTCAATTTATTACAATTATTTTTTAAACTTGACTGTGGTCGATTCAAACCATAAGTGTATTAGCCTATTGCTGTAGGTTTATTGTCTATATATCTTACAATAATTATTATTATAGTCTCATAATCAAGGAAAATGAAATACTTTTCCAAGAAAGTATAAGTTATGTTATAACTTCACCGATCTGTGCACATTCGTACATTACTTATATACCGTTTATCCTATTGCTTCTCGTGTTAATATTATCTAGAACGGATATGATTAATGCATGAAATGAGGGTATAATTTCACTACCTTCATTTCATTTCATTCTTGCATTGCTATCTATAATTAATTACCATTCCACATGAATAAAGTAATCCAACTATCCAGTAGGCTCTCCGTGTTGTAAGAATACTGAAATAGTGAAATCCCTTATTTTTTCAACATGATTCTAAAAATGTTAAACCCATGATTTCTTATTTTCATGAAGTACAACACTTCGTAAGGAAGAAGATATGCTGTGTGTTGTGAATATTTATTTTTATAGGTCACACGTTAAATTCAGATTGTGATGTTTTCAACTATTATTTGTTGTGTCTTGATAATATTATTTTGATCTCTTTTTTCATTTTCAGTTAACCCACTACCTGGACATTGTAGAAGTGCAAATAGCCCAGCAAGTTGCTCAAAAATCCGAAGCATTTTTTCATGCTATGACGTCCCATGACACGCTTATGGAACAATTAGGCCAAACTGTTTCAATTGTTAGAACTCTAAGGTAACATTCATACAGTTCCATTCTATTCTACATTATCTGTATTTCTTATGAATAGAAGTGAATAGAATAGTGATATTCATTTAACTTGGCGGATGGTATTAGATTGATAGACAGATAGAGAGGTATTATTTTTTTGCCATCGGACTCTACGGTCATCAGCAACGTCAAGAAATAATCTCTCTCTATCTCTATCTAATGCCATCCGCCAAGTTAAATTAATAGCACTATATGTAGTACGGTTTGTTTTCACTTATGAAATGTTTGGATAAATGAATAATTTGAATAAAATTGAAAAATATTAGTGATGATGACGTGTCTGTACTCTGATGTTCTTGACAAGTGAGAGTTTGTTTCAAATTTAATTCTTTTTCATAATTTTTTGAGAAAACTGAATCCTTTTTTCATGACATTATAACTGTAGAGAAAGTTTATTAGAGAAATTTAGTTAAAAAAAAACTTTCCAATACATTCAGTAGTTCATGAAATAGTGTATCATTAATATTTAGTGTAATGATGGCAATAGCTAGTGATTTAGAAGGTTATGACGTGATAGCTCTTATGCATATTATGTTCTGCATATTTCTTTTCTCTGTAATCACTGTAATGTACTCCAAATTATTTGGACTATATTATTTTATTAACAATCATTGAAATTGTTACGATTGTTTATTCAATTTTAAACGATTATGTCATTTATTAGAAGAAATATATATTTTGAATGAAAAGGACTTAGATATCGAAGTCCTTTTCATTCTTTATAGAGAAGTTACTCATCAATTTAAACACAACATAATTTTTAACATTTTATTTATTTTTCCCAGGGAGAAGATACAAAGTATAGATAGGGATTTAGTGAATGGACCTCTCACCATAATGAATCATGAGCGAACGAAACGGAATCACTACGTAGTATTAGAGAAAGTAAGTTCACCCAGTTATTTATAAAATTGAGAACAGTGTGTCTTTGCTTACAATATGTACATTCAGAAGTATAGTTATATTCATTCAATTTGGCGGATGGCAAATAACTTCAATTTAATATTTCTGTGGTAAGGAGTAATGTTCTGATGATCTCTTTTTTCAATATGTTTTATACATGTTATATTCAGTATTTCTGTGAAAAAAATTCAACAGAACATCACGCGTTACAATAGAAATGTTAAATGAAAGTTATTCGCCATCCGCCAAATTAAATGAATATACCTATAAAGCTATTCCACACATCCTTTGCAAGTGTATTATGACGATACTGTGTACCATATAATTATTGTAACAATTTTATTGAATCTACATTTAATAGCCTAGTTTCAGTTAAATAGAAGATAGTTAAATCTGAAAAGAATTTACTTTATTCATGTACGTTCCTATTACATTGAATATTTATGAGATCTATAATAAATGATGTTTTCGAAATTTATCTATAGAAATTATTGTAATTGAAATATTATAAATGAAATGCGAAAAGGTTGTTGAGAGGATGCTGAGAATGGTTAATGTGGTCGACTGAGAGGCAAATTGGTATGGCACCCAACGCCCATAGCTCAAGCTATACCTTAGCTTGAGCAGTAACTTATACCTGAACCTGTACCTGATACCTTAGCTTAAACACAATAGCAGTGCTTGTGTACTCGAACAGTGTACTTACAAAAGATCACATCATTATGTATCCTGTGCCCTGTAAGAATTCAATAAAAAATGATGTGAATATATTTGTTTGCAGTTGAAATTGATGTCATCGGTGCTGCAAACTCAGCCGACAATCCAGCTGCTGCTGTCCACACCGGACTATGTGGCCGCTCTCGATCTCATCTACACCACTCAGGATCTGCTCGCTCAAGAACTGGCTGGTGTACATAGTTTCAGGTGAGCTTCACATTCAAACTTATTTCGCTCATAGAAATAAAATATCACGAGAAATACTTGTGATAGAAGGCGACATTCGCTGACATAATTTGTAACATTCACCCGTTCAGATGTTGGTAGATGCGCCGTGTTTTGTCTTTCTCATTAACTCATTTGCAGCGACTTTGACTCCTATAACTATAAATATAATATATTTATATTAACCCAAAAATTCCCACACACAAGCTCTGCTTTTGTGGGGCTTACATTCATTAATTTACTAAAAATGCGATGTATTCAATGTAATTAAAATAAATATAGAATTATATACTCATTAAATATTTCATTGTATAATATGTAATTGTTCAAATAGTTTATTATGTATTGTATGTACTTCTATGATTTTTAGGTAGAAATTTTATGTAATTATTGATACATTGATCTTGTCTTGTACTATGTTTTAATTAATGCATGAATATAATGTTATTAAATTACATGATAAACATATAAAATAGTAATAAAATAATACAATATAAAAAATATATATATATATATAAGTATATATATATAATGATGTCAATAAATAATAAATAAATATAACATACAAATGAAAGAATTGATTTATACATGGATCTCGTCAAGCAATAACAAAGTAAATAAAGGTAGTTATATCCATATTATAGGTAGGTACACAGGTCACTCAAGAACATGAACATGAAAACAATGTTTTTGAAATAGGCAGGTTCCCTAAACTAACATTATAATTTCGACCTGATTTACTGTTATACGACTAAATTTGACTGATGAGGTATTCCTCTTTGGTGTACGATACCCCACTTATATAAAGCCCGGTCTAGACGCTACGACTTGTCATACCTCAATAGTCCTACCGCAATAGTCGTAAGCAAAGTCGTAGCGTCTAGATGGCAAAATTAAGCAAGTCGTAACGTGTAGACGCGATGCAACTCATCCAACTTTGCTTACGACTATTGTTGTATGACAAGTCGTAGCGTCTAGACCGGGCTTAACTCGTATAATATAACTTGTAACAATTGACGATTCCCCGGTCTGAGCTAAAGACATAGAAAACTAAACTAAACAGGCAGACACAAAGTTTCATTCATGACCAGTTCGAATATAGAATTATTACTGTTGATCATTGATGTACAATTGTATGCGCTTTGAAAATGTTGCAGGCATCTGAGTTCGGAACTAAATGAGATGGTCAAGGTGATTGACACGTTGATGGCGGGAGAGTTTGAGCGTTACGCCACAGCCGACCTTAATCGACCTCTCAGCGAATCCGAGTCCGGCGTTTTAGAAGGGGTATGCTCGCTAGTTAAAATATTATAGACAATAGATATTTTTTATTGAAAATAAAATATGGTTTCATCTTACAGTAATGATTTAATAAGTTTCTAATCAGAACACAATATTCCTCCACAAAGCTACTGAGGAGAGACTATGATCATTCTGTGTATTATTTATTTTTCTTTGAATCTATTCTTTGTGGGGTACCTTACCTAATTAGCTGTTCAATTTTAAGGTTATTGGATGCGATTTGGTGGGAAAATTGATAGTGTATATACTGCTTAGAAATACACAAGAAACTACCTCTTTCCATTGCTATAAAGATTGTTCATTTTGCATTTTTACTTGAAAAATACAACGTTTTGAAAATGGGTCCATCAAATAACCATTTTATCAGTTAATCAGACTGATGCCTGTGACCCTTTTCAAAAGAACTGTTGCTGAGTGGCTAAAAGCTAGAGGTTTTTACTCAACAAATGAGTATTTTATTAATAATGATTTTGAAAGTTTGAAATGACTGAATTGTATGTGAAAACTATATTTTGTATGTGACAATGCCTATTGTAAACCTGATTTATTTTATGGCTAGTAAAAATCTTGAATCTTGAATCTTGAACCCTGTATCATAAATATGGTAAAATGCCTGAACATCCTGTCTCTACTAATAACCTTGAAAATGGAATGACTTCTTTATTTTTATTTATCTGACATGGTGAAGTTTGGAAAGTAATGTCCACTCTACCACTTAACCACGAATACTGATCAGCACTGAGTATAACTGGTAGTAACTGTGTTGTTTAGGACAAGCTGTCATGCATAGTGCTGGGCATGCTGCGCCAGGGCAGTTGGGGCTTCGTGGACGCCTATCAGAAGGAGACGGTGGCTGCGATCAAGGCGGCCGTGAAGCAGACGGTGATCGAGGTGGTGGCGGCCAGCGACGCCCCCCACCACCACACCACGCTCGAGCAGCAGCTCAAGGCGCTCACCGTCGAACAGTGGACGCTGCTGCTCAAGAACACCACGCAGTCGCTGCTGCGTCTCGTCACACGCGTCAAGGTCTGTGCCCCAAATAGTGATTTGCTCATTAGATTGAATAGTGATTAGATAAAATAGTGAATGATAATAGTGAATTATCTAATGATAATAATCATTAGATAAAATAATAAATAATCTAATACATTAGATTAGTCATTAGATGAAATAGTGATTTGCTCATTAGATTGAAGGCCAGTTGCACGAAAATCCAATTGACCCATAAAATGACATCATTGCATTGAAGTCACATTCATTCATTGGTTCTCGTTGCATTTTTCCGTTACACAAACATAACATAAGGGTACGCGCAGACAGAGAGCGGTCAGGCGTTCCGAGTTGTCCTGGTTGTTCTTTGCAACTAACGTGACAGCGCACACTACCAGCGGTCAGACCAGTGCGCTGTCACGTTGCACAAAAGAACGCAGAACTCAGGACGCGGAGCTGACCGCTCTCTGTCTGCGCGTACCCTAAGATGTAAAAATGATTTTGACCTCCCACACAGTAGGCTGCTGAAAACGCAGAGGCAGCCACAAACTCAGGGTTGCATATTTCACTGGTAAAAGAAATAAGCACATAAAATCAAAGTCCTTATTCTCTTCTTTTATTATTTCTCCATGATAGATTTCAAATTGAATTATTAGAGAACCTTCCCATCGTTGATATGCATGTTCGAGCCAAATTTGATGGAAATCGGCCGAGTAGTCTAAGAGGAGTTTGATCACAACCGATTTACACAAGTGGGCCTAAGATTGAGCTTCGCTCGACTATGTCTCGCTCCGCTCAATAATGCAGATAATTAGTTGATACAGTCAAGATCATATGTTTAATTTGCAATTAATCGTCTGATCAAGAACAAATTGTTATTGATGATAAATTATTATAGCAGGATTCTTTTAACTTGTCAGAAAACAGCTGATTTAACGTTAGTAAACGAGCGTACATCAATCAGCTGTTTCTGACAATTTAAAAGAATCCTGCTATATCCTGAGAGATAGTAGAATTCGCGCATGCGTATTGAATATTGGCTGACAAATTTCATAAGAGTTTTCCTTCTGCTTCTTTCCTATTCTGTGGTGCATTACCCGGTCAACAAAACGTAGCCAAGACAAGAGATCTTTATTTGGATAATTTTTATAAATTAATTGATGAAAATGTGTTTGTTTTGTTTCAGAACGCAAGAGACGTGATGCAGCGCGCAGCTGACGAGAGCGCCGGCAGACAGCCGACCGTGCAGCTGCAGAGCGACAGTGACAGCGGCAACAGCGCCGCCTCCATCTCGGTCATGTGCGAACACTTCCTCAGCGCCGACGACTACGAACGCGTCAGCCACAAGTTGAGGTCGCTGCTGGTCTACACCTGTCACTATGCTCAGGTTAGCCATTCAAATTATCTGTACTAAAACTAAAAAATCATTTATTTCGGCATTATAAATGTACTGTATTGATTGAATGTAGTAAATAGAAGGTTAGTAATCAAAACTATTAGTGCTAAACTAGAAATTAATTTATTTCGGCATTAAAAAAAATGTACTGTATTGATTGAATGTTGTAAATAGAAGGTTAGTGATCAAAATTATTAGTACTAAAACTAAAAACTCATCTATATCGCCATCAAAAAAATGTACTGTATTGATTGAATGTTGTAAATAGAAGGTTAGTGATCAAAATTATTAGTACTAAAACTAAAAATTCATTTATTTCGGCATTAGAAATTGTACTGTATTGATTGAATGTTGTAAATAGAAGGTTAGTGATCAAAGTTATTAGTACTAAAACTAAAAATTCATTTATTTCGGCATTAGAAAATGTACTGTATTGATTGAATGTAGTAAATAAAGGTTAAATCAAAGTTATCTACTAAAAAAAATTTATTTATGTGCATTAATCAAAAATGTACTACCAAATCTAAAAATTAAATCGAAGGTACGGTATTGAAAAAATCACCCCTGACTAAGTACAATATTGTAATAAGGAACCACGGGGTATCTCCAGAGTAGAGGAAGGGATGTGTTGAATCTACCATTATCAATCTTATCTATATTTTTTTTATTGACTTGAAGGAGGTTGGACAGCACGTATTAAGTATTGAACTGTCCAACCTACTTGAAATCAATTATGAAGAGTCTTCAGAGTATTTTATAGCATAATTAGGAATTTCGTTCAATCAATTATTCTGATTTAAAAGTAATTGAATAATTGCAATATCCCTTTTCCTTCTATCTTAAAATCATTTACACTTTGATCTTACCTAACAGGCCGAGAAAAATAGATTACTTAACAAAGTAATAGGTAGAAATGAGTTTTGAATTCTGCTTTCCATTATGATTATAACAATACTTCACTAGAAAACCCGACAAGTAATAATTGTACAGTATTAAACGATATGTAAATTACTCAACAAATATGAAAGAAATGGTTATTATTAGGCTAGGCTAGACACCAGTTAGTCATTGCATCGGTGTGTGCTGCTTCATAAGCAACTATGTGAATTACTGTGACTAAACGTGACTAATCTCGTCTTGTCTTGTCTTGACTAACCGGTGTACGCCTAGCCTTAGAAACTAAAAATATATAGACAATGAATTTTGTTTGAACAGGACCGATGCGCTCAGCTGTTATCCAGCCGATCACTGGTCTGGCCGGAGGAGGACTCGAGTCACAACGGCGACGACTCTAGCGGCAAAATGTCGTTTCACTGGCTGGCCGAGCGCGCGACTCTCACTCAGCTGAGTCAGCTTTCGCGTCACGTCGAGTCGCTGAGCGTCAACTGCGAGCTGATCTGTCCGTCAGCGGCGTCGAGTCAGTCGAGTCAGTCGCATCTGCGCGCCGCCTTCAAGTCGCAGGCGAATCGATTCATGCACAAGTTCCACATCGAGCAAATGATGAAGATCACCCTCATACTGGAGAATGAAACGTGGAGACAGACCGAAGTGCCCGTTGTACTTCAGCAGCTGGTCAATCATATATCTGAGTGCGGTGAGTACGGTGAAAAGTTTCAATGTGTGAGTCAAGTCACGAAAGTCACTCAAGACTGCTCGTGGGTGATGGATGACCGACAGAAAATAAGGCGAGGTGGAACTAAGGGTCTCCCCACAGATAAATAGATAAACGAATATATTATATTATTAATGTGTGATGGCTCTAGGGAGATACAATTGTTATATTATAATCATTCCATTTTAGAGCTCGATTCATAAAAGTAACTGCTCTATCTAATAATTAAGCCACTATTGAGACCTTCTTTTTCATGTTTTTGCTTATAAATAAATAAAATATAATATTATGCTTATAAAATATCGCTTATCAACCAATTTTATTCATGAAACATACAAGAAAGTTTTAGTAAATGATATACATATAGTAATACATTAAGTTATCTATAAAAATGAAATCCATGCAACAGGAAAGCTAAGCTTGTGCTCTGATGCATTAATTTGTTTTTATTATTTAACATTATAATTATTCAACTTGATAATAGCATTATCTATTAAATAAATTAATATTAATATAAATTACACAACACTACTAACTATACCAATTAACACTATCAAAGAAAAATACTAAATTAAGCTACCAACTTCGAAATGATTGTAATTTTTATTCAATCAACAAATTATATACCAAGTGCAAAGGTAATTTTAGATCTATTAACTGAATTGGGATTATGAATATAAATGCTTTTTAACAAGTTCGAGTACAATATTTCCGTTCTATTTCAGGAAAGTTCTCCCTGTCCAAAGAAGAAATAGATGGAATGAGTGAACAAACCAACAATAAACCGTCTCCTTTTCTCATCATTGGAACTGAAAAATACGCAGTCGTTGGGTGAGTTACAAAACAAACTCCATAACTGGCAATTAATGAACACTTGAATAATCAATTAATATACAGTATAACAAATCGAACTATAGATGTTCAGAGTAACTATACCCTCACTGTAATTAATTCCAAGGTAATTAGAATACAAGGTAGTGTTCACGCGCTTCTCAGTCTATTCAAAGTTCTTATCCAGCTGATCGAGTGGTGGTATTTGAGATCAAGAGTTCGATTAAGAATAAGAATATTTATTAGCCATTAAATACAAATAGTACAATAGGCTTCGTCATAAATTTTACAAGAATAGGATGAAAAATTTTTCATGTTGTCATGCCAGACATATTAGTACAGTTCATAAAATCATCTATGTCGTAAAATGCTTTTTCTTTTAGCCACTTGGAAATCACTGCCCTATATCTTGAGGCCGGTAACTGTTTGACTGCGTGAGGTAACTTATTGTAGATGCGGAACTGCTGGAATTTATGGCTATTGAATGTTTTGTGTAGCCGGATATGTGGTGTGACTCACTCTTCAACATGAACTACACTTTTCATGACACTTTTAACATAAAATCACACTTTTCATGAACTACAGTATTTATAGCAGGATCCATTTAACTTGTCATAAAACATATGATCGACGAGCATATGATCACAATACTTAACCTACAAATGCTGAATCTCGCAGATTATTGAAAAGGTCTTTTAAAAAGTTATTCTTTGAAAGGTCTTCTTTAAAAAGGTCTTTTAAAGACTTTAAAGATCTTTAAGACTTTCAAGCCTTTTGATTATTGTGTCGAAATCACTGTTTAATTATTACTGGATCAGCTGATTTATGACAAGTTAATTGGATCCTGCTATACTTATGTATGCTTTCTCTATACGAAGTATAGTTGCTTAGTCTATTTTGATTTGATGTATAGCAGGAGCCAATTAACTTGTCATAAATCAGCTGATCCAGTAATAATTAAACACTGATTTCGTAACAATAATCAAAAGGCTTGAAAGTCTAAAGAACCTTTAAAGTCTCTAAAAGACCTTTTAAAGAAGACCTCAAGAATAACTTTTTAAAATACCTTTTTAATAATCTTCCGGATTCAGCATTTTTAGCTTAAGTATTGTGATCATATACTCGTCGATCAGCTGATTTATGACGAGTTAATTGGCTCCTGCTGTATTTATAGCAGGATCCATTTAACTTTTCATAAAACATATGATCGACGAGCATATATGATCACAATACTTAACCTACAAATGCTGAATCTCTCAGATTATTGAAAAGGTCTTTTAAAAGTTATTCTTTGAAAGGTATTCTTTAAAAGGTCTTTTAAAGACTTAAAGGTCTTTAAGACTTTCAAGCCTTTTGATTATTGTGTCGAAATCACTGTTTAATTATTACTGGATCAGCTGATTTATGACAAGTTAATTGGATCCTGCTATACTTATGTATGCTTTCTCTATACGAAGTATAGTTGCTTAGTCTAGTTTGATTTGATGGTTTTATTTGTTGAACACAGGACTGTTCTGCTGCTGATCGGCATAATATCCGAGTACTGTGTGCGTGCGGAAGACATCAGTGTGACGTCACAGGCGCTGCTGCGTCACCTGGCCGATCTGCTGCAGGTGTTCAACTCGAAGAGCGCTCAGCTGGTGTTGGGCGCCGAGGCGGTGTCCGACAAGACCGGCCTGAAGAAGATCACCAGCACCAACTTGGCTCTGGTCATGCGCGCGCTTCAACTGCTACTCTGGCTGGTGCCGCATATTAGGATGCATTTCGAAAGTTAGTACCCTCTACAAGTTTCAGTAAAATTGAAAATGAAGCTTACTGCATGTTTCAGTGAAATTCTCTATTGGTCGATTGCAATAAAGTGGATTGAAGTTGGCCTTTGATTACTCATAAGGTCTAACTTTGCTAAATTGAAAATGAAGCTTACTGCCTGTTTCAGTAAAATTCTCTATAGGTCGATTGCGATAAAGTGGATTGAAGGTGGTCTTTGATTACTCATGGGGTCTAACATTGCAAAATTGGAGATGAAACTTACTGCCTGTTTCAGTAAAATTCTCTATAGGTCGATTGCGATAAAGTGGATTGAAGGTGGTCTTTGATTACTCATGGGGTCTAACATTGCAAAATTGGAGATGAAACTTACTGCAAGTTTCAGTAAAATTTTCTATTGACCGGTTAGCAATAGAGGATTAAAGTTTTGTAATGTTTTTATTTTAGTTTACTTTTATTGCCAGCATATCATTAATATATTTTATCCTCTGTAAAGTTTGATTTTTTTTGCGGAAATAAAGTTTATTATTATTTATTATGAAAGACTGACAGCTACTTTGAGATTTTTAGCAACTGGACAATCGTATGATTGTCTCAAATACGGTATTCAAATATTGTTTGTATCAGAAAGTGCTCAAGATGGATATATTTTGTCCGTTGGCTGCGATAGTACTCAATCTAATATGAACCTTGTAATCTTGCAATCTTGTAATCGAGGAAATAATTGTGAAAATGCCAAAGAAGATAGAAAAAATTCATGGATTACTTCATGGACGAAGGAAAAGTGACATGGCAAAATAAACACATAGTGAGGAACAAACAAAAATAATAAACTAAAGCGTTTGGATAATAAAATATTAATGAGTGTCTTTAAAATCATTGCTTTTCTAGTATTTATTTTCTATTAATTTGTACCGGTAGTATGTATTTGTGTCCTGAACTGAAATTTTTACTTGTAACTGATACCGATTAGGTACTCGTATCTCAGTTCTGTACTCTTGTTGCTTGTTTTTTTGAATTGTGAATAATTTTTTTACTTCTTGTCAAACAAAGAGTAGGAATTTGATTTGAATTTCAATGTAATCATTGTTGTTCGTGCAATTGCATTATTTTGCGTAGGATTATTGCCAGAAAGTACAAAGATGACCGCTCTGGACCAAGTGACTCAACAGATGAGATCGCATGTGAAAGACGTACAGACTAAGTTGCATGCCATTCTGGAGCCCATCATTACCACCGAACTGAGACTGTGGGAGGCCAAGCCTCCTGTTCCATCCAAGCCGTTTCAAGTCATTTGCAGGTAAATGTATGAAGATTTCGAAACTATTCCATTATTGTAAATGAATCCCTCACATCAGATTGCATTTATTTCGACTAGCATTATTCTATTGGGAAAACTCGAACAAGCACATTGTTGACAATTTGTAGCGATCTACTACATTACTCGGTTAGCAACGATTCGTTTCCAATTTATTAATGTAATCTTACCAATTAACAAAACATATAGCAGGATTCTTTTAAATTGTCAGAAACAGCTGATTGATGTACGCTCGTTTACTAACGTTAAATCAGCTGTTCTCTGACAAGTTAAATGGATCCTGCTATATTTTCCTCTTTACTTTGTGTTATCCCTCTGAACAGGACCGATGGTGTGAACCGGATGGTGTGAGTCTAGAGGTTTATCCACTCATGCTTTAGACACAGACTAGTTATTATTATTATTATGGCAGTATGGCGTTATAACTTGTCTTTACTATTTAGGTAGTCTGTGCTTTAGAGCAATTAACTGTCTCCACTTGGTTACCCATCCATTAACAAACTCGAGTTTGCGTTATTATCATGCATCAGAGCAGGGCACTTTCAAATGCCTGTGATCTCTGTCACCCTTAAACAAGGGTGCGTCCTTGTTTAAACCAGATTATCAATAATTTTATAATATTCTGTATATAAATTTTTTACAATATTATTCTATATAGCCTACACGTTTTTGTATTTGACTTTGTAATGTGGTATAAAAACTTGATATTCATAAAAGTCTACACGACACACGTGTTTATATTTGACATTGTAATGTGGTATCTTATGCAGATAATTATTATTCATGTCTCGAGTAAAAATTGACGGATTTTCTTTATTTCAGGCAATTAAGAAAGCTCTATGAGGCAGTTTCAAACGTTCTAGCCGAAGAACAAGTTGCCGAATTGTACAAAAATATAAATACAACATTCAAGGATGTGCTGAGAGAACAACTGATTAGAATGAATATTGTGAATAATGGAGGACCTCAACACGGGTAAAAAATATCTTCAGTATTTAATACCGATTAACTTTTTCGTTCCCTATATTTATTAGTAACATTATCCATCTATGACCGGTATCATCGTATTAAAGACGAATACAAGCACTTGGAGAGCGTTTTTGGAGGCGATGAATAAGAAGAAGAAAGAATTATGAGAATATTGTTTGGGATGTCATCCCAAACACATTCAATAGACCAGTTTTGAGACTAGTCTCAATAAGGTCTTTTAAAATTCATTATGAATATCACAAGAGTAGTCTAGTGTAGAACTAGTATTTTTATTTATCATAAATATCACAATATCCCTTTCACTAATACACTATACTCTGTTCACGGAGTCGAGAGACGGCCAAAACAAGCTGTTTGCATTTGTGTGCGTATAGAAGCGATGACTCACAACTGTTTTCGATAAATTTTCTGTCCAATTCCAGTTCACAATACGTTCATTCAAGTTCAGACTGGAATCACGTACTGCAGATAATAATAATATTATTTCAGTAGTTCTACTGTGAATCGGTCTAGCTGCTCCTAGACCTATCGGTCTCTCCTTTCCCTGAACAGACTATAAATTCATTTAATGGTTTTATTAAAATGATGTTAAAAATTTCAATTTTCAGACTAGTCACTTCTGAGCTGATATTTTATCTGGAAGATTTGAAAAGAATAAAGGCATTACCTGAGAATGAATTGAGTCTCAATTGCATGGATGATATTTGGACAAAACAGCCGGCTGTAAGATAGTGACTCTTCAGCAATGACGAGGTTTGTAAAAATTTAACTTACTTCTCCTGATGATAAATAATAATGCAAAATTGGGTAAAGCATTCTATATTCTTGAGATAATAAATATTACAGTCGTAAAATTCATGTTTTAAACTCAAGCTCAACCCATCAGTACGGTACCAGTGATTGAAATACAATCCATCATTTTATTCTCATTATTCGAGAGAGCCCATTGAGTCCGTTAGAAGAGAATAATTGAGGCAAGAATAATGAAATTCTGATAAGGTTGCAAATGAGAGAATGAAATTATTTCAGCCATTTCGTTAAATATTGTAAACTAGTGTAAAATAATATGACTCATAGCCTCCTAAATTAGAACAGTGTTGTAAAAAATGAGTAATTCGATATTTTCTCCTTCATATTTATAGCTTATTCCAATAAAAAATAAGTAATTCGATATTTTCTCATTCATATGTATAGCTTATTCCAATTAATTACCGGTATTGATTATTTTATTACTTGAAATGAAATTATCATATTGACATCCTGAATATTGAAACTGCATTAGAAGTAATAATTTTTATTGAATTTTAAGTACTCTACTATCTTTCACTATTTCTATTCTTGTAATTTTCTATTCTATTCAGTTGCAAATTTCTTTTTGCAGGTCGTTTTACTGTCAACCACGAATTTACTAAAGAGTTATAGTGAGAAACGACACGAAAACTAATGAATGAACTCCGTTTTCCATAAATGAACCAAGTTAAAAGTGAAAATAGTATCTTTTATCGAAAGGAAGTTTTCTATAAGTGATAATATTTTCAATTTGTAAAAAATGGTGTGTGCGTGTGAGTGTTGACATATTCACCGCTGAGTGGTCTGGAGTGTTTTGGAATTAGTGCAAAACTTACTCTACAAGTTTGAAGCGAAATGATTTAAAATATATATTTTCATTATATTTGATACATTGGAACATTACATGCTCTAGTAGGATTATATTGATGACTGAAACCCACCAAATAGGATCACTTGTCCTAATTTCATTTTTTTCAAGGTTGTTTACATTAACTCAAACTATGAGTTGGAATCAGATTCTCTTGTCCAAGATTCTCAGGCCTCTCCAGCATTGCTTGATGGATGATACATCAGTTAGTTGAAATGAGAAGGTTGAATCTAATAAATTCAATACCGGTAGCTTCTGTTCAAAAGGGGATTCCGCCGATTCCAGGTGAATGAGCCTGGAATGGTAAACGATATCCTGGAAAGGATGTAGGCTACATCATTACATGAAAAAAGCTTAATCAAGAATAATCTATATTGTAGGATCCCTTTAATTTTAAATTAAAAATCCTACTGAATCTACATTTCTTAAAACTTTGATGTACTGAAGTAGTTCAGATTTTATCTGAAATTAAAGATCCACCATGATTCCGTTAACCTGCTTGATCGCTGAGGTTGAACTAAAAAGTCTACCCAAACAATACACATGAACCTATCAGTATGTTTTTAATTTATTTATAAATTTATAATTATACCCAGTTGATAGTTCACACCAATATTGAGTACAATTGTTTATTGTAGTACGGTTGAGTTGGATATATACCTCTACTGTATATATATTAAGTCCAATTTCTAAACCCTTGAGAGTCAAGATTGAGTTTATTTAAATTCGTGGTTTATGTTTATATGAACGTCTTGAAGGTATAAAACATGTTTAAAAAAGTTGGTGTCAACAAGATCATCATTCATCATTATTTCAATCGGATCGTCATAAGGAATAAGAGGAACTTCTTATTTCACCAATTTCAAAGACTTTTCAATGCTAATTGTATAGAGTATTCAATTATAGCTGTATGTCAAAAATTGCTTAAGGCTGTGATTTGTTATATATTTTTATCTATGTCGCTGTCTTTGTTATTTAATTATGATAATAATTATTATTTGTTACCTAGATAAATTATTTTGAAGTGTAGCTTGGTGAATATTTTCTATTCACATTCAATAACTGTTATCTAAATTTCACCTTAATGTGTATTCATTCTGTACGAATTACAATGATCTATTGTAGTCCGGTGATATTTATTTGAGTTGGATTGACACCCCCACGTTTTATAGAAGTATAATTTCTCATTTCATTTACTGTAAATATAAGTCTCAATTCACACAGAAGAGACGTGTGGCGGCGACGTGGCGCGGACGTGACTTGCTCAATGCATACAGAAGAGACGTGGCGCGGACATATGATCATCTAATCTATAGAAACTAATAGCTCAATGCACACAAAACGACGAGACAGCTGAGTGACAAGTAATCTTTGTCGGAAAATTTAAACAAATTTATTTTCGTAGGAATTTCCTCTTTTCCCCAAGTACCGATAAAAAGGCTATTTTCTGCTTACAAATGCGTGTATGATGAAAGTCCTCGATGAAATAAAATCGTGATTGGTCTCACATTTGTATATTGCAAATTTTTCTTCCATTTTCAATAAATAATCATCTTACAAGTCAGAAACTCTTGTTTTTGTAAGTCAGGGAATTGACAAAATGTATCCCTTTTTCATTTTTCAAGAAGTTTTTCAATTTTAAGAAGGTGTTAAAACGTTCCTGAGAATTTTGAAGTCACAGTAAAGTAGTATTTTCAATTTTAATAAGATCCCCAATGTCACCTACCGTCAAATTATCTTCGTATAAGAAATATTAAGTCGTTTCCATAATTTTCACCAACCTTGTATGTCTTGAACAAAGAAATCGATCGATTATAGTTTTCAAATATTCACCATAAATATGCAGGTACTATTAATAAAGAAGACAAAATGAGACTACCTAGGCTATTAGTAGATCAGACTATCTAATAGCCTCGGGAGCCATCAGCTTTGCCATAGCCTTGTTAGCCGCAGTCACTGTATGGTAACCCACAGTCCGGGGACATCTCAAAACTTGATATTTAGTCAGGAGACGTCACCAAACCAAGGCCACCCATGACGTACGTTGCCCGGCCCACACGCGGTAAGGTACAGAGCGTGCCATCCAAATTGGCGTCTCACTGGAGCATGCGCGTTGATCGCTTTCTGCCACTACAGTGCCTGCTGACTCGCGGTACAGTAAATTTCAAAAGTTGATTCAGCTGGCAAACTCAGCTTTATAAAAAAATTCATATTCGCTTCGGTTACCTAGCAGTACTATAATGTTATTTGCTTCACTGACTGTACTAGCCTTAGCGGCTGGAGGGGAAGCGTGGTGTGAGAGATTATCCATCTCTCTCGCACAGCCTCCCCTAGACGCCAATTTGGATGGCACGCTCTGTACTAACAAAGTTGTTACAGAAAAATGTTGTCTTCAATTTCTGTTTCACCTTGTCGGAACATCACCATTCGAGGACGTGAGGCTTGTGGGCCACGGGAATACTGTTGATGCTACACACTATAATAATTATGAAGGTGGGTTTTCGTTAACTATCTATAGTGGGGATTTTTTATCAATTGCATCTGGCAACGCTGGTTCGGGCTCCGCTGCGGCACTTTGTCGCAGTAACGAAAACCCAACGGAGGGAGGTAGTGTTGGAGCCACTCACAGCGCTGACTTGGCCAACTTTGTCGTCGATCCACTTTGGCGATGGCTTGACTCTTGACGGAGGTTATAGAAATTCAACTCTGCTCATAATTTTATTTTATGAAATCCTACCTTAAATATTTGAACTCTTGAAATGATGTAACTATTTATAATCTTCCATTCCAAGGTGTTAATAACGGTGATTGTATAGTTGGTAAAGTTGGCTTCATCAGATGTTATTGAAGATTTGTATTGTTGCTAGTTGATGTTGGTAATAGTTTGCGTTCATGTTGTGACAAAATAGTGTTTTTGTTCAGTTGCTAACCCAGTATTACATTATCAATATTAAATAATTAATGGTCAAATTTTTCTCATCAATGCTTCAAATTTATTGTTTCATCGACTCTTGAGAAAGTTTGTGGTCTTTAATAAGTCGTTTCTCGTCACTTGTGGGTCTTTTGAATTCAATCTTGGGGAAATCAATAGCTCGGTGATTCATGAGTATGGAAGCTGCAAAAAGAAAACATGAAGTTGAACCTGAATCTGACGATAGTGAAACTGCAACATTGTGGTATTTTAATCCTTCCACACTGAAAAATCAATCAATTGATATTAATAAAAACGAAGTGAGTTGACATTTTTTTAGCTTATCTTATTGAATTTGGCTGTTTGAGTACCGTACTTGTTACTTGTAGTTTGTCTTCTCCATAGTCATCGACCAGGGAATTGTCCAGTTTTATTTCCATTCTTTGGGGATTCAATGATTGGGAGTTACCAATGAGTGTAATATATTGAACTTGACAGAATTTTGTTCAGAACTGGTTGATGTAGGATTAAAAAAATGTTTTGTTGCAGTCTGGTCTGGTTAGATGTGATTAAGCTAGAGCTTAATATGCTCAATTAGCCCTAAGTTTTCCTCATATTATATTTTCAAGATTGATGATGATCAATTCTCGAATTAATTTTACCGTAGCCAAATTAAGATGTTCCATGTGTTGAATAGATTCAAAATGATTAGTTATACTTATACACCATGTACAAGCTTTATAGATGAAAATATTTTATGTAGGCTAACTAGTGTAGTAGTTTGAATAGCCTGTAGCCATACACCTGAATGACTCAAGGTATTTTAAAGGACTATTCACACACATCCGTGCTATGTCTGATCATCTCCGGTCCGTTTCCAGCCATTAGGAAAATTTTGAAATTTTATTGGTTTTTTTCAAAAAGGAATATTTAAAATTCGAAAAAGACCACCCCCAAAGAATAATATTCTCTTTCAAATGATACATCAAACTTAATTTTATGTACAAAAATGACGGTGCTATATGTTTCAAAAAATAACATTGTTCTTATGGGACATAATTTAATTTGGCCGACTACTACTGCCCCCTCTTAATGAAAACGACAGAACAGAACCATCTTATATACATCATTAAAAGAGTGCCCTCGAGACACTCGAGCAACACACTCTCTCTGTCAGAGAGTGTGAAACGAGTTTGAGTATTGGGTTGATATTGCTCGTGTGTCTGGGGGGGACCATTGAACATTGAACCCTGAACATTTCTGAATTGTTTTTGAGTGAAAAAACAACTTTTTAACTACTCCTTGTAATGATGTAAAACAGTAGGTTCTATCATGCTTCTTTCATTAAAATACACATTTTTAAAGTTGTGTATTCTTTTTGAGTCACCAAGTATATTCAGGCCTCTTTATTCGCATGACATTCTCCAATATTGTTATTGGTAGTGAATCACGTTTCATTGCCACGTGTATTTTTACAGTTCCTGATTGGAAGAGCAAAAGAGGTGGATTTCCAAGTCACCGCACAGAGGGTCTCCCGTGCACACTGTCTCATTCGAAATGTCGGCACTCGAAACGCTCCCAAATGGGAGCTAGTCGATAAGGTGAGGCTTGGTTTCGCTTAGGGCCCGTCTCATTACCACAAATTCCTGGGACTAATTGCAAAACTCATTCAATCATGTAAAAAGCTGATAAGAGTTGACCTTTTAAATGTCAACAAGTAGTGTATAATGCATGTGCAGCTGTGATAAAAATTTGTGGTAATAGAAACGGGGACTTACCAGCCTACTTCCTTGAAGGGTGCAAAAAATTGGCTGCATGCTTGAAAAATTTGTACAAATTCAATTGTTGGATATGATATGATATTGAAAAGTATAAAAATAGTATATTTTTATCTGCAGAGAAATCCATTAAAACCGCTTTTAGCCCAGTAACCTAGTACATTATACCTTGCATGAAATGGGGTGAACGGGTTTTTTATGTTGTACAGTATGTGAAATCCGAATTTTCTACCCCCGTCTTTCGGAGAAGACGTTAAGCTGTTGGTCCCGACTGCTTAAAAAGTAGTCATCTCTCATCGTCACCGCTTTCATTACCCACGCACAAAGCCTAGAGCTCATGTGGGCATCACCTCTCAGCAAAAGAAAAAACTTTAAAATGTAAGTTGTTTGAGACAGATGTCGGCAGATGGAGTGGTCCGTAGCCGAGGGCCATAAGCGCCAGTCTTATAATCCAAAGGTTCCTGGTTCGAATACAGTTGGTTTTTAAAAGCAAAGGGGTTTTGGAGATAAAATTGACACCAGTGCAAACTTCCGTAATTCTTTACTGTCTCGGCATGATCCTGAAGCTGCATCAAGTCGAATATTGGGATTTAACATCCCTGGGCTATCACAAGCAAGAAAAAAGAAGTCTACCTCATTTCATGCTAGGTGGACCTGGCTTTTGGTAAAAAGGTTACGGTGCTGTTGGAAACTTGTAACTGTGAACTTCTACTTTCTTGATGAGCACAACAACATCCAATAATATCAGAGTGACTGGGTAATATATAAAATTTTAAATTGAATTTGTACAAATTTTGCTGAGTGAACAGGCTTGAGTATGCATGAGACCTTGAATCCTCATCTTTTCCGTCTTCCCTCATCCTTACAACTTCCACCCCCCCTCGGTTTTTAAACCGGTACCTCATTCAAACAAACTTTCAAATAGGTGTTAGTATAAATTCACTCATACTGTAATCCAGTTTCAATAATTTTATTAATTTAGAATTATTTCCATTGCATCTGCATGATTAACACAATGTTATAATTTACATTAACAGAGATACGATATTGGTACTATAGCAGTGAATGAATAAATAAATGAATCACTGTTGATACTTAGAATTGATTACGAAACTTCAATAACACAATCTATAATATAAACAATACGATTATCGTCAGTGATAAGACATTGATAACTCTCTTAACCTTCATGAATTGGAATCAAATCAAAATCCATTTATCGCCAATGGCAAATGATTGAAAGCTTATATTAGCCTACATAACATTACACAATTCTTAGCGTTCAGGTTCCGTTGTATTTTCAACAAAATAGAAGTTGAATCCTGTTATGATTTTGACATTACACAGATATTCAATTGTTTAATAAAACTTTATTCTGACTATCCATTTTTGTACTGTTCAGTGCACGTAGTTCTCACCAATGCAATATAAAAACGTGATATTTAATATTCTCTGAGTCCCAATAACAAATGCGAAAAACAAAACAACCCGAGTTCTTGTAGTTGCTTCTATTTTTGTGCTCAATTGATAGGATTTTAGATAGACTAATTAATATTGATCAAGAACCCCCCCCTCCTCCCCAAATAAAAAAATCCTAACAACTTGAATTTTTGAAGCTGCTAATCAATAGGGCTCAATCAATAGGACTGCAGTCGAAACAAATTGATATTGATTTTAGCACTCGATTGTTTAGCGTTTAGTGTAAGTCGTCAGGTAGGCTACACATATTTTACTTTTATTCTTCTTGAAGAAAAATGAAGAAGTAGTGTTTGGAGTTCCAAGCTCATGACTAATTGTATAAATTCTTCGATATAAACTTGGTAGAATAGTGTGTGCTTTGTAAAGTGCTAGTTCTAGTATTATTGTATAATAATTTTGATACGTCTAATTTTAGTAAGAAAACCATTCTGAGTCATGTTTTGATTGAGTCTTGATTCGAAAACCGTGTGAGTTATGCACATTCAATCAGTGGAGTGATAGTGGATCGACATTTGTGATTATAATTTGCAGAATAGCACACTGGGAACATTTTTGAACAGCAGGAAAGTGCCAGCCAATCAACCAGCACCTCTTAAAGACGGTGACGTTATCTATTTATCCGATCCTGATGTCTATCCCATTCGATTCGTCACAAACGGTAGTAAACCTGCCAAGGTCGCCAAGCCAGATCCAATTTTCCCGTGAGTTTTTTATTTTTATTTAGATAACAGTTATACTCATATTCATTTAATTTGACGCTTGGCATTAGATAGGCAGATAGAGAGATATTATTTCTCTGCCATCGTACTCTACGGTCATCAGCAACGTCAAGAAATGATATCTCTCTATCTATCTATCTAATACCAAGCGTCAAATAAAATGAATGTCACTGTAGTTTGTGTAATACTATTCATGTAAATGATATGTTGTATGATTTATTATTGTTTCATTGAAACTATACTATTTAGTATAGAGTAACCTCAACACTTGATAAGACTCATCTGAGGTTTCACGGTTGTCTATAAACATTTATTTTGTAAAGTATATAAATAATGATCTATTGTTTCAAATAGGCTACTGAAAGTTGGTATATATATAGCCCTGTCTACTTTTTGAGCTAGAGCTGTTAACAAAATTCCTCACATTTCAAAAAAGATGAAATATTTATTCAGAAATGGAATTCTTTCAGTGATAATTGCATAATTGGGTGGTTATCTTCGTTGATTGTTTATTTTATTCCCTATTAAAAATAATGTAAAAACCCCAAATTTATTCAATAAGTTGATATCTCATGAATAATTAGTTTTTTTATTTTTCCAGTGTCGACAATGACGTTATTGTGATCCAAGATTATAAATCTAATAATGAAATTGGTGGTAAGATTGAAAAGACTGTGATAGATTTAACTGATTCCGACCACAGTGATATTCAGATTCGTAATAAACCATCGATAGCAGTATCCGAGGATACTTTAAGTGCTAAAAGCAGTGAAAAAATTATCAATAACAATTCCACAAAACCGAAGTTCATTTCGAATAACATAATTGCTGATAAGGAGAACAATTTAAATGAAGAGAACAAACTGAAATTATCAGAATTATCAAAATTGAATCAGAAACTCCAAGATCAGGAACAAGAGATGGAAAGACTAAGAGCTGAACTGAAACAGAAGGATGAAGAGATGGACAGGCTCTCCAAAGACAAAGCAATACTCAAGTACATTGAAGGTAAATAACATAACATATATTTATATTATTTATTCAGTCATAATTATTATGGATCTGAAGGCTTGGATGAGTAACATTATTCGAGGCTGTTGTTGTACAGGATGCGAATGAATTTAATAACTTCATTAATAAATTAATAATTTACATACTGTATTGTCCGGGTTCAGTAGAACATTTACTGCTCCAGTAAACAGATTTACGTCTCTAGTACCTTTATTGGAACAGTACAATTTTCATTGAACGACTGAAAAACTGGGCATAAGACTATAATTAGCAATCTACTGGGAAGAAAATTCTGATTTCTATTGTATTTCGATATCAAGATTTTCAATCACCAACGATTTTCAGCCAAATTTCCCATCATTTTCTATATAATCTGTACTGGTAAGTTGTTTATTTTAGAATTATATATGTAATTTTTATAGCCAGTGTTGATATTGCATTATTTGTTACCTTTTTCATGTAATGTTGATCATCCATATTTACAATTAAATTTCCATTCACACAGAAACGAATATTGTAATGATAAAAGACCTTCAGGAGGATTTGTCCGCCAAAAAAAGAGAACTGGAAACTTACCAAGAATTGCACAGTGAAGAAGCGCTTACGTTGAGAACTTCGAAAACATTTGTTGAGCTCGTTGAAGCTGAATTGCAGTGCTCAATTTGCAATGAAGTGATTGTTACGGTATGTATAGGTATATTGTTGTAATCTTATATTAAAGTAATACTTCAGCTTTAAAAAGATGAACTTAGAATATGAAATATTTATGCGAAATATTCATTCATTTATGAACTTGCATATGATTGGTGAAGGTGGAATTATGTTGAATATCGACAATGAGTTTCAAATCTAGGCCCCAGTTGCCCAATAGTACTTTAGTAGTACATAGTGCAATAGTACGAGCATATTTAGGACCGGTTCATGAGCTCGGGATTTAGCATAGTCCTAGACTAAAACGGGTTACTATCGTAGCATCGACAAACGTTTGTCTCGACAGGTTAGTGGGATAGCAGCATAGAGAGCCCTTAGTACATAGTTTCGAGGCTAACGTTTGTCGATGCTACGGTGGCCACCCGTTTTAGACTAGGACTTAGCTAAATCCCGAGCTCACGAACCGGCCCTAAGGATCTCAAGAGTGGTTTAAAGGCCAAATACAACCATTGCATACTTTATTTTATCTACGACCAACAAATAACTATCAACAACAATCAATCTGAACTAACCTTGATTCAAACGACCATGTTTCATCTCAATTTTGACCGTATAGGTTAGGGTTAGGTTAGGACAGCTAACCCTAATGCTAAAAGCACACACACGCATGAGCAACTACAGCGCTTTGATCAGCTGCAATTCTATTTAGTTCCATTCCAATGTTTTAAAACTGGGTTGTGGATTAGATTGAACTTGAAACGTTTTGTAATGTACAATCCGTTTCATAAAGTCGGCATTACGATACAAGTTTCAAATTCCATTTCGGAAAAGCAAATGTTTCAATTTCAATTAACGATTGCGTTATAACATAGTCGTAGATAAAGATGTGTTATGTTATGCTTATGAACTAAGTAACAATGAGTAGCCTAATTCTTATGAATAATAAAGTATTCATATGAATACTATTTAATAATTGCAGATGAGTGATTTCTATGATTACTCATTCTTATAAAGATGATTACTCATTCTATATGCAGTTTATGGGCTTCTGTCTCAATCGTGAAACCAAGCAATAATGGCCAGTTTCACTAAAGCCTATTGAATTACAATTTCCAACTTACAATTTCGTCATATATTAGTGAAACAATGGAACGAGAACCTTATTAGTGCTGAATGTGTGACTGCTTTCTGTTTGTTTGCAGGCGTCGATAATCGTTCCCTGTTTCCACGTGTTTTGCAACGCGTGCATCGGCATGTGGTTCAGACAGAAGAAAGAGTGCGCCGTGTGCCGCACGCCGTCGCAGCTCAGACTGCCCTGCAAAATATTGGACTCGCTCATCGACAAACTAATGGAAATTATTCCCGACCACGAGTACAAACAGAAGCGCAGGCAGATCTGCGAAGAGCGAAAAGCTCAGGAACTTAATCTGCCTGTTGGTATGTTCTATGAGTTTTTCAACAAGCATTAATGATTGTAGAGAAAAGTCAATTTTATTAGGCTACGAAGATTTTAGTATAGCAGGATTCTTTTAAATTGTCAGAAACAGCTGATTGATGTACGCTCGTTTACTAACGTTAAATCAGTTGTTTTCTGACAAGTTAAAAGAATCCTGCTATACCTTTGATCCGATGTATTTAGAGAGAAAGGTAGGCCAATTGTGTCGTTCTTGAGGTCGACCGGCCGTGAAGAGTTAATACGCCACTTGATGACTACAGAGAGTGTTTTGCATGTCAAAATTATGATTGTTAGCTCCGACAAATCCACCATACTTTTGCCAATTCCAATAAGATTTGCATTGGAATGAAAAGCAAATCATATTTATGATAAGTGATTTTTTCTAACCTACATTTTGCCTAGTACTAGAATAATTCGTCACAAAGGAATAATCGACTATGTTCACGTGATGAATTATTCGTACTAGCCAGCAGGCTTGCTTCTCTCGCCTTAGCTGGCTAGCCTAGCCTAAAAGAGTGAGCGCTCCACGCTAACTATGTTAACGGGGGCGAAGCCCCCTGGGGAGCGCGGTGTGGAGCGCTCACTCTTCAAGTTATTTAAAATTATTCCGCCAGGGGTCCAGCTAAGGCGAGCGAAGCGAGTTGTATTATTCCTAGTTACTAGGATAGCTATTCTTGAAAATACTGTAAGCTGAAAATAGTGACTTGAAAATGGCATATTTGGTTAGATCAAGAACAGAGGATTTGATTATTCTTGTTGAAGAGTTGAGTATTACCTTGTCTAATAATCCCAGATCAGTGCAATTATACAAATTAATTACCGAATCTGTGGATTATAATGAGGAGAACACTAAGGGATTTTTTAGAGAAAATTACGAACGAGAGGAAGTCAATCAAATTTATTGCCTTGGAAACAATATAAATACAGAACAATACATAATGTACTAAAAATTAGGGTATAATACGAGTATTGCAATGTAAAAAATGTTAATCTTTCTATGATTATTAGGCGTTACCAGCAAAACCTTGGTTTGTGTGCTGGCGACAAGTAACAAAACATAAAACCAATAAATATGACATCTTATATTAGAAAAGAAATTTTATTAGTTCACGGCTCTTGAACTAAAGTAATGCATTGATTTTAACAGTATTGAATATGCAAATAAATTTGGAGTGAAAATAACATGGTTAATTATTAATTTATTAAATTTATTTTAGCAGGTGTACCACCACAAGCTCATCAGGCACGTCAGGTTCTGGATCCTTATTTGGCCGGCTTCGGTCCTGGCCAAATGCTGTAAGATTTCCAATTATTGTTAGTTTTGTTAATACATCTAATTTGTATCGTTTTCCATTATTTTGCTGTACTGTACTTTGTAAAGTTAGGCGCCAATCATTGATACGATTTGAATAGTTGAATGAATGTAGTTTAGGTGTTTCAGAAAAAAAATGTAAAAAAAGTATTTATTTAAAGCTTAGAGTCACTTATTAACTTATATGTTATTTTTAGATTTGTATGACACACACTTGTGATGATAATAATAATGGCAATAAAAAGTAATTTTATTCAACCAAACAAGACAAATTCATGTTGAGGCACAATAGTACATTCCAAAAAAGAAAAGGTCTCATTTTGCTTGAAAGTCAATGCCACTTTTTCCCCCAGTGAACTGGAGACAAATCACTCACAGGTGATGAAAATCCTGGTAAATCAAACTATGTTATTCAACCAAACAAAACAAATTCATATTACAGCACAATCGTATATTAAAACTAATACCTAGCTGCATGATACTGTAGAATGTTTAGTGTAATGTACGTTTGATGTTATTAAACCAAACAAAACAAATAATTCATATTGAGGCACAATCGTATATCAGTAGTAATGCCTCTGCATGATACTGTAGAATATTAATTATAGTGCTTTTCATCCTTAAAGACCCTTGGCTAAAGAGACTGTATAATAACAGTGTGGCCATTTGATGTCACACTTTTGATTGGTTAGCTCGGACAATTCCATCATACTGCCAATTCATCAATTGCCATTCACTTGAGATTAGCATTGAAATGATTCGCAAATCATATGTTGTGATGTAATTCACTTCTTAGCTATAGCAGGATTTTAACTGTGCCAAATGATCGAAATGTATCACAATATACCTACAAATGCTGCCTCGCCTTATTGAAAAGGTCTTTAAAAGTCTTGCTTTCAAAAGCAAAGCTTAAAAAGTTTTTAAGTATTTTGATTATTGTGTCGAAGTCATTGTTCAATTATTACCAAATCAGCTGATTTATGACAAGTTAATTGGATCGCGCTTTACAATTTGCCTGTGCCAAATGGTTGGAAATGTATCACTCAACATATCACATGATTTGCGTTTCATTTCAATGCAAATCTTATGGGAATTGGCAAAAGTATGGTGGATTTGTCCGAGCTAACCAATAAAAAGTGTCACATTAAATGGCCACACTGTTATTGTACAGTCTCTGTAGTTTTGGCAACGCTGCCGGAGTATGATTGGCTTGGTTGTGGAGTACTGTCTTGTGCTCTTCAAGCACTATAGTGTAATGTATGATGGAATGTTTGTGTTGTAGAATGGAAGTGACTATCGGAGCGGGCGGCCCCGGCCGGCGATTGGTGATTGGCAACCCCAATAATCCTCCTCAGCATGACGGAATGACGATCGACCTGACGGTGCACGACATCGCCGCCGCCAACGCTGCTGCTGCCGCCGCTGGTGCGCACGCCCGCGTGCCTAGGGCAACAGGTAGGCCTACCCTTCCCTACCCTCACATGGTCAGGCTTAGTCAAGGTTAGTGGATGTGCAAGGTTGGCCAGTTCCCATAAGAGCCCAGCCGTCCACTTTTTTTCTGAGGGTGATGCCCACATGAGCTCTAGGTTTGTGCGTGGATAATGAGAGGGGTGCTTGTAAGAGATGACGATTGTTTTTAGGCAGTCGGGACCGACGGCTTTTCGTCGCCTCCGAAAGACGGGAGTGACCGTTTTTATTGTCAGAAAAAATAATATCTCTATCGATCTATCTAATACCATCCGCCAAATTAAATTAATGCTACTATACCTTGTATACACGTTGCCATTTGCCAGTGCTTATTTTCAAAATTTAGAGCCTTTAAATGTCGAGTGAGATACCGAGTTTGAAATACGAGCGGCAACGCCGCGAGTCATTTTAAGGTATCTCGAGTCGTTTAAAGGCTAAAATACAACCATTACAAATTTATCTACAATTACAATCTTATCTACAACCAATTAAAAACAATAATATCTACATTATCAATCTAAACTAACCTTGATTCAAACGACCATTGTTCTATTTCAATGTTTATCTTATAGGTTAGGAAGCTGCTAAAAGCACACATGCATGAGCAACTACAGTGCTTTTATCAGCTGCGATTGTGTTTTGTTCCGTTCCAGTGTTTCAAAACTGAACTAGGACCGTGTTATAATATACAATCTGTACTGTAATGAGGTCATTACAGTATAAGTTTCAAATTCCATTTCGAAAAAGCTACTGTTTCGATTTCAATTATGAAACTGTAATGATTTCGTTATAACACGGTGGTAGATAAAATAGATTATAAGTTACATTAGATAATTATTATGTTATTATGAATGACATTAATCCGTATGAATTCTTGGAAATTTTGAATTTGAGGATTGGAAAAACTTGGAGGTTGAAAAGAGGCTTTCATAGATACGTTTTTTAGTCTACAATTTGTGAAACCAGAATTTATTTTTAATTAGTCTTCTTGATTCATTTTTTGAAATTTTAATTTTTTGGATACTAAACGTTTTTCTTTTTATTTCAGTTGGTCGACCAAGAACACGCAGAGGTCACAGAAATACGTAAATTATGAATGGAAAGCAACACGTTTACAAATAATGTACATATAAATATAGTGAGTATTTATGGTGAAACCCCCTTTCTAATGGCTGCTAGTACGTAATTTAATCCATCTATATCAATATTCAATAAGTTACTGTAACATGGTTGGATCGTTCAACTGACAACATGAAAAATGCTTCAAATTCTACTGCTGATATATCTATAAAACCAAACTGAGCTTCACTTATATGTTGTCTGCTAATTTGAGTTCTGGATTTTCATTATACTGACTCAAAGATCTTACAAAATATAGGAACTAAAGATAAAGGCCGAAAAGTAAATGGGCAATTTTTTGTCCCTTTTTATAAACTGGTACTACTCTGGATAATTTGAGAATAGTTGGGAATACTCAATCTGTTATACAACCATTAACACAGTAAGTTAAAGATTCAACAATAAAGTCTATGACCTGCTTAATGACATTTCTGGATAAATATTGTGTATGTCTATACTGTTGGATGACTTGAAGCTATTAACTATCAAGGCGGATAGAATATTCTACACACCTTGATTAACTATAATAACTATATTAGGTAGTAATATTTTCGTAATTTGGCGGATGGCGAATAACTTTCATTCAACGTTTCCATGGTAACGAATGATATGTTGATTTATTTTTTTAATTTGCTTTTTACATGTTATATACAGTATTATATTATATTACGTTATCATAGAAACGTAGAATGAAAGTCATTCGCCATCCGCCAAATTAAAAAAAATGGTACTATACTTGGCATGACGGATTTCTGCTAAGGCATTGACGCCTCGTATGTTTTGGTGCTTATAGTTGTGCATCTGTGTATTGTTTTATAGTAAGTGTATTTATTAATAAGTATATTTTTATTGTTTGCTATACCAGGTCTTTTCTATCGTGAGCTGAGATGATCGTACGAATGAAGCAAGTTCATATCTGGCTATTTAATGGCTCTTCAATAAAATAAGCATGAGAGAATAATCAAATTCAACAGTGCAGCAAGTGTGTTATCAGTCGTATTTTGAAAATGTCACTTTTATTTTTGACAAAATTAACAGTTATAATATATTTTTTAATGTAATTTTTGTGTTCAAATTTGAACAGTTATTTTAACTTTTATTGATAGATCCTTTTTCTCTTTGGTACGCAAATGAATTTATGACGCATTATGTTTTCTTTATGTAATCGTATATAAAGCATTAATTCAAAATAAACAATCTACAACAATAGAGAGAGAGATAGAAATTTTATCTTAGTTTTTCAATACTGTTTGGAAAATAAAATAGTGGCCAAGAGGAAAACCACGTTCCACCTGGCTAGACTTATTTTCGGACCATTTCAGGGATACCTTATGGAACAAGAATATGCAAACAAACTATGCAAGAATATGCAGCAGAATATGTTAGACGCATTAAACATTCAAAATCTGTTCATAAGGATTAATTAAATTCGGATTTGTAGTTGAATAAATAGAAATTTTAAAAATAGATCCATCATACAGCATGCAGTACTTTTTATTATTATTTGAGATGATTTTACAAATTTTTAGTTTTTCATGTGTGGTGATGTTTGTTACAAGTCTTCAACTCTCTCCATTTTTTAATAATAAATTTGATGTGTATAGTTTTATAACTTGATATTATTGAAAATTTTCAGTTTCAATCATGTGATGAATGTATATTTCCTTAAAAAGTATTTCCTTATTGTCAAAAATATTATTTTCAAATTATCTTTAATGATTAGACTCACATTAAGTTCGATTATTGGAATGAGTTTGAATGGAAGTTCAACTTTTGTAATAAGATTTTAGGAAGTCTTGCGACCGATTTCACAAGAACCAAATAAAATCAACCGTAGAATGTCGTTACGGAAATGATTGACTGCTTGTTTCTGTCAAATGACGTCATTTTTCTGAGGTTAAGGAGTGGCTCTTGTACAATTGGTCGTTAAGTTGATTTTTCGGGAGAAAAATCGTGACCTACAGTTCGAATAAGGGCGGTTGCAGACGAACCACAATCTCATGTGGGATGTGGGACCGACATATGATCATATGATCGTCAACTCTACACAAACAAATAGTCCAATGCCCACTGACTGGTGTGCACTGGACTATTTGTATAGAGTTGACGATCATATGTCGGTCCCACATCCCACATGCGATTGTGGTTTGTCTGCAACCGCCCTAAAACTAGTTGTCCCTTGGCCTGGTGCTCAAGAAAGTCCGATGTCCGAACAGCTGACCATTTGATTCAATGATGCTAACATTGAATTTTCGGACTTTCTGACAAAAACGTTTCTAGTGAGTGGTTCTTGAGCACCAGGCCAAGAGACAACTAGTTTTATTCGAACTGTAGGTCTAATGTCGGTCTCGGTTTTTCGACGTAATAGGCTACATGTAATTCGTCCATTCATGCGGACTATTATGCAGAAAGAAGACTTTTATGAGCAGAAATTTCGGCGCCAAAAAATTAGCTTGAAATTATAGTCAGTTGAATTTTGGCCGTGTTTGAAGCCGATATTAGGTCGAAATTTTTTGCCAGAAGGAAGGCCTATATAGTATGGGCCTAAAATCAGATGTATTTTTATTTAAATTATTGATTTATTATTTTTCCTCTGTAGAGAACGAAATAAATTATGAAACTGAATGACACTTTTCTCGCTTGTATTTTAGCCTATACCAATAATTATAAATCATTTACACTTTTGTAATTCTTCGTTTTTTATAGTGCAATTTTTATTATGAAGTGTGTTTGATGTGCAAGTTATTGAAAGTATCAGTGATGGTGGTTGAAAAATTTAAATTTAGTGAAATAGTAAGAAAATATTTATTATTCTAGTAACTGACTTGATTTTTATTTTGATTTATTGAATACCTTTAATTAAATTGTAATTATTTTGATTGAATCTATTTTGAAAGGGATGTGCTCGAAGTGAAACATGTTTATCATATCAAAGAAGGGTGGCTATACCATTGAACTTTAAATGCTTTATTTATAAAGTTGCAAAGGATTGAATAATTAATTATTTCTTATTCAGAGTAAATTTGAATGTTTTATTTCTGATAATGTTTTGTAGTAAAAGCGCTTGTTAATTCTCTCCTTACTTCGAAAATATTCACAAGTAATGAGTTGTACTAAATTATGTGAATTTAGACCTGAAATTTGTCGGCAAAAATTTATTAAAAAATCCTACCTACTGTGCTGTAGTTATTATTCTGTTCAAATTTTCATGAAACATAGCATTTATTTATCACTCTTGATTATCTCAATTGAGTTGAGAAGCATAAAATACGCTTCGTATTTTTAAGAATAATCTGTCAGTAAACCAAACTTGTTTTTCATTATTAAACAAAAGCTGGAAAAACTACCTAGTTTTGATAAATAGGGTTTCATTATATTTAAAAGATAAAAAAATCTTAGACATGAAGTTTGGTACACTCCTTAGTTCAAGTTACAAAAATTAATAATCCACAGAAGACAGGAGTTAGCAAAAAAAAAAATAATAATATTCTATGTACAGAAAGTATTGGTCTAATAAAATTTCCAACAGACTGTGGGTGTTCAGTGACTCAATGAATATTTTATTATTGCAATTATAATAACAAAATATACAAAAAAAATTGAACAGGTTAAAGAAACATGAAATTAGAATATTGAAGATCTCAATAACAAATTGATCAGAATCTGTAAGTTTTATTTCTGATAGAAGTAGAACTTTGAGCCTACTCAACCTAACGTATTGATAATTTACAATAATGACTAAATAATATTGTCTGACATAATGAAGCAAATTTAAAGATCTACAGATTCATTTGTACCATACATGATAATCAAAATGAAAATATCCCAAAGTATTTGAGTAGCCTGTAGCATAATAAGGGAACATTAGATTAGGATTTTCTGACTAGGATTACAAAAATCTTAAATTTACAGATAACAAAAATCTAACAAGATAACATAATAAAAATAGTTTTTTAATGCGCTTGTGATGTGAGCCAACTGTGTTGATAAGAGTCCTCATAGTCAGAGACCCACAACTGGGATAAAAAGATCTAAACGGCGAAAAATTTAATGAGTTGAAAAAATTAATCTATGCATGAACAAAGCATAAATCTGCTGTCAATTCCTCCTGCATCAACTCTTAGCCCAGGCAAATTATACTTCTAGGTCCTTAAAAATAACATAAGGCTGGAAATAATCTTGAACCACTTTGGGCATCCCAAAGAAGACTAATATGAGTTTGCGACGGTTTCTGAGTGCCGCGTAATATAGGTTGCCCACGTTTCTACGTAATTTCTTCCCATAAGAATATTGTTTGAGGGAGATCATTCTCCCTCAGAATACCTACTTTGCGGCTCCAAAACCAAGTTTTTCAAGAAGTGGGAGGTAAGAAAAGGACCCTTTTCAAGGATGATAAACTGAGGACGCCCCTAACTTTTGTATAAGTGAACAGATCTTATCAAACTATAGCTCATTCTTTTCAGCTCATCTAAGCGGTACAAATTCATATATCATAATTATGTTAAATTTGGTCAAAATTAAAAAAATTTCGTTTCCAAAGGGTCCTTTGACTTATTCCCATATCCGAGAATTAAGCTATTTTCTGTTTTCAAATACATCTACCTCGAATGCCATTGATGATAGACATTGGACTAAGTATAGGACTAAATGTATGGAGCCCCTCCATACATTATAATTTAATTTACTAAAAAACTATTGGACTAAAATTAAATTTAACATGATGGTTCTGAATTCAAATACAGCGCCAAAATTCGGTCCATAGTGTCCAAGTGAATTCGGCCAATGAGATCGAGACACAGGTTTCACCCATCCTTAACATAGGGAAGATAGGATTGTTCCACTCCATCAATGACAGCTCCCTGGGAACGACGAACGGGAGGTTACCATAGCGTCGACACGACGTAGCATCGACAAACGTCGATGTATCATGTTATAGAATTTTTAAAGTCTTAAAGACCTTTAAAATCTTTAGAAGACCTTTTTAAAGAAGACCTTCCAAGGAATACCTTTAAAAAAGACTTTTTTAAAGTCTTTGCAAGATTCAGCATTTGTAGGTTGTCGATGCTACGTCGTGTCAACGCTAACGTTTGTCGATGCTATGGTGGCCTTCCACGATGAACAGCGCCGACTGAGTTTCTAACCTAAGAAAAATTCAAGACAGTAATAAATGTTTCATTATTGATAGCACTGCATGGTGTAGAATTCCCATAAATTGTGAACATTACAGACTGAATAAAATGGTAAGTAAGGATAGTTTTGTGCTTACTTATTATTTTTTATAATATTAAATAGGTTTGGACCTGCCACCTGGAAACAAAAATTTAAATTTCACATTCCAAGTTGTATTGTCATGTTGATATTTTGGTTCACCTTGTTGAATTAACGATTTCTGATATTAAATTCCTTATTCTAGTAAAGAAATCCAATAGTTCTACCCCTAATAATTGAGTTTCTTGCATAATAATTCATAGAAACACTTGCCAAATGAGTATTTGAAGTGTACATGCCACATGGACGAAATTTACGTTTGAGCTTGACAAACTAACCAGTAAACTTTGTCTTACTGGATTGTCAAGACTAGGTACATGTCTTGACAACCCAGAAAGAAACGTCTAATCTAGCGAAAATCCCAAAAGGCTTCTGGAATGATGAAAATGATTGATTCTTTCCTTTGATATTTTTTGAGATGTGAGTAGGTACCGGTACTGTATTAGTTGTAGCCTAGTAATCTTAGTAGCCTCTACTAACTTGTTTATAATCTCCATTCATCACTCTAGAAACTCTTCTCATTTTTCTTGTCCCACTTCTAAATTGATGGTGATCGTCATCTCTCATCACTCTTTTATTACCCATGCACAAGTCACATTAATGTTCAGTGGTAGAAATGACTTTAGTTCCAAGACTGCCTATAAAGAATGTTTTAATTGTTTGCATATTTTTCGAAATTCTAGTCATGTTGTTTTGCAGATGGTCGATAGGACAGAGCCGGCGACTGTCGAAAGTTTCCAAGTGTATGTGGGAGGCATAGACGAGCACGTGCCGAAAGAGCAGCTGCACTCCGAGTTCGGCAGGTTTGGAGCCGTGAAAAGTGTATGGCTCGCCTACAATCCGCCCGGCTTCGGCTTTGTCAGATTCTACCAGAAGCAGGACGCCGAACAGGCTTGTCTGGCGCTCAACAACTCAGTGATGTTCGGCCACAAAATCAGGGTGGAAATGTCTGACATGAGAGGGAAGGGAGGGGCTGGAGGTGATGAAAGGGGAAGAGGTAGAGGTGGTGACAGAGGAAGAGGTAGAGGCAGAGGTCAACCCTATTATGATGCTAACAGTAGGGAACCACCCAGGTATGGAGATTATACCCCCACTCGTGGCTATAGTAGTGGGCGCAGTCGTGGGTTTAGAAACGGTGGGTACGCGGAGAGAGACTACAGGCCCGCTGAAAGTAATGCGTACAGGGACCTAGAATACAGGCAGACAAGGGGAGACAGTAATGGTTATAGAGATAGGCCAGTCAGAGAGTACCGACCAGATAGTGGCGAGTATAGGGACCGAGAATACAGACCAGCTAGAGAGCAGACTAATGGATACAGGGACAGGGAATACAGACCGGAAAGCAACGGATTCAGGGATGGAGGATACAAACCGGCCGATGCGTACAGGGCCCGAGAATACAATCCACCCAGAGAGAACGACGATGGATACAGGGATAGAGGATACAAACCGGCCGATACGTACAGGGCCCGAGAATACAATCCACCCAGAGAGAACGACGATGGATACAGGGATAGAGGATACAAACCGGCTGAGGGAAATGGGTACCGCGAGGCAGATAGATTCACGCCTCCAAGAGACTACAGAACGCCTCGAGATCACGAAGATCGCGACTTCAGAACGAGAAACGGCAGAGACAGATCGAGAGATGGCGATTATAGAGATAGGGAACGTCTCAGCAGCAGAGGTGCAAGAGACAGACGTAGTTCGCCTGTCGCTTACAGATCGCGCAGTCGCGGCGATTATCGCGCGGCTAGATCTAGATCGCGTAGTCGCGGCGATTATCGCGCGGTTAGATCTAGATCTCCTCGAAATCGCAGTCGATCGCCGTTCGAATCACGCGAAAGGTAGTGTCTTATTATAAGATTCACTTTGTATACGAGTTGGAATTCACACGAGTTGATTGCAATCGTCACAAGTAAAACATTTCCTATGAATTAAATTGTGCTGGTTACACTACAAGCGTGTGTTTGGTGTAAACGAGTACTCGCATGCTGTGTAACCAAGCCTCATATAACACCATTTCCTATCATAGATATTGTTTTACTAGTAGCAGAGAAAATCGAAATCGATATAAATGGTTAGTCTAAGCTAGTATGCATCAATGACATTCAAATCGTACGAGTTTCAACTTGCATCCAGTATAACCGTGGATTGAGATTTGTGTTTACATTAATGATTTATATGAAACCGGTTTGATTAGGAGTGGATTTCATTTCTGATATGTCACCGTTATATCTCTCATCTCGAGAGAAAAGATTTATTTTTCCAGTAACGATATTTTATTACCAAAAATTGATCTTTTCACGATACAAATATTTGAAATTCCTAATTGGAAAATGAAAAATGACCATCCTCAAAATCTATTTGTATAAAAGCGATTGTTGCTCAGTAAATGTTGGTTTATTTGTTAAAGCTTGTCTAAATAGTGATACTTTGTGAAATATGGACCGCAGTTTTTCAGCACTAACAGCAATAGAATCGCATTATTCATTCTGACTGTGATGAGGTTTTTTGAGAGGCATTACTGAGATTTGAATTTGTTAACTTTATAAAAGCTTAATAATATTTTACAATTTAACTATTAACAATTTTTGGGTTACTCTTCTTCTATAGTTGTTATGGACATAGTTGTCCATATCACAAAAACCTACTTTTATAACTGAAAATTTATTTCAAATAAATTTCAAACAGTGTGTAGTAAATTTGTTGTAATGACAACTTGCTTGTTCACAGTGCACGTGACAGATCTTGGGAAAATTATCGGGAAGGCCCTCAAAATAGTTCAAGGACGAAATACTAGATGATAACACAGGTACCGTATGCAATTCATTCTTCGTTTACTTCGATTTGGTGACAATTGTTCTTCGCCATCTTTTCATCAAGATTTATCACCGTTCTCTCAAGTGGAATATCATAATCGAATAGGTGTTACTTCGGTTAATTCATAACTCTATTATACATTAAGCTATTAAGCATTCATATGAGTTATGAGTTGTGGTGATGAATCATTCTAAGCTACCTTCTACTTCTTATGTCATATTAAATTATATTTTATGGTTAAAACCTAGGGCTCATGTTGGCATCATTCTCAGAAAAAATACATGGAATTCATTTATTAATGATTTACAACCCTCTATTTTTATACCAAATATAAAAATTAATAAATTATACTGAATCCTTCGAAATTTTAAGCATTAATAACGAGTACAATTTCATTAATTGAGCTTATGCTGAAATAAAATGAATTATTAGAGTAGTTTTCACAACCATAATCTATATCGATGAAAGCAAAGACAATTTGATCTATAAGTAGTAGAATAATAATAATTGGTCTTTGATGAAAGCAAGGGATTTTGTCATTAAAAAGTAAAATTTCAAAGATTCTGGAATGTTTCATCAAACTATAAGTTTTACTCGTTACACGTTTTAATATTATGTTTCTCTGTCAGTGCTCCGTTTCAATATCTTATCTTTATAATTTCTTTCTTTGTGTGCTCGATGATTCTTGCAAATTCTAATTGAAGACATCAGTCTACGAATTCACATTCATCAATCTACATCGTTCAAGTTATCTGTATTTTTGTTCAAAAAGAGCCCATACCTTCCGACGTTTTGTGCTTCGTATGGTATGCTTTGTCTCCGTCAGTGCTTCGGCGAAATACACTTCATCCAACAGTTATTGTGACCTCTTTCATCGATCAAAATTCATCGATTCTACGTTCTGTTTCTCGAAAAATTTAATTTATTTTAGAATATTTTCTACGTTTTGTTGCAATCAAAAACTTGGACAGTTTGTCCAAGTGGTTGTAACCTCATTGTTTATGTCGCCGTAGCTTTTGGAATAGACCTGGTTATTAGCATTATTATACTGAATGGCTTTTATCTGCGATTAGCATACAAATAATTAGACCTAGCTCTCACAATTACATCACTATACTATACTTCTACTATGCAGATCGTTCAATTAGATAAATTGAAAGACTATAGTAGTTTCTCCTAACAATTCCAATAGGGATCATTATTGTAATAGAATCCTGAAAAATCATTAATCATGATAATGTGAAAATGAAAGATCTATAGGCTACCTTAAACTATAGTCTTCCCCTATGGCAATTAATAAATTCCAGACAATGGTCAAAGGACATGTCATTAAACCAGTGTGTGAAATATCGCCTTTTCAAAATGGTCTGCTCCCCCTTTATCCAATTTTCAATTAATTTATTTTGAAAAAATACATAGTTGAGGGCACCAGGAACATTATGTTGTGTCCATTAATTACCGACCAATTGTCATTATTTCAATAGATTAGGTTTTTACTTACTGAACAGTTTCCAATCTATCTTCTTCTGAACTATTCGTGAATATCGTTTAATAACATTGTCTTTTCCTATTTCAGGTTTATCAGGATGGGATAGATGCTCATCAAGCTTGCTGTTTTCAGGAATATTGACAACTGAATTTTGGAAAAATAGACGAGAAGGCCAAAGTACGTTGTAGGGACCAAGACTTAGCATACAAGTTTTATTTTTATTACAGGTAAGGAAGGAAGGTGGTGAAAAGTGTTTTAATTCGAAGATACAGTGACTATGTTTTATTAAGAAATTATGTCAATTTTACTTTAAGTGTTGTCAGTTACTAATCAAAGATCTCAGTATATAGAGACAATCTTTTCAAGATTTTTTAAATTTTATAACTTTTTTTAATGACAATTTTCAGTATGTAGTCATCATAGGCCATTTCGGAATGAATGATAATTATATTATCATACTACAAAAGGCCTAAATGATTAAACAGTAAGGTTTATTGAATAATACAAAAAGGTTTGTAAAAACAGTTTCTGTAAACGTTTTGTTTTTAATCACAATTTTTCTTATGCTTTAGTTAGTTTGAAACACAGAAATTGAAGGCTCTACTTTTACATTTCCATTGTAAAATAATTTTTATTTTATAATTTAAAAAACAGAAGTTTTTGTAAGAAAGTAGGGGACTTACTTTGCTGAGGCACCTGGACTCTGGACTAACAATGACTTCTATTACCTTACTACAGCTTTTCAAAATATATAAGAATTCATGAAATATGATGCAGCCGTATTAATATTGCATAAGTTAGTGGATAAAACCTTTCACATTTCGAATACGGTAAAATGCTGTAAAGAGTTGTGATGCCAAAAATTCGTTCTCAGTTCAGGTGTCTTAGCAAAGTGAACGAGCTATACACTAGAAACTTAACTACAGTCAGGTCCAAATGTAGCTCAACGCTTTCAAGTTGAATGAATCCTTTTATACCTTGGATAATGATACTACAGTATTTAAAAATACTTATTGATTTTTTTAAAAGTAGATGTACTAAGTTGGCTGGACTCTTGAATACCTTTCACATATTGGATTTGTGTCTTGAATGTTTGTACACTATTTTATGGAAACTTTTTCGCATTAATTAATTTTTTTCATAGAAGATAAAGTTGAGACTATAAAGTAAATAATTTGATATTCTATTCCATGTTACCGATTCTGTTTTGTTTTATCAGTACTTACATCACTTTAAAAGCTGTGCGAATTTGTTCTGAGCAAGTGCACTTTTTAGATAGAATACTCATGATTTTGCTTTCTTTTAATTTGTGTTTGAGTAAGAGTGTGCTAAAGTAAGTTCACAAATCCTGATCAATGTACATAGGCTACTGTTAGTTCATTATGTGTAATTTTAAATCGAAAATGGATGATAATTTTATAATAAAACTTTTCCATGTGCATTTCAACTACATTCATTCCGTAAATTGAATAGTATCACTGTGAATAATGTACGAAGCATATTTATGATTAATTCGTTTTTGTTAGAAGTTAACTTATTTGTCTCCACAGAAATCTTACAATAATAAAAGTAATTCCAATATATGTGTTTGCTTTCTTTTACTTGAACACAAACATGTGTACGGTATGTGCGCAAGTGTCTTAATAGGCCTATTCTACTGGTAGAATTCAATAAGCTTATGTTGGGTTGCACCAACCAGGATCTACTATTTTTGACCAGCCCCATTTGATTAGCATTGTACTGATCCTGGATCTAAATTGAACTTGTTTGGTGCAACCCAACATTAAAGACATAGATTACGTTGGTAAAAAACAACTAAAACAATTTGAATATGAATCTTCCAATTTAATACGAAAATACAAAGATATTCCCACATTTTGTGCAATAACAGTTACATAAACATCTCAAAAACCTATAATGAGATCCTTAAATTTAAAATAAATATAAAATTCTATGCTCGGCATAAATATAATTTCATTGAAACTTAGTCGATTTTATTCCTTCATTAGGCATAGTTATTAAATTAAATGAAGTTCTCAATCACCATGCATTTTACGTTGTAATTGATTGAAAATAGAAATTTCCAAACATTACTCATAAATACCACTGACTAAAACATTGAACCCCATATAATGCAGTAGTATTGTTACATGAATAAATAATGTGCTCATTATTTGTGTTGGAGCATATAAGCTCAGATTATTTATTATAAAAGGAACATTTATACGGTATTCTTTCTTATAATGTAAATTTCATTGTAGGCTACTTTGCAAAATGCTGTAAAAATATGGCGGAAAATTAAAACTGATTTGATATTCGTCTAGCTCAAAGTCAGAAAGAGATAAGAATTTATCTAAAGCTTCTGTTTGGGCTTTCTAGTATGACGAGTTGTAATGAATCCCAGAACATTTCTATCCTAATCAACAAGCCTTCGAAGTAATGAATTTTTTGGTTTCAAAGTTGTTTTGAAGGATTATAAAGTTGTGTGAAGAATATAAACTTCTTAAAAAGTTTCTTATATGGGTACCGTATCACATTATTAGGCTATAATATGGTTCCCAGTATATAGGCCTATAGCTCTGTATTAAACCCTAAATGATTTTCAAACATGGAAACGGTTCTTATCTTCGATAAGTTTAATAACATTAATAATTAATTACAGTAATAAGATTAATTATTGTAACAATTCCCTAGATATTTACACCACATTATCACAGTTTCAAATGTTCTACCGCACTCATAACTTCCTTACAAGTTTCTCAACTTTATAGCACAAAGATTTCAATACTTCAAAGTAAGTATTCAATCTCAAGTACCTAACTTTGAAATTCAGTCAAGTAAGTTATTCGATGAATCATTTCAATGAAAACACCTATTATTCAGGTATACTTATTATCTACAAAACATCTAAAACTATAATTAATATCCCAATAATTGACTGTTATCTAATTCAAAACCTATAATATACAGAGTGCACTTTCCATGAAATACATAAATAAAAATACAATATACGATTTAAATATAATTGGTGTATACAAACCGTGTACATAAGTTATTCAGAGCAATAGAATATTTTTATAACAAGTCGTATATGATCACTAGGAACAGAATCCTATTGATTTGATAGCATTTATACGGTTTGTCTCAACTGATAATATTATCGTTCATCAATTAATTCAATTTCCCAATTTTGCCGTCAACATCAAGAAAATTTTAAATTTTCTTTAAAGATATCACTTGCCCAACTCTCATTGTCTGCTATTCACGCAGAGCATAAAGCCTGACGTTTATTAGAGCCATTAGGATGTTAGACTTGGAGACTCTTGGAATGGAAGACATTTTTATTTACATTGTCATGTTCTAATAATAAATTAATACTGTTATGCTTCCTGATAATATGATTTTGACTCTCTGAATTCTCAAATTTGCAACTGGATGATCTTTACATTATAATTACTGATTCAGAAAATGATGATCTGTAATTTGTGTTACAAAAATAATTGTTAATGGGCTTAAGTTAGATGGTGACTCCATTTCCTTAACTTATGATATAAGTTAACTGCTGATACTGTGCAACCTATCCATTGATTTACTGTAAGAATTTTTTCTTCTACTTCTCATCAGACAACAACAGACGCTTCTCCTTGTTGCGTTTGAATATTTTCTTAGTGTAGGCAAACACCTGACTCCTGATATCAGTCATCAAAGTGTACCTGAGCGTCAAAAACGCGGCCATCCTGAACAACAGTAGAAACCCAATCAGGCCGATAATCTGATTCACTGTGCTCTGATTGGTCATTCCCAAGTCTCTGACTAGCATGTAGGGTTCACGGTAGTGACAGTAGGGATGCGTTTGGGATTTGCACTCCATTGGACCGCGGCCGTTCTGATACAGACTCGTGACAATGCCCACCACTGCTATGCGGATGAAACTCAGATTCATCAGACTCTTCATGAACGGCTTTATGTGCAATCCGTACCCCATTCCGTGGATGGCGATCATTAGTATCGGAGCCATTACTGATGGACCGACCACGGCTCCGTTCTGAAAAGAATTGATCAATTTATTTCTACAAAACATATACCAATCGAATAATGATGAATTGAGGACAGACAAAAATACAATATTAGAAGGCATACCATAGTATGAATGACACAGTATATGATAAATAAAAAAAATTACAATCGAATAACACACCTGTGCATTGCCGCAAAGCAAGGCTTTTGTGCTGATGAAATGGGCAAATAATACCAATTAAATTTTTTATTATTTTTCATAATTAATACCTTTTCATTATTAAAAAGATATCAAGATTTAGGAATATAAAATATGTAGTTGATGAATGAATTGAATTAATTCTATTTAATTTCAAACAGAAATAAATTCTATGATAATTTCTACGAGGAATTCTATTTGAGAACCAACCAGAAAATCGAACTTAATGTCTTGAAAATTTAACATATAAATATAATTATTGTTGAAATGTGTATATTTTGTTATACAAGGGTTCAACAATCATGATAATAACTATAATAGAAACATATACAGTTAGCCAAAATAAACATTACTGAATCCTAGTACCAGTACTGAAAATATTACCATTTCAGTATTATATATAAAGTGAATAATGTACAATTATTTACATTTATTGTGCTTGTAATGCTAATTACCGTAGAATCTCCATCTTTCTTCTATTAAATTATTTAAAGAAAGTAGCCTAATAATAATTTGCAAGGAGAAGCTTTTTTGCGGTTTATAACTTTTATTCATGGGAAGATCTTATTTGAGAGGTACTGAACTTAGTTGCTCCTTGCTCTCTTGGAGTTGTAGGTAGATAATGATGAATAATTGATTAATTCAAAAATAGTGATAAAGCTAACAATACATAGGTATTAGATGGAGTAGGCCTATACGATTAGTATGATTTCTTTTTTGAACGAATATGAACGGCAAACAATTGGACCTTTGAAAATAGAAAACTACCGTTGAGCACACTTACCGTACAGTTGAAGTTACATCCGATAAGTACACCCAGTCCTTCTGAGACCAGAGCCACCATTATTGTGAACGAGCTGAACCATATAAACCTGGGTAGTTCCAATGGTTCATCCGCCATAATGTAGACAATTGTGTTGAATAACATACCCAAAATTATCTGTAGAAATAGTACAAGAATTTCATTGATGAATATAACACTTTTAATAAACATATGGACTTGAATAATAATAATAATTGAAAGATAGAACATTATTCTCATGATGTACCAAAGTAAAATAATGTTGTGTTGATGACATATTTAAGAACACAAATAAAAGAGCAAAGTATATTTAATTTATTGGTACTAAATTATTGTATTTTATAGAGTCATCATTACTCATTAGAGATGTAATGTAAAGAAAAATTATATAGTCATAATAGACAAATGTTAGAAATTTTGATGACTGAAGGCATGTTGAAATACAGAATTTTCACAAATTAAGAAGGACGTGAGCCTTCAAAACAAGCATCAGAATTGGCGGAGCAATGGAAATTCAGTTCAAAATAGCCTATTCATGTGTTCATGTTGCTGTGAGCTGATTATTTCCATTGTAGTAAGTTACAGCAATTATTTCAGCAATTGATTTCTAATACATAACAGTATTTAATTCAAATGAAGTAAAGAAAGATATGGTAATAATATGGTATGATCAAGTTGATTTTTAGAGAACAAATTTATTATTTGTTCAATTGAAAGCACTGAGCATTGAGTTTGATATATCAATATCTGATAATTATTATTTGATATTATCAAATTTTGCCCACACATCTTTTGCGGGCAATAACTGTGTCCTGCACGATAATACTGATTGAGGAAAATTATTTATTCATTACATGTCTTTTACTTACAGTAGTAGGAACTGTATGAAGAGTGAGCGCCGTAAAATAGGCTTTTAGTCCATACCATCGATTGAAATACTCTCTTTTCATTATTTTGATTTCATTTGGCACTGTAAACAAATCAAGAATTCAAGTTAATGTCTGAAATTGATTAGTATATTTTTTATTGAAAATCAAGAACTTAATTTACTGTTTGAATTAATTTAGTATTTTTTTGTCTTGAAATTGAAACTATTTATCGTCTTCTCATGCCTTAGGACTTCCAACTTTTTCACTCCAACGTTTTAAATGCAATCTTCAAAAAACATTATTTCATTGCTTAAGAAAATAGATAAAAACAAGTATTGGAGACTTGGATTGGTGCTCAGCAAGCTTATTAACAGCAAATATTTTTCATTACCGGTAACTTACTTTGTTTCCCATCACAGGCTGCGATTATAAATTTATTTTGATCATTAAAGAAACTATTCATAAAAACCAATACATAATACTGTATACAAAGCTGGTAGCAGCTTGGATTATATAGTTTCGATGTTACTGTTATAATGTCATAATTACAATAAAACATAAATATATAAAAACATATAGGTCTATCAATATTCATGATTATCAGCTAATATTTTTCTGAAATAAGTTCGGATATTAAACACATTTCCAAAAAATTCATACTCACAAGTCAAGATATGTGTTATAACATGCGTATACATGAAGAAAACAGCTACACAAAGAACAAATTTGAAATTTTCGAACGGTTTGCTAGCGTTATTTCCAATTCCATAGAATATTGAACCAACAATCAGTCCAGAAAACAAATGATGGATCATCTGCAACCTCATGGCAGTCTAGAAAAAATAAAATAATTTTAGGCTGAAAAATATTAATAGAGAAGTAACAGCAGCACAAGGAAAATGAGTTTATAAAATTATGAAATAGATACTAATAAATGAATTGAAAGGTAGGCTATATGGAATAATAAAGATTACATTTTCTAAATGGAATGAAATGCTAAATCACAAGATGGAAGGAATTTATAATTTTTATTAATAACGTGTGTATTGATTGCACTTACCGAATTTCTCCATTTCTGTTTCATCATTCTTTTCAGCAAAATTATTACTTGTTCTAAAAATGATGTCGGAAATTGTATTGCACTATCCGATCCAATAACATTGGGCATCACAGCTAGTGTATCTTTTCTACCTGTAAAAAGAGGTAGCCAGCTTATTTTAAGTTGAAATAAGATTATTTTAATTTATTATTATTCTATTGGAGAAGTTGATTGATTCACATTGAATCTTGTTATTTTAAATTATTGTATTTGATTAATAAAAAATATACTTGTAATCTTAAATAAGTTGTAAGGATTAAATTGAACTCTCATTTTCATAGATTAATATCATAATTTATAATATGATCAATGTTTAATTTGGAATTCAATTTTAACAACAAACAAAGGAGTCTAGAAAATTTAATATTATTAATTTCATTAATGTTAGAACATTTTCAATTTACACAAATATTTCGTGCAACTCCAAAATTCAACTTGTTCTTCTTAATTTGTTCTCTGTATGAATTTTTATACTTACATAGTTTCGACTTTGGCTCAGGATTATCAGTTGGATCCAACCAAATGACTGGGCTTCACATTAGTGTATTTCTGAGTTCTACTTAATAAATGTAGCCAGCTTATTTGTTCAAATAAGATTAAATTTATTATTAATTGAGAAGTTGATTCTAATAAATTGCACCATAAATATGTTGTAATTAATGAAAGACTTGTAATTAAATAAGTTGTAAGGATTAAATTGAAATGTAATAAATTTTGAGTTCTTGAATCGTATTAATTATAATGAACAAGAATATCAAATTAATTAAATTTTAATGTATTTTATACATGACATAATTTTTTAGCTAATTCCAAATAAAATTCCAATCAAATGTCCTTGAATTGAACAGCTTGTTAGTGAAGTAACAGAGGGCAGTTATAACAAAGCAATCCATAATAAATGACTTTAGAGCAGTACTGAGTTCATCACTTTAATAAATTCTGAATTTGCTTCCAAAACTTCAAAAACTGAAATAAAATAACAAAATGATTCTAATAAATTGCACCATAAAGTCTATTAAAAGACCTTTTTAAAGAAGACCTTTAAAGAATGTAAATTTTTAAAGATTTATTATTAATGAACAAGAATTAATCATTAATGTATTTTATACATGACATAATTTTTTTAGCAAATTCCAAATGCTCGTCGAATTGAACAGTTTTCTGACAAGTTAAAAGGATCCTGATATACATAAGTGGTGGATGTGAAGCGTGTGAGTACCTTACCAAGTCAGCTGTTCAATTCAAGGCTATTTTGTTGGACAAAATTCGATGAAAAATTTGATCGTGTGCAAGGTTCGAATATTATAATAATATAAAAATATCCCAATAAATTTTTTTATTATTTCTTCTCTTAATTGGCAAAAAAATCAACCTATTATTACAATGGAAGAAGAAATTGAAACGACCATTGACCTATCACACTATATAAACGATCAATCTTAATAAGTAAATCTATGTAGGCTATATTACTCCATAAACACCAGTTTCTATCACAATACTGAGAAAGGTGCTGAATCTCGCAGATTATTGAAAAGGCTTAAAAGTTACTGTTGTCAAAGGTTTTAGACAAGATCTTTTAAAGATAAAGGTCTTTAAGACTTTTACAGCCTTTTGATTATTGTGTCGAAATCACTGTTTAATTATTACCGAAACAGTGATTTGCTGCATGTTAAAAGGAACCATGCTATGCTATATTACGTGACTAAACACCAGTTTTGTCTTGTTGAAGTGACCAAAACCGGTGAAATACTAGTGTGAGTAGTGGGTATAAGTGATAAATACACATATCTGATAATTATCAATTTTATTTAAAGAAAATATATATTCAATGTGAGTATTTTAAAAATGTTATCATGTTTCACAAAATATGCGGGGTAAAATCTAAATTAAATAGATAGAAATCTTACCGAAATCAGTTGGATTATAGGTGGGAGGACAGTCAAGGTTGCAAGTGCTAAGGAAAGGTACCAATTGATGCGAGGTGCCGTGATAGATACATTGACCTTTGGCCAGCATGTAAACATTGTCGAACATATTGAACATGGATGCAGTTGGCTGGTGAATGGTGCACACTATGGTTCTGCCCTGGCTTGACAGGTCTTTCAACAATTCTATACAATTATTGATGGCCACTATGTCTAGACCTCTGTGAAAAAATCAAATCAATATTAGAAAAATTGCTTGAAAGTTACAGTTTAATAATAATAATAATATAATTTAAATTTAATGTTTAATTTAAATCTAATAATAGGCTATATTATATCATATTACTCTAATTCGAATTTTTACTCCGTGCCTGGAATCATCATTTCATCAGGGGCCTGTTGCATGAGAAAATACAAGCTAGTAATACTAGTTGTCAGATATGGCAAGTTACCATAGTGACAACTAGTATTACTAGCTTGTATTTTCTCATGCAACAGGCCCCAGGCGTTCGGTTTGGTGCTTTGCTTATCTGTGTAAAACTTGAGAAAAATTAAAACTGTGTAAAACTTATTTGAAAAATGGCATTCATCATTATACTATATCAAACTATAATTATTGAAAAATAGGTAAAAGGTCACTATAATAACTGTAATAAATGTCAATTGAAAAATATTCTAATAATAACAAGTCGCTTCAATTGCGGCTAAGTAGGCTATTTCCATTCAGAGAATAAAATGATCAATTGCAATATTAAAAGTAATTAATTCATTGCATAGGTATCTTGAGATAATATTGTAAATCTAAAATTTATACAATGAAACCCTCATGTAGATGATTGTGATTCATTATTCAATTCAGCGATGTAGCTGCAAAAGCTAATTCTCATCTTATCAAGGCTAGGGAAAAATTAACTCATTTAGCCTACATATTATGAATATTATCTTCAAATTCACTTTTCATGAGGAATTTCTAGTTGAATTTTGTACGACATTGCAGTCTAAATTCATTGATTATAATAGTAAAACAATTACTTTTATAATCACTGAATTTAGACTGCTTTATGACTTGAAAAATCATGTTCATAGTGAAATAGCCTTTTTTTGCCGTATAAGTTTACAAATCCAACAGAATATTATGTTAATACTGTAACACATGCACCTTAATACACTGACGAATAATTTTATACAATATATATTCTATTCAATGCAATATGCAAATGGTATTATTTTCAACTCGTTGTATCGGATTGAAACTCACGTGGTCGGTTCGTCTAAAAATATGACTGGCGGATTGTTGACAAGTTCAAGTCCCACGGACACTCTCTTTCTCTGGCCACCCGATAGCCGGTCTGTAAACGTATCCGCGCACTTCGTCAAGCCCAAGGTCACTAGGATCTCTCTTACCTGGAGCAGACACAAAATTAATGATATAATGCAAAAAATGGGGACTTGGAAGAAGTTGACCTATTATTAGAAACAGAACAAAATGACAGGAAATGTGAAGCTATAGCTACCGATGTGGTGTACATGCATGTTTAATTATGTATGGGACCGTACTGTTATTTAACAGAGTCGAGTCAAAAAGAGGATTACATTAGGTTACAGAAATAATATAATAAAGCAATTCAAGCTAAATAAAATGAGAGGGCGAATTTATAGTGAAGAGGGGAGTATAGTGCTGTTGAGGAAGATTGATTTGGTGAAAGAGAGGCTTCGCAAGTAGAATAAGCCACCTCTACGCGTAAGTTACTTACCCAGTGAAAGTTACTGTTTAAAACATTAGATTAAGCCTGAAGCCTACCTTGTGCAATGAGTCAGACAAAGTCCTAACATTTATTGAGTTCCTTATCACAATATGATACAGTCATATACAGTAATATTATTTTTTAGAAGATAAAAATAAAAATAACCGTTTTAAAAACTGAATAGCTATTGAAAACCATTAATTTATACATTATTCTGGTCATTTTTTCCTCACTTATTCAATATGATACATATAATATAACATTATTTTTTAAGAAAAAGGATCAAAATAACCGCGTTAAAAACTGAATACCTATTAAAAACTATTAATTTATACATTATTCTGGTTATTTTTTCCTTACTTATTCAACCAGTTTACAGGCCTAGGTAATTCATAGCACAGACTAGTTATAACTTATAACAGACTAGTAGTTATTCAGGTAGTCTGTGCTTGTAGGAACTTAGTTTCAAACTTAGTGTGTTTCCAAGTAAAGTGAAAAAAGCACTTGTGATTATTGTCAATCCAAGGTATCATTTTCACGCAAAAGACTCTGACTCATTTGGGCATCATTATGATTGACGTATTAAAATGAGAAAAAAAATGAAATTGATGTATTTTTCAATTTATTGAATGAAACAGCAAAGTATTGAGATTTTAATAACTAGGCCTATATATATATTTTTTTTAATTTAGTACTGTATCTTATAAAGTGACTTACGGCAGCATTCTTGTCTCTGTCAGACAATTCGTTTCCCAATTTTAGCCTAGCGGCAATCATCATGGACTCCCTGACAGTGAGGTTGGGCTGCAATAAATCTTCTTGCATTATGTAGGAAGACAGCTTGTTGAACAGCTTGATTTGTCTTGGAAATCCGTTTGTCAGTATACTTCCTGACACTCCATTTGTTCTAAAATAATAAAACAAAATAACTGCATTATTATAATAAAAATGAAAATTATTTGACAATTGGTCAAATAAGAAAATAAGAAATTCAACTTGAGAATTGCAATGCCATCAGATAGAACTTTCCTGTCTTGACTATGATAGAACTTTTCAATACCATTTTCCAAGAAAAATGAATTATTCTTTCATATTAGGCCATATTTTGAACAGAAGCTCCTCAAAATAATTATTGGAATTGGAATTTATGTCTTAGTAAACAATACAATATAAATTTGCAGTTTTTACAAAAACAAAAAAAATTACTGGCCACATTAACCAGTTTTCGTGGTTCAAATAAACAATATTAGAAAATAAAATGAAAAATAAACATAAAAATGAGTAAAAATAAAAAATATCTAATAAATATGTAATAAGTTGATTTTTTAATCTTATTTGTTGTTTTAGTTGTAATATCTGGACTCATTTTTCTTATTTTACTTTTGTATCATTTTGTTTTGCTCTAATTTTAAGTTCGAATAATTATTGTACTCTTTTCTGCAGATGAACAAATTATTTATTATTATTTATTTAATTAATTAATTATTTAGATGATTTTTGAGAACCTATTGTACGAAAGTTCAACTACAAGGCTATTGAGGAAAATATATATGGAAACAAACTTCTCTTCAAGATTCAAAACACTACTCAGTAGATCTAAAAACATTATTGCAAAAATTTCATTAAGACAACTTGAAAAAATAATATGAAGTTATGAAAACTCTTTGCTAATAGAACAAACTTATATTGGATAACCACTGTAATTAAAAATGGTATGATGAGCAAGAATATTCATCAAAGTTAGATAATCATGTAATGAATCCTACTTACAAGTAGGCCTAATATAGAGATCTAGTTACCGTACTCTGCACTTGATAATTATGTTCGGTAGCAAAGGAAATCAAGTTTTTTTCAGTGCTATCTAATTGTTAATCTGCGAGCACTGAACACTGAACAGTCTAGTTGTTATTCTAGTGAGATTGAAGAATCACTTTCCCTTTGAATTGAGAAAGCAAACTGTGTGCTTGGGTGAGATACAGCTTTCATCCATAAATTATAAGTTCAAAATGAGAAATTCACTTATTTGGTAACGTCTGCAATGCCTATTATAACCAATTGAGATTGTGAAACCAATTTTTCGATCAGCTCACTGATTGAAATTAGGCTTAGTTAACACTCAAAGATGCTGTATCAGGAGATTTTTAACTCTATCAGCCTAGAGCTCTTCTCTTACGAATTCTATGATCAATTGCCACATTAGTTGTAACTCGATTATTTTTTATGTAAATATACTTCTGATAGCTTATAGAAGAGATAGTCCTAATGGTAGATATATATGATTAGTCTGTACCTATAGCTTGACTTGAGTTTTAGAGTTTGGCTTCACACATTAGAGTGATTTAAAATTCACGTGTATTCTAAAGTTCTAAAGAAATATCTAAAACCGTGAATATTACCTATTATATATTCTTCAATTATGATAACTTCTTTATTACGATAACATTATTCTAACTAATCTTGTATACAAAATAGGACCAGGCTACAGGTTGAGAAGGAGATAGTTTTTTAGTTGCAATGTATATCTAATAATTTCATTATCTTGATCACAATGATATACTAAAACATAAATATTAAGGATTAAGCATATCTTTAATTATCTATTATTGATTGAATTCATTGTATTTGTCTTATTATTACCATTAGGTCTTTGCAATAATACTACAATTTTATACTCTCACTTCTTATTGGTTCAAATTGTTTAATGTTGAATGAAATCTGATCAATGTTCAGATGTTCTTAACGAATGTCATCTATTTGTTTCTCACTTGTTATTGTCTCTAGATTAGATATTAATTAATTTATTTCTAAAACTTATTCTAGGGATTTTCATTTAATTCATGATGAAACAAGTAACTTACTGCATTTTTCTTCTATCTCTGGAAATTTTCTGACGAACAAAACAAGAGTATAAACATAAAAAAATGGAAATCTAATAATATCATCTGCGATATACTGTACGAAGTTCGTATCATACAGTACGGTATCTACTTTTGAAAGTCATCAATCACTAGTTTAATGTTGTTATTATGTATTATTGGAATATTCCACTGAGATACTCACACATATCCCACAAGGATATTCATCAAGGTACTCTTTCCAGCTCCTGAAGGACCCATGATGGCGGTCATCTCTCCTGATTTGAAGCATCCTGAAATCGATTTCAAAATCTTCCGACTTCCTGCAAAATAGATAAAAAAATGGAAGGTTATTGTTAATTCATCCTTGTGATATTAGAGATATGCAATTGTCCTTGAGTCTCTTCCTCTCTGAAATATCTCACTTCCTTTGTAATAATGGCAAACGAATTAATGTTATTATTGAGCTACAATATTTTTATAAAGGAAAAATAGCATTGCACAGTCTGAATGTCGCTCTAGCTTACTGATCACACTTGAAACCACTGCAATTTTGTACAAAAATTGATTTTTTTATAAGAAGAATTAATAGTTACATTAGTTTGAAATTATTGTAAAATATAAGACCGAGGGTACTTTGTAGCAACTGCAAATATACAGTTTTGTATCATATTTTTAAATTTATTATTAATAAGCATGTAATACTTTTTTATAGTTTTCACAAGAAAATTCAATAATGACAAGAATTAATTCGGGTAAGCTATGTTGGGCATGTAGCCCACTGCAAAAATGCAGTAGAATTTATAGTGAAGTTCACATAATATAGAACCTTTTAGTAAATACAAGAATAAAGTCAATTTAAACTTTTTCCCAATGTATATACCAGAAATGAATCGGATGTATATTAACCCAATAATAAAAATGTGATGAATCAAGTTGATATTTTTATATTATTAGTCAGCTTGTAATAGGCATTTCGAGAAGCACTTGATACTTCACAGCCAACCTTGTTCTCTGTTTAAATTAAAAGTAGTTTTTTGCGGAAATTTTTATTGAAATAATATTGTAGATCATTAAATCATTAGTTTCCAAGATCATTATAGTTATCAATAGCTAAGAAGGTTAAAAACTTCAATACTAATGACTAATCTGGATAAACTTCCTTAGAATAAGTGGTTAAGTAGCTTGTTTTTTACATAAAAAAATAGTATTTCATTTCAGATGGCGTGCTAATCAGCTACATTATTAATGAATTCAATTTTCAAACTATAATCAATTTATTCTTGTTTTTCTGACACGTGGAATAGGACTGCTCTGAAAGAATCATTATATTTTTCCTTGAATAAACAGCTCACACCTCACATGATAACTAGTTTTCCTATAAATAAGTTGTTTTTTTCTCTTATTCTCCTCGAAATATGTTGTTTTTTCTCTTATTTTGTACCGGTATTAAATTACTAATAATAGATATAACACAGTTCCACATCTCTGAGCTAATTATATATTGATTCGAGATTTGGAGTACTTATAATTGGGTACATTGAAAAAATTACCGTACCGTAATTTATTGATCGAAATGAAGCTGTAAATGAAACCAATAATAAATCTTTCAGCTTGTTGGTCTAAGTCTAAAACAACAATGTAAGAATTATCTAAATCGCAGAAACTATGTGGTCCTAAATTCAATGAATTATCATTTTTAACAAAATTTAACCTATTCCGATGAAATATAGCCTACATGTTTTTGCGAGAAAATTCTAATTTTAATGGAATTTTTTCAAAATGAATTTATTTTTACAAAAAGCTTGGATAATACTACGTAACGAATGTCAAAGGAAAATAATCAGGCTTTAAAGAGTGTACTAAACATAGAGAGAGAATCTGAAAGAACGGGTTTGGAGAGTTAAGTAAGAATGAGAAAGAGGGAGAGTGATAGTATAAGGGAAGGTCAAGATAATGAACCAAATGAAGCAGGAAAAGATCAACTTTGAACAGAAAGTTACCAGATTGCAGGTGTTGAAGTAATAAGTAGTCTACCTGTTCAGGAAAAATACTTATGGTAGCTGGGCTACGATATTTGGTGTTGATTTTCAATACAGTGTCATATAGGAAGGAACTCTATTTCGAGAATATACATATACAATTTGAAATTTCCATTTACAATATTACACTATACTTCCATCCTACCTTCATCCTAACAAAGATCAATTTTTGATTTATTTATTCAGCAATGTACAATTGACATTATTTGATGGTCATATTGACACTTAAGTGTCAATTTGTAAAATGTCAAACGTTTCAAATTGTCAAATTGACACTTATTTGAACAGGCTTAGGCCCAGAGCTGACCCTCTTCCAATTTATGAAGTAAAAGTTGTCCCTTTTCCTTTCATTCATTATCTATGAAGGTAGGCATTCCTATCTGCAAATTTCAAGCTTCCTCAAGTTAGATTAGTTTTGTTGATATAATAAGTTGTAGTTTGTACAACCGCTTCTATAAGATTATTCTAAATATTGGATTTGAAGACTGGACTTTAAGATCACTCTAATTTGATATCAGACAAAACATATTCAAATAAAAATTATTATCTATGAAACAAATTGTTATAAAAATTGAATTTGGCTTTGAAGACTGGACTTGATACTTCTCACTTATCACATGATACTTCTGAGATAAAAAATTCAAATAAAAATAATACAAATCATTATTTATATGAAACAATTATTATAACAAAATTGAATACTTGAATGAAAATAATTTGAACAAAACTTTTTAGATTACTAGATATATTGAAGGATTTGGAAAGAGAATCATTCCTGAATAAATTCAAATGTGAATTGAACAAAATATCAATTTTCTGATACTGTAGTTCAAAATTTTAAGATGACTTTCAAGCCAGTCAAGTTTTTCATAGAACAAAAGTGTCTTAAATAGAGCAGCGCGGCATGTGGAGGATGTAACAGATGAATATTCATCCACTCAATACTTCCTGTATGCTAATACATTCTTTGTATTCTTTGAAAAGTCACCGTGGTCTTTAATAATCAATTATAACAATGGAAAACATCTGTGTAGGAGTAAACAGGTGGTGATCTTGAGCAATATAGGCTGGGGTTTTCCATAGTGTCAGTAGGTACGCTAGTTTAAATAATTAATTCATGATCTATTGTTCAAAGTATTTTAATATTTTGTTTTATTTTTCCATATACATCAAAGTAGAAAGGCTAGTTTATTATAAACTCAAGTTCTACATTTTTCAAATCATTCCAATTATTGTTAATAATCGTCTAATCATTTGAATTTTAAATATTCTTCATAGAAATTTAATCAATGAAATTTTAAAAGAATGTTTGCTAGTTTTTTCATGTCATATTGAAACTATAGTAACTAACATATTAATTGATTTTCAATATAATACAAATTCTTACAGAATCATGAAGGATGTTCAATTTCAAGTGGATAGTGAAATTCAAAAATCTTCCAATAAATTATAAAATACGGTATATTATCCATATAGTATAGATGGGCCAAAATTTCTTGGCACTTGGCCAGAACTGGTCGAACTATGGCGAGGGGGGTAGCGCGGGTACTTTACTGAGAATATTGGGCTACTACAGGCAACTATCAGCTGAGAGCATGATCACATTAGGATAGATTTGAAGATGTAAAGCAGCAGGCAATGTTTTTAATGCGGTTAGTAGCATTCAGCTGCCAAGTGCCAAGAAATTTTGGCCCATCTATAATTCAGTTCATATATTCTTGCTATTCTCAGTTTCAGTTCAACTGTATTGGTATGATAGCCTCAAACAAATAAATTGATGCTATTTATTCACATTCATTGATTCCAAAAGTATTAAAAGTATATATCATTATAATTAAGACAAAAAGAATTTTCAAATGAAGGCAGAAAATCTGCAAGGCTGTCAGATAAAATAATTTTATTTTTTTAATTTTCTCATAGGCAATATCAAAACAACGAAACTCATCAGTAGCCTACTAGCACTGTACAGTATTATATCCAAATGAATTAACCAAATAAATTCATACTAGTAAATTTTACCAAATCATTTATCTTTACCAGATCTTGAAAAAAAGGATGTTGATAGTTGATAGATTATCATGATAATGAGGTATTTTCCCTTCACAAGTTTTATATTGAAGTTTTTCTCCATTCACGTTAATCATTTTAGCCGATTAGTTTTTTATTACCATCGTTTTTATTATCACCCAGAGATACCGGTATAATGGAAAACTGATTAATTTTCCTTTTTTCAAGACATGAATAATGCTGAAAATGAGGCCAAAAATGAACTGAATAGACCTATTCAACGTGTGCTGATTTGATGTATAAAGCAGAGAATCCTTGACTTTGGGGGACAGAGAAGGTGACCGACAAAAAGAGCACCCAACACACCGTGCGACACCTGCTACATCGACAAAGTACAGGAAGCGAATCAAACACACCGGTTACGGCAAAAGCAAAAAAGATAAACAAACAAAACGAGATAAACAAGAAAGAAATAAAATTAGCGATGCATTGGTGAGCAGCGGTTGCACGTAAACATGTAACACATGCCGATTCCAATGCAACGCAAACATGGCTAGAATTTATTATTAATTATTCATGGTCAATTTTTATGGCCTCGAACCGCAGAGGTCAACTCCCTAGTACAGTATAAGAGAAAGGAGACAGTGTCTTTCTCTTTCCATCAACAATCTAACATCATTTCCTCTCTCTATTTGAATCCCTAACACTATTTTTTCATCATGTTTTTATTCTTTAATAATATGCCGAATTATAACGCACATTATTCCTAACTACTGTTTTTTGTCATAGTTATTCGTTTTATTAACCATACCGTACTGCTAATGTTCATAATTTTTCTTTTCATATCCATTTTGGATAACTATTTGATATCTCACTCACGAAGCTGGGATTGCTAGTTCTCTTTAAATATAATGGAAATTATGTACAAAAGTCAATACTGTATATTGATTTATATGATTAAATAATCATAATCAACTAATATTGATTTTGTTGACATTTTTGTTGAAAACAAGCTGGAAAGAATAGTATTTCGGATGTGATTCACAATACAGTAATTGAAAAAAAAACATAAGAAAAGCAAATGTTTACTTTCAGAATGAACAGCATAATTAATTCCAGTTTTATCCATATTTTTTTAAGTGTGTTCTCTAATGACATAGGTACATAAAGAAAATCTGAGTTCTCAATATGTACTACCATAGATGAAATAAACATGCGTTATTATGTTTATTTATGTTGAATTTATTTTTGTGTATAGGTACTGTTTTTGATTTGTATTATGAAAGAAGAATAAATTTATTTATGTCTGTAATCTAAATTTTTTTTCATTTATCATTCCTTTATTCAATGGCATTTGAATAATGAACAATTTTTTTTATCTTTCAGCAGTGATAAATGCACCCGAAATAATTAGTCTTCCAAGTCAGTTATTATCAAGAAAGTAACAAAAAAGACAATAACTATAATGGAATGATAATAATTTTCAAGATTATCAATTATTTTGTCGGAGAATTTATTTATTTTCCTTACAACGACCAAAACAAACCATAATATTTATATGACAATTCATTCAAGTAGCAGACTAAATGTACACTACCATTCATTTCATTCCTTTTCAATTCCAATTGAAAAATAAAGCAATCAAACTCAATGAATCATGGTTCATTACGAATACCTACTTGATCTATGAATCATGTTATCAATCTTCAACTATTGATGTCATTGACTACGCCCACATAGGAGTTATCTCTCACAAACTCCCTCTCACTCACTCCCTCTCTCTCACCCCTCTCCCACTCACTCACTCTCTCTTCCCTCCTATCACTTTCTGGCTAGTTCTTTCTCACATTCTATCTTCTCGTTTCTCTCACAAGCTCTCACCAAGCTTTCTCTCTTCGACACTCTCATACCCTCTTGGTTTCTCTCTCACATTCCGGTGAGCTCAGCTCATGTCTACAAGTTTTGCTCCACTAACTTCAAACGCTGACCTAGACCAAATAATAATGATAGCGGCCCCAATATAGTAGAGCTTCAGACTTCTTGTTTTGTCAATTCTCATAGGTAGCCAAAAAAGTAGGCCACTGTTATAATGACCCCATCAATTGATAATTTCTTCTTAGCGGTTGTTCTCGTAGTTGAGTGTTCACTTATTATTTGCATTCACAAATAGACTGTGGAGTTTTTATGAAGCTTAATAATGATTGAAGTTTGTATAGAGAGTAAATATATATTGTAAAACTAACACAAATTTGAAAATAGTAAGTTTTATTGTTAAATAAGAGTACCTATTATTCTCTTGCTAATAGAGTTTCACTAGATTCTTTCAAAGATCGTGAAATGTGTATTCATTCTAACATCAGTTAGTTTCTACAAAGACAATTTTAACTACTTAAATTGTCCACTCAATTTAACTACTTAAAGTTAGTATTGTCTTTGGTTTCTACAAGTCTTTCCAAATCAAACATTCACTTAATGGTGATATACCTATGCCTTACTAAACTGATTTCCAATCTTAAAATTATATAATCCTGAAACACCCTGCTACGAGCAAGTCGATAACAATAAACATTATTCTGCAACTAAGAGAAGTGCAGACTCATCATTTACATTTAAGACAATAGATTGTACCAGAAATGTAGAGCATCATTCTCATTCTGTTGACAATTGTTTCTTTATCATATCTGTAACTGTTGACACCCATGAGTGTCTCTTTTAGAAAAGTCAACAATAAGAATGGCGAATCATAGGTAGAACAGTTATTACCCACCACTTCTATTATTTAATTCTATAATTTATTCAATATTCTTAGCACACGTGGGCGTATGGAAAGTAATCATTGACCTCATAATATGGAACTTACATCAGCTGATTTATGTAGCGTGCGGCCCATTGTTTAATAATATTATTGTTTATCAGTTATCTGAACACAAATACATGGGTTCATTGTCATTCGCCTCTACTCTACAATAAATTTACACACGTGTTAAACACGTTTGGGCCTATTACTTCACAGTACATTAAGTAGAGATTAAGATGAAATTATACCTATTCTGATAGAGCGATTGTGCAAGGTGAAATTTTGATTCTCCATAATAACACTTGAGTTTTAAAATTGGATTATTTATCCTCGTGTTTGAGGATCACATACTTTGGTGTCTACTGTTTTCCAACTAGCTTTCATATCTCAACAAAATTATCTACTCTCCAGCTCTAAAAATAATCAACTTGTGGGAGAATTTATCTCCAAAAAATGTGCTGTGAGGGACCTTGTCATATTATGCATTATGGAAAATAATGCATAAATAAGCCCGTGTCTTGGAGTTTATAAAAGCAGAGATGAGAGATTGTGTTTAGATATTTATTATGAAAGCTGACTTGGAAACAGTATTTTGATAAATAAGACTCCACAGTAGGTCTGGTCTTGAACTTGGAAGACGTATCCTCTTACAAGGAGACACAAGGTCTTTTCATTAGTAATCTTGATCAAGTTCATGGTTCTTTCGGCTCACTATGCTATTCATCCAAGTCATTTTCGCAAATTGACTGCATTTTAAATCCATCTGATATTCTTGTCAAACTGTGAATATTGATGGAATGGAAAAGGTGATTGATAATAAATGTTGAAAATTTCTTTCTTTGTAAACCAACTCTGATTTCACTATTGTTGTCTCCATGATTTCGCAACAATCTCTTTATATTATGTTTCGAATGTCTCCAATGTCTTTAATTTTTGTCTGTTATGCCAAAAAATGACATACTTTATCTACTGTACCATGTTATAGTCTACTTTTGAAAGTGTAATTTTAATCTTTCCTTGAATTTTTCAAGAATATAAAATACAATATCTGCTATGACATTTTCAATTTTCTCTAATAAAATCTATGTATTTTTTGTTTCATCCATTTACATCTTGCTTTCGTAGCCTGAATTTGTTTTTGTTGGGGTGAGGCCCACGTGATCTCTCGGCTTATGCGTGGGTGTATGGAGAAGGGATAATGGATGGATCTTCAGATTTAAGTAGGTTTTGAACTATCGGGAAGCCATAGGAATAAATTGATTTAATTTAACTTTGCTCAAGTGTTAGGAATGCTTTAGAACAGATACAGTAGCCATAATAATGGATTAGATTGACTATGTTCATGATGTACTTTTTGAAAAGTGACAATAACAAAAAGTGAGTAACAAAAGTAATCACAAAAAGTGATAATAAATGCATTCAAATAAACTGCGGTAAACAAAGACGATAAACGGATATATTATCGTAACACATTTTAAAAGCATTTGATCATTATTTTTTGTTGGCGTCCTCCTATTTAATGCCATCAAATATAGCGGTGAATAGAGGTTACCGTTACTTAGGTTACTGAGATCCGCGGCCACGGCAAATTTAGAGCTGACAGTTGCAGGAGATGCAAGGAGCCATGCATACTTCCTGCCAATTCTATGCAACTTCTATAATGGAAAACTCCTTTTACTATACTGATCGACTTGAATTAATATTGATAGAGCGTCCAAAAGGCGTTGAAAGATGCCTTCTTTTAAAAAAATTATGTTTCTTATTTTACTTATTGTAAGGGATAGGTATTATAAGTTGAGTTGGATAAGTTGGTCTACCTAAATTTTATTCTAAAGTATTTTTTATTTTCCTTATTTGACCCCTTCAATACCCTTGTTACCTTTAAAATATAATTATTATATTACTATTATAATAAAATTATCACCTATTTTGCAGATATAATATGTTTACATTGAAATATACCGTTTTATTACTCACGTATTATTTTGTAGGGATATTTTATTCCAGTGAATTTTTGGTTTTCTTTTTTAAATTCTCATGTTCTTTTATCAATACTCCTCAAACTACCTCTTGCAGTTGAATTAAATTTGATACATTGTATTTTTCAAATTCATTCTAAGCACACATTCATTCTAATACTTTAGCGTTTAGCGAATTCTCTGTTTCACTGATCAAATTTCATTCACTCTTTTATCAATTCACTTTTAATTCTCTTATTCTTTCCTCCCACTCTCACTCTCTATTCTTGAACAATTGGAAAAATGCGTTCCAAAAACGTATAGAGGTGAAAAATAATAAAAGTCACCTTCTATTGTTATAAACAGAACAGCATCATCAGTTAAATTCGAATCCTTCCATTGTTTATCAACTACAATAAATAAAATTACAACTTTCAGTTCAAGTCCATAAAAACAAATGAATAGAAGATCAACGACCTATGTATTTGCAATAACGATGACCAGACAGAAGAGAACTACAGTTATTTATTGCGTCAATTCTACGCTAAATCAAAATGAAATAAAAAATCTGCAACTGTTAAACTTACTGCTTACAACTTACGAGTTCAATTAACAATAGCTTAGCTGTAACCAATCTCAACAATGACTTGGCTTTTTTTACTTGGCTTCTTTCAACAGACCGCTTTACTACAAATTCACTCAAGGAAATCGTCATCTGCTTGTGAATGAATGATAAATTCCAGAGAGAAAAACCAGTTCGGTCTTGAAAATGAAAATTGAATTTAATGGTTGCGACTTGCGATAGAAGCAACTTCCCATTCAAAATCAAAACACTTTATTTAAGTTTCGATCACTGTTTAACATTAATTCTTCTCTTCCAGAAGTATTTCAATATTTCAAGTATCTGCTCTATTTGTCATTTCAAGCAATTTTTCTCTTTTTATGATTTATCTGTAATCAGACGAGAGATTGAATAGAATGGTGTAAAAACCAATTGATCAATAACAGCAACAGGCCTTGAATTTAAATCAATCAGAAGGAAGCAAAAAATATTAGAATTCAATTAATAATGAAAAACGAATACAGAGGGTAAGATATTAAGTCAATAAATCATTATAATATAGGAAATGTGGAATCTCATTAATGAGCGCAGAAAATTGCACCCTAGAATTTGAGTGAATAGCAGACTAGCAAATAGGTGACCTGGAATTAGCCTAAACCAATAAGAAAACAGACATTTTGGCCAATAAAAGGCAACAAATAGGGACCTTTTTACAGTATAGGTATTTACATATAGGGGTTTTTATTACAGTAGGATTACTACTAATAAGTGTAATGGGATTTAAAATATCACGGATATTTGGATTTCAAGATAGATGATTGGATATAAAAATTTTAAGTGGAGTAATATTATCTGAAGATCTCATCTTGAAAAAACACACTAACTCTACATACGTCACCCACCTTATCTACGTTATCATTTTCCATTCAATAGCTCTGTTTGGTGTTTCGCTGTTTCCCAATAGACCTTCTATTATTTATTATACAACAACACCAACACGTGTCTACATTCTACAGCTAATTATTCGATCGCATTCTTCTGAATTCAAACGACCCATATCCCCCGGGTAACCAGTTAGTTACATGGGGAAGACAAAACAGAAAGCTAATGAATAAAGAAGAAACAAAATGGGTGCGATCAGCCAACCATGATCGAATGATCTACTTCTAGAGATGTGTAACTTAACTGTAATGTAATGATGTGCAATTTGTAATGTACAGAATCATAGACTAACCAAAAATGTACTTATTGTCTTAATTTGTGGTAATGATTTAGTTTAATAATGGGATAGTAGTACTATTATCACAATAGATCTGGCCTATTCGACCTCAGAAGAGCAGAAGAGACTGCCTGTCGCTACCGCAGAACTATAGTACTGTACTACAATATAAATATAAAAGTAGAGCTATAGTACGAACATGCGCAAGAGTTGACGTTAACCTACTTTATGTAGCTCTGCCGTAATGTAATTTCTTCTTTCCACTCTTTGGTCGTCTCACTGCAATGCACACGCATCAACACAATGTATGAGAGGAGAGAAATAGATGAAGAGAGAATGAGAGAGAATGAGTGAGAATGAGAGAGAGAGAGAGCGTGGAAGAGATTGAAGATGATAAGGACGAACTTTTTCACACAGTTTCGGTCAGAGCACACAGACTCTGACACAATCTATGTTACAATCTTGTAATAATCTTTGTGCATCTTCCTATTATGGGTTTGCTAATTAGTGTTATTGGAACATTATGGCTGGTCTAATGAATCTGGGCATCCTCAACTCTTATGAATTATATAAAATATTAATATTCAACATTATAAATAATATAAAAACCTATAAAATTGATGAATAACAGTAACCAGCCCCCAGAACCCCCTGGAGGATAAAAGAAAAAATACAATAGACCTGCCGGCTTAATATGATTGAACTATAAGATAAATCATTCCAATAAAAGATCTCTAATAATAGAAGCAACAAAATATTTGTAATAGTAATAGTATAATTCATTACAATATGGACCGAGACTTAAAAATAAGATACTGTAGTGCTCACACATGAGAGAAAAGCAACAATCGCTGAATCTATGTTGTCAATCTATCTATTCAAATGCAAATAAGCCAATTTTTCAATCATATTTCAAAAACAATCATCCAAAATATCCCAGGATTTCTTTAAAGCAAGATTGAAATATTATTTAAGGGGCCCTTAGATAGAGCGGCCACGGTCCCTTTTTCAGGAGAAGAAATGTTAAAATTAAAACAGTGGTTTTAACTGTTGCCTGGCTTTTGAAAGATTTAGAAACTCACCACTTGAACAATCGTAATCGATTTGAATAAATCTACTAGTCTACTAGATTATATAACTTTCATTACAAAGATTTCAGAATTTCACAGACCTGTAAAATCTTCAATACATCTATTATCGACGTTTATAAGTATAGGAACGAACATTTTACTTCTACATTTTATCGATAGAGTTGAAAGAAACTAATGGAGGACATTTTATCAGAAACTATTGGTAATGATAATGTCCAAAAACATTTTATCCGAAACTGTCCAATCGAGTGCATGCATCACAAGTAGTAACAGTTTTCTAGAACATTCTACTATAAGTCAAGAGCCAGAGCCCACAGCATTTCCTTCCCATAGTAACCTTGACAGAGATGCTGATGTAACCTGAACCTGAGTAGGAATATTATCTAACTAGGTATTCCAGTTTCCGAAGAAAACGGAAATCATCCTATCGTCTATGGTCCACTTACGATCATGTCACGTAGCCCGGTGTAGGCCTACTGTCTCCACTATTACGGTATTCCATTTTTTGTATCAATTTACTTGTATTTTCAATTTTCAAGATTGGATTGGATGAATAAATGCTGGATGAGTCATTCAAAACAAATGCTTTTATTTATTTATATCTCTAAAATATTGTCTTGGCCTCCTCTCTGTACAGGGAGCGGGAGGAGTCATTTCCCTGTCTTCTCCTCTTACTCTGTACAGGAAGAAAATGAAAATAATCAAAAATGAGCTCAACGAAGAACTTCATGATAGGATTTTTTAATTCAGATTGATATAATTATGAATATGGAATGTTCTTATTATACAAAGTTGACAAAACACTTCAAAGAAATCAGTTTTTTATTTCTCTCGAGCCCTATCCTGGCACCTTGAGTAAATTATTAATAACATTGTGAATTGAAAGAAATGTTGAGAAACAAAATAAGTGTCATTACAACGAGATTTTTTAAATATTGTACTGTATTTCTATTTGAAAATGAACAATTCCAATAAATAATTGGAATTAATTTAACTCATCATCATTAAGATCTATATTAATAGATGCACTACTTAAGCATAGAGAACAAAGAAAACATATTTATATTGAGATAAAAAACTTATAAATCGTGATAAAAAAGCCAAAACCAGCATCCAATGGGTGGGGTCACGACTTTGAAGCTAATGTTGAAAGAATTAAACGTTATTGTTAACCTTAGGAGTTTTCTCTCTACAGTACCTAATGATAACATGATGGTTTCAATTGTTTTTCCAACGATTTTCAAAGAATTTTCTCAAGTCAGAGCCTTACTTCTATACAACAACTGAAAATAGTCGAATTTAAACAAAACAATAGAAATTGAAACAGGACTAGTGTCGGACATGACACACAATGAACAATGACAAACCCAAAACAATCTTTTGAATCAGCAATGAAAAATTACAAATTACATTTTTCTACGTCATTCAATTTCCATTTTCGAAATTATTAGCAAAATACGCTATAAAGCTCGTGCGCCAAGAAGAAACAAATGTGGATAACAATTGCCAATTACGTGAAAATATTGAAGATTATGGCTTGATTTCTCTAAATATTTGATCAAGATGGTTATAAAATAATGATTTGACAAAATAAGAATGTCATTATTTGACATGAGCCCAAAAATATATCAGTAATTTATAAATATTTCTCTATAGACTGTAGGCCTAACTAGATTTGGAACTTGAATCTGAAACTATACTTACTAGTAATCTTACATCGTTTGAAATTGTAATAACTTGCCACTTATAAGAGTCTCAACTAATCTACATTCTACTATGCCTTTATTGGTCAGAGACTATTGGCCAATCGTGGAATTGCAGTTTCTTCCTCAACCATTGGCCTTTTCTCATTGGTCGATCCTGATTGGTCCGTAGCTTTCTTCGTAAGCCAATCACGTTTCATCGCTCATTGTACTGTATACGTTTCTCGTGCTGCCACCATTTTGATTTGTTTATATTTAACTAATCTCATGTATCTTATCTCTAACATTTAATTGTTCTGTATTATTTAATCATCTTATGTTAAAAAATTACACTACAATTCATGGTAATCATGGTCACTACAGTTCAAGGTTCAGTTAATGGTATTATTTTCGCTATCATTTTTCAAATCATTATACACAAACACCAACCCTTTATCAAAAATATTGTTCTTATTTCATGTTTTCTTGTTGGTAAATGTTAGGCAAAATGAGTCAGGCAAAAAATAATGTAAATTTATGAAACATTATTAATACAAGTTTCTCAAACCACTTTGGTTTCTTTTACGTGAAGAGAAGCTTTGACTTGAAAAGCTTTGACAGGGAAATCACTCAAACTATTAATAAATATAAACGATTTTTATCAAGGAGCTCTTGATAAAAAGTGACAAGCTAATGAATAAATGCCTAGAGATAAGTACGATCACAGAATAGAAGAGATCACAGAATAGTTTCTCTCTTCTATTCTGTGGTACGATCTATTTCTACTACGTTGAAGCATAGAGAAGCGGTACTCTCCTAATCTGTTCTCAGTGGTTGAAGTATCGAATGTCTAATAATAGCATTACGCATAGTTATAAAAAAATCGTTGATAATAATCGAGAGAATATTAAAGATTCAACAACAAAAAAATGCAATTGATTGATAACCCTTTTCAACTTTCAACTCCAATTATTAACTTTATAAATCATAGTTCGCCATCAACAAGTGGGTCATTGATTATCTTGCCACAAACATATCTTGCAATTGATTGGTATGTGCAATTAAATCGCGAATTAAAATAATTTTAATCCAGACTGGTAATACAGGTAAGGGAAGAATCCAACGCCATTGTTGCTTAAGTTTACTCAATAGCTAAATCTAGATGTTTGATAGGAGATTCAATGAAGTGATCCTATGTCTCATCTTATCCCATCAATATCATAAATTCAATTCGTCAATTTATTCTTCATCATATCAGCATTATGCAGACTGCGTATAATGTCACCATTTTGTCATTTTTCTGTCGATCCAGTAGCAAACTCAAAATATGACTTGAGCTACATTTTTTTTAAAACTTCTACAATATTCACCGTTATGGAATAACAACAAATATAAATCTTTAATCACCTTCACACGTAATTCTAAACTTTTCCAAGATCACTGCAAATATTAATTAACGATACTACCATTTCCACAAATTAATTGTTCTACTGAAGGTCTCCCAAATGGAGATTTCCAAGGATATTTGGTGGCAAACAATCAATTTCCTTAAGTTTTCAATGTATTAATTAATAAACTATTACAATATCTTTTGAATGAATCCGAGTCCTATCAATAGAACTGTCACCTTCCATTTATAAAATCGTTAATTGCCGTTGATTGAACACGATAATTAACTTATGTTGTTCAATGTTCATAAATGCAATTGCACTAATGGTTTTCAATTCATCAATCAATGTCCACTAATATTATGCTTTTGGGATTAATTATAATAAGCTATTATCCTATTTGACAATCACCACTGCACTTCACTATAATGCTCCGAATTTTATTTCAGGGAAAGGTTCTGGATTCAAAACAAATTAAATTCAATCAAATGTTCAGCAGTAAATAGAAGACTCAAGTCAAGTCCAATTTGATACAAAAATCCGTGTAATTCACAACAATATTCTTCGACTGAAGAATATCGGATCCGAATATAATATTCAACAAAATAATAATAGTGCATAAAGCCGAAGCTAAAAACCAATCATTGGCCAATACGAAAGAGGCTTGGACACGCCCCAAATTCAATGACAGCATTCTCCATTATACGATTTCAACCAATCAGAAGCTAGCCCAGCTCATTGGTTCAGCCATCAGCTGTGACGTTACGAACTGCCAGCATGTGATTGGTTGAAATCGTAAAATGGAGGAAGTTCATTTCATTGGCCAATCAGGCTGCCAATCCGTGTTATTGGATATTATTTGGTGTTAATTCCAGCATCCTCCATAAAATTTAAGTAGTTCTGATTGTGTTTTGAACTACTTTTAATGACTTTACTGATGAGCATCAGAATAATAATATATCATTTCATTTTCTTCTTTATTCCTATTTTCCTTATTTTCTCTTTCCTATCCTTCTCATATTATCATCATCAACCACAACATTATTATCATTTCTCATGTTTCCTTTTAAGCCAATTCGCTGTTCAATGATTCATTGAACAATAATTTAATTCAATATGCACATCTTCAAGAAATGAATAATGGTAAATAATTAGTATACTCGTTCAATAAATTACTGGTATGACCTTCATATTACTGGTTTTCTCATGACAGGAAAAATAGATAGATCAACTCAGTAAAAAATAGCGCATGGAAATAATTAATGAAAACTCTGCATGTGAAGCCACACATTTATTACCATTGGATTCCAGGTAATACATACAAATAATTCCTTACGCGAGGAAGAGCCTTGAATTCTTGAATAAACACCTTTCTAAATTTGCAGGGTGAACTCAGATCTATTCGAGAGAATCTGCTTATTGATTAAATGCATAATAATTAATTATTCGCACTTTATAATGAATGCTTGTCTAGTAATGAATGTGCATCATACATCATTAATGAAAAATTGTATAACTCACGTCTTATTGATTTATTGCATTGTCCTCTTGATAAGCGATTTAGAAAATTCTCAGATCATTTTCTCATAAGCAATATTAATAATTAAACTAGTTGAAGTATGCTTGATGAGTAATCAATGAGCATCATGCATCTAAGTTTGATGAAAAATTTTAATTTTTTGATAATTCATTCAACTCATAATTATCACGATTATTCTATCTCAATTCTCAAACTACAGAATTATCAATATTGTAGATTTTTGGTGTCGTATATCAGGTCTATATTCCGTAAATAATAAAGAAATGTTCCATATTCAACCGGTTTTTCATAAAAAATCTTACTCATAAATTATAAATCACATGTATTGGAACACATAATTAGCATTTTGGCGTCATAGTTATTTTTTAATCCGGTAAGTAACAATAGAGACACAGCACGCGCCTGAAAAACCTATTAAAACAATATAAAACGAAGAGATACAAATCTAGAAGCTGAATGATATACTTTGTGCTCTAATAAAAAAGATAACACCTCTAAAAAGGTGATTCTAGGCTTTATTTCCCTACTAAATAAACATCTCTAAAAAGAAGTGATACAATATTCCACTTCTCGTTAAAAATGACAGAATACGCTCCAATTTAATATGCCTTTGTTAGAGAAAAACACTTCAAAGCAGTGGCCTTGTCACGGAAAACCCGCAGCTGGATACAGCTCTGCCCTTGAATTTGAATTACATAAAGGCGTTCAGTGTTTATTATGTGATAAAAACTGATGTGATTTAATGAGTGGATTAACATTTTGATGAATTTATTAAACAGAAGCATGACAATTCACTCATAATGGGATGAGATATGAGATATTTTGCTCTAATTGAGAAATAGTAAATTAGCATACTTGTAATTGAATTAGTTTCATCTCGATAGAAAATCAAAAGAGGGATTAATTGGGTTCTATGTTGATAAATCGAAAATTCAAACAGGAAATATCTAAAAGTAGGATGAATTTACTATTTTATAAGGATACTGTAATGTAAAAAGGTTCAGAGTCAGAGTTCAAAGTAAGCACATTCACAAATTTTTAAATTATCAACAAGGTACTTCTTCTTTGAGGAGAGGTTGGAACTTAATAAAATTGATAGGCTATTAGTCAGGCTATTGGAAAATTGAAGATGGAATAGATTTTGTCTGAAGTAAAGGAAAAAATAGTAGAAAACCACAAAATCTAGATAGTCCTGAATCAGGAACTTTTCAATCCGTCTTTACTGTACGAAATTAGGAACACAATAATTTTCTGTAGACAAAATAGGGAAGTAGATTCATAGGATTATCAAGATTGGAATGCGAAAAGGATAAGTCAAACATTTTATATCCAATATTTAAACCCATGAAAAACGCTTGACAATCACTGCTCGATTGCTTTGTCGCTGCGTCGAGCATTTGACCTAAAAAGCAAAAATAATGTTCTTTTCTAAGGCAAGTTTATCGTATTGTTGCCACATCGCCAGGATGCTAACTGATTGCATCCATGTTTCACAGTGTTGGTAACCAGAGGAAACACTCTTGTATGTACTTGTACTTGTTTCAAAGTGCAAGTGCAGTCGTGGGAGTATGGACTGAGTACACCAACTATGCATGCCGTATATTTTCATCTACACTCTCTTGCTATGTGTAAGAATGTTTTCCAGTATTGCAGAGGTATTTTCTATAAGGTAAGTTATAAGTTTTATTTATATTTGTTACTCACTTTGTTACTTTCAGATCTTGCATTAGAAATTTTTTTCAAAGCAATCAGGAAGCAAGACTTATTTTTATTCATAAAAACGGTTCTCAACGGATTCTTATTGAGAGGTCAAAACTTGAATTCCATACCAATAGAAGTAGCTATTACTGTAGGTGTAGGCTATAACTTTGAAAGGGCCGATCGCACAAGAATTCAAATTCAAATTAAATTTATTTACCAAAAAATACAGAAATTATAACAAAATTATTACTAGACACATTAAATTATCAGGAAAATATGTAAATTTATTTTGGCACTGCCGGCAGAAGTAAAACTTGAATGCCAGCCGTGAGTTCTATTTAGGGTCTAGAACAAGATATTTATTTTACTATACAGTATTTAGAATCTAGACTAAAGAAGTGACAATAGATTGAACAACACAAAGAAAAAATCCAATTCAATTAACATCTCCTTCCTTGTGGCACTCTTTCCATTCAATTTATTCATAATTTTAAAATAATTTTGAATAAAAGAAAACACTATTTGATGTTGTCAATTCCACTTCTTTATTGCTACAATACTGGACCAGTATACTCCAGTAGTACTGTAGTCTGGCAGCAGTACTGTTACTGTACTGTAACTGGTATTGTAAAATGTAACTGGTAAAGCCTCGAAACCGCGGTACTGTAGTTATTAAGGAGGGATTGACAACATCAAACTGTGTTCTTTTTATCATGGAGTTACACAACATCAGCAGAAATTCTACAAATAAGTTAAACTAAGTACAAATAATTTGGCCTGATTGACACTCACCAGCTGTGTAAGAGAGGTCCTGGAACTCGATGTTGACAGCGGGCCGTTTCGCCATTCTGGTGAGCGTGGTGAGACCGAGCCGGGTGGGAATCCGGGTGACGGCGACGGGCGGGTGACGGCTGCTAGTTGAGAGTGCGCCCTTGGCGGCCCCTTCGCCACTGCAGCCCGGTAACGGCTCTCCGCCTCCTCCTGGACATGGCAAAACTTCAACAATACTCTCCACTGCTGACGATGTAGAAGCTGACATTTTCACAATAGTTTTTCACAAGACAAAACAACAATAACTTCGGTAATTGAGTGGAAGCTAAAAATCACTGCATTGAATAATAAAATTCTTGAATAAAATTCAAGATTTTCTTCAGATCTTCTAGTTTAACACATAAAGTTGTTTTCCTTTACATCGATGTCGCATTTAGTGAAGTGTTGGGAAACAAAGCAAAACTGAACAGTCACCATAAAGTAACTCGAAATTATCTGCGTTTCAAGTGTTTTTGGCCTAATTTCACTGTTTTAAACAGATTCCTCAGTTTCACGCAAACTTCTTTGATTCTGAAAAGCCACATTTGGTTTGAAATTCTCACAAGTTTTCACAAAACTTCTTCAGCGCATGAGTGTAATGTATCAACATTCAGCATACAGTCATTTTAATTCCGAAATCTTCATTGAAACTCCTGAGTTTTATTGCAGATCAAACTGAATTGAAGAGACACAGAGTTCGATGCTTTCACTCCGATTTTTGCAAGTTCCAGAATTATATTGAGTTAAAAAAACAAGAAAATTCAACAGTCACATTGAGTACGAGATTTTCACTAATTTGTTGATTCCATGATAACTGTACTGGAAAGCAAACGATAGTCTCAATAGTAGTATTAACACTAACAATTTGCTATGTCTCGAGCACTCCTTGAACGGGTCTCATAGATAACACACTATGAATCACTGCAGCTGTCAAATAATTTCACTACTTCAAATTCACCTGTTCCAGTAATTTCAACACAGAGTTGAAGATAGCAAATACTGTAGTTATAAGTAGAAAATCTAGATTCTAGAGTGGTTTGAGTGGATTCATGTTAGAATAGGCTATTCCTGGTATTCGATATTGGTTTTTATTCAATATTCTCTTGTGATTCGATTCATATTCAATTTTTTAAATATTAGATTCATGTATAATTTGTTATTTCATTATATTTTTCCTATTATCCATGAACTTGATACAAACACTGTAATCTTAACATAGTTGGAACTACTGCATATTAAACGTACGTGTAAATATACTTTTCAAGTAAAACAGAGAGAATTGCAATGGTTTGATTCATTACACTTGATGCTAATGGGTTTGTTGGCAAGGAGAGCTATAAATCACTCAATTTCAACTCTTTCAAGAAGTTTCTCTTGTTTCCAGTGTCAGGAAATTGATGATTACACAAAGTTTACTTCAGAACGGTCAATGCCAGACCAAACTTTTAGTTTTCAAATAAGATATGTCCATTTCCAACATGTGAAGTATTTTATAAAATTAATGAATGGAAAATCCAAGGGTAATTCCTAAAGATGCTATTTAAATTAAGCTCTCTTATGATAAATTCATTTTAGACTAAATATGTCCAATAGTGAACACTATTGAAGAGAAGTTTCTCTCCATATCAGTAGAAATTCATCATAATTGAATCTGAATTCTGAATCAATAGTTTAATTTTTAATGAATCTACCATTATCTCATTACAGTATAAAGATTTCAATTATATATTATCTAGTCCTAAATTTCAGTATAAAATATAGGGTATCCCTCCTAACAGTCCTATGATTATCAAACCATTTGAATAGATGATGATAGCTTGGACTACTATTAAATTCAATTATTTTTGAATTACTGGTACCTAAATTGATGCAATTGGTCTTTAGAAGTCTAAAACTGAAAAAAGATATTCACAATAGACGAAGTGACTAGACGAAGTAATTTTTGTGTTTAAATATTGGGATAATTTCAAGGTCTAGATTTATCTATGAAATGTAGCATCAAGATATCACCATAGATTAAATTTTTTTCTCGAATAATCCCACATGAATAATGTCTTCAAATAATCATTGTAATGCTAATTTATCGCTAGCAGGTATGTATTTTAATTCATACAGTATTAGTATTAGAGTTAAATTGTATCTATTCTTCTATTCAGAAGAAAATTAATCGAATCCCACAAAAAACTATCTTCCAAAGACAATAAATTAAGTTTTTATCAATGTCCTCTCATCTCTGAATTACAATGCCAAGTTCATGGCTACAGACAATTTTTTCCTTTTTCCAGACCTAAGCCTAGAGGGAGCAAGTGTCAATTCATCTCAATCAACCGCTTCGTTGAAGCTTCAAATTCCTCAATATTCATCAACAAAGCTCGTGTCTTGTCAATGATGCATCACAAAGAACAAAAAACCTAATTGCATAATACTACACGTAATCGTCACAATACGTTGTTCAATAATCCACGTGACTTTTGTAGTGTACTATTGGCCCAGTTAGCACAAAATGATAATCCATTTCCATATTCCATTTCCCCACACTGTACCGTTCGCTTCGATTCTTCCATTTCTCTGCACATTATACCGTTCGCTTCAGTGACCGACTTTGACCTTTGAAGAAAAAGAAGAAGGTAGACTCATGTCAATACTGAGCCGAGCCTATCAAGTTTTTAACGATTTAATAACGGTCTTCAGGGACTTAATCAAGAATTAAAGACAGCTCACATGAATTGATGTTTTACGTTTACTTTTTGAAGATTTACGTTACTTGTTACTTCTTGAAAGTTTACATTACTTTTCGAAAGTGCAATGTTTCCGTTAAACGTGACAGCCAACATTATTAATAGGATTCCTTGGAAAAATAATTTATTTATATATGTGTTCCTAATCCATGTTTTTTTTCAATTTCTCCTTTCTATATGAATAGCTGTTCAATTATACATTTTATTTTTTCTTATTATTTATTTTTATGATTTATTGATTAATCATTCTATTAGGCTAGGCGTACTCCGGTTAATCAAGACAAGACAAGACGAGATTAGTCACGTTTAGTCACAGTACTTCACATAGTTGCTTATGAAGCAACAGACACCGATTAGTCATTGCATCGGTGTGTGCTGCTTCATAAGCAACTATGTGAATTACTGAGACTAAACGTGACTAATCTCGTCTTGTCTTGTCTTGACTAACCGGTGTACGCCTAGCCTTAGAAAGTTCAGGTTCATACCACATTTATTCATCCTCGTAACTACCTAATTCTTATACAGATGTTACTACGGTATGCGTTTTTTGTAATGTATCCTTTGAGAAAATTTATCCTTTTGAGAGTTTTCATTGTTAAAAAAAGCATTTATCATAGAACATTTTGTTCACAGGAGCGGAATGTTGCAAAGAAGATATTCGAAGATAGCACAAATTAACCATCTTTCGTGTGCGCTCAAGACAAAATAATTGCATGCTATTAACTTCATGAGCGAAAGCCTTCAATAGTAGAAAGTATAATTTACTGGATGCGAGAGAGTGTACTGATTGCTTTGAATTTCTAATACTTCACTGCTTTCTGTGCGAGAAAGAGAGTGCCAATCTGAAATGGTGTACTGCTAAACGACTTTTTTCATCAAATTAGGTTTTTTCAGGGTCAAAAAAAGAAGATTAAAATTGTGTTGTTAATAGCTTTTCTCCGAGGTTATGGACACGAAAAATGTACTTGACGGTTTTGGAACTAATTTACTTGTCGAGAAAGTGAGACAAATTCAATAAAATCAGTTATTTTTAGACTTTTTTCAGATCTGTAGATTACAAGACTTGTTTCTAGTCGTGAATCATTGAGATTGTGAATGTACAAAGCTTTGGAGGAAATTCAAATGATAAAATACGATTATGTCTTTTATTTGCGGTGACTAAGCTTTAGCTGCTGCAACCTGTAATAATTATTGTATTTGGTTTGTTGTTCTCCCAAGACTTTAATAGATTTTCAAATGAGAGAATAAAACACGCTTTTTGACAAGTTTATCTTGTAGAAGAATTAAAATAACACTAAAACTTTTAATGTATGCATTGAAGTTTTTGAAGTACTTCATTTTTCTCTGAAAAATGAGTAGAAAAAGAGGAGAAAAATGGAGTACAATGAAACATAAAAATTTTCTGTTTTATGATTTCGGATCAAGCATAAATTAAACTTGCAATGATTGCAAAACGCATGAACTTGTGTGCTAAAATCTCAATCCGACTCATCCCTGACAGTGAGATTTCAAGAAAATAGATTTTTATTTTATTATCAGCTAAATTGTGTTTTCAAAATCCACATTATAATCAATTCTTTTCAATTGATAAACAGGGTAGGTCCTTTTTGCAAGGAAGCCTACATGGAAAAATACTATGAAGATGCGGTTTTGGTTGTAACCTATGGAACTTGTTCCAATACTCTACTTCATGCTACAGTGTTATAGCGCTTCACTATATTACACTATACTATAGTGATGGCATTCAAGCCTTGATTTGATAATGCTTGAATTCTACCTTATATAGATGTTCCTACCAATAATTAAAAATTCTACAACAAATCCACTCAACCAAACAGAAATTATTCTCATTTGCTCTACTTATTTTGTTCATTTCAATCAAACTTACTACATTATAATTTCATCATACTATGAAAACTTTCCTAGTAGACTACTATCAACTAGAAATTTAATTTTTTTTTCAAAATACCAATTCACAAATTCCTACACTTGTGACACAGTCGCGTGTATGTATTACTTCAGAAAACTATTCAAGCATTCTGCCCAATAAATTTTCCTGAAAGTCAAGCACACAATGTGCTTAACATTCCTCTACAACTACAATACGCGGATCTTCTAAACCACATACGGTACCATTCTTTTTTACAGAAAAAATCCAACACACGCCTAAACTGTAACGCGTATTTTGGTCAATTAATTTCCAACACTTCGCCTACTAAACTCACAGACACGCGTATTTTCGGCACTTCGCCTCAACACACAGCGCGCGTTTTTCAAACGATTATACGAACAAAGCAAAACAGAACCGTCAGTCAGATCGTCAGAAAGAAAGTTGAAGCTCTTTCTCGAACAGAAATTTACTGACAGCACGCACGCACGCTGACATACACTCGCACGGCGCAGTTCTACTGCTTCCCGGTCGACGGCTGAACGCTCACTGAGGCTTGAGGTAACGCGAGGAGCACTGAGGGAATGGGAGACACACCGATAATAGGGGGGCCGATCGGGATACGCCTGTTAGCTGGAGGCTCCTCTTCCATTCGTGGTTTGGTTCCTTTCTGCTTTCTTTCCACACTATTTTTGTCTTTATTTTTGATATCTTCCTTCCTTTCTTATCATGATAATATCCTCTCCTCTCCTCACCACCCCTCCTACTTCCTTTCGCTGTTATTTTTAAACATTCTCTTCACCCCACTACCCATTCAGCTTCCTCTTCTTCAAACTTCTAATGCTCTTATTTTATATTCATCTCCATGATGTTTTGTTTAACTTTTCTCTCTTTCTTTATTCTCTATCGTTAACCGTGATATCTTCTTCTCCTATGCTTCCTCTTCGTCAAACCTCCAACGCTCTCATTTTTCATCTATTTTCATATGGGTTTGTTTGTATTTTTTGCTTAATTATATCCTACCCTTCTCCGTGATATCCATCTTCTTTCCTTATCATGATTCTAACCTCTCCTCCCCACCCCTCCCACTAACTCTTTTTCCTTATTTTGCAAACCTCTTTGCTCTTCCTTCTCATGGTTCCTTGTTCACATTTTTCTCTTTCATTAACTTCTCTTCTCTCTCTATACCATTATCTTATTCAATCATTCTACCTTTCTTATTTCTCCTCTTTTCCAATCATTCAATGTTTTCTTCTTCATTATTTACTATTTTTACTATCATCACCATTTATTGTTTTTTACCTTTTTTGCTCTTTTCAATGCTTCTTGTTGCTTTCTTCTATAATTTATAACTTGAATCACAATATCCATAATTATAAAGTATTCATACTCCTTTATATCAATCACATAATTCAACACCATGGTATACTATAATTCTTCTCATCTCTTCTTGTCATTACAACTTTCTCTTCTTTATTACCTCGACTTCTTCTCCTCCTTCTACCTCTTCTTCTTCTTCTTTTTCTTCAACCTCATCCGTAGTGACTATTTTCTTTTCCCATCATGATTTTATTCTCCCCTTACAACCACTCCCACTTCATTTTAAACTCTATTTACTCTTTTCTTTATTAACTCATTTACTTTTAACTAGATTGCCTCTTCATCAAACTTCTAATGCCCTTTGTACTCCTCTCCATGTTTACTTTGGTTACCTGTTTCTCATTTGCTATCCTTTCTATGATTTCTATATACTACAGAAATACTTCCTTTGTCATATTTATCTTAGAAAATTTCAATCACATTATACAGTATATATGATTCTGATGCCTACTTCTTCCTTTTATCTATCTTCATATCTATATCTTTCTCAGTTTGACTATAATAGTATATTATATTTTAGACCTACCTCCATTTCATATTCGTTATAAATTCTTCGTCTCTCATATATTTTCTTCTCTTCAGCTATCTATCTTTCTCCTAATTATCTCTCACCGTATCCTTCTCAATTTGACTTCCATTACCTCCATTCTCTATAATTTATAAATATTCTTTGTCTCTCATACATTTTCTTCTGCTCAGCTATCATTCTCCATTTCTCTTGTCCATTTCCATCCTCTCCACAACTTCACACATCAGCCGTTCACTATCTCTCTGGTGGGAATTCATTGAACTCTGTTGTGAACACGCAAACAGTGGAAGGAGGGGAGGAAGAAGGTATCATTAAGATGTCCATTATTGTGAAACTGTAGACGACAGGTGCCAGCATCTAATGACATTTTAAATATAATAGTTTTGGGCTATTAAGTGGAATTATTATTTCAAGGTTCCTGTTCGTTTTTATTCACATAGTTTCCTCATTTTATGACGGAAGCCTAAATTTTATTTTCGAAAATTATTTATCATTTCATATATATAGGCTTTCCTTAATGATTGTGTTCTCAATCGATCGTCATGAGAAACACGCAGACAAATAGCATAAAATAAATTTCAATTCGTTAAGTTCACAACATTATGCAATCGGATGCATCGTCAAGTTAACTGACGTTATATCATGTCAATTATCATGACAATCAACATTGATCTGAATTCCAGGGATACAAAGATTATTTTCAATAATGAAAGTGATGAGAGATATGTAACATATTATAAAAGTATTATTCTTATTTATTATAAGTAGCAAAGTATTGTTGGTACAAGAGAGCTACAAGTAGAAGCAACAGTTGACAAAATAATATGAAGTGGTGATTGATGAATCAATATCAAAAATATAAGAAAAATGAAGTATATAATAAGAAAATTGAAAAGGAATCGAGCGAGGTAAAAAATCGAATAAAAGTCAATTCAAATATTGAGAAAAGAGAAGGAGGCAACGAAAAACGTTTGCCTGTTATTACTTATTGTCAGACATGCCAAGAAAAGTAGAACATTTGTTAGTGACATTAAACGACATCAAATTCTACTTTGTGGTCATTAAGAGTTGAAGTGATAATGATTACATGTCACTGAAAATCTCAAGGTTCCTGTTAATGTGTTACTCAATAGATTAAGTGTGTTTACAAAAGCCATTTGTAATCAACATGTACATCTAGAATTAATCAAGATATTGAGAAATTATTTTCTCTGTCATAATACTGTATTTTGAATAAATTTTATTATTCTCTCGAGAATATGAAGATATAAGAATAAAACTATAATGGCCAGTTGCACAAAAGTGGATTGAAGTTAATCTTTATTAAGAATAAACATTTTAGATTGAATATTGACCTTAACTTGACTTTATGCAGGTGGGAATCAGAAGAAAAAACATTGGAAAATTTTTAAGATTAAATATTTACCTCAGGTTCCAAGTGATATGGGAAAAGTGTATCGTTTATGTTTCGTCAGCATGTGTTTTCAGAACCTAGAAACAAAATTAAAGAAACATTATCGGATTGAAAATTGAGTTTTGCCTTAATCGAAACAATTAATACAGAAGAATTTAAATTGAAGGTTAATTGACAAGATGAAGAAGGTTAATTGACATCTTGATGGGATTGGCCACAGAATTCAGGAGATGGTTTGTAAGGAAGATGTAATGGAAGTTTCTAACTCGTGATTGGTCGAAGTTCTCGTTCCAAGCATCTCATTGGCTGAAACTTTGAAATGGCGGATAATACATAAAATGGGAAAATGGCGGCTACGAAAATACGATACAACGTAAATAGGTGGATATTTTAAGTTTTCAAAGGTTAGTAAGGAAGATGTAATGGAAGTTTCTAACTCGTGATTGGTCGAAGTTCTCGTTCCAAGCATCTCATTGGCTGAAACTTTGAAATGGCGGATAATACATAAAATGGGCAAATGGCGGCTACGAAAATACGATACAACGTAAATTGGTGGATATTTTAAGTTTTAAAATACCATAAAACAAAATAAATTGGAATTACGATTACTAACATTTCACGTTCAAAATTACATATAAAGTAATTAAAATTGTAGGCCTATTTGCAAGGAATAACAAATAATTATTAGTGGCAAAATGTTGACCTATTTCGGTAAATTGAATTGAAAATAATAATTATTATAATATTAATGTAATATTATTGACAATATTTGAAAACTTTGTCAATGATGCGATGGAACAGTGGAAAAAGACTCATAATATGAACATAAGTACATAACCTTTAGAACGTGTAATCCAAATTTGGGATTGAAGTAGTTTTGGGCTATACCGTTTATTTCTTCCCACATATTGTGTAGTATATAATTGTCAACAAATAAATAAATAACAGGATGACAGCGCAGATAATACAAACACAAATGTAATAAATATAATGTATAAAATACAAATAAAGTACTTGAAAAGCTACTTAACTCTACCTTCTATGTATTATCCCCTAAACCTAAACATTAATTGACATCAGGGGTTAACTGCCACTGGATGTGACTCGCACCTTTCAAACCCTTTTCTGTAAAAAAATAATTATTTGCAAAGCGAAGAGTGAGGTAGACTGCGACCCTGCGACTAAGTTATGTTCTTCTCTGATCGCACGCTTTGTGCATGAGCATTGTGTCATCAGGCACCAAATTTATGCCAAGTTTCCATTGCCAAGCCCAGCGATGAAGCTCTGTTCCATTTCTTTAAACACCATAAAGTATTGAAGTATATAGGATAAGTTGTTATGTTGAGTTTTTATGAATAAAATATATAGGAGAAGTATTATTAACTCAATCCTTTTCACTTCTCCTCCTCTATCTTCCCCTATTTCTCATAACTCTCTCAAGCTCTTTACAACAAGCAATTTGAAGCTCTTTAGCTTTTTTGGAGCTCTTTAGCTCCAAGCAATTAAAATAATCCATAACTAGCAGCTTTTGAATTTCAGTAAACAATCGATAAATACGGTACATTTTTAATGCCATAGTCATAGTAAAAAAAGACGAATTACAAGTTTGAGGAAATAATGAGAAATTTGATAATATTATCGTAAAGTATAATAGCAATAGATATGCAATAGAAGGAATCATGATAATTCTTTTTGATGAACTTCTCCAGAGACATTATATTTCCAGCGATAGTTGAAGTCAATTTAAGAGAAACTTCAAATTTCTAATATCAAATCTTTTCCTAAGATCTTCACAACCTACTAACCTCCATCCAATCAAGTCAAGAAACCAACTTCAAATCCAAACAGTAATCGACCATTCAAACAAAACCTGCAAAGTAGACATATAATTGACCAATCAGGAATTCCTGAAGTGAGATAAAAGCCCGCGGTGCTGATTTGATTTGATTGGGAGCTGTTAGACGCATATCGTCACAATAAAATCCCAACTACTCTGTCATAACTGGGATCTGAGAACATTCTCAACCTTTGCATGAGCAATACCGGTAGCCTTTTCAGATTTAATTTATTACCGAAAACCTGTAACTGTGTACCAATATCAGTATAGAGTCTGCACCACACATGGATGACGCGATTATATAATTTATTTAGGCAACATACGGCCGACCATACCTCTTGAAATATTACAAAATGCCTGACGAAATTGTTTTTATTCAAGTTCGAATTCAGGAGACAGGTGGAGGAGAGATATAGCAGTCATAAGAGAGAGGGCTGAAATTTGAATTCCTATCGAGAGAACTGCTGGTTATAATTAAAAACAGTGAAGAAAGAAAATGAATGGAGAGTTTCACAATGACGCCTGCCAAGTTTGCTGGATGTATGCAGAAATATATCTATACACACCAATCTATACATAATACATGTATGAAAGACTATACATTGTTTATGTTGTGAAAGGTAATGCCGTACGACCCATTTGGAACACGCATTGGGTTGAGATTTAGTGTTATTTGGATTTTAGTATTATTCCTGCTTGAAGATTTAGTGTTGTTTCGCCAGTATGCTTTGGTATTATTTTGGCAGGTCGGTATGGAGCTTATCAGTTGAATCTTGGTCATTATTTATGTCTTCAACTTTGTTTTATTCTTTGTAGAATCAACTTGTATACAAGTAACACATGTAAGATGACACATGTAAGATTTTTAGCTTTTTTCGTTGAAATTGGGCTTTGCTTTTTCAGAGTTTGTACAAAAAACTCAGTTATATTTATTATTATTAATATTCTACTGAGAACACTAACTTGTAAGATGACTTCGAAGAGAAATAGTCCAGAGGTACACTTATAAAAAATGTAGGTAGCAAGGTGAGCTCAGAGCTGTTATGCTCAACTCACGACTCATAAGTGTGTGAGGTGAGATGAGTTTTGGATGACTGGAAGAGTCAAATTTATTTTTCTACTTTACCCCTCATAGAACTGTCATTACAAGCAAGGATGTTGAAGGTTGTTCACATTGTTTCGATGGAATAAAATTGGCTGAAACTTGGAAACACAAATCTTTGCCTCGTAGGCTTGTAGGTTTGTAGCCCAATCAAATCCTACTTGTAACCTACAAAAATTGGTACTATTTAGGGTAATCAGCCTTGGGCCTTCGGCCTAATGTAACTCCATTTTCCAGACATGTATGAAAATTGTAGATAGCTTGTTACTTTTGACGCAACTACTGAAGCTATTTTGAATGTTGTGAGGGTTCAAATTGGATCTCACAAATCCATTTAGGGGAAAAGTCTTCATAAATTATGACGCGTTGATTGAACCTTGTTTGACCAGAAACGCAAAATAATTGAAAACTTCTCAATTCTTGAAAACAATCCTCATTTTGCATGTAAAACATATTTAACAACGAATTTAACGGGGCTATTGAATGGAAAAATGAAGAATGTTTGAATTATGAATAAAAATTAATTGAATTACTAGATGTCATGAAATTTCCAAATACTTTTCCATGTTTTCACTTTTCCCGATACGCAGTACAAAGTTGCTTATGGAAAAAAATTGATAGAATGCAATGAAAACATCCCTCCAACAGCCGGTCCCACTAAATTAGTTAGCGTGATGGTCAGTACAGCTAATCTCTGGACCAAAACAGAAAATTATGTTGAGAAGCTGGAGAATGCGGACAACATACATAACAAGATATCGAATGGATCTCAACTCCAACCGGTTCTTAGCCTTCTTCCATCACATCTCTTTCTTCTTACTTCATTCTACACTCATTCCAAGTTGCAAGTTCAATGTCTAACTTGCATGTAGATTTTTACGTCTGTTATTTTCCTATTACATGAAAAGTGGTTTGACAGCGACAGTCAAAGTCATTAGGCAAACTGGTTTAACTCATTCGCTCAATTCGCCATTGCTGTTGAATTGAATAATAATTTTTTCTTACTCTTCAATTTTGTTTTCCATGACGAACTGCAACCTAATGAATTACTTTGAACTGGTTTTTCATACGACTTATCAGTCGTATGAAAACTTTTATAAGTAACAAATATTTATCACTTACTTGAGTTAGACTGCTAAAGTTAGACTAAGTCGTATGAAAAACCAGTTGAAAGTGAATAATTTTTTGTTTGTTTACTATTAATACTACCGAAGACAATTTAACTACTTATTACTACAATTTAAGTAATGGTTAAATTGTCTTTGATACTACCCTCACAACGCACACAAGTGACTATGGGAGACAGCAGAGAGTATTTAGTAGAGAGTTTCCGGTTCAAATATAATATAATCAGATTCATTTAATTTGATGCTTGGCATTAGATAGATAGATAGAATGAGAGGTATCATTTCATTTCTTGACGTTGCTGATGACCGTAGAGTACGATGGCAAAAAATAATATCTTTCTATCTATCTAATGCCAAGCGTCAAATTTAATGAATATCCCTGTACACAGTATGTAATTAGATAGTATGTGTGAGAAATTGGAATTCGTGAAAAAATTAGAATGGGATAGGGTAGGGATCATACTTTGAGACTGGAGACTTCTGGAGATTTCTCAATTTAATGTTTATATGAGGCTGTTCAGAAGACCTAAACGCGAGGGTTTATCTAGGCAGGCATCCCCCACTTCTAATATGTAAGTGTAGCATATTGCTAAACCAATACTGTATATGAGAGAGTAAATGGAAAGAAAGATGAATAGATATAGATACTAGTGGAAGAGAGAGTGAGTGAGGGAGAGAATAGAATAGAATAGAATAGCTGCCTTTATTTGTTACCTGGGAGGGCGAAGTTAGGGCGCAGCCGGCCCTCTCTTACACTTAACCCTCTTCGAGGGAGAGGGTTAGAGAGTAAAGAGAGAGTGAGAGAAAGAGTGTGAGTGAGTGTGAAATAGTGGAAAGAGAAGTTATGCCGTTTTTGAAAATTAGTGGAGATTGCTTTTACGTATACTTTTCTCCATAAGATTTGTATGACTGATGAACTGAAAAATCAGACAACAGATCTGCGCCAGATAGATACAAGAAAACTTGAATCGGATGATAACTCATTTCAGATTAAATATAATTATAATTATCTATCATTATCAAATCAACATCGCTAATTACGGGTTTATCTGTAAATAAACAAACATCACAAATTTACATCATCCAATTTTTAGAACCCATAACCTAGGTTCCATGATAATTTTGTTTTATTTTTAGTCAATATTCATGAGATAAGATGTTAGTTTGTATGTTCGTTTAAATATCATTTTTTAAATTATAGCGTGAGTTAACAAAAAATTAATTTATTGATTGATTTTCTACATTATTCTTCAACATTTAGATTTTACATCACATAATAATATAGGATAAGCTGCCCATAGTTTTGTTGGATAAATTACCCATAGGTTGAATAAATTAAGTTTTTTATAGATAAACAAAAAATGAGGAAAACCTTTTGGCTCCCTCAGACACTGGAACAGACTCACTAACCTTGAATCTTTTATAAATGATGAGAAAACAAGATACCATTAAGATTTCTTCTTGTTAGAGATGGACTGATAAATTACATTCCGCGAGTTGATTTATTCAGCTCGATTCACAATATATTTATTTCGTTTTTTCAAGCCTTTAGAGTATTTTTAGGTATTAAATTAATGTATTTAGAACCTGTATCTCAAGTAATTTTTTATTGTCTCATTCAATGCAACTTTTTAGTTTATTTTTCACTTCTGCGTGTTATCTACACGCTTATTCCAATTTTCAGTACTTGAAAAATAATTGGACAAAGTTATGCAATAAGGAACCAATTACCAATTTATTGTGAATTGCTTTTATTTAGATTGGACAGTAATTCGTAGAGTGTTGTTCAACCTACATCAAAGCAAGCAAATAATAAAGTTGAAGGTAGGACTGATTATGGAACTCCATTCCAACCCTTTCACACCTTTTTAATGCTTAGATAACTTCATCCAAATTATATATAATTTAGAATACTGTATTAAGTTTTGAAAGGTGCAATAATCAGCATTCCAATAGCAGAGATTTCCATATATTAAAATACATGAAATACTCGTATGGCTTGTATTGTAACTGAAGGGGAGACCCTTACGGGTAGGTTCAACTTCGCCTCATTTTTGTGTAGGTCATCCATCCAATGATCCAATAATTGCAGTCTTGATTGTTTGTGACTTGAACTCACAATTTCTCAGCAACCGTTCTCACCGGACGGCCTAGTACTTTTAGGCCTAAAAAGTAGTTTTGAAATTGTAGTATTTTCTTCAACAATCATTTTCAAAGAATTTTTTGTTTTAAATCTGTAAATAATTATATTCATTCATCTATTTTTATTCGAAAATTGTCTTCTATGAATGGGAAAAGTCAAAACATAGCTACTAAAACAATATTGGGATCATGGATATTTTTCATTTTCTCTAGGCTACCATAATTCACCTCAGATGTATTTTCTGAGTCTTGTGACACGAAAATTTATGCCCGCACTGTCCTAAATATTTAATGGCACCTACTAGTAGGTACCACGTGGATCAATAATTAAAATGACATTCAGTTCAATAACATAAGGTAATAAAAACCTTGAAATAATTTGTTTCTAGGTTAATTATTAGGCCTATCATGATGAGAAAATTACTTCAAGTGATCTGTATCGATTTCATAATAGGCATACAACTAAAGATAAACATTTCACTTATTACCAGTGTATTTCATCAGGTCTCTACTACCTATAGATCGACTGAAAATGATAATTTCTATTTCAAAAAAATTTAATCACCATAATATATAAACGAGTACTTCAACCCAATATCTCTGAATGTCAACTACCTTTTTATTGCTCTAGAAACACAATAATTGTGTAGAGTTCAGAATTCGTTTTCACTCTTCAGTGTCTTCACATAAAAAGCAAAGGACTGAATGTATCCACATTGTACCTTGAAGTTGGGTGTTGTCATATGCATGTTACCAGATTTCTATTATAATTCTAGTTATTTGACAGGATAAAGTCAACATTGGTACTTATTCTGTCACGAATCAAAATGCCAATTATGCGAACTTCATCTTCTGTAAAACAAACCTAGATGACAGCCAAATCAAATAGAAGTACTTGTCACAAATTGAGTTGATAAATTCAAATTCATGTTACAAGATAATTACAATAATTAAAATGATAATATACGTCATGAGCAGCGAGGCGAACCCTGAGGGGGGGAAGCTGTTAAATGCTCTACTCAAACTTGGAAACTCAAATCGCTGAAACTGAGCGACTCGGATAACAAACAGGTGTTTTCAAATGATGACGTTCAGACAGTACGGTTGCAGGATCGTCTGAGTGTCATTTGAAAACACATGTTTGTTATCCGAGTCGCTCAATTTCCGCGATTTAAGTTTCCAAGTGTGAGTAGAGCCATATTGTACCCAGAAAAATGTATTGTATGTAATTTTATAGTATAAATCTGTCGAAATAAATTCAATTTGAATTTTGAAAATTTTGTTATAATTTATGGAATTTAATAAAAAATTAACAAACATCCTAAGATTGAATTATTAGGATAAAATAACTTATGGTGTGTACATATACGTACGTGCCTGTTGACTGCTGGCAACTTCTGACCTCTTAAACAAGATTTCCAAACCAGAAAGAATAAATCCAAGACTCTATTACAGTATAATAGGCCTGAGTATGGATATTATTAGCCTACAGCATGGGCGTAGCCAGGGGGGGAGGCTTTGGGGGCTCGAGCCCCCCTCCAAACATTTAATAAACTTTTTTCAGGGAATGGGAACTGAATAAAACTCAATCATGGACTTTTTTTTGTAGAAAAGTATAACTCCAAAAGAGTTCCCAATTTCCAATTCTCTGATCATAACTCCTAGATATGAATTCTCATATCTCTCCATAACTTGAACTCCTCCACTTCCTTTCCATCGATTCATGTGATTCAAAAGCAAAATAGGCCTATCAAAAAAGTAAGACATTTTCCATAAAAGTATTTTTGGACTCACCTCAAAGTTTCTTCACAATCACTTAGTTCATATTAAACTTATAGTGATGCAAAAATAGGCTTCCTGTTCACATCCTTCCCTTTATCTTCCCTTAGACTCAAAACTGCTGATAATACGTTTCTTGTTTGTACAATTACAAGTACGTTTCTGTGTAATGGTACTATCTTTTTAGTCTTTCTAGTCTCTTTGGACCAGTCGTTCTCGAAAAATCTGTAGTAGAATTTCCCATGATTGAATGAATAATCTACGTGTGTCATAAATATTGATGGTTGTCAAACTAATCGCTTTTATCAAAATTGAATTGAAAATTTGAGTATACTATTGAAATAAATATTTCACAATATAATACACTATTTTATTTATTATGAATATCGAATGTCCATGTTCAATAGAAAGAATCTGTTCTTTCCCATTGGATAAGAATGAGTGTAGAACACCTCTGACATCTAGACGGCGGAATAATGAAGTTCTAACTTGAATGTCCCAGTAACTGCTGCCATCTTACGACAGAATTCAGAACTAGCTGCGTGTTGTGCATTGCCGACCAATCAGGGGAGAGAGGCGGAGCTTGGAGGCGTGTCTGTAAAGATTGAAGCTGTAAATCACCCAGTAACTGCAGCCATCTACCGGTCGAATTCAGAACTAGCTGAGTCATTCATGCTGGCCTAGCTGTGCATTGCCGACCAATCAGGGGAGAGAGGCGGAGCTTGGAGGCGTGTCTGTAAAGATTGAAGCTGTAAATCACCCAGTAACTGCAGCCATCTACCGGTCGAATTCAGAACTAACTGAGTCATTCATGCTGGCCTATCACGAGATAGTAAGCGGAGTTTGGAGGCTACATGATTTACAAATTAGGCTACGATTCATGGAAGAATTTTAGACACAGTTCAAGCATTGTTCAAGTATTTTCATTGCTGAATAAATAAATAAATAAAATATTCGTCTTGGAAAACACAATAAATGATTGAATCACCGTTTCTGAAATATGTTTGAATTGTTTTCATAATGAAATAGTTACACCCCATTAACCTATCTTCTATCTATTCTTCTATATTCTATCTATCTTCTACATATATATTATATAATTAAAAGGCGAACAAGTTTTTTGTAGCTTCAACTCCTCCGTGATTTTTCAACCGAATTTGTTCGTTCACGTCTCATTTGAAAGATCTCATTGAGTAGATGTTCGATAAGGTCTTACATTTTGAAAAAGTTATCATGGAGATGAGAAATGAGCGATCAAAGTTTCAATTTTTGCCATTGCTTTAAGAAGAAGATAAAGATGAAAAAGAAGAAGAACCAAAACAAAATACTTTCAACTACAGTGGCCTATTGAAGAGCGATTCTCAACATTCCTACAAATTATCAGTGATTTTAATCATAATTATCAAGGGATACCGTACCGAGTAATATTCTCAATGGATGGAGATAGACAGTTATTATCATTTACTACTATCGTTAAAAAATGAAGAAAGTACGGTACGTCGTCTGAGACAGTGTCTGTGACTGTTGACCGTGACGTCACATTCAATGATCATTTGGCACAGGAAAGAAAAGTCAATGTTGACAGAGATAAAACAGTTCCTATGATGAAAACCAACCAGAGATACCGTAATAGAAAACATTGAATTGTAATAAATCTTGTCGGATTGTTATTTGTGCACGATAACAGAAAAACTGGGTCATCAATTTGTTCAATTTCAATATTTGAAGTTATCTTACGATATGTGAACTTTAAAAACGATTCAACATTGAAAAATTGACATCACGAGAATGAACTTTCCGCTCTACCGGTTATCATTAACTAGATCTTGGTACAGAATGGCATCATATCGTGCAAAATACAGCTATTGAACTCTTGTTATCTGAGTCAATATTTATGACATTTTTCAATAAAGTAAATAAATAATGATTTTATTCTCAATCAAAAAATGAGTCATAGAATAGATACATTTGCCCATTATTATTATAAGTAGAGGAGAATTGACTGGAAAATAGTTATGCTATATAGTCATTCAGTATTTTGAAGTGGGCGAATGAAATAGCTGGGAAAATCTGAACTCAAGATGAAAATATAGTATATTGATTCAGAATATCAATGCGAAAAAATTGTAGGGCAATTCTAGATTGTTCATTCTAGTTTACGTTATCTGCTTCATTCATTAATTCATTGGATTAAAACCACCTTCAGTGCTTATGTATAGTAGGCCTACAGTATAATTAACCACCATATTGTGTTCCTCATAACATGGCTTCAAGGAAAAATAGAAAACTCTTCACAGACGCCCTACGTCTTCCCATACAATGAAAAAAAGACATTCTAGCTAGATCAATATAAGTTGAATTTAGATAGTATAGTAATTTTAATTGGTCCTGAATATACTCCTGAAATAGAAGAAGTATACTTCCCCTTTATTTCTTTCAAAAGTTAAGTTTTCCAGGACTCTATAGACTGTGGTCAAAAAGATATGGAAGCGAGATAATCTTCAAGTTTTCCCGTTTTTTTCTGTATAAGCAAAAGCTACCAGACTAGACGATGAATTATAAAAAAGTTTCAGTAGTCATGAAAAAAGGGATTATTATTCATTCACAATAATTTAAGATTCAGAAAATATGAGTGGAAAACCCAAGAATGGGATACTGTAGTTGAATTCCTATTCAACTGAAACTGAACCAAGACAATAAGTTATTAATGCACATTTTATTATTATGCTTCATTTACAATTCATTATTATTTCAAGTTGCATTAATTTTATTTTCTCACGAACGTTATGCTAAAAATAATCTCCAATGCTCTTGCACCACAAATCTTCTACAGAAAATATCCTTTACTTTTGAAAACAAGATTTTAATACACACTGTTTCCTGAAGACGTGGTGAAGGAAGGAAGATATAAGAAAAAATGAATAACGCGAGATAAGGAGAGAGAAAGAGAGTGTGTGTGAGAGAGAGAGGAAGAATGAGAGAGATAGAGAGTGAAAGAGAGCGGTGAGTCAGCGAAAGAGAGAACGAAGGAAAATAACTCAGGACAGGTAACTTGTTTCACACCATTTAAAATATTATGCTCGACTGTTATCCTTGGTCGGTTATTCTTCCTTGTTCTCCCAGCCACATGAATCGTCTTCAGGCTGCGTGATCTATGGGCAATTTTAACAAATTAATCAGAAAATGATTTGAAATTATGAAGCCGGCAAAAAAGGAGATTGGTAAGGATAGTTGTGAGACTACAATCTTAAAAAGCTACTAACATAAGATGCTGGATGTAGAGGATAATTTTTGCTTCGTATTTTTGCCTCAAGAGGGGTTTGATCAAGGTTATTGGAACCTCCCACCTGTGTCATGGGCAAAACAAGAGATATTGTCTGATTATTATCTCTCGATGAATAGTGTTCACTAATTCGAGACTGAGACTCAATTATAACTCAGAAATAAGCCCATAACTTAATATTAAAGGGCGTAGTATCAATATTTGAACATGGATTTATGAAAATTGGGTCGTTAGTTTATGTTCTTGGCTAACAACAATATTATTCCGGGATCGCAGCGGCAGAAGCAATATTGAATTATTGTGGGGTGTGTGTAGGAAGATGGGCGAAACAGAAGAGAGAAGAGAAAGAAGAAGAAGGAAAATCAAAATTTAGATGCTCAATTGATTTGTCGACTATAGAAGACAAAGCATAATAATTATACAGTAGAACCGCATTTTTTTCTAATATATGTTCAATTGAACAAATAATCAAAAATATTGAGAAAGGATCTTTGCTTATATTAGTCAAGAGTGTTGGAAAATTTCATCATTCTGGATGTAGAAGATCTTTGACATTTTTTCTTTTATGCTATGAAAGAAATGATTTACCAGTCGCTATGCCACATAGATTGATGTCAAAATTTTGTTAGATAATTTATAATAGGAAATTCGTCAATAACGAAGTCGGCTCTGTTGAAAATCTTTTTAGTACAAGTTTGGTAAGATTTTTAGGATCACCTCCAAATTTATTGATAGATACTACTGATTGTAAAATGTCAAGTTTTCAAATAATGCTGATTTCCGCGTACCGCGGTAGTTTAGTTTCCTCATCAGGTTCGCATAGTAGCCAGTAGCCTAGAATGATAATCCACAAAATGAAGAAAAACTCGACTTGGAAGGGAACAAATAATTAACAACAATTAAGGAATAATTTTTCCAAAAATAACTTAATGGTGTGTAACTAGCTGGAGGTTATTAAAAAAATAATAGAGATCAACCAAAAGTGAGTGAAAAAAGCATTCTCCTATAAATACGGATTCTTGACGTCTATAGACTATTCAAATAAATCTACGAACTAAGTTCTTGCGTTGGATAAGGCAACTCAAGAAAAGTACAAAAAAAATCCATTTTAGACCTCAAGCATGATTGTTTATGAACAGTATTTGGTTCACAAGCCCGCAATCTCTATCATGCACATTAAGAGCTGTGGTTCAGTTTATTTTTTAAATAATTCAGTAGATCTGTTTGGTGCATTTCGATCAATAGATGTACTGTATAAGCAACCAATGGGAGAAGAGAGAGTTAGATTCTACCAATAGAAAAAGCAGCCAATTAAAGGCTAGAAAGATCAAAAATCAGTTCGATTGGTCAAATCAGTTGACAATCTTCTCTGTGTTACATAAACAATATCTTTTGGGGAACAACTATGATAAATAACTTATACAGTATATAAGAAAATGTACTAATAAAAATGAAAAACCTAAGTAACATCAGTAGTAGACCCCCGCATCAGCAGTAGTGTTTCCTTGAATGTATTGGATGTGGATTTCTTATTTTATTTTTATAAATTGTTTCACATCTTCTAGTCTAGAATGTATAAAGGTGGAAATAGCAAGGTAGTAGGACAAGGAAAATAATGTTATCCTTATTACTGACTCCATAGCATAAAGGTTGAGTCGAACTTTGCAATTGTATCAATGTCGAAATTCATTAATCACAGATGCTATAATGACCATCAGTTTCAAATATTTCAGAAGATGAGATTTTGATGTTTCCCGTGCTCAATTGAAGTTCAATGCTCTCTTTGAATTGACTTTACAACGACCTTTCTCAAAGCACATCAAGATTGATCGGGCCTATTTACGAGATACTTCATAAGTCAACATGAAAATGAAAAGATCGATACATGTGGCATGAATTATTCTAGTAGTTTGCTGAGAGGCTAAAAAACTGATTGATTCTTGAGTTATTTTTGATTATTAGATATCTTTATTATTCCAAAAGAAGTGTGTTTCCAACTATAAAAATAGGTGATGATCTGGTGTTGGATTGATTTATTAGAATTTCATTAATCAATGAAAATCACATTGTTCATTTGGATTTTGGGGAGGAATATCTGGAAAAATACATTAAAAACAACCTCAAACTATAACTTATTACTGTAGTTCGAAAGAAAAGAATCATTTGCTATGTTTGATGGGAGCTATGCATGAATAAATGAATATTCAATTATTTAAAAAACAAGACTTTTGATAAAATATTTATTACGGTATAACTGAAAAAGTTGGATGTGAAGCTTATTTTCTCTTAAGCATCTGCAATAAGAAAAGTGAGAAACTTCAGTTCAGTTGGCATGGAAAACAAGTGGACGTCCTTGAGAAGTACAATATTTTCCCTCGCAGATGGCGCATGCACGGATTCATTTAACAGATTTCCAGAATAATTCGAGATCACGCAAACCTTGTTATTCAATTACCACTAGCCTACCCTAATATTAGAGACACCATGTTGGTTTAATTAGTTTGTTGGAATCTTATTCAAAAATATTGAAAGAAGGACCGATATTTTTCACGTAGGCCTATTTCGTCAGTTTTATTTTTCATTTTAGACACTGTAAAAAATTCTCAAGAAATTCCTTTTTGTTTTCGAGACATTTGTTGCGACAATTTGTTCACTATAGGTATTTCTTTTAATGCTGGTAATGCTTCTAAAGTTTATATAGCACTCATTACACAGATTACGTCTAATGCACGTGGCGATGAGATAATTAATCATATAATTGATTTACAAACGTGAAAAAATTACAAAATACTAATTTTAAAATACTTTAATATACTCAATAAATTAATACTTTAAATTTAAATATTGCATTATATTAGCGATTAAAAATTGTATTTGATAGCATGATTGTCTAGATTGATTGAATATAATATAATTATAACATGTGAACCTGACGGCAGGTGCAGTCAAGCTACGAAAATACTATTTTAGTCAACAAACTTAAGCCAGTACCTCGGCCAAAAATCCCTTATATTAGAAAATATTTAATATTTTTAAAAAGCACATTAAAAAATATAATATTCATGTGCATTATTATCAAACTTTTAAATTTAACAAGGGCCTATAACTTCTAACGACGCTGTTTTAATTGAAATGTCATTTGAGAATCTCGCATATACAAACAACAAACATCAATAATAATTAAGGCATCAGTGAAATTATATAAATGTAGAGATGACAACACAGGTTGATGAAAAACATATTAACATTGAATACTGATGAATTTTTCTATAACTTCAAAACCGGATTCATAAAATTCTGAAATGAATGTAAAGTTACATCAATCCACTCAATCAAGCAGCCACTTGCCTATGACTAGAAAGACCTTGAAAATATTTCATATATTAATTAAGTTGTTCAAGCTGTCACTCATAATGATTGACATTTGGAGCATTTTTTTAAAAAGATTCATGCAAGCCACGATGTTCTAATGTATTGTTAATGATAATGATAATGACAGTTGAAATAATAGGCCTACTAGGGATAGGGGCCGAGAGCTCAACAAGTCAAAAGTTGTTTATGACCTATCCATTCTGGATTTTTTTTACCCTGTCATATTCACCTATACATCTTTCTACATGTTATATATCAGTGCCATGATTGACATGCCCTATCATTATTTCAATTTTGTTTACTCTCGAATCATACATTTAAATTCTTTCACATTCCTCTTCTCTTCAATCTTTTTTTATGAGACGAAGAAGACATTCTTTAGGTTGAAAATACCATCAACAAATCAGACTTGAAAGCTATTCAGCCTGACAAGTCAATAAATAGGCCACTCGATTTCCAATATTAATGAAATTGACTTGGTGAAGTAGCGTATGAATAATTATAATTGGTAAGACATACTTGATTAATACCTATAAATAAATACTACGAATGAAAAGTATTTTTAAATTTTGTAGAGTACTGTACTGTATCTATTCAAAAATTGTGAATACTTACAGTATTCAATAATCAGAAGCATTTTTTCATCATGGAATTCACTGGACCTGAAAACAACAACAAAAAATTTAATCGATTTCATTAATATTGCAAAAACAAACAATTAATGGTATGATTTGAAAAGGAGGAAGAAAAAATTGATAATTTAGAAAATTCTCAACTTGTTAATTGGATGTGATTATTTTTAGCTTTGTCGGTGACTAACTTAATTGAGACACATTCCGAATTGGGTTTCTCTAAAGCGCATGTTTGGATACTCTAAAAATAACTTATTAATTGAATAGGAAATTCGTGATACGTTAGAATACTTGCTCAGGATGTTCATTAGTTAGAAAATTGAATAATTTCAATAGTTTACTTCACTACCTATATATAAACTTGACATACGCTAACATTGATTATTATGAGTTTGCATCGCAGAATAAAGCTCAAAGAAGTTGAACTTTTTCTGATTTTTCAAGTGTCATAGTAATATTCAAGTGTTTTCTTATTCTATCCATATTTCTTGTTGGGTTTCAAGTTCTTCTCCACTTGATAGAATTGCAGCTATTCTGAGAATAACTCTAAAAGTAAAAATAATAAGCTACCTACCATAGGCCTACTCATATTTTGCTTTTATAACCATTTTGCATAGTTGTTATGCATCATCAGAAGACGTTGTACAACCAGAGAGTATAGAATAACTTCAGAGAGTATAGAGAGAAGTTGTATAACCAGAGAGTATAGAATAAGAATTCTATTCTTATAGAATTCTATTCTCTCTGAGTATAACGTGTTAACTTACTGTTCAACCTGCTGTTCTCATATCTCATTATGTATAGCAACAATATGTAAAGAGCTATATAAAAACAAAATCCAAGTAGCCTATTATTTTCACTTTTTAAAGATATTTTCAACTGTCTGCAATTTTATCATTAATACTGCATGAATCTCAAACACTCCAGCTATTTCTATGTTTTTTTATTCAATTGAATTGCATATTATGAATTTTACGCACTTCTTGATTAAATGTTATATGCACTACCTACTTTAAAGTACACTAATTTCAATAACATTCACTGTCACTAAAAACCACACTGTAAAAAAACCAAGGATACTTTATATAGTATTTAGTCAGATTTTATGCACTACAACATTTATAATGAACACGAATAATAAAACTAGTTCAAGCTACATCACCTACTACGTACATCCATTAGGCCTACATATACTATATATTTTGCTGGCCTATACATATGTAGGAATACTGCTCCAGCCTATTAAAACAACCAACTTTACAATTTGTCCTAGACCCAGGCCTATATAGTAGTTAGCCTTTTCCAGTTAGCCTGCTACTTAGCACATCATCAATCAACAAGAGCGACACTATACTTTTAATGATTACTTGATTTGATAATTTCCAATCTATTCCGTCCTTCGATCAATCAAAGACAAAGAATGTAGATTTATTAGAATAGGCTGCTACGTCTGGTCCGGTCGATGATATACAAATCACTCGGAAATAAAACCTCTTTATTCCCAAAGCAATGGGTCAGTATAGATATAGGATGTATAGAATATATAGGATGTAGATATAGAATATAGGATAAAGCAAAGCATAAATACAGTAACTTATACAGTAGATACTGTATTGGTAGGTACATCGGTCACATTATAGATACGTTATTATATAGCTCAAGTTAAGCATGGCGGTGGCGACTTAACTATAACTCGTTCCATTTTCAAGGTCAAATTAGTAGAGGTCTATAGCCTATGCTAAGTTATGCGAATCATTATGCGGTTTCAAATTTATTTGTCTCTATTTCCGGCTTTTGATAAGTAATATGGATAGATTGATTCTGCTATTCTTGCTTATAGGAAGCAAGTTACCGTACCGTACTTCAAGACTTTAAGCATGAAGTCAGTATCGATCAAATGAAGAAGTCGATCATCAATAATATTTTATTGAAATAGAGGATAAAATAGCTAGGGTATTTGAACTATACTTTGATTTTAACTGTTTTTGGACTGGCCTATAGAGGTCCACCATTAAGGCCAAGCGGGTCTCAATCCTAAAGCAGTTTTAATCAGAGAGTAGACTATAGCTAGTTTAATGATTGAATCCGGTAAATAAAAATAGTTTATGTGGGAGAAACTGTAATAAATTCCATTAATATTATTTCAACCTAAATTTCAAAGTGCCGCCAATATTTATAAATTCATTTGAATTTGCATTGATTTTCTTTTATTTTCAAATGTAATGTGTTCCTAATTTTATGGGTAGCAGGAGCTATGATAATGTAGTCTTTTATTTTCTTGAAGAAGTATAAAATATTTAAAAAATAATTTATTGAAGTCATACTTTTGACGATCAATTATAACATCAGGGATCAGGCGAAAATCTTTAGACCTCCATCATAACTTCGTTCAACAACATATCAAAAACATGAAAAAAGATAAAATCTTGATCTCTCAATATCGAACAATGCGCGTACAATCAATACGCGAACGTCGTTTTGAATATTGCTTGAAGGTTAACAGAATCACGCACAACTTAAACGCTAATCCTGCCATCCGGTAGGACTTGTTGAAAAGCATATTTTATTCACAGATTTTAATCGCATAGATGTTTGTTTTTGTTAAATTACAATCCGGAAGCAATACTCGTCCGCATTGAATTTATTGCTCACAATATATTTTGTAATGTATTTTAAATTTCTATAGGAAATATAATTATATTCCTTCATAATGTATTTTGTGCACATTCGAAGTTGATAATTATTGTTGAAGAATATTTTACTGTAATTGCTCACGAATTGTGTAATAAGCTATACCGATTATGAGTCTGTAACGATTTACGATTTTTTATTCAGTTTATTGTCTGTGGTAGACAATACTACTAGAGGAATTACCGACTTTGGAATATTATCCTAAAATATGGGAAAGTTCAGGCCTATAATTGAATTAGCTATAGAAATTCTTACTGGCTACCGGAAATTAATGGGGTAGCCTAAGCCTACATAGACATTGCAATAAGAAAATCGAAAAATAACAAAAATAGAAAAAAATATGAATTATAAGGTACCGTAGCTGAAAGCGCATTAAACTGTATAATTGTTGCTAAATTTTCGGCCTGAACTTTCCCATATTTTAATATAATATTCCATAGTCGATCATTCCTCTAGTACTAGTAGGTATAGTATTGTGTAGCGCAGAAAATAATAACTAAACTGAATAAAAAATCTTAAAACGTTTCAGACTCGTAATGTATGTTTGAAAATTGGAATCTTTCCAGGATTGATAGTAGGAAGTACACTGTAAAAAATAATACCTTAGTACCTATAGCAAGATCATACCAGCAGTACTTATGAATTTGAGCGCGGTACTTTCTAATGAGATTTGTATACTTTGATATTATTTTCGCTACTTTAAACAGTAAGTGAAAACAGTAGAAAGGCGATCAATTCATTCATTTGAAAGGAAAATATTAGTACTGTAGTTGGAAAAAACAAAAATAATGTAATCGTTCAAAATAAATCATGAGGGCTGAAAAATTATGAGAACACAAAAATATGACTCATTCTTCATTGTTCAGAACTGACCAAGCAGAACAATTACTGAACAAAAGGTGGAAAATCAAATCGCACGTAGCCTACACATCAATTACAATCAAATGTAATCATAGAATTTAATTCATAGGTTCATAGCTTGTCTTACCATTATTATCAGATCAAAATGCTTGATTGGTAGAGCCCCTATCACAGTATCATTAAATCAGTAGGTAATCAATTCAATTATTATTTCTGCCAATTTTCAGTTACATAATCTCAATTTATTTGCAAATAAATGCTTTTTCTAACAAGAAAAAAAATCTACCATGTTTCGCTGAAAGGTGATGTCTGTCAGTCTACGTTTTACACGAATGTAATTATGTAATGGTACAATAAATAGTAATCCAATCAGAAGTCATCTGTATTATTTTGAATAGGATTTCTGATTTTTGTAACGATTAATGATGTTATTATCATTATCAAGCAGTATAACCAGTTTTCTTATTTAATAAAATTGCACTTGAACTTTCAAGTTTGTGAGACATCGGAATACTTCTGGATGAGAAACTGGTTTTCGATTCTTACGAGCGTAGTCAATTTTTCCCCAGAAAATTACATGATTCACAATAACTTGTTAATATTTTCCTGAACAGGAATTATTGGCATTATTAGCCGGCATTGATTGTTACTACAATACGTAGATAATGTAGGTAAAAAATTTATCCAATACCATACGCAATATTTTCTTCCCTCTTACTTTCGTACAAATTTAGTGTTTAGAGTACGGTAATACAGAAAGCTTTGCTAAGCTACGGACGGCATATTTAACAATTTGATAGGATTAATGGCATAAATACACGATTAACGTGATACTAAAATTAATTCTTTTGTCAGATAAACGATTGAACGTCCAATCACCTTCATCTTTAACCCTATCCTTACGTCTTCTTTTTGATAGCAGTACGAGATCTACTCTTGTTAAGCACTAATCTAGCTACAGCACAGCTAATTTCCATATTTTATCATTTTATTACTTCTTCCTAGTTCATATCACAACACTAATTTCCTTGATTCCATCTCCTGTGATAAGTTACCAGAAATACAGAAAATTAGAAGACATAATCTTGAATTTACTTCATTACTGAATTGAGAAAAATTCCAACATTATAGGCCTATCATTATTTTTGCTGAATATTGAGTTCCTCACAAAGAAATGGTGAGTTTTCAATACATGTATTTTATTCAACAAACATTTTTTTTGATTGATTATATTATCATAAACAAGGACAAAATAAATCAATTTATGCGTTATTCTATCTTGTAATAAAAAAATTATAAAAATGAACATTATTGATTCCTCAACTTCAATGCTATTCAAAAGTTCAAAAGCCAGGAATTTTGTAATTAAAAATAAGTAAGTAGGCTTACTAACGGCAAAATAAATTAAATTCATTCACCCATCATCTTTCTGTAAATACCATAACTTTTTTCAATCAATCAAGCCCATTATGTTTTAGTATTTTTTAGTATAGCCCTTATACCCAGTAGGCTACAGGTCAAGTAGGCAATCAATTATTATATTGAAGAAAGTTCAATGTTGAAGTAGGATCATTTAGTTCCACTTAATAATAATATTGTTACTTTGTTCTTAAAAATATTATCTTTAATTAAACTTTCAATTTATTTTCTATTTTTTCATTATATTAGGTGTGAATCCAGTATTCCACAAATTATTTGACTAAATTTATAAGTACAGTATGGGAAATAATATACAGTATTACAACACCTTTGGATTATGTGTTGATTAAAGAATATTGCAAAGATTTATTATTGTTCTAGAGGAAAAGACAGCTTTTCAAGCAATGAATCTAATCTGAAAAACTTTATCCAATTTAGTGATTATAGCCGGTGACTATAAGCTAATTGGCACTAAATCTGACCGTAATCAGATCAAATTTGATTCAAAAATATGTTGATTGCACGAAGGCAATCCAGTAATCCAGCATTGCTCTTGAATATATCTACTTCCTAGCGAAATTATCGTGAAAATAATGAAGCACATGTAATATACTGCAATCAACATCAACAAACTAGATTCTGTGTAAATTAACGATCTTCAAGATCAATAATTGTAAATCAATCTTCAAGATCATGCGTTTTGAGCGCAATTTTATCGAAATAATGGAAGTAACCAGAATAGTGGGTTATCATAAAAGTGACATATAAATTGATAAGTTGGTGTAATGCAGTTTTGATTACCGCGTATGTTTTATTTTCTACAGCGAAGAATACAATTTAATTTTATTTAGTGTTACAAAAACTAAGAAATTCAATAAGCCTCCAGACACGTTTGTTTGCCATTAAGAGTAAAAGAATATTTCTATTACTTATTTTCTCTCATTTACAATATTATATAGTTTATAGTTTAGAAAATGCAGAATCTACTGTGATTGGAGGCCAGTGGAAACACATTATAATAATGTCTCATCTTTTTTATCTACGAGATAAATCAATCTTTGGTTTTAGTTTCGGTAGAGCAATTTGATTTCAGGATCCAGGGGCCTGTTTCATGAAATTCTAGAGTTCCCATAAGACAGGGAAAAGGTAGACACACACCAGACATCAATAGCAAAGCGTACTATGCAATAACCAAATAAGTATAGTGTGTGATCGCCTTTTTCCTGTTCTAAAACTAAAAAATTTCTAAAGTTTATGAAGCACGCCCAATGATCATAAACAAGTTCAAAACAAAAAATAAACTCATTTAAATGTCGGTTTAGAATGGAAAAGGTCAGTTTTTAAGACAACGTGACTGAATGGTCCAGGAGTCATATATTGTTGTTCCATTAGATGACTTCATCAAACCAGTTTTTCTTGTGGTTTGTCAAAGTGGTTCTACAGACACAATATAGATATTATTGTACAAAAGTAGTTCCAGAAAATTATTAACATGATCTGTAATTAAGTGGACGGATTTCAGTTTCACGAAGAGGAAATAGATCGAATTTGTCAAGGTCAAACTTCTAGACTGTGAATCATATCCTCTCTGTACTATGTAAGTATGTTAGCCCTAATAATGAATTTCCTCCACGGGAATCCAAATACGGGATCAAGTATTTGATACAAAAACTATATTCATATCGCAGTTCCCACTGAGACATCTTTTATAAGAAGTTAGAAGTCCTATAATACGGGAAAACAAATGTAATGCAACAACAGTCAGTATTCCCAACAATTAAACAACAACAATTTGTCAGTATCCCCAAACTTAAAAATATAATTAAATTAAATATATTTTTATTTCAATAACTCAACCACGGTTGACCACGGGTGAGTAGTAGCTTATCAATTTAGTATCTAATGTTGGATTTGATAAATTAATGCAGAAAGAGGCTCTTTTTTTAATGTGCAAAAGCAGAATTAAGGCTGTACGAAACAATTCATATGTAATTCCTTATAATGTGAATCATGAATAATATAATAATTGAAAATGAATTGACGATATTAATAGCTGGAGAATAGATATCATTTAATTGAAGAATATATAGCTTTATTGTAGCCTATAAATTTAATTGTATATTACATAGGCCTACATCATAACTCAATAGGCCTTATTTATTTTATCAATTCTCAATAACTGACAAAAGCTAAATAAAAACTTAGCATAAAGTTTAAGCTTAAACTGACAGTTAGCTTTACAAAACTCTAAAAATACTACTCCTTTTTGGTATTGAAAAAATCAAGTAAATAATGAAGTTCCATTTACCAACAAATATCAAATTATTCTCAATCTGGACTCATCAAATTATTGCTAAAAATGGACTCATCCAACCTAAAATAATTAGCTCATGTTTGATTGAGTTTTAGGCATTTGAAATTTGGCTGGAAAATTTTAAACAATGAGAAAATATATTACAATTATTGAGATAAATTCAGGTTGGTTAGAAAATTTCGAAAAATTATTTTTTAAGGATACTTTAAATTCTGAAAAAGAATTCAAATTTGTTTGAAGAATCTATATCTTCAATTATTAAGTTACAGACACAGTTTCCTAGATTAATAGATAGAAATATCATTAAATTAAAGTAGTGCCTAGGCTCAAAATAACAATAATAATTGAAAGATGAGGAACAACAATCATTTCTAGATAGAAATGCTGATTAGTGTAAGAAGAAATTAACTTATTTGAAATTCATGTTAAATTAAAAAATTGTGCAATATAACATCATTAAGTGAAAACTCACCGAATTCCAATCGTGATAAATTCCGTAAATAGTTCACAGCAGATCTGCAACAAAGTTGAATAACACTTGAACTGTAAAGAACAACACCATCAAAAGCAAAACAAAACTAATTGAACACTTGATTGAGAGAAGAATAGAATAAAATCAAAATAAAACGAATAGGGTAACGATAAACATTGGAAAGAACTGAACTAGAGGCGGCAAGTTAAAAAGTGGACTGGACTGAATTATCAGAATATGTTGAGAGAGGCCAAGAACCAGAGGGCCGGTTTTCCTTTATCGTATTCTTCTTCTTCGTCTTCCTCTATCAATATTATCATCGCCTCTTCCACACTCACTCCTTCCATGATTCACTCATTTCCTGGTTTTTTGCCTGTCTTCACGTCATTCATAATCGCAGTCACTGCGATTTGGAATTGAAGTTTTTTGCACGAAATTTGATAAATCAGATTCTTGCTGGAGGCGGGACACGATTAACTTGAACTTGAGCTTAAGAGGCAGGGGGGGGGGCAAAGATCGGATAAATAATATGAAATAGTGTGCATATCAATAATATTATTGTATTAAGACTTTAGATAGACAAAATGAAGCTTATAATTGCATTTTATAAACGTAATATTTCAAAAAATTTTCGGGGTTGAACCCACGGACCCCCTTCCCATGGGGGGTATCCCATACCGCTTGGTGTTTGCCCCAACTGTTCTATACTCCTGCTACTTTATTTTGAGGTAAAATTGGAATGCTTTTAGAAGAATAATCCTTAACATGTCTCTGCCAATTTATCAAGAATCCTTGATGAATTAAATGTTACAGGCTATCAATTCTTTTATTTGAAAAATTTAAAACGGAACCTGCTTGAAAACTAAAACTCCAAACGGTCAAAGCTTGGAAATATTTTAAAAGTGATGAATTTCAACTGTAATAATTATATTATTCAAGGTCTAAATATTTAAAAAGTTCTGAATTTTTATTGGAGGCCTAATATTTTGTGGTCCAAAAGTAGCCTAATATCATGAGGAATGCCAATAATTCCTCATTCCATTGCTGTATATTCGATAAAGATTTCAATAGAAGATTATTAACTTTTGTTAAGTTGAGGTATCTACTGCTATTAAAATTGTAGGGAATAAAAAATTTTAGATGTTCTTTTACATGGAATTTTATTATATAGAGGTTTATTTATTAGTACGGTATTGATTTCACTCCAATTCTGACAGAATACAAAGGAATGGAAATTTCTCTATTTCCAATTCACAATAAATTATTATAGTTATAAAAATTATCACCTATTCAATCATTTGATCAAGAATACAATGTCAAGGCAAGAAAAAATATTGCTAGGTTGATGTACCAACTGCATGCTATCATTTTAGGAAATAATCAAGATATTTCCTTCTTTGAGCTTCATTCAATATTGATTTCACTTCAATTTAGACACAATATAAAATAAGAAAAAATCCAATATAATTGCCGTATCATGAATTAAAGTAATTAATTAATTTATTTTCAAACCAATTATTATCAAATTGAGGTAGGCTACTAGCGCTAGTGAAAATATAATTCAATCATATACTATCACTCTAACAAATTGTATATGAAGTGTGTATCAATTATTATTAAATTGAAGTAGGCCTACCTAATAGTGTTATTGGTGAAAATTTAATTCAAGTATGGTAGGCCTACTTTTACGTCAGACGGGGAACAATAATAATTTAATAACAGGAATTTCATTTGCTAATAATGGGAGTACTCTATTCTCAAACGACAATAAACGAGACAAAAGTAGAGTGCAAGACATTCTCCCACGAGTGATAATAGCTATTATCATTTCTTACAATTCTTTCTTAATCAACCACCTTGTACTGACAGTGACGCAAATTAAATCCAAGCAGAAACAACGCAAAGGATGTATTATAGAATATTTGCAAATTATCCCGACCAGTCATTGGAAAATGGAATGCCGCATTCAAAACTACCATGTCTGGTGAGATTGATAGTTAGGCCCACACCACCCGTAACAAAGACTGATATGGGATTGAATGTTTCAAGGCTTTTAGGTCTTGAGAAATTTGAAAATTGTCACTAATTTGGCCGACTGAATGACCTCTTTCCAACGCAATATATGTCGCTGACTTCCGCCCACATCATATTATTAGCAAACTTATAATCATGCAGCAGAAGTAACATGTTCATCAGGGCCTACTTTATTGGTTACGGTTGCTTGGTTGCAAAAATACTGCGCTTGACAAATCTCTACTGAAACTCACAAAAATGTCAAAACAACAGCAGCATAAATTCAAATTTACATAAGTTCATATTATGAATAATTTCACATAATCATCCATTTTTATATTGAGAGGAATAGACTCATCAATATAACCGATCTATTTTTCTCGAATTAAATAAAATATTAAAGAGTTTCTCAAAATTTTATTATTATAAATTATATTTATACTATGACTCTTTTTACAGTATTATTTCAAATCAAACTATTGTAGTAAGTTATTTAATAAATAATTATGCTAAACGATTTCAAAGGCATTCATCTAACTTAAGTGGAAGTGGAAGTTGACTTTTATAGTTCTTTAAGAAAGGAAATCTGAAAAAATATTTTCTACAGCTACCAAGTACAGTACTGCTTGAATCTGAATAGATGACCCCTTTTATTGACGTTAGAAGCAGAGAGGCGTTTTCAGTAATGATTGTCCTACAATAACAATGCATTGAAAATGCAAGATCCACTCTCAGGACCGTTTTTTATTAGGCAGCGCATTCCTGGTAGGGATTATCATTTTAGCACCGAACATTAATGGTTTCTTTGATGTTGTGAATTTTGTGATCCATAACGAACTGCGAAGTTAACTGTTGAAAAAGAGTTCAAGCAACTCGAAAGCGCTCCTGTCCAGTGAGTAATAAATATGTATTCACAGTAAAGTAGTAACTGCATATATCGTAAATTCTAGTGATGAATCAATATTATAGTGTTTTTTTTTTACTAAAACATTTCCCTGATTTAAACTCGATCAGTGTGAATGGTCGTTTGGAGAATGATTTAGAAGGAAACATTGAAAAAATAATTGATGACTCCATCGATAACAACGATGAGTTTCGAGATGCTACTAGGAGGTAACAATATTCAATGATAACCAGATTTAAGATTTATTTATTGTATCCTAAAACCAAACATTACAGCAGTAGAAATGCTCAAAAACGGAAGTAAATTCGATACTGCCGCTCATTTTTCAACCAATTTAGTCTCAGCATATCATCAAATACAAAAAAAAAACTTCCTGACTTGGTTTTGAAATATCCAGCGAGCGTTCGGAAGGTCGCAATTCCGATCTCAATGAACTTTCCTATGAAACGAAATTAACCGGTTTGATTTGAATGGCAAGTTCCGTGAGTTGAACGGCAATATGATTCTCACTTTGCTCTGTAGCTAGTTACGAAAACAGGTGCAACAAGCTTGCAGAAGTGATTTTTTGTCGTTGCGGTGATGGAATAACTTGTAAACAATCGTGCTTAGCTGTAGTCTATAGGCTACACATGGCACCATATAGCTACCGGTACTATTCATAGGTATATCTGATCAGTATGTAAAGTTACATATAGCTGACTGGTGTGAAGATATAGATATTCTTGTACTTATTGACAAGCTTTATAATATAGCTGGTTGCAGAACCTTGGCCTCAGATTTCAATGCAAAACGGGTGCTGACACTGAATTGCTGAAGCAAGACCGACGGATTAAATATCGAAATAAGCACCTTCCGGAGACAAAAGTATCAGTTCTTGTAGGATGACACTGAATTTTCACTGCTGTAGTACACTTGCGATTTTTAATCGCACACAATCTGCGATTGTTCCTTGGATTCCATTGCTCATTGGTCTTCTGGCAAGGAAATATTAGAATAGGTACAATTTGTTCTGAAAAAAATCTGGGAGGAAACTTATTTATAAGTATAAACTCTCCTATACTTTGCAAGAGATAAGAATCCAACTTCTACAAGTTGTTGAAAGAACGTCTCTCCTTGAATATTGTTATTGACTTAATTAAGTACTATTCAGGTTATATCTATCAGATACTTACAGTACTGAGTAAAGTAATTATAGTAAAAAATTACCTATGTCAATACAACGATAAAATCTTGAATTCTTTGCGAGTGTAACTTGAAAATCACAAGCATTATAATTATGACCTAGAGTAAAAAAGAGACAATATATTATTTTCTTGAATTAATATCTCCTATCCATTGACTGTAGATTCATTTTATGACTTCTTATGACTTGTTCTTGATCTATGTAGATATTGTTTCCTTTTAGCATTGTTTTGCCATGTAATTATACTTACAAGTATGTGGCCTACCGTGTACAGTATCATAATCTATTCTGTTAGTATTATCTAGTGATGTGGCAGTAAGATATCTAGTAGTTAGTTTCTTCTCTCATTATGATTTATTTCAAGAAGATAGTTCATTGTTATTTTTTCAAGCTTTCATAGTTAATATTTTCTTCCATAAAGATAATTAATTATTTACTTACTGATAACTGCTCTGGCCTTCAGCCCTTCTAGAGCTTACTTTCTATTAATGATTTTTCATAAATGTGTACCATCGCACACAGGCTCGGGATGTTATCGTTTTCGTTGGTCAAAGAGCTCGTAGTTTGTAAGCAACCAATTGCATTATTATTTTTTTACTAATAAAAATAATTCAATCATTCATTTACATTGATTTAACATCACTGCTCTTGAAGAAACTTGAGTCAAGTAATTCACAACGTTTTTCCGTTAATTCAGAAATAAGCGCCTTAAATTTGAAGCTGACAGGTTGATGATCAGCTGATATGTGATTTGACAACAAAGAATTATTGGATGGTATTTTCAATCATTTGAGTGATATGAATATCAAATATATTTTTCTGAATAGACCTGATACAATTTCAATGATACAATAGATTTTAGATGTTATAAAATAATTTTTTATTTGTTCGTATCTGTCACCGACGTCACACAATATTAAGTTGTACAACCTGCTACTTTGTCAGCCATTATCAGTCTGTCGTCTATTTTTGTTTGAAAGCGTATGCTACCGGTAACCGGTAAAAAGTTTCATTTTTATTATTTGAATTAATAAATTGTACTTTTTACTAAATAGTGATTCAATTTCTAGTTCAACAACTTTCAAGTTCGTTATTATAATATTTGAGTGGTGCAATTAGTAGCTTGCATTACTAAGGTTTGTAGTTTCAGTAGCCTTTAATTTTTGATTCTATTTAAGTTACTTCAAGCTTACTTTTCTTCTCTTTTCTATTGTACTCAATATTAACTCAAGAACATTTTTTTACGATCTATTGTAACCGAAAGTTGTAAATTATGACTGGATCAAAATATATACAGTAATACGTGATGTAATATATTATTTTACTCGTCAACGTTTCATTAAATTATTTCAATCTCTACTCAAAATATAATTTTGCTTTAATAGAGTACCGTAGCCTATCTCACAGTGTCATCATTCATTTTAAAATATTTATTTGATCAAATTATGCCTAGTCATCCTCGCATCCAAATGTGATGCATGTAGTACTGTAATTCAGTTAGGATTTTATTTGCTATTACTATAGTGAGATTCGCGTCAAGAAGTTAGCATTGCTTAGATTGGAGTTTGCTATCCTTGTTCAGCACAAGGCAGTTGCTGATGTCTCTATCCTATTCGCACTGTGCATAGTTGCCGCACTGTGCATTGTTGTCGCACAGTCCCAACAAACAGGTTTGGTGCAGTTTCTCTTTCTCTCTCAATGAAACTTGGCATCAATGCTCCTCATATAAACAATACTGACTTCTTGACGTGAATCGACTATAGTCGATTACCATACTGCTGTCTGTTCGTGGATAATAGCCCCAAATCACAGCGGCAGTGGAAACCTCTATCACTGGAGGGAAAATTTAGAAATTTCCAAATCAATCATTATGCTTAATTACATTGATCAGAGCTCTGAAATAATATCTGAATAATCAGAGATTTATGGGACACTGTATAGTAATAATTGCCATTATCATGGGATAAATAGAATACATAATTTATTAGTAGCATGAATTTTAGATAAGGAGAAATCAAAACAAGAATAAATACTGTATATATTAATAGCAGATGAGAAAATGTATTTCGCACTACTCAACATCAAAGGTAAATTGAATATCACATCTATTTACATCTAAGTAGCTGACAAGGAAAATAACATTTGACATTGATGAATGAAGGCTAAATAGTAGGTATTTTTCATAAATAGTAATTTTCAATACACTAAAACAAATCAACATTGCATAATAATTATAATGACCATTCATAAACAAGCTTCATTCAACATAACTTAGCAGCATTCTAATTATTAGATTATAAGTTGGACTTTGATTTAATTTCTCAACATTAATATTTTTCACGGCTAATAAGCTCGGGCTGACATGCTAAATAATGAAAGTTCAGAGCTCATCAGCCGTGAAAACTATCAAAGTTCAAAAAGTAACAGAAACATTCATTTGTGAAGTATGCTATCATAATATCTATAAATATACTTTTTTCAAAATACGACAGATAATACTTTCACAGTAAATCAAAAGTTACAAAGAAAACTATGAATAATTCTAAATTAAACCACACATTTTTTTGCATGGACACCACAAAAACTAGACATAGACTGTGGTTTTCCAATAAACTCATCAACTTAATCATAATACAGGCTATATAGAAAACCTGTGCAGGAATGACATAGATAACTTTCTTTGTAGATAACTTATATTTACTTGAGAATCTCACATAATATTTGCTCATATTGTACACATTAGTTCACTCTATTACAAGTTGATATATCACACTCATGTAACATGTTAGCAACCAGACGTTTTATGAAGTGAAAAATTACATACGGCACTGAACCTTGCTCCTGAAGTCAAGCAACTCATGCCATTCGACTATAATCATAGCCCCCTTTAAACTACATGGCCGCGGCCTTCAATGTGACAACGTCGCTGCATCGGCTTGCATGAGCAATGCAAATCGGTCATGTGTTTTATAAGTCATGTGTTTGTAGTGTTTTTTATAAGTATGATTCTATAATGAAACCAGCCGGGACTGCGAGGTTGTCACATTGAAGGCCGCGGCCATGTAGTTTAATGGGAGCTATGCTATAATGGTACGTTCATAATAGAACATTTTATAATAAAACTTAGATAACTTATCTAAAATTCGTATTTTTAGACTTGGTTTAAACGAAGTTTGCCGTTGACTCACATACCTGTTTATATTTTATGTGTATACGTTGACTGTCCACAGCGATCACATTTATCGAGTGAAGAAGCGCATATGACGGCCAGGTCCGCGCATAGGAAATCAGCTGAACTGCAGAACTGCAGTGAATGGCTCAATATCTATCAGGAATATTATCATAGCCCCCTCTAAATTACAGTTTAGAGGGGGCTATGATCACTGAGCTATACAGCAGGATCCAATTAACTTGACACCGGACACCGGCGGACCAGTAATAATTCACCCTCCGCTGATTTCCACCAATAATCAAAAGGCTTGAAAGTGCCAAAGACCTTGCTGCTGGTCTGCAAAGCAAAGTACAACAATGCTTCAAAGAATAACTTTAAAAGACCTTTCAATAATCTGCGAGATTCAGCATGTTGTAGGTTATATTGTGATAGGAAGCTCGTCGATCATATGATTTCTGACAAGTTAAATGGATCCTGCTATAGCTGGATCAATTTAACTTTTCAGAAAACATATGTTTCGGCCACCAGTATCACAATACTTAACCTACAAATGCTGAATCTCGCAGATTATTAAAAAGGTATTCTTTGAAAGGTCTTTAAAAGGTATTTTATCTTTAAAGGCCTTTAAGACTTTTAAGACCTTTGAAACAGCTGTTTTCTGACAAATTAAATTAATCCTGCTATACATAATCGTAATGAAGTCAGTTGTTAGTTATTTCTGTAAATGTCTATTTTGAAAACAAACGCATTGCTTGCTTGATAAAACTGCCAACATTTTCTTTATTACGGAACAATAAACCAATTTCATTGGAGAAATCGAGCTTATCAAACAAGCAATGCGTTTTGAAAACACATGATCGTAGAAATCAACAGCTCATTTCATTACAGTCTACTAATAGAGATTTCATCAAACTCTATTATTTGACCAAAAACGAAAACTAGGTTTGTGCAATAGTTAGTTCTAGTCAGCTTATTTCAAATGGGTGAGGTAATATGATTTTTGATGGTTTAGGTGCGAATACACGTTGCATATTATGCTATGCAACCTTCGCGCCAACTATTTTGGTGAAATCGGACCTAAGTGAAGTGAAAATCGAATTCTGAGAATTTCGGAACGACCCTAGTGCCTCTTTCCACCGAGACCCAAGATACAATTCAAGATTCGTGCATAAACATAATAAAAGTTGCTACATACGTTCAGTTCGGCTCGTTAGTTGGAATTTATTGTCAATTTTAACGGACGCAGGAAGCACATACAAGTTCAATTGGCAGTCGAGCGTAATACGGCAAGCAAAACTGATGAAGTAACTAAAGCTAACCAAATAGTATTAAAATGAAAAAGGAACTATCTACTGACCATTTTCACGTCTATAGGGAGGAGCCTGTCCGAAGAAATGTCCCCCACCCCGCTCCATTCCACCATACGACACTCTTCCTCTGCCTCGTGCTCTTGTAGCCATCATATCCTGAAAAAACATTTGAATGATCATATACAAGTTACAATTTATCATGTATCAAAGTGTGAATGACTAAATTCATAAGCTTTTTTTATACACAATAAGGCACTATATCGGTAAAAATTAAACTTTTACAACAATAACTTATTTATCTTTTCCAGTATAATAGGAAAGGTGCTTGTATAGGTGGGCCGAAATTTCTTGCCACTTGGCCAGAACCAGTCGAGCTATGGCGACGGGGGTAGCGCGGGTACTTTTCTGAGAATATTGGGCTACTACACGCAACGATCAGCTGAGAGCATGATCACATTAGGGGGGATTTGAAGATTTAATGCAGCAAGCAATGTTTTTAATGCGGTTAGTAGCAGCCAGCTGTCAAGTGCCAAGAAATTTTGGCCCATCTATAATTGAGGGAACGTGTAATACGCTTTACTCAAATCTGTTCATCTTACAATTCATGAAAATAGTCTATATCTAGCTTGATACAACGTTTCTCAGAAATTCACCAATTCTCCGAAAGACACCGACTTTCACTCAAAACCCAGACAAGACAAATGTTGAACTTCATAATAGTTAATATAAAAGTTTCAAAACTAGGAATAACCAGATTAACAATACAAACGGTTCGAAAATGATGAATTCAATAAAAAATATATAAAATAAATTTTCACTCCCATTCAAATATTACTCCTACTAACACAGTGGTAATGTTAGTGGTCATGTACGATGGGAAGGGTCATGTAGGTTGAGTGGGTTCATTTTCGTTAATTTTCTTTTGCTTCATATCAGTGAATTTTTCAAATTTAAGAATAACTATATAATATCAAAATGAAATATAATCATAATTTGTGAAACCGTTGTTCATCTTTTGCAAGTATTTTTAGAAAGGCATAAATGTATAATTTATCAATGTACACAGCAGCTGACCTGAGCAGCGCGCATGGATATCTTATTGTATCCAGTGGGTCCGGTCGGTTGTTGGCCACACGTTTCCAGCGCGACAAAGTCGTCGACATGCAGCGAGGGCGGACGCGACGTGTTGGGCGGTCGCGACCGGAACATGTCGCCGCGCTGCTGCGGCCCCCCGCCGCCTCCGCCTGCCCCACCGCCTCCGCCGCCCCCGCCTCCAGCTCCGCCCCCACCTCCGCCTCCCGACACACCTCCACCTCCCCCACCACCGCCGCCTCCCACTCCGCCTCGGAAGCCGCCGCGGCCTCGCATCGGTGTCACTGCAACCACACACAAAGTTGCCAATCTCATTCAATTTATTATTAGATAAGTAAAAAAATCAAAATCATTCCATTGCAGAATTTCTCATTAATAATCTAAATTATATGGACCAAGATGATTTATTAGGATGTTCGAAGGATTTAAATTTTGATAGAAATATAAACATTCTTGGATAAGAAGTACCTGATTGTTTTCAAAAACGCTGCGATGGTAACTCTTCAGTACTCTCACGTAATTCAATTCAATCTTTATTGCCAAGTTTCACAGAGATATAATAAAACAAGTTTTGAGAATCAGCATAGTTGCAGAAATTCAAAATTAGATTACTCCTACCTCTGATGTTATAGTATAAACCTTGTTTAACACCGAAGCTATATTATGTTTCTTACCACAAACTGAAAATTGGTACATTATGCAGTGGGTAATAAAAATTTTGATCTTTAATTTTTGAGCATTTCTGTTGCTACATTTAATCAACAATTAAAAAATCAAATTATTGATTACCTTCTTCTTTTTTTATTATATATTATTGTAATTTAAATTTTTATATAATATTGATATGAACTCAATCTCACAAACAAACCTTGCGGTTCATGTGAGAGTTGATTCCTTATTTTATAATTTATATTTTATCTTGAGTGTATGCTTTGTATCTGTACAATTGTATGCTTGTATTTGTTTTTGGAATCTAATAAAATTCAATTCAATTCAATTCAATATATGAGTACTAAAAAAATTGTATTTTAGCTCAAGTAGAAAATAGAGACTATTGAACTTGATTAGAGTAAATAAGAGAGAATAAACATAAATAGAAAAATAAAATCTAAATTAGAGAATAGACTAGTAATTGTTTACCACCACCATGTATTATATTTCATTTAATGTGGACATCTACCACAATATCGCCTTCAACCATTGAACCTTACTCACCGAAGGGTCGTTTCGAGTCGGCGGCGTTAGCCGGCGGCGGCGGTCCGTGGCGCTTCTTGGCGGCGGCGGCGGCAGCAGCGGGTAGCAGCGGCACGACAGCCGACGGAAGATCGCCGGGCGCCGCCTTGTGGCGACAGAGCAGCGCCACTCGCTCGGTGAGGCTGGGCTCGCAGTCGGATGGCGGCAGGTGCAGTCGCGCCACTTCCAGCAGGTCGCACACGGTGAGCTGATGGTCGCCGGTGGCCGCGTCGTGCTCGTCCAGCGGTGGCGCCGCCAGGTAGTAGGCGGCGCTCACACGCGCCACTTCGTCCGGCTCGCTCACCACCAGGAACGCGGCTCGCGCTGCGAACTGCGATAGCAGTTGGTCGGGTGCTGGCAGGAGTGGTTCTACCATTTCTGCAAACATTCAATTGTTGAACTGTTCATTTCCTCCAAGCAAAACTAATACAGATTTACAGTAATTGATACATGTTGGGTAATAATAATAATTCCGTGTAACCTGGCTGGCTCAGGTCTGGTGTCAGTCAAACAGTTACCGGCCTCAAGATATAGGGCAGTGATTCCCAAGTGGCTAAAAGAAAAAAGCATTTTACGACACAGATGGTGTTATGAACTGTACTAATAAAATGTCTGGTATGACAACATGAAAAATGTTCATTCTATTTTTGTAAAATTAATGACGAAGCCTATTGTACATATATTTGTATTTAATGACGAATAAATATTCTTATTCATTCTAATCGAGTTTCAGCTATCTGATTTCCCCCTGTTCTTTGTAACTCCATTGGTTTAACTGTGGGCATGGAACATATGTTCGCCTACTCCATACAAACCAGTAGACCAATTCAAATAGATTGGTGTGCATTGGTCTATTCGTTTGTATGGAGTAGACGATCATTCATGTTGCATGTCCACAAGTATACCGTGAATAGATCTCTTCGGTATACCGTAACGTGTATGGCCAGCCTAAAAAAATTCAAGAATGGTGTTTTTCATGTGAAATTTGACCTGCTATACAATGGCAAGCTATAGGCCTAGTACAGTTAGAAAAAAATTGCTGAAATTAAAAGGTTACCTTTTTGCTCAGGAGGTTTCTCATCCTCCTCTTCAAGCATGCGTATTAGAGCTGACAAGTTATCACGAATACCATCCAATTGTTCTTCATCGGACGATATGTTTTCCTAAAAACCAGGGAACAAAGTTGATTAAAAATAATGTAAACAAAAAATTATTCATTAGAAATTTAATGTATATTACATAGGTTGATAAAAATTATCATAAAGGAAACAGCTCTGATTAATCATGCGTTAATACCAATTTAAACTTTCATTCAATAAAACTTTTTTAATTGTGATTTTTTTATGTATTAGGTTATAAGAATTTTTTCTTATAAATAATTGTCTAAATATTCATTTTATTGTATTATTTCTTATAATATTTTTTCTCATTAAAAGTTTTATAGAAAAGTAAATTACAATAGCTTTGATTTGATTTGAAATGACAAAATTTCGATCTAAGATATTTAGGGAGAAACTATTTTAATCAGACACACTGATACACAACATTTTTTTCTATCTGATGCGGAATATGCTCATTTTATGCAAATTCTATTCTGTTCTCATATATTCACTTTCAAACACACCTCAACAAGTACATCCAACTGACATAAGATAAACACACAGTGTAAAAAATATTTAAATGAATTGAATAAATACAGAGTGTTTCAGGAGGAATCTGCCATACTGATTCTTGACACCAAAATAATAGAAAAAGTTCATATAAACATGGGACCGGAAATGCTTCGTTCGCAAGTTATACAGAGTGAAAGATTTCACCTGAAATTCAGGTTCCTCTGTGAAATTAACGCCCAAAAATTTCCAGTGTGAATTAATTTCACAGAGGGACCTGAATTTCAAATGAAATCTTTTACCCTGTATAACTCGCGAACGAAGCATTTCCGGACCCATGTTTATATGAACTTTTCTCATTGATGTCAGGAATCAGTATGAGAAGTTTGGCAAATTCCTCCTGAAACACTCTGTATATTAATACGAGTATAAAATAATTATAATATATGTAATTCTTAGTATGAATATAAAATTTCTTAATTCGATTCCTTGACATTTCGTTACGTCATATTAGCAACTCTTACCTGCGCACAGGATGTTTCCTTGCAGGTAAATTGATTCCGTAATTTGATCTCAATAAAGTTTTTGAGTTGAATTAAATTGAATTGAAGATAAAGATCACTCGTGAACGCAACATAAAATGTATATAGAAATAACATAGGATACAGAACACACTGCATACCAGTACTTTCAACGCACCTTGACAAGTTTCTCCAGCTGACATATGGGATGCTGGTCAATAGCGGGGGCGGCGGCGTCTCCCCCGTCATCAGTGGAGGCGGCAGGCGTCGGGGGCGGCGGCCAGGCGAGATAGGCGGCCAACTCGTGCCTGGCGAGTGTGAGTGTGCGTGGGGGCAGGCCGCCACCTTCGTCCGGGGGCTGCATGCAGCCATGCACCAGCTGCAGAAACGCCGACAGTGTTGCCAGACTCTCGCCGTCCTTTGTCCAGCACTTGCACAGTGTGTGCAGCGCCTGCCACAGCGCTGTCTGGTGACGGTCCAGGCAACTAAAACATTCACATAAGTGTGTCAGTTCATCTAACACTTGCATTAGTGTTTAGTTCTAGAGTGAAAATTGGTGCCTCTGACGCTAAAATTAGATGCTAAAATTCAATCAAATCATTTATTTATCCTTGAAACAAAATACAGCAAACTTAAAGAGTACAATGAAAAATAATAGAATTAATAATACAATAGATATAACATAAAATAGTATTAATATATTGTATTAATAACAAGGAAGGTCCCTGCAAAGGCAACAGCCTGAGCGCAGGGGCCGAGTATTACATAATAACAAATAAAATAAGCAGCATTAACCAAAAACCAAAATAATACAAAAAAAAGAAACATCTTATTATAACAGTTGACGAAAAAATTACTCACGGTACAAGGTAAAGAAAAAATGAGTAAAAAAACTAAGAATAAAGAAATAAACCCTTGAATGTACAAACGAAATTTACAAGAGAACATTTGAAAGAATTTACAATTTGAAAAAAGAGGTGAAAGTTGTTTCGAAAAAACCTCACAAAACTAGAATTTGGAAAAGAAGTAAGGTAATAGCTTTTTAAGTAAAGTAAAGAAAGTAAAATAAGTTAAAAGAATGAAATAATGAAATATACTGACGTTTTCAAGTGATAGAAGCCGTAGTCGTGTTCAACGAGCATGGCCAGCGTCCTGAGAGTGGGCTGGAGGGTGGTGATGGAAGTGGGCGTGGTCAGCAGCAGATGCTCCACCATTGCCTGGCAGAGCGGCGCGAGCAGCTGACGTGGCGGCACCCCATTGGCCAGGTCGCTAGCAACGCCCCCCACCCCCAGTGTCAGTTCCGTGTCCACTAGCGACTGTATCACCGAGATCACGCACTCTTGTGCCTGAACAATGCAACAAAAACGCACCAGAATCAAATTTATTGTTCACATCAGTATGAAACACATTACATGAAGGAGCGTTTACATGTGCACTTGCAGTTAGAATGTTAGTATTTAAAACCGTTTAGGGTGGGCGACTCCACTAACCTCATTGGCGACAGCTGTTACTAACACAAACAAGTCATTGCACAAGTCATGTAAACGCTACTTTACCTATCACTCCTTTATACAGCAGGATCCGTTTAACTTGTCATAAAACATATGATCGACGAGCATATGATCACAATACTTAACCTACAAATGCTGAATCTCGCAGATTATTGAAAAGGTCTTTAAAAAGTTATTCTTTGAAAGGTCTTCTTTAAAAAGGTCTTTTAAAGACTTTAAATGTCTCTAAGACTTTTAAGTCTTTTGATTATTGTGTCGAAGTCACTGTTTAATTATTACCAAATCAGCTGATTTATGACAAGTTAATTGGATCGCGCTATACATATTAACACTCTTCATTTCAAAATAATATAAAAGGAAAACGTTTTCTAATCGGCTACATTTGAATACTAGGCTTCCGAATTATAATGTAACTGGAATTTTCTATTCTCTTCTAATCATCGGAACTTGTAAAGATTGAACACGGTTTTCAGAAATGTTTTAAAATTGTTCATAATAATACATAGCCTACTCAATTTAAACATACATTCTAGTAGAAAAGCAATGTTCGCCGGTAATATGAACATTCATTAAATGAAATAGTCTTATACAAAGTATTATATACGCTTAACTATGAAAACAAGTCAATAAATTACTATAAATTTGAATATTGATTGGAAATAATCTACAATAAATTTTATTACTTTTATTACTACTTGTATATGCAGCATAATAAATATTGTTTTATTTTTATTTTAATGTTATTTTCTTTTTATAGGTATGCCTTACGATAATTGTTTGTTTTTAGCAATACTGTAGATGAATTGAATCTGATCAAATTTCTCACCCCATTCAATAAAATTGAATAGCTTCATATTAACAGCATACTATCAATCGTCCTGCACACTAGACATACGTAGCGTAACGGCTTGCCAGCCTATGACATAATGTATGTGGATAGGCAGATTGAAAGTATGCGGTTATGGAGCTAATCAATTCAATAAAAAGCTTTGATCATATACAAGAAGTAATGTTAAGTCATGAAAAATATTCATAGATAATTGAAGCTATTCCATTCTATTGAGTCATTCTGTACATAATCGTAATATTTTACGCCATTCATTTTAAAATTTGTGAATTATCAAGGTTGTGTTATTACTAACACATAAATTAAGGTTGAGTGTTAGAAATGACTTACTAATCCTAATTCCGCCTAATAAAGAATACTTTCATTTCATAAATGACAACAAATATCAATAACTGACTTGAAACAAATAGAATGAATGAATAAACCAACCTGAACATGAGTGGGTACGGTGTACGGGGCTCGCAGAATCTGACAGAAGGTACTGATGACATTGGTGTAGCGGTCGTCGCCGTTACTGGTGACGGTGCCTGCTGCCGTAGCGCTCTTCGAGGAGCTGGTTGGTGCAGGTTTCACCGTCAACAAGTGAATGAACGCCGATTTGATTGAGGCGTGCGTCACAAGGTAGGCTAGGAAGTTCAGCACCTACAAAAATAGTAGAGAAAATGGAGGATTAAAAACTAAACCATACCATCATGTACTAGGAGAATCAGGCTACCTACAAATCTTATTAGACCTGGAACCTGTTTAAAAACAAGCATAAGTGTTTAAAAATATTATACTGTAGGGGAAAGGTGAGAACACACTAGACATAAATAGCACGGCGTACAATGTAGTAAATTCATTTGGCCGGGTTTTCTTGTATAATTCAGACTTGAAATTTTACTTTTTCTAATAAAATTCAGACTTCTGAATTTTTATGAGATTAGCCCCAGATTATAAATAGATGAACAAGTGGTGAAGTTTAGGAAAACATGTTAGAACTACAATAATGTATAAATTGTATGCAAACTTGCTATTGGCAAAACCAATTACTACTCCTTTCAAAAGAGATTGGTGGACGTCTTCAGAACTATGGCATTCTTTGGGTTTTCGTTTCTCTAATTATTATGTATTCACAGCAGTTGATTACGTGCAACATCCAATAATTTCTTCCATCCATAATTAATATTATAAAAATAATAGCCTAATAATACTAGACGTTTTATTTAAATGAAACTGAAAATAAAAGTATTCGAATGTAATTACCTGTACAGCATTGGCGGAAGCGGGCCGCTCAGGGGGCGTTAGCGCCGTCACAATAGCATCGAGCACTGCGCAGGTCACTGTGAGAGCGGTAGGCGCAGCCAGGTCTGCCAACTGCACGCAAACCGTCTTCAGCTGATGCAGCAGCACATTATAGCTGCTACCACTCGTTGTCGAAATCAAATCGTGCAGCAAACCACTCAAAGGATGCAGATGCGCCGACCACAGCTTCCTCCAGTTCACTGCCACCGAGATTTCATCGTCAGGCAGCGGCGAACGAGTCTGCACAGGCAGTGGCAACGGAATGAGTTCCGACAGAATCGAAAGTCCCGACAAAAACATACACGGAGAACTAGTCGCGTACTTCAACACTTCACCTGTCATAGACGTCCACAAACTCTTCGTCAACGACTCTGTTTCCGAGGCTGACTCTGAAGACACCGGCTGGGTGTAAGCCAACAGTGTCTCAACTATGTCTCTACGAATCCGCTGGGCATCGTTGTGTATATGCGCGTTGACCGGTATTGCGTGCATCAGTGTGTACGTCTGTAAAAGCACCGGCACGGCAGTCAAATCTTTGAATTCAGTGTTACGACACTTGATCACGTAGGTTAGAATCCTTCTAATCAACTGTACAGCCGGCAGTAGGAAAGCAGTCAGTGCCACACCTTGTCTAGCAACCAACTTGGCCGCATGTAGAGCGGGCTGTTCGTAATGTTCGCAGATCTTCGACAGACACCCAATCAGATGTGTCAGCCCTTCCATAGAGAACAACTGCAGTATCACACATTTGTACTTCAACTCGTTGTAATCACATGCATCTGGCACTGGAGGCGACAGATCTTTGTCTCGGGCTGGTATACCCAAGTACTTCAATACCCTCACAGCTGTCACCAACTCCCCGGGTAAAGATGTTGCCGTTTCAACATTTCTCTTCAGTATCTCACAAAGTGGGGAGATGTCGTCGTAGGAGAACGCTGGAGGATTTTCGACTGGTTTCAACCAGGACACCAACTCATTCAACTCTTGAATGTTGTCTTTTTTTATTGCATCCAAAATTTCACTTGCATATTTCTGTAAAAACGGCACATATTCTGTATGTTTTACCGTCATAATAATCAAATCAAAAACATACGCCTTACCGGGTGATCTCTTAATTTTCGTTTCCTTTTCAACCGGTTTATGTTTCATCAATTTCAAAAATACATTAAGATTGTCATCTTGACTCAACACATGTACGACCGACGATTTTCCGATAGCAGTGAACGTGAGACAAAACAACGAATGTAAGTTATCAAGAATCTCATCACTATCTACATCCACATTCTCACTGTAGTGTGATTCAAGGCTGTCGATCAACGACAAAGCGTACAAACGATTGACGAAATGCAAGCCCAGCAGATGAAAACTGGCTTCTTCAGTGTGTTCATCGCTTTCGGGTGATGGTCCCAGTAAAATACGAGCCAACTGGTTTGTTGGTTCGGGATTCGATGCCAGAAACTTCATACCGTTTTGGGTTTCCAAAAAAGCGCCTATCAACTCATATATGGGTAGCACCACGTTACAATCGCATGCAGTTGCTGGATGTGTGAGCAGTGTTACAAAACTCTCAAGAATGTTGTGATTTTTGAAGTAGGTGAAAAGCGACAGATACGAATCGGTTGAATTTATGGTGGCGCCAATTTCAAACTGTGCCGACACTGGCATAAAGCGTTTCGGTTGTGAGATGAGGTACGGTGCGTCTAGATAGATTCTTACAACTTCTTCCAAAGACACAACTAGATCATCGATATCGATATTAATTTCCGATGTTTCCATATGCGAATCATCTTCAGACATTTTCAACTTTTCGTCCAATTCCTTCGCGGTGGTGTTCAACTTATCGAGTACCTCATACGCGTGCAGCTTTTGAAGTATCGAAGTAATTGCAAACTTAACACGAGCCAACTGTTTTCCTTGTATCATATTCAACAGTTTCTGATAACCTGTCAACTCATCTTCGCTGAATTTCTCGTTTAAAAACTGATCCACCGACTTGTCGTAACGTAGAGTGGCATCTAATGACTTCAGTATCATGAGTTTTATGGAAAGTGCCATGTAGTCTTTATGGAATAAGTCGATGAGTTTCTTATGGACTTTGTTCTCGTCAATCATGCGATTAACCAGCTCCTCGCTGCATTGGGCTAGAGCCTCGACCAATCGTACGCCGGCTTTTATGTGCCGCACTTTGTAGCCTGGCTGTGGTTGGCTGAGAGCTGCTTCAAAGCTAAGACCAATGTCTACCCATGTCAAGAGTTTGGCCACCACATCTGGAACAGAATAAACACTGAATAGAACATTGTTTTCTTTTTAAATTCATTATATACTTGAATTAATTCGTAATTATGAATAATAAGAACTTAATAATCCTATGTTGTTTCACGTTACAGAGTTATTCACTGTTAGGAATGCGAGTACAGAGAAGTCTGGGAAGAGATACAGAAATGAATTCAAATGAGAAATTCTTCGATCAAACACCAAAGAAGAAATTAATATACAATTTATGATTTTGTATGTATATTAAATACTATTTAGTATCATACAGTACCAGTATTTATTAATAGAAAATTGTGATCATTATGTGATTTGTGATAGGGAAGTTGAAAAAACGAATGATGATTTCCTACTCTTCAGTGAGATTTGATAAGAAAATGATTCAAAAAGTATTTATTACTTTCAAGTTGAAAAAAATATACAGTTTTCAGTGACAAATTACTCAGTTTTTGCGCGACAATTATTTCGTCATCTTCCTATGAAGGAAGACGTCTTCCTTCATAGTCTTAATACTTCAGTGCTTTTTCAACTTGAAAATGTACAATCTAGTTAGTGTTTACATTTCACTTACCAGATTTGTTCTGAAAATGAGGCATACTCTTATGGAGCGAGCTGTTAACTGATTCGGCCAGATGAACCCACTCTTCTTTAGTAGCAGATGACGTCATTACAGCCTCCTCATTGGCTGGCCCGTTAACGATGAGATCCTCCAGTTGAGGCCTGTCTGAGGACACACCTAGTTTGGTTGCCTTTCTTTCTTCCCACTCCACTACTGAGATTGACGGATCAGTCATAAACTGAAATAATAACAATCAAACATTTGTTTATTTAATGATTAAAAAGAGATAAATTACATAAAGTTGATAATTAACTCGAATAAGTTGATGATAAAAAAGTGGTATAAATAAGTTGTCCAACACCAGGACAAAACGGTCGTCAAAATCATGTAAGTCAAGTTGTTTTCTACTTGAACATTTTTTCAAGTCAGAGTAATAAATAAGAGTTGCATGACAAAAAGTTAACAATAAAGTAGAGATTTTAATAGAGAAATAGAGTAGATAAGGGTTGCATTTCAATACTTTGATGATAGAGTACAGCTATGTTAATGTCAATAAAGAATTGTAGTAAATAATAGTTTTGATAAAATAATAGCCTGCTTCTACTTCTGTTCTAGTATTTATTGCCTGATTTGTGAAAATAACAACCAAAATCAAACCATACTCAAATAGTCAAAATGAAATGGATGATCAGTTCTCATTGAAGAACTTAAGAAAATGAAACATGTTTGTGATATGTACATGAACAGACATAATTTATTAATTTCTTACTTCTTCAATAAATTAATCCAAATGAGCTAAAACCTTCTCCAAACTCAAAGCCATTAACTTATTCAACTTGAGGAAAAATGATAGAAAACAACATTCAACTTACCGTTAAAGGATGCAGTTCGAAAGCATACGGATTGAATGGCTTTAGTGGATCGTCAGGATAATCATTGAAATCGTAATCCATATCCTGAAACTAAAAATGCAACATTATACGATAAGACAAAAAACTTCCTATTCTTGATTGCAGCTAACACACTGCGGGGCACATAACATTATCTTTGAAATAATTTAATAGGGGAATCTCTGAAAATTACTCACAATTTTAATGAAATGACTGTGGTAAGAACAATGTTTATAAAAATAAATATGCGGGTTTTTTCAGTTACACTTCAATAATCTGTGCCGAGACTTGTTAATGACTGCAAGATTTCAAATTGTATCCTCTCAAAGTAGTTCTGAGTATAAACCTCGTTATCATTAAAGATATGAATTTCGATAAGATTTCACCTGATGCATAATAATAAATTATTGTCATTTCTGCAACACTCCTTTTACATTGAGAGTATGGTGTATTTTCAATTACTATAAATTAGCAGTTATGATGACGGTACGAAAAAAGGTGATAATCAATGTTAAACGAGATAGTGGTAGCTGGAAAATTTATTTCATCAACAATGACTCACACACATTAATGACTCACTTTTGCTGATAAAAACAATATTTTCAAGTAGAATTAATACTTGACTACTCTTATCCTAGTCCTATTATGAATTTATTTATTTATTCATTTTATTGCAAAAATATGACTAGGATAAGAGTAGTCAAGTATTAATTATACTTGAAAATATTGTTCTGATCAGCAAAAGTAAGTCATCAATGTGTGTGAGTCATTATTGTTATGCTTATTCAAGCCATTTAGTATTTTGTTCATTCCGACACATAAGTTAGCTCATTGCATAAAATGATTTTGAAATGACAATCTTTCTGTGAGAATGACAAATGTATTGACATTCACTGAGGAACCTACCACCAGTTTTATTACAATAATAATTATTGGTAATAGAGTAGAAACAATAAGTTATGACTATAAATTATAATCTAATGTACCAACACACTTTTATGGTTCCTTTCACACATCACACCAACAGCCACACTGTGATTGTAGCTTGTAGCACACTGTGTTCTGTAGCTTACGAACTGTATTTTAACAAAGCCTAGGCCTACCTGCTGGTCACAGTCATCCCCGATTTCCTCGTCGCTGAGGATTGGCTCAAACTGTTCCCCCTCTCCGCCGTCCACACTGCGTTCATCGTGCGGAGGCGGACTGTGCATCATGTGATGATGATGATGATGCGGAGGCGTACCGGCGTCCCCTCCCACCTCCATCCTGCCGTCCGGCGCGCTAACCTCCCCTCCGTGGTGGACTGCCCCCTCCACTCCCTCGGGCTCCGGTATTTCACCCTCCGAAATTGACTCGACATCTCCCGGCGAAAATGTTTCGAAGGCTGGCGATGATGCTGGTTCTACAACACACAAAGGAAATTTAAATAGTTTGATTCGAATTATTGAAAAGCTATGAAATGGATCAATTCGAATTGAAAAGATAAGAAAAATACAAATTATGCTGGTTCTACAGCTGGAGAAACACGTAAAATATAGTAATATTTTTTAATTTGGCGGATGACGAAATAAATACATTATCAACTACAAAAATTATTCAAGTGAACCTATTCACTATTTATTCCTCTAAAGTCTAAATCCTCTAAAACATTTGTTTTCTGTTATGTAGTATTTAAACTTTTCGAAAGTTTCGAAATAGTTTTAATCTACGACTATTTTATAACGCAATCATTACAGTTCCATAATAGAAATCGAAACAGTTGCCTTTTCAAAATGGAATTTGAAACTTGTATCGTAATGACGACTTTATAAAAACGGATGCTACATTATTAAAAGTTTTTAATTCAATCTGATCCAGCATCCAGTTTTAAAAAACTGAAATGGAATTAAATAGAATCGCAGCTGATCGAAGCGCAGTACTTGCTCATGCATATGTTTAGCTAGCAGCTGTCCTAACCCTAACCTATACGGTCAACATCGAGATGAAACATGCGGTAGTTTGAATCAAGGTTAGTTTAGATTGATAATGTTGATATTATTGGTTTTCGTTGGTCGTAGATAAAATAGTGTATGCAATGGTTGTATTTGGCCTTTAAACCATTCTTGCGACCCTTAATATACTCGCTTTGCTCGTATTTTAACCCTGGCTCTCACTCGTGGTTTAAAGGCTCTCTCATCATCACCCTTTCCATCACACACGTACAAGTCTAATGCTCATGTGGGCAACATCCGCTAAAAAAATACGAAACTCACCCCTCTTCATAGAGCCATGCTCGGACCGAGTGTGGGGAGGCGACAAGGATCCCTTATCGTCGGCATGATGCGGGGGCGGCGGAGTGTGCGCCCCCCCTCTCGGGGTACCCCCAGGCGGAGGATGGGGCGGCGACCGTGGCCTCTTGCCGCCGCCCCACTCGCCTCGCCAACCGCCCCTGCCGCCTCCTGGGTACATGTCGCCGCCTCCACGGTAGTCTGACGATCTGCCGCCCCCGCGCTCGTACGGTGGACTTCGGTCGCGGCTGTGACCCCTGTACAACAAATAGACAACAGATTGAAGTGAAAACGTTCTCAACTTTTTGTGTAGTAGTGAAGGTGGTATTGTGGTAGTTGTAAAAACAAGACTGGAAGTTGTCAAAAACACAAATTTATTAAAACATCGAGACAACAGTTCCGGTTGCTACACCATTATCAATCTCTGGTAAACCAGTTACACGACTATTATCAAGCTCTGTAATAAATGACACTCTTTTCACAGAATGCATTATATTCGTGACCTGATACAACCCTGTTTAGGTAATGCTCGAAAAGAATGCATTTTCAAAAAGATAGATGGTTGGATATTGCTTGGAGTAACTGCTGGGTTACTGTTATCAATCTCTGATAACTGGTAAAAGAGATGGATAATGGTCTGATAACTGGTTTATCAGAGATTGATAAAGGTGTAACAACTAATAACTGGTAACTGATTTACCAGATAATGTTGTAACAACCGAGACTGGTATCTCGATATTTTAATAAATTTGTGGTTTTGACAACTTCCAGTCTTTTAATTCAATGATTTCGTTTTTCCTTCAACATAGTGGTATTCGGGGTTCTGAAGTTGCTAACAATAACAAAAATACTGTTATAATACTGTACTAATGTTAGATGATTTTTATTTTTACCAAGGTCGTGCTGTACCCTTTTTTGCGAATCAAATTAACTTTTTCAATAGTTTTTGAAGGTTCTTTATTTTTCAATAACCTCTTGAAAATTAATGCAATCTTAGGTCTTTTATTTATGAATTGAATTGATTGCTGAATCGTTTTTCTGGTGAGATTCAGAATACAATTTTTATACTTGAATTATTCATATAATCAAGTGAAGTAACTACTTCATGCAATATTCTTTAATAGGAAAAGGACAGTTTTGGGGTGTGAAACTGTGTGGACTTTCCATCGCTTATCATTTTTATATTACTGAATAAAGAAATATTTATTCTCTACAGTACAAAACCCTCCATGTTTATGCGTGTCCTTTATTGAAAAAAAAAACCGTTTCCCGTTAGTTACTCAAGTAAAAGCAGCAACTCAATATTATTCCGATTTTTTTGTAATTAATCGATAATACAGTAATTTATTAACATTTTTAATACATTTATAGTTGAGTCAATAAATATTCTAATTTTTAACAATCTTCACTAACGTGTAAATCGATCATTTATGACTATTTTTACACGATAACGTTTATAATTTTTAATACATTTATAGTCAATCTAGCCTACAATAATATTCTAATTTCGTTCACTAACCTGTAATCTCGGTCACCACGATGTCGTGACTCTCTGTCTTTGCCTGCCCCTCCCGATCCCCCACTTCCGCCCGTCCTGTCTGCCCAGTGCATCTTCTCATCGCCCCCCCTCGCCTCCCACGCCAGCATGCTGTCTCCCTCGTAGCCGTCTTTACTAGCATCGTAGCCCGCATCTGGGTGTCCACCCTAATTCACACACAATTAAAAAAAACTTATTTAAAAGGGAAAAATATCAATAGATAAGTAAATAGAATAAATAAATATATCACATCTTCTGTTGCAAATCCATTATTTTTCTACTGATTAAATTACACTGATTTTGAAAACTGAATTTACAACAGTATTTTGTAGTAGAATAGCGTTGTTTCATTGCTGTGACAGTCAAGCACTCACTCAATCAATTGTTCATAATTTTTGAAGTTGGGAATATGATTTAATGATTAAAATTTCAAACAACAATTTTTGAAGATTATTTATAATACCTGAGACCACTGATCCTGATACGGGTAGTCAGGATGGGGATGTGCATAGTTATCGTCATTGTAAGGTGCGTTGTAAGGGTCTCTTGGGGGCTCAACCATGTACGGATGTTCCGAAGCTAGCTCGCCAACCTAAAATAAAATTTGGAAATGACTCAAAACTAGAAGAACAACAATGAAATTAGAATATATATATGTTTTTACACAAATGAGTTGGTAAGCTACTTCTTATATCTTATTGAAAATAATTTTTAAACTTCTTTAGGAATAATTCCAGCTATGACCGTTGATTTGCCGATCATATTGGCCATTTTCAGAGACATGTTACTATTATTATAATTGTTATTATTATAAACATAGAAACCTCTTTTATGTTTTCAAATTTACATTTTTACCCCATTTATTTTATTAAAATAGAATGCACTTGTCAGCAGGGCCGATACGCTCTCGTAGATTGCTCGCAGACTATCCTGACAATCAAATAACAATCATTCGCTATCCATAAATTAAATAAAAATTCACCTATACATTTTGTGACAATAGTTTTTTTTTTAATTTAATGAAATGGCAATTCAACTTTCAGCAAATAAGTTACGACATCTAACAAATATCACTCCCTAAAAATATATTCAACTTTATTCAATTATATTCCTAAGAATATAAAACTATATTCAACATTTTATTTGGAATTAAAGTTAATTTATTTGAAATTTAAGTTGTCATTCCCTGAAAATATACAACTAAATTTGAAATTCAACTGACCTGAGCATGTTGTTGTACCCATTCGGCTGTGGCTGAATTGGAAGCCGGTCCCACAGCATCGGGCGGTGGTCTGGAGCCCGTGGCTGGCACTTCGGGTATAACCGCCTTCGCTAAATAGCCGTACACGGCCAGTGTGATCGTCGTGTACCAGCCACGCAACACCAGTCCGTCGGTTGGTACCTGAGACAATAAATCAAATCTAATTTATTTATTCCTTGCACAATCCTTATATATTAAAATACTTTTGCAAGAGCTTATGACAGCCACTGTGACCGTTATATTGGGCCAATTTAGATGCGGTTTGCGCCAAAAGTTATTGGTTCTAAAGGTTTTAATTGAAATTTGGAAGAAAATGCGAATAAGGTGTTGAAAATTCAAAATAAGCTCAGTGCCATCTCTCGGCATCTGGAGGAACTGTGTCCACACCACAGTACTGAGCTATACGGAGTATAGTTCGTTAGTCTAGTTTACACCATAAAAATCACACAATACAAACAAAAATTGAGATTTTAACACAAGAGAACATGAAGCTCATAAGACGTTCGTCTGATGTTCTTAATTATTGAACTTTGCAAGTTAGAATGAATATTTACTTTAGGTGTATTAATATTTGATGGCGCAGCTAATTTTTTTTATATATTTCCTTTATACCTACTTGTTGTATTTCGTTATTTTTGTAAGATTAAGCTTCGTTAATGATAAGACGAGCCATTCCTCCACACAGGCTTAGCCTAAAGATGAATGCACTTGATATTTTCTTTTTATATTTTTTGTATGAATTGTACTATGAAGTGAATAAAGTATTTGATTTGATTCTTGATTTTAACGTTGTTCAGTTCACAAGTTGCTAGTAGACGAGCGAGTTGAATAGATATCAGTTATTTATTATAAAAGTACAGTAATGTTTACATAATGCTTGTAGCTGAAGCAAGTTGACTTGCTTGACAACTTGAAATTTGTAATCGCGGCATAAGAGTCTAGCACAAGTTGGCTAGACTTAGTTATCATTTATTTTACTTTATAAAATTTAAATTTATTTTTCATTTTTATTTTCTTTAATCTATTTATTTTACTTTATTTTTTGAACAGACAAAACAGATTCTGTTTTGTTTGTTGTAAAAATAAAGTTATGTTTACACAAAACAAGTAACTGAAGGAAATCCACTTGTGCAAGTCAACTGGTTGTGCACTTGTAACGTGAAAATAATGTCTTAAGTCTAGTGGACATTGAAAAATACATTTGTACACATTGGTGGGTACAAATTCAATGTAAGTACATGAATGTAAAGATAGAATGGCTAGCCTACAAGACAAAAGTAGAGTAAGAAAAGAGTAATAATTGCAGTCCTTACGCTTTGTTCGCAGTCCAGATGAATATTTCCATTCTGATTGTACTCAACACCACCGAGACTTTCAAACACTGACGCTCCAGGTTTTGTTAGGTCGTTCACGAAAAATTCAATCTCAAACTGCGACGGATTGGTTGCTCTGCAAAACACAATTATGAGACATATTATTCGATATTCATAAAATAACTCCAACATTACTAGGGCGAGATTAAAAGAGGATAATGTTGAGATAGAAATTCAATTTCAATCCTTATGTCCACACTCTATCGATTTTGAGCTGCACAGCTATGAATGCTCAAGCATAAGCAGCATGATATGCATCACACAAAAATCTACCAAGTACAGACATAGGAATTCTACTTGAAAAAGAATCGTTTAAACTCACCCAAGTCTCACTCCTCCAGGAAAATCTGCTTGGACTCTCGCACCCAGAGGTATAATTCGAACTTCTGTGATGCAAACATTTTTAGTGAATTGAACAAGATCCAAGTTCAATTCCTGAAAGAAAACAAAAAATTCATTAGAAACGTTTTTGGGGGATCATTGAGCTACCAGAAGAGACAATAAGTTACAAATTACTTGTGAAAAAAATCTATTACAATAAGCATTGCTTGCTACAATCTACTTCCAGAAGAGAAGAATCTCTTTGTTTAACAACTAAATGATGATGGTTTTGCGACTTTCATGTAGAAGCAGTCATAGTTTTAGAAATCGGTACAATTGCTCTGCTAAGATATCGTTCTTTAAACCATAATTATTATAAATAAATAATATTTTATTGTCATTAAACTTTCAAAACAAGCAATGGACGTCACAAAAATATCTTTAAGTATGTCAACAGGTACGTATGAACGTCAACAATACAAAACAGGAAAACTAATCATTACAACCACTCCTCAAGCTTATGTCTAAGAGTGCCGGTGGGGTAATCACTCATATATCTTGACAGATTATTAACATTTGATTCCAACAACCATATAGCTCTTCGTTGATTTTGTCAATCTTTTACAAGGTACATTGATCATATCCCTTTGCCGAGTAAAATGTCTATGTATGTTCTGTCAACATTCTAGGTAAGGCATATGGTCAATAGTAATCAGTATAACCTCAAATATATCTAGATAATTACAGTCATTATTCTCAGCTTAATAAAAATCGGGGTACAGTGGGAAAGAAAGTCTGCACTAGAAATTATTCTAATAGCTTTTTTACTCAAACCGAAGACTAGATGAATAGTTTAGTCTAGATAACCTAAAAAGAAGGTTCATCTGCTAATAACATCAATTTTGCTGATGATTATCTAGTTCCTCAGTTGATGAACTATGATTGCTGATGCTGACTATAATTGCTTTATGTGCATTGTACCGGTAATTCAGCTTTTAAATAGAAGGAATTAGATGACACAAAACACTGTGATCAATGGACTCCAGCAATAAAGCCGATAAACGAGACTATGAAATTCATACTCTTTACAATTGAGAAAGATAATGGGTGAATATTACCTCGGAACTTTCATGTGAGAAAGTATCGAAGAAAAGTAACTCAGACTCTTCCGGCATTTTCATACTTAATGATTTTCATGCGAATTTGATTTTCAAACTGGGGTAACGAAATTGTCCAAGTTGCAAATCAAAAGGAAGCCCATTTGAAAATTGGCGACAACTTTCCAATCCAAAAAAGAAGTAGTAGCACTGAATTAGGAATATTTTGCACACATTACAGAATAATTAGCATAAAATAACATTTAATAGAAATATAAATTAAAACCGCATCAATCGACTCCATACAGTAGTGAGCTGAGCAGAAGACCGTCTGACTGAAAGCAATAACAAAAACAACAGCCATCGGCCAAAGGAAAAATCACAGCCAACACAATCTGAACAAGAGGAAATTATCATTTTTGAAGAATTTTCTTCAAAATTGATTGTTGGATCATAATTTCTTCAAATAATTATTTTATTACAATAGAAACAAAGAGTCTTGCCTGTGCTTGGTAGTTTTTGTTTGAAATAGAAATTATTGGTGCCTGCATGAATAGATAAAGATGTCAGATGAAGAGTGGCTGTGGATCTGAGTGATGGATGGAGTGAAGTGCGTCTGCTGGAGAAAAATATTGATAAGAAAAAATGGTAATTAATTTTCAATAAGCTTGAGATCTTTGTGTTCTTTCTAATTTAATCTTTGTTATTATATTTATTACATTACTAATTTTCTCAATTTGTTTGATACAATTTAATTTTGTATTCACAATCTAACCACTCATTACTGTGCCCTATGGCTATGTTATTGTTCTCGGATGATAGTAATGTAATTTGAAATTCATTAGCATTTTGTTTCAGCTCATTGAGCTTTCAAATCAGTTTCGAAAAATTTGAATAAATCATTCAGTCCTTGACAGTTCAGTGATCTATAAGTAAGTTACTAAGACTATTAAGTAAGTTACAAAACTATTTGTTATAACCTTAGTAAACTCAGTAAACTGTGAAAAGTGTTTACAAAATATTATCGATTAGGTCAGACATGAGAAAATGAAAATAAATTCATTTCTCCAAAAAAAATTTACCTTACAGCCCTCAAATTAAACTTCATTGTTTGAATCCAATCTAGGTAAGTTTAGTCTAAGATGGTTTGAGTCCACCTTTGTAGAGTGATATGATATTGTTTATATAATTCAATATTGAAATCATTCCACACTTGAGAACTGCATTTGAGGTCTAATTCATGTTTGTGTCTCAAAACGTCACTATTGCGCCAAAGCATAAATTTCTGGTTCAAACACCGTTTGAACCGGGGAAAAACTGAATCACTCGAATTTGAAATTTCATAATATGAATGATTGTAAGTTACTCAGGCTTACATGGTCTATGTACATTTATGAGAATGACACAGGGGCGTCATTTGGGGAGGGCAGGCGGGGGGGCATTTGCCCCCCTCCCTGATTCCTGGGTTACAGAAAATATTCTGTACTAGCTAATGTACAATAATGAGCATTTTATCCGGCAAACACCCTCCCCCTGGTATTTGCCCCCTCAAGGTTTTGGTGAAATGACGCTACTGGTCAATGACATAACTGCATATTTATGAGAATGCCATGACTGCATGTCTCTACTTTGTATTAATATATTCCTTTTTTTTCCAGGAGCCGCCTAAATAGTCAGATTGAAGTCAAACTTGTTGGAGATTTCGAGGGGTCAGATCAATTACATCATCTTTGACTCTCATCAGAACTAATAGTAATTCGATGGTGGTCGGTTCACATCTTCCCCATTCTCTAACTGGTGAAAGAAGTAGAATTTTAATTAAAAAACAATTTAATTGTTTTTTATTGTAAATATGATTGAAATTATGATTCATTACCAGTTTTTGAAAAATCTTGACATTTATGTAACTTACTGGAATAGAATGTGGTAATGTAGTCTTCGATATGAAATCAAGTAGGTAAATTATTCCTAGTCACTTGTGCCATTGATATACTTTATATATAATTAATATACTTATAGCCTGATTGATGAATGTAAGATTTTTTTTGAAAATGAAGATCAAATTTAGTGAAACGTCGCTTGCCATGTAATTTATAAATTAAAAAGACCACCTATTACCAAATATTTTTACCAAACTAAAATATTTAATTAGATTGTAGAAAGATTAATCAAGAAGTGTACCAAAAACTATTTTAACCAAATAAGTTATTAGTAATGCTATTTAGGTATTTATAATTTACCAAAAATAACATAACTTTGCGAAATAATAGTGTGTTAAGAGATTTTTCTGCCAGTACTAATCTTCAAGTTATAATGTTAGTGATAGATTTTTAATATTTCTAATATTAATAAAGATTACATTTGTGTAGGATTTCGTGTTTAAAATTACACTGCAGTAACTTAGTTATTTTTCCACTAGATTACTCTTCTTCTGTAATCTATTGATTGTAATTATAATATATTATGGACTAGTGGTTCTAAATGATCTTAATTGTTGGGTGATGGTCTTCCACCCGTTATTTATCAAGTAGAGTATCATAGTCTAGTATTGAGGTTGGGGTGTCCTAATCTTTGAAATAGGTTCTGTTCACACTGTACAAATCATGTACTGTTTTCATATTTGAGCCCCCTCTACTGTTTTAAACCGTTCTGTTTAAAGTGCTGAATCCAGCACTGTTTTGAATTCTATAATCTGTTTTACAACCTGTGAATGCTATACTGTGTTATTCGAGTCCTTTACTGTCATTAACCTCTCAGTCCTCTACTGTATTTATCCTCTGAATCCTATACTGATTCCTTCGAGTTATGTACTGTCATTAATCTCTGAACCTTATCCACTGAGTCCTGTACTGTCTTTATCCTCGTGAGTCCTGTACTGTTTCTAACCCGCAATGGGCCAAAAACGCCGGCACGACCCAAAGAGCAGCCACGTGTGCACCGAATGCAACAAATCGTTCTCGATGCCCTACAAACTGAAAAAGCACATGCGCATGCACACGGGCGAGCGACCCTACAAGTGCAGCGACTGCAACGCCAGTTTCAGTCAGAGCGGCGGACTGCGGAACCACGTGCTGAGTCAGCATAAAGCTGACGATGTGTTCCAGTGTAACTACTGCCAGAAACAGTTTCCGATCAAGGATAGGCTCAAGCTGCACATGCGCATACACACTGGCGAGAAACCTTACAGGTGCGTAACAAATATCACTTGAGTCACTTTCATTCCATTCTGTGTCATATCTCAAATACTGAGGTACTGTTTGTAATACTAGCATTCATTACAGTGACTACTACAATTTCTTTATTTGACTCATCTCCAGTCAATGTTAATCGGAAAGATATCATTCCCTATTGGTCGATTTTTAGTTTAACAGAGATTGATACTGTAGTGTAGTAAAGTTACAATCAAAACCAAACTGACAATATTTCTTTTATTCTCACATTTTGTTGCTTAGTTTTACCATAGATAAAGCATTTCTCAAGTAGATATTTCATGGTTATAAAACAGTTTGGCAATTTTTACTGTACGGTCAAGATTTTTTGGCCACGTAGTTTAGTATGGTCAAGCGCTAGAGGTCTCGCTATTCAAACACATACACTCATCCGGTCGCTCACCAAATTCAAATTTCAAACCAAGTACCATAGGTTCCTCAGAGATCAGAGTATTTTTTTCTAGACATCTTCTAGAAGGTCCTCGGATTATCAGCTACCGTATACCAACCAGATCTACAATCCACCGTTAAAAACCCGGCCTTCATTCTTTAACATGGACATAAACTATCTACTTGAGTGATGCTCTCTCCATTGTTTTACTGTATCTGTATTACTTATTCTCATTCATTTATTAGCATCCTTTGACAGGGGTATAGGGATTTGTCAGTAAGTCCTCATATTTTACTTAGTTGATTCTCTGCATTTTTGTGCCAATAGATGGTTTTTGGTTTTCATTATTTTTCTCCATTTAAAATGATGACTTTTGAAGAACTAAGCAGAAATTCAATTTTTACCTTTCTTTTTGCGCAAACCGCATCAAAATCGGTCCACTCAAACTTCTCCACAAACTTGCCAAAATTTACTCTACACGGCACCAAACTCTTTTAATACTGTAGATTTGTATTTTTGATATTCATATTATGTACTTATAGCCTACTCTCTTCTCCAGAACTTTCAATTAAGTTGCAATATTCAAGTTATTTATTAAGAACTCAAACAACTCACGAACAGACCTGCGTTCATGTGAGTGTAGTTTCATAACTTAGTTCATAATATTGTGTATATATAGCAGAATCCTTTTAACTTGTCAGAAATCAGCTGTTTCGGTAATAATTAAACAGTGATTCCGACACAATAATCAAAAGGCTTAAAAGTCTTAAAGACCTTTAAAGTATTTAAAAGACATTTTTAAAGAAGACCTTTCAAAGATACTGGAAATGAAAAAATTGAATTGATCTGGTCTCAGATGCAACGAATGCGACAAGACGTTCGCACGCGCCAGCCAGCTGAACCAGCACACCAACACACACCTGAAGGTGCGTCCGTTCAGCTGTTCGTTCGCCATGTGCGACGCGTCGTTCGCCAGCCGCAACAACCTCGTCAACCACATCAAGCGTCACATCAACCAGACCGACTACGTGTGCAGTCTGTGCGGCAAGGGCTTCATACGGTCCGACGGCCTGCAAAAGCACCTCAGCCGATTCCACGCCAACGAGCGCGCCTTCGAGTGCAAGATATGCAACAAGCGCTACAAGGGCCACTTGCTGCAGCACATGCGCATACACATGGAGGAGAAGCCGCATGCCTGCTCTTACTGCTCTATGAGGTGGGTGCACATTTCAAGTCATTTGTGTAGGATACTATTGATGAATTGCAGCTTTATACTGCATTATACAAAAAGAATTGCTGCATTATACGCAATTGCAGATTTTAAGTGATTTGTGTAGGATATTATTAAAGAATTGCAGCTCTATACTGCATTATACACAGATAGATAGATAGATTGATATATCTCTCGATCCATGGACATAATGTATATGCATAAGATCACGTCAAAACAGTTTTCAAGTAATAGATACTACAATTTCTGCACAGATACTTCTATAGATACTGCAGATACTTCTATAGATATTTTTCTCATAGATACTGCACAGAATTTCTGCATTATACGCAATTGCAGATTCTAAGTGATTTGTGTAGAATATTATTAGAGACAACGACAACTGTCTCATTGGCAAAGTTGTCCCATTTGGCTTAGATATATTTCTTGATTATATATTAATAGTGCATATATGCAAACTATCACAGTTGTATAGATTTATTCAATTAGTAGTCTAAGAGCCCATGACGGCCAGACCTTCGTTATTAAGTGAAAGCTGAAAGTTTCTCTGTAAATGTCCTCAGGTAAGGCTCTATTCACAAATGGATACTCAAATTGCGGCTACTCAGCGACTCGGATAACAAACGTGTGTTTTTAAATGAGGACGCTCAGACGAGGCTGGAGTTGCCTGGTCTGAACTTCATCATTTGAAAACACATGTTTGTTATCCGAGTCGCTGAGTAGCCGCGATTTAAGTATCCTTGTGTGAGAAGAGCTTAAAATCGACCAGCGACTATAGAGTCCCTGCCAGACACCCTTAAACTTGAGTGAAATTATAATAATTATACTTTCGATATATTGTATAAGCGGAATAAAAAGACTGGAAGTTGTGAAAACCACAAATTTATTGAAATATCGAGATACCTGTTTCGGTTGTTACACCATTATCAATCTCTGGTAAACTCTTTTTTAGAGTTAACCAGAGGTAAGCTCTAAAAATTCAAACTCATTTAAAATTTTAAAAAACTTGAAATGTAATAAAATTTAAACTCATTTTTAGAGTTTACCAGAGATTGATAATGGTGTAACAACCGGAACCGGTATCTCGATATTTTAATAAATTTATGGTTTTCACAACTTCCAGTCTTTTTATTCAGTATGGATAAATACCACAACATCACCTTCACTACTACACAAAAAATATTGTAAAAGCTAAATTTTAACATGAACCATATGAACTGAGAAGATCGGATAACATGTACTTTAAAACGTTCTTCAAAACTCTTTGAAATGTCATAAATTGATTAATGAATGGTGTTGCAGGTTCGTGCAGAAGTCGCAGTTGACAGTACACGAGCGCACGCACAGCGGCATCCGACCCTACCGCTGTCAAATCTGTCACATGGCGTTCGCGCACTCGACAGCGCTGAAAATGCACATCCACCGGCACACCGGCGAGAAGCCCTTCAAGTGCCTCATGTGCGCCGACCGCGCCTTCAGCCAACTGCCGCATCTCAAAAAGCACATGCTGGCCATACACAAAACCGACAAACCCTACTTGTGTAAGCCTTGCGGCGAGTTTTTCAAAACCAAAAGCCAACTACTCGACCACGAACGCGAGTGTCGGCCTGACGCGTCAGCCCACTCCGAACCCACCCCCACCTCCCTAGAACAAATGCGCATTCTGCTCGCCATCCTCCTCCAGAAGATCTCCACCCCCGCGCGCCTCACCTCCTTCGGCTACGGCAAAAAGCTCATCGACGATGTTCTATGCGAGTCGATCAAAAGTTCGGGCCGCGAGCCGTGTCTCGACGAAAGCCTTTTGCCGTTGGTGCGTTTGCGCAAGAATGTTGAAATACTGCTGGAATGGACCGTGCCCAAAGAGTACATGGACAAGTTCCGTCAGCAGAATCGGTCCACAGAGGAGCTGATGCGTGAACTCACTTCATGACAAGTGTCGCTTGTGTTTTCTATAAATCGTTGTGCACTTCATTTTTCGATCATCATTAACTTTACTAGGTAGGCTTCGTGAAACTTTATAGGTAGTGATTTTATCAATATTCATATCTTATACTTTATTCACTTCATAGTACAATTCATGCAAAAAATATAGAAAGAAAAAATCAAGTGCATTCCTCATTAGGCTAAGCCTGTGTGGAGGAATGGCTCGTCTTTTCATTAGCGAAGCTTACAACTTACAATTAGTATTTTTGATTTTTCGAGTTTGGCTTTAGTTGTTGCTTCAAATCACTTCAGGACAAGGGTCTAGTATAGTAATGTTTATCAATATTCCGTTTCATTTAGTAATATTCAATATTCCCGAATTCGCCTTCACTTGTGGTATGGAGTGACAAGTGTAAAGTTTGTTAAAACGAGTTGTTTTCCATCAATTTATCATTCAAAAAGATTACGTAGTAATCGTAAGATTCTCGAGATGGATTTGATTGGGAGTTTACGAGAAATCCCTTCACAAGTCATTTATGTTTTTTACCATATTCAACATCATTTACCAAATAATAATTTGTATCACATCATTTACAAATAATCATAACATTCAAAGTTTTTTCAAGAAATTTTTCCAAAAATAATTATTCTTGCCGTATGTAAACACATGTTATGGGGGAAGCCTAGTGGACTTACTACAGGATTTTTATGTGTACCGAACCTTCGGTTAGTTGTAATATAGCGAGAATTCTGCCGGCCTTCCATTGTTATACATCATTGAGTGTTCTTTTCTTTCAAATTTAGATAATAATTATTGAACAATCATAGCGTCTTGTGTGTCCTCTGTCAGCATTCGCAATTATGACTCACTTCACTTAATAATGATAATAATTATAGCGTTCACGAGGTAGGCTTGTGGTTTTATAGTGATTGTTTTGGTGTTTTGAAGGTGCTGGGTTTTACAATCTTAATAATAGATCAAAGAATAACAATAGTTGTGACAGTCGAGATAATATTTCAAGTAAAATTTATTGCCTCTGAAAATTTTTCTCTTACATTGATGTGTTACATCTTACTGACATGCCACTTTCTCTTTTACCTTATTTTGGATGATGGATATTGCTCCACTTCTTCTGTAATATCTATTTATGTTGAATAATATATTATTCAAGTCGAATTTTTTGTATTTCTTTGATCGCTGATTTGAATCACGGGAATTGGCAAATTTAGTAGATGACCAATATAGCATTGACATATAGATCTTCGGTTCAACTGGTTAGTGTTTTATAGATGCATTGTAGACTTGAATTTTATACATTGTTGTTCTTGAATCACAACTTTTCACACTTGTCTTAGCAAAAATAGGCCTAACCGTGTTCATTGAGACAGTGTTGTCATATTTCTGGATAAAGTGGGTTTAAAGACTTCTCTTTTCAAAATACTTATTCGTTTCAGTTAATTTTCATCAAGAAATAATGTAATCATATCTATGTAAAACAGCTAAAAGAAAACTATTTTAAAATGTTTGAGCTTTTCAACTTTGCCTTAAATTTGAAATAAACATTAACCTATTTAGAAAAATTCATGTTTTAATGGCAATAAAGTGAATTTGAAGCTGTTGTTCCTCTGAAGAGAATTAAAAGTGATCTCATAAAATACCAAAGAAAACTGCTTTACATACAGTAATTCCAATGATCTCATACCATAAATTATTATAAAATTGGAATTACTGCTTCTATTTAAATATTTTTAATCAACTATAAAATATATTCGATGTTTTATCAATGAAATTGATTTCACTGTCTCAGTCATTTCATACTAAATTTTATAAATAGGCATGGATAGAGGCTTCATGGCATTTGATCTCTAATTCATAGTGATTTGTCATTTCAAATTATATTTACATTGTTTGATAGAAGTATCATGCCTGCATTCAACTATGAAAATTCCCATGTCCACACTTGGTCGATTTTTGTGTGCTACACAGCATGCGGCCAATGCTTAAGCATATGCAGCATGTTTGAGTCGCACACAAAATCGACCAAGTGTGGACATACCTGATAATGCATGTATGGTTGATTCAGTTTCGTTCTCCAAAATACGATTTTGAACAAAAAAATTACAAACTATTCTACAATTTAATAACTGTATCAGTTGAATTTTTCTTATTAAGTCCGAATGAGTCCTAGACTTGTGCATGGGTGATGAGGAATCAATGGACTCACGGGTTTCAAATTGGTTCAGACTCAAATAAAAAATATAATACTGGAATTCAATCAGAATTCTCAAAATAGTTACCATAAAGAGATAATTAGTCATAATTTGAACAGTATAAAATGTCAAACAGTATAAATGTCACCCTCAGCAAAAAATTTTATTCACCAAAGCTTTTTGGAGCTGGCCTTATAATGCCAGTCTTAGCCAGGGTTCGAGCCCATGGCCACCGATAAGTGTTACCAAAAAATGCTTACTATTCAACTTTATTAATATCGATTTTATGCTATGCTCCTCCTCCTGCTATGAGAATCCTCTAATGAATCAAACTCTTTCAAAAATACAGTATAAAATTAATTTAAGAGTATATTTGAACGGTAACAATTTCAATTTTTACTACTTCTCATCAGTATTATCATAAATCAGATTGCTCAACTCATTCACTATTTTGATTAGAAACACTTCACTTTGTTTAGTGTCACGTTTTTATTTTAAATTTGCAAGCTCAGTATTGAAATAGTCGACTGGAAAATAGTTTTTTCACACTTTGAAAGTCTCTTTATCAATTTACTGTAATATTAATCGGTTATGATAATAAAGTATCTAGTTAACTAATAATGTCAGTTAATTTATGAAAATTGAACACTGCCATAATATTAAAATAGTTACGGTAGTTGAATTTGTGGGTTTTAATTAGAAAAATACTGTATTATGAATGGAATTCATCAGCTAAGAATTACCTGAACTTAGATCTGAAAAAAACTTACTTTTACCCATAATTTTAGAGAGTTTCAATCTTAGAGTTGATTTTGCTACATAAAAAAATTTCGAAATTTGTGGTTGTTGTAACTTCATTACTCACTACTTATTTAATAATTAATTCAGCTTAGAAATAGCTCTAATCGAAGTTCAGGATAATTCTGAGTTCATTCTTTTGTATTATATCAAGGATTATAGAATCTTATAGCTTTTGTAGGTGCTTTATTTTGCAATTTTAGATCTAGGCTATTAGGGAATTAGCTAGTTTTATGAATTTAGGGTAGTTTGCTTGTTCCAAAGAATAACAAAATGCTAGTTGTATAATTAGACTGATTTATTTAATATTCGTAAGTTTTAATCTTATATATGGGGATAATGTATTTTCACCAGTGTCATTTGTATTTTATATTATTATCACTTCTAATATTGAACTTTAAAAGTTGTACGACGTTGTAATTATTTCTATCAATAAACATTTAGCAGTTTGAATTTTCGTGTATGTTTTCATCAGTCCTCAACATTTTGAACGAAATATGTTATTAAAGTTTTTTAACCTTCTATTTTGATAGTGGAGTAAAAGAAACATTGAAAAAATGACAGAAAGGACAATAATGATCAATAACCTTCAAAAGTAAAGCATTTTTAGCCGCAAACCGCAGTTCGGACAAATTGACCGCAATTAATAATCATTATTTTTATGGAAAAAATTATCTTTAAATAAAATCATTGATGATTTTTTTTAACTGACTTCATAAATTGTAAGTATTAGAAAAGCAAATGGTATCAAGGAGTTTATTCCATTGAAGATTTGAAGTCCTCTAATACAGGAAAAAGGAGGAAACACACTGCACATGAATAGAAGTGCATATCATGAAATAAACCCTTTTCGCTGTTTTACAGAACTTCGACATTTTTACGAAACAGGCTCTAAGCGTTACAGCTTCTACTGAAAATTTGAATAACGACCAAAATTATTCATAACTACGGACTAATAGTAATCATCTAAAAGGGTCACATACAGGAATGTTACTAGTACTCACTAATTACACAATTTATTAATTACAAATTAATATTAAAAACTAACAAAATGAAGAAGGAATCAAAGTGTTTACATTCAAGTAGATCATGCATCAGCTTTCAGTTGTCTATCAGACAGTTGTATTTTTTCGCCAGGCTTGAATGCTGGCATGCCGAGATAAGGGCACGAGGCACATCTGAATGCGTCACCCAAGTAACACTGAAATAAAACAAAACATACAAAAATAGAATAAAAAATTAAATTGAAAATTATTTCAAATAAAATTACTCCAAGTTATTGCTACTTTATAAAAATAAAAGTAGATAGATACCGTAGTATAAAAATGTATAGATAAGAGAACGGTAAGTAATATAGTATGGAAAAGTAAAAGCTCTTTTTTTACACATGAATAAAGAACACAAAATGGATTCCTTAATATTTATTTATTCATTCATCCCATAATTAAGTAATGTTGGCCAGATTGAACCGACAAAGAATTTGACTGTAAAATCACAAAAGTTGTTCACGATTGTCTTTTAATTATCGCACTGTAATACAAATATTAACAATAAGGTGACATGACATGCCTGAAGTAAGTTAGCTAGAAGGAAGTAAGTAAGCTAGTAGCTAGTAAACTCGCCCCATGTAATCGACCCTTAACCTAACTTCAATCCCTTCCGATCGGTCACTCTGTCTCTCACTTGAGCGCGCCACTAGGCTACTTTCTCATCCTCAATATACAACACAGCTGGCCAGTGTCCTTTAAAAATATACTCGATTCTTCCTACCGATTTCAGGTCTTCCTAAATTTAAGCACTTTAATAAACCCAGATGCTCGGTCCCTAGATACTTATAAATTATATGACTATTAAATTATATGAGTTATAGATTCAGTTTTATGAGTGCTGGAATTATTTGATACTCACACTTCCACAAGATGACTTTCCTACCGGCTGAGCAGGTTGTTCTACACTGTTTTCAGCTGCCATGCTTTCCGCCAATCCACAGGAACAGTTTTTGCACGCTTTCTTCTTACCAGCTGCGTCTGGTCCACAACCAACTGCAACAATAAAGTAATGAATCAGTAATTGATAAAATAGATAATAAAATAAACTGATAAAACAGAGTATACAAGGACCCGAGATGATACAATATTACAATTTATGAGTTTTTAGTAAGGATTATAAACATCCATATAAAAATATTCTTATAGTCTAACGAGAGTTCCACATCACCTCTTAGCCAAGTCTATGCTTAGTGTAACTTAGTGACAATAAAAAAATTCTGATGCCTATTAAATCATGAACATTTTGCACATTTTAAATTATTATTATAATGATAGAACACTTTTGAAATTATCTCACCCACAGTTAACAATGGAGTTTAATCACAGAAAAATTCTCAATCTTATCAACTATTGATTAGAATAATAATTTAGATTACAATACAACATTAATTGGAACGCAATATGTTTTGCTGAGAGTGATGCCCAGAAGTCCTAGACTTGTGAGTGGGAAATGTGAGGCATGGATTATGTTGATGTTGAAATGGACCTACAGTTTAAGGTGTTGGTTCCTGATTTAGCTTTCAAAGCACAGACCTACAGTTTTAGGCTGTAAATAATAATAAAAATAGACTGCTAGATTGTTATAAGCCTCAAAAGTTATTCTAAGTATGAACCGACCTTTAAGCGACTCAGCAACGGGTTTCTTGAGATCGTCAGGCTCGAGCAGTTTATCAGAATCGATAAGATCATCCTCCATCATATCATCATCATCCAGCGTCCATACCGCCGCTACAGCTGGCTTTATGTTCAACTTCAGCTGGCTGGAAGCGCCAACTTCGAAATTCGGCTTTTTACAAGTCACCTCCACCAAGTCGAATCCCTTATCAGCCAATCCAAGCGGTCTCAGATTGTCATCGTTGGACAATTTCTTCAAAACGGATACCTCTGACCAGCCGGCTATTTTCAAAGCTGATATCAGCTCGGTTCCAGTTCTGAAACAGAAAACTCTAAATTATTACAAACCTCTCAAGTGGATCTTTTAATAGTTAATTTCATCTTCAGTTACACACCACAGTACTATGGCTTTTGGAAATTTAAACCTTGGCTTTTTATTTGAAGCTGATGAGATAGACCATAAAAAGTACAAACATTTATGAAACAGTCAGCTCACCTAACCCAACAAGAGTTTAGTAGATCATTTTCAACTGGAGAGCGGTCACTTTCACTAGGATATTGTTAATTGATTCATATTATAAAGCCTGAAAGTAATAGTTGATGTAACTTGTTACGAGAGTTCCACAACACAGTGTGTTTAATTTACAGTAAGATATTATGTTGATATTGTAGTAGCTACAATACTACCCTACTCGGGTCTCCCCACTATAAAAAGCCATACGCTAAATAAATAAAAATAAGTAGCTGAATTACTTGATTTAAGTAAGATTGAAAGTATGAGAAGAAGAGGTTACCTGAACTTCTGAGTGCTGGTCCCCTCAATACGCACTGATTCAACCATTGTGAGTTTTCCATTGGGTTTTACAATTCTCAAGTATTCGCCTAGCAGTTCTTGGGTGTGGAAGTCTGGCTCAGTTACAACAGAAAAAATAGCATCCACGGTAGAAGCAGCATGCTTGGCTACAAAAAAATAATTGAAATATAAATGAATAAGTAATTAAAATTCAACATTAAATACAGTAGGCTATTGAGCTTAGAAATGGGGATGAATATGAGTCTGCTCCGGTGAAGCTGCTTGGCATGGTCCTAGACAGGAAGCTGTCGTGGAGCAGCCATATGAAGGCCGTTTGTTGTAGGCTGAGCAGTGGTTTTTCTATTGAGGGGCCTAAGATGTAGTGTTCCCACGCATTACCTGGAGCACAGAGGAGAGAGTATCTCTCTCCTCTGTGCCTGAAGGTATGCTACTTTGCTTTTTTCAGAGCATCTTGTTGTATGGCCTCATTCTTTGGGATGGAGCTGCGGATGTGACTTGTGAGCTCGCATGCAAAAAAGAGCCCCGAGGATTCTCTGTGGGGCTGGAAGACTGGCCACTGTCGTCCTCTCTTTGTTAGAGAGAGGATGCTCACGGTGCTTGCTCTCTACATCTTTTATGCTCTCTGCAGGAGCCATGCAATGTGGATGAGCTTGTCACCAGGAGGTTCTTCCACATACATGAGACAAGGGGGAATCATAGGTTGGATGTGCCTTACCAGAGGCTGAGCAGAACACGAACTGGCCTTGCACATCTGTCGACAAGACTATTCAAGAAGCTCCCAATATCTGCAAGAGACCTGCAAGCCGGCATTGAAGAGGTTGCTGGTGAAGAACCCGTTGTACTCCTTCAGTGAGTTTTTTTATGTTAGATGACAATCTGGTGAGTGCCTATTTTAGATTTATTTGGTGTGTTTTTCTGTTGTCTTTTTTGGACTTTTTTCTGACGTGTCCCTGGTGGCTTCATATCCACATTATAATAAATACTAAATGGTTCAATCAATACTCGACAGACGATACTCAACGAGTATTGATTGAGTTTGTCCTGACTAAGAAATTTAACTCCAGCTAGGTGGGCCAGTAAACTCAACTTTACCCTGGCTGGTGTTGGGTAAAACTAACCTATCAAGGAAAGATCTATCAATAAAATTTTTAGTTACCTGTTAACAATGCGTCTGGTTGTTCCACAATAACATCCTTATATGCATTTTTTTCGCTTGTAAGATCTGATGTCCATTCAGTTTTTGATGTAATTTCTGAATACTTCACTGAGCCACTACTAACCAAATACATAGCGATTTTGTCACTTACAAGTGGACCAGCCATTTTATTTGATGCTCTGAATAGTCTATTTAGTTTAATTTAAGAACCAAAAATTTCAAATAAAATAGCCTACACAACCACAATGCGGATTTCACTATTTGCTGTAACCTGTAGCTTATTTTGTAAACAGACAGACAGACATCAAACAATGACGATCAGCGAATGACGACACGAGTCAAGCAACAAAAAACTCATGATGTTGATCATGATATAGCAGTATTCTTTTAAATTGTCAGAAAAAGCTGATTGATGTACGCTCGTTTACTAACATTAAGTCAGCTGTTTTTTGACAAGTTAAAATAATCTTGCTATACATGCTCAATGTCACGTTCAACCTATCAGCTGTTAATGTTGGAATCAGCTGGATTTTCAATGACATCAACCCATGGCCAAGGCCATCGCTAAACAAGGCCACTCAAAGAGAAACGTCACCACTGGGCGTCATAATGAAATAACAGCCTTTAGTAGCTACTTACCGTTTGTAACAAAAGTAAATAAAAATCTCACAATCAGTTGCACAAAAATCCAATTGAATTTATCTACCTTAATATTATATTATATCCACCCAATATTCCTACAACAGAAACAGACACCTCTTAGAACTCTGAGTAACTAGAAATTATTGTAACTGTAAATTAAAGGAACTGGGAGTGACAGAGCAATCAACACAGAACTATGTGGCCGATTATATTTCACAGCACACAAAACCGGATCAAAATTCCCTATTCCTTGAAAAATCTACTAGCTAGAGAGTATTGCTTATCTATGCTGTTATTGAGTAGCTATTGAGGAGTAGCTCATAGACCTGATGAGCGCGCTCTAGTGAGAGAGAGTGAACAACCTGGGGGGATTTCAACCATTGTGAGATAGGAACAAAACACGATTTTGAGATAGAATTCAATTGAATCATTAATGTATCATCAATACTTTATTGCTATCTATTATTAAGTGGTTTTAACTTTCAAGGTATTCTAATGAATGTATTAATTGGATTGAAGTACGTTTATCAAAATTTTTGTCATCTTGTTAATAGACTCTTCTTGCTAGGTTAGGATTTTTGAAGTTTGAACTTCCCGCTATGTCTAACCATCTGTATCATAAGCAGGGACCTGACATCTCAGGGACTGGAAGTAAGAGAAATAAGGGGTGTAGGATGACTTTAGTTTCCGGACGGACTTTTAGCGGTGTATTTGAAAACATTGTAAATTGATCATAATTACAACTGATTCTGATTGAATAGCGGATGGTTCAAAAGCTTGATTCACACATAACAATATTAGATCAATGATATTGAAGAATAATCCAGAAGTTTGATACACGCGTAACGATATTACAAGTAAACCATTATTAGTGAATTAGTGAATAACTATTCTAACCTGTAGTAGAGAATCACACCTACTTCTACTCAAACCAACCTAAAAAACAAAGAATCTAACAAAAATTTTATATTTTGCTGTAAATATCAACCATATTCTCTCAACAGTTTTGATTTACACCGCAAAAGATACCATAAACTTTTAAAAGTCTTTATGAAAATGAAACTTAACCTAAAGGCTCTGAATTCAAATACAGCGCCAAAACTCCGTCAGGAAACTAGCGTGATCGACACTCAGCCTACACCCCTTTTTAACATAGGGAAGAATCAGTACTTCCACTCCGTCTATGACAGCCCCCTGATCGTAAGTATGATAAACATTATTATTCCAGGGTCATAAACTATTTCACAAAATAATATTTCATTTCATTACAACTTAATATTTACATCTTATATTTTTCATATTTCATCTATTTATGTTCAATATTATATTTTATATCATTACATATCTCACTCTCTTTTAGAAAGGAATGCTTTTGGAAAGAGGATCAAATTAAAATTATATTTGCTTCTTTTCTCTTAAAGAGACAACTGAAGTGTTCTTAAACATCGTAGCTTTGATTTTATAAGTTACTGGAATATTTTGGCTGAATATTTATCAAATACGATGGGTTTGAAAACAGGCATTTTTACATTTGATTCAATGATAACCTACCTTCAATCCCCCCAGGTTGTTCCTCTGTCTCTCACTTGAGCGCGCTAAAGTTGTGAGCTACTTCTCAATATCATATGACTACTAGGGAAGACGTCACAAGTCTAGTGGCCTTGTACAAGGATGGCCACGATCAAACACGGAGTTGACATCTTTTATTATAAATTTACAGAATTTGAGTTGATAAAATTCTGCAACAGTAAACAAGATTACATTTTTTAGAAATATCATTTGAAAAATCATGATTACTTAATAATTTTATGGTTTAGTATTCACTGCTTAATTCACTTGGCAGTGAAAATCCATACAGAAGAAGCAGACGACTGTTTACAATAGTGAAGGGCGGGGTATGAGTCAGTATTTTGACTTTCTGTCTTCTTCGTATGAATTATTTTAGCTCAAATCTATAAACCACTGATAGAATTTCTGAATTCATCCCTATAAGATTAGTCAGGGAGGAATGACACTGAATTTCACATTAGATAATCATTTATTGCGATTTATTCCAGAAATATAATGTGGAAAACACATGGGGTTATGGTAAGACTGAATAAAATACTCTTATTTATCTATAAACGTATAAACTGCTACTGTACGCTTTGATGAGAAGAAATATAACAAAATTCAATATATAAATTCGTAATAGATATATTTTAGGTTCAAACAAAGTATTTCCAAAAGATCAATGATTTGCTTTTTAGAGTATATATACTAGTATGGTTGTAATCTATATTGACTATAACCATTATCATTTTATTGTTCATATATTGATATTTTAATACTCAATATATCATAAATCAATTACGATTGTATATTATAATATCACTATCTTTTATAACTATATACCGTGCATTAATAGTAGACTAGTAAACTGGGGGATTATCATCAACAGAATATTATAATACGCTATCTTGAAGCTACTAATGCCTATTTTTGAAGACCCCACAATAATTGCGATGACCATAACTTAATAATCTTTTCACTTGTTACAGGTGGCGTCTGAATCGTTCACATACTCATCAGTTTGGAGATATGCCTTAATTTTTTTTGTTCTGTTGATGAACTTGACTGCCATGACGTCTGCGCGCGCTTACCCTACGTTCAGTGATAATTCTGTGCGAATATACCTAACTGAGGTAGGAAACTCTAATTTCGTGAAAGCTTCACCAAACTTGTTAGTTTATCAGAGTTAACTTACATGTAGTTGTATGTAGCGAGTAAGGAATGACATGAAGTCAAAGTGCAACATACCAACTCTTGAGTTTTTGTTTTAAAAAAACATATCGCTTTTTCCTTTTATTTTACCTTGAAAATTGTTTTCGTAATTTTGAAGAAGAAAACTACATGACTACCTTTGCTTGGGGTCTCCTATTTAGACAAAAGGCATGTATTGTACGTTTCTTTATGAAAATTGGAACCTATAGCCTACGTATACACATCTATAGGAATTTATTAGCAAGACTTATTGGCGCAATTCATTACGGTTGAAACTGTGAAACATCAAGTTCCCTATGTACCTCTGTAAGACTTCAATATTATTCTGATTAAATTTAGTACCAGGTTTGCAAAAATTAAAAAAGGAGATTCCGCTTGATTTTTGAAGGATCAAATAAGTCTACAGGAGCTTTATATTTGTGAGAAAAAATTTTCATCAGTTATTGTAGTAGCACGGCTGGCTCCTGCCCCAAGTTCAAGCTTGTTCTCTTGGTGAAGTAGTTATACTGTGGTTCTGTTTTGTGTAATTGATTAATTTCTCACAGTGCATTTTTATAGTATTTATAATGCTATGATGAATATATAAATCTGTTTTCATTTTATTTTAGAGAACGTGTTGGTGGAACGAGATTTGCAAAGAGGAATTCCAGACACAGTTCAAGTGCAAATGCCCGCAGTGGTCTTTCTGCAGGAGTCCCGGCCGCTACTACAACGCATATTGCTCCATGACTGGCACAGGCTACATTTGGACTCAGCCTGAGCGCAGTTGGTCATTGCTGCCATAGTACACGGCCGTGCCGCAAGAGGCACGCAATACAAAAGACTAAAAACAGTATCACGACACAAACGCTAAAAACAGTATAATGATTCAAGTGAATGTGGAAACTCGTTATTTCTAGTTCAAAGGTTGAAACTAGTTGCTCCTCAGCTTTAAGTGACTGAAAAGAGTAAGTGGTAGAAAAACTATTGAGTTACTAAAGTTACTCAATCAAGTCACTGGCCAAGTCAAATGACTAGGCACAAGCATAACATACCATAATATACAGTAGTATAAAAACAAACTATAAAACAGTAAGTTAATTCCAGATTTTCTCTAAAAAAGCATTAAAATATATGAATACGTGTATTTCTCAACTCTTGGAATTTCAAATTATCATTTATAAATAAATTTAAGAGCTTCCAACATAAATAAAATTTATCTAGTCTCTAGTCTTAGGAAACATTTTTTCTAGTCTTTCTAATAGGATGCAATTCAACAAAAAAAAATCGAAAATAAGTTTGTAATCTGTACACGAAAATATAACACCTTCCCAAGTATAAATTTCAATTTACGTTGAACTGCCGATCGTTTTATATTGATGGAACTGGAAGCCTCCTCAGACGTACATTAATTTCATCAATGAACTTATAGAATTTCAAATTTTTTTAATAGATCTATTGTACACCTGAAATAAAAGTTAAGTAATTTCTAGTCATAGATAATAAGTGTCATAGGCCTATAGGCGAAACGGCCACACTTTCTCTTAACATAAGTAATTTCAAATTTCTTCTTTGAAGTTATATACTCGTGATACTGTATTTTAAATTAAATGAAAATTACTAGTATATTTCCTCTAACGTTAATATTTAAGAATTCTATAGTATCTTATTGATAGTTACAATAATATAAATACTAGTAGTAAATAGTCCTAAAAAACTGAAAGCAATTCTGAATCATGAGTGTATTTCAATACTGCCAATTCTTCATAAACTTATCCAGATAGAATAGTAAAAGTTTATCTCTCAATTAATATTATTAATGTGAAAATTAATAATATTGTTAGCAATTAACATAACATTAATTTAACATGAAGTTGTTAAGCAATTTGTTCTTGTAGATGGATGCATGAATGCAATATTCAGTTTTTATAGTGATATTTTTATTCTTATCAGTGAGTTTGATAATAAATAGATCATCAACTAAGAAATAATCAAACTTATAAAATTGTTGCAAATTTATGTCTATGAATTAGGCTATGTATATTGATTAGGTGTTTTAACATTAGTCTAGAAAATATATTTGAATTACTTGGATTAAGGAGTCAATTCATCAATTTTTTAGTAAATATTAGAATTTCATAAATTATGTAGATATCTATTATTTATATCAAATTACAGTATTTAAGCTTCGTAGTTTGTAAATACTTGTATATTAAGGTTGGCTCACAGATAAAAAAAATAATCATAATATATTTTATTCATTCAAAATTTGATATTTCATTCCAATAGAATCCTGTAATATCTCAGGCTCTTCGTTGAGAGGTTCACGAAATCAGTGAGAAAATAAAACCAATTCAACCTATAAAATAATTAATTTACTGTGATAACTTCATAGTTTTAATTGAATCTGTTCCAGTACGGTAGAGCAAACTATAAAACATATAGATCATCTTATAAATAATACTCAACACCCAAAACATAATATATCAGAAATTAAAAACATATATACTGTAATTGGAATAATTTTTTCAGCACATTAACCAACCATAGTTCTCTTACGTCCACGACTTCTCACATCCTCTAATTTGGCCTTAATTTCCTTGCTATTTTTATTCAACTTTTTCGAAAAATAACTGTCAAGAATAACTTTCAACAAGCGATCGGACTGCGCATGCGTACTGATCAGGGCCCTCTCCAATACATACAAATCGACCGCCTTATCTTCGATTGATGAACTAACTGAGCTCAGACCGAAATCAATAAAGTAGACTTTATCGGACTGAACTAGAATATTCGAAGTGGTCAGATCACCATGTATTATGTTGTTGTTATGCATTTTCGCAATTGACGTACCTATATCTTCGAGAGTAATGTCCAGTTTTTCATTTTCACTTTCAGATTCAATCAAACTATTTATGTACTGTTTAGCTGTTACACTGTTATCAATGTATTCCATGAAAATACGTCTTCGTTCCAAATCAACCAGGTAGAGAGCCGGAGTACGAACGCCTGTGAAAAAAAAACAAATTATTGAAAATATTTCCAAAAAATTACAATACAATGGAAAAATAGTTCAAAATTATATGTTATTTATATTAAAATTCATTAAAATCACTTGAAAAATTCAGTTTAATTAAAATTCAATTTAAAATCACTCATGTAAATTCGTGTTGAGAGACCAATATTAATAAATGCAAACCATTGTAAATTGTTCAGATTAGTAGTTAAAATTTTGATGCAAATGCGAATTCCAAAGAGAACGTGAACTTGCATGACATAATTTGTTGATATGAAATTTATAGTATGGCATTTACTTATTAGGAGAGTAATTTCTATTCTAATTCTTTCATTGAGAAGCAAGGAGGCAATACCTGTACATAGCTGCTTCCCAATTGTTTCAGTGTTGAATCCAAATAATTGTTATGTATAAAATTGATAAACTGACTCGTATTCGATTATTAAAAGATTGGTTCTTTCGTTTTTTTAATATAATTTTAATTTTTCTCTATATTATATTAATGAAATGAAATACACATGAATGCTTGTATTATGTTTGATGCAGAAATACATACAAGTTGACGTCTTCCGGCTAAAAAAAGGAAGATTTATGATCGATTTCAAGTATTTATGATTTTTGTGAAACCTTTCCATGTTGAATTGAATGATGTAATGAACAAACAGCCTGACTCAACCTCAGTTTATTTTGTGTGAGTATGTGTGATGAAGTATGGCCTTCTTACTGCTAAAACATTATTTTTATCAACAATAATTTACAATTGAATTTTAATTCAAATTCAATTGTAAATTTGAGTGTGATTTGTCCATCTGTCCGGCATCTGACACTCTTGTTGAGAAAGAATAGGAACCTATTTGACATCACTACGCAGTCAAATAAATACTTGGGCCTGCAGCAGATGACCATACCTCATCATTGGTTAATTTCAATATTTCTTTCCAATAGGAAAATTAGGGACTTACCTGCTTCTTTGCAACGGATCATGGACCGCGCTTCCGATTTTATTCTGTCTTTTGTAAGAAAATTATCCAAATCGGGGTGTCTGTACTGTTTCTTGAATCTTTCCTTGACAATGGTTAATTTTTGCAAATAGATTCCTTTATACAACCTCCCCTCAGCTCCTTGTTTAATGACTGTCGAGTAGATATCCTCACTCATTCTGAACAGTCAGCGTTGATACTTCTATTAATCTGGAAATAATAAATGGATAGTAATAATATATACTTCATTATTACAAAAAGTAAGCCTCATATTTTAGTTGGACTAAAACTTCAAGAAGGAAGATTGATTTCTCTTCTCCTGATGATGCCCACAGAAGACATTGTGATAGGAACATTACAATGAGAATGATTGATGCTTGTTTAGACAGCTTTATCACCAACCTAGACTCCTGGGAGTATACAAGCAGTGTGGTTGATTCCATGGTGTCTGATTATAGTTCAATAGTTTTCGTGGCAGAGAGATGGCTGACACCCCCTCAACTCAAGCAGCACGGAAGGCAAAGTACAGTTGTTACTCCAGAACAGTGAGGGAAGAGCACATTCCTCATCTCTGCAGTAGGCTTGGCAGGTTATTATCTACATGACACTGCCGATCTGGAAAACCCAGTCCTTGGCAACGACCTCAAGTATCAAAGTAAATATAAGTAAGTATATAAGGCCGATAATACAATGGTTTTACAATGAGAAGGATGATGTTGAAAAATATAATTCTCGCCGGAATAGGAATCGAGCCCAGCCACGAACCAATACAACAAGCCAAACCTGCTGAAATTGAAACATTCACTTTTGATGCAATATGACACTCTCCATTGAGGACGCTTTAATGCGATCTAACTATCAGCCAGAACCGTAAAGCCCCCCGGGTTACAGCTGTGGAGCTTGTAAAATGAAGTCACTAAAGTGCTTGCTTCGCGGTGACGAAGTCACTGAAATAGCATTACTGGGATAATAATACGAGTTATAACCTTAAACTCTCTACTAAAGGAACCGACATCTCCATAATTATGTTAAGGGTATCACTCCTAGCCCTATTTCTTCTATTTCTTCACAGTCCAATAGCCTGGGTTTGAAATTAAAAACACTAATGGGAGCAAACAGATCATCAACTTTCATTTCTCTTAAAAGTTGCTTGACAAGCATTCTGGTAAATTCTGAAGTGCCCATTTAAGATTCATTCAAAGGATTTGGTTTATAACCTCAAATTTTTTATTTTTATAACCTCAAATTTTCAAACTCCTTCTTGATCAAGATCAGAGTCAGCTGATCACTTTCAAAATCATTCCAAGGCAGAATCAGCTGTTGAGTTCACTGACGGTAGCATAATTGCACATTCTGATTAATTTGTAGGTTAAGTTGAAATACTATTATTATGAGCTCCTTCCACCAGTTCATCGTTTTCCCAAAGTGTAATGAATACATTTGGTTTAGGAAGTATTCCACTGTATTTTTCTTTGAAATAACCTGCTTCTCTCTGAGGCTTATAAACTAACGCTGGGGGCCCATCAGTGCTTTGGCATTGGCCTCCCAGAATACAAAGTGCAATTAATCATCCCAATTGCTATCAGCTGTGTGATTTGACACCTCAGGAAACCATTTGAGGGTTTCGGAGTTTTGGCTATCAACAACAGAACCCGCATTCTGTACATTAGTGTTGTCATTATGTGATTGTATTCTGTTATTAAACTTTGCAAAAGAGAGCATTGATTTTTGAGGGATGCAATGAGGGTCCCTCATTAAGTTCAGTGATATAGTTTGCCAGTACAAACTGTGCTCATTCTAGTAAACCTCTCCATATTCCTGCAGGAACATAGACACATTAGCATTCATAGACTTGCTTCCTCCCACTTGGCCAGTTATTTGTTATGAATAAAACTCTCTGGAAGCAATGGACAGGACATACAGTGTCAAGATTCATGTAAATTCCGTCTGGTATTGCGCCGCTGTAAAAGTGAGGAGAAGCTTCTTTTTGAGGTGGCCCAACAGATCATACACAGCCAACAGTTGCCAGGCTGATGCAGTATTGGAATTGAGAAAGTGAGTTTCTTTGCACGACCTCGACCTAAATCATTCTACTTTATTTTTAGGTTGATGGCCTTTGATACTAGCCAGGATACTTATGCTCTGCAGAAGAGAGCCATTTACTAATCTGTGGGGCTGGAGTTCACTGTCATACAATTATTATTCAATTATTCCGCATTGGGTTCTTGTAAAACCAACAACAGAACTGACTTATGTCACCAGGTATGGTTAGCCCCATGGTTAGTTGCTGTGAGACAAGAGGGAATCGTTCTGGATCGTGATCACTGAGTGTACACCATAGTTGCAAATTTTGTTACTCCAATAACTGCTCAGACTCCTCATCCACCTCAAAATCCATGCAAAAGTCTCAAACTCATGTGGAGAACCCATTGTTTTCTCATAAAAGCAAACTGCGATGCATAAATTAGTTTGGCACTTTGTTCTAGAGTAGCCTTTATATGAACTGCGTTCTAGGCCTGATGTTACTAACTTAATGTAAACTGTGCTTTTAAAATATTTTTCAGAAAATGTGAAGATATCCGAGTCATAGGATTGGATTGTGAATAGGCAAATAGCTGATTTTTAGAAAAGCCAACTAAGATTAGGCACCTTCATGATCACTTCAATTGACAAATGCTCATGAATTCGACTGTGCGCTTTGGGCCATGTTCCTAATTCATTGAAAGTAAGTAATTTACCATAAGTAGTACAGTACTTGGATAATAATTATTGTAAGTCTAGTGGAGTTGATTTATTTGGATAAGAAAAAATCAATGGCTTTTCAATAACGCTAATTGTTAGGATTTGTTGAAGATCTATTATAACTATTCAGCACTGTTTTAACTTTTTACATTAAATTATTCGTGAGTAGCAACTTTGTCATATTTGCTCAACAAAACTCAGTCTATTTCTTCTTATGTCTTGAACCTCAAAGAAATTCGATCAGAGTCATTGATTTGACAGACTGAGTTTCTGAATCTAAATCGTTTGTTATTAAGATTTTGCTCTATTGTTTCAAGAAACTGCTGTCAGGCGATAGAAAAACGATGTTATCGAAGGTATATTCTGGAATTTTTCTTTGAAAGTGAGTTTTCTTGTAACCAATATTATTAAATAAATCAACTTCCGGTGGTACTATAATTAATCAACCACCTAAACTGTGTCCATTCAAGCCATCATCATCCGTCTCATTCCCACGTACAAGCTAAGAGCTTATGTGGGCATCACCAAAGCAAAAAATAAAATAAATTATTACTTGGAAGTTTCCTCTATCAAAAAATGAATTTTAATAACAAAATCTATTTTTCATTTTCTGCAAAATCATCACAGACTTCTAACTTTTTGTGTGATATTTTCTAGGAACTGCTGTCTGACAAGTCAATAATAAAAACAGGGGTAGCCGTGAATAGTGACGTCGTGGCCCAAAAAGTCATCTCTCTAAAGATGCCACAATGCGGTACTTTGCAAAGGAATGCTGGACTATAAATACTGGCTGAAGGTTTGTACTCAGAGTAGCCTCAGTTCCTGCAACCCTCTAGGATAACATACTAATGTCAAATTTGTATTTGAGTGAGTATTCTAGTAATTATAAGTTTTTCCAATATCTAAAAAATAATCTATAAAATCACCTTGATGTGTAGCATTAACGGCTTATCACTTCCGAATTCGTATCTGGTGTAATTCACCAAATTTTTCTAATTCTAATTGGAGTTTTTCCAATAGTAGTACAGTACTTGGATGTAAATTGTATCTGCAAAAGTGTCAAACCTTAAGTGTGATGAGGAGTGTATTTTTAAAATGAAGGAAGACTGGCAAATTAGAATCACATTTGGAAGTACCAGAAGAAAGTTTATTGAATTGTTTTTGAAAACTTTAAAATATTTTGTCAGTCCCATAGTGAAAACAGTAACATAAGGATTTTACTTGTGAATTAGGTTGAAAAGTTGCACAAGAGTGGATGAAAGTTAATATTTGATTACTCATAAGAATTAACGTTGTTGATTGGAGATTGAGCTGTATAGACTTTCCTAATTCATTTAGGTTTGTTGAAGATCAAGTATTATTTAATTTTACACGGATAAAATTAATTAGTAGCATCATCTTCAATGTTATATATTTGAATTAGAAAAATCAGCTAGGCTATTAAAGTTGATTTGTTGAAACCTTGAAAAGTAGAAATCACCACTTTTGAAACCAACTGCTCTTGAACCATACATCTTAATGTCTAATTTCTTTCATGTTGCTCTTCTTTTTCAATGTCATCAACAGACAACGATATTGACATACGCATATTGATATAGGTCTAATATAATTGACATGAACTTAATGTACCACCTAAACTGTGGTGTTCAACTCTCATCTGCCTCATTTTTGTAACTGCACAAAGGGAAACTGAGCATCGACAAAGACTGGAGAATAAGATGTAGTAACGGGGAATTAGTCTCTATTGAAAAATAGTAATTTTCATTTTTCATTCAGGCAATCATCATTGACGCCTCAGATGATGCCCTAGTGTCTGTTCAATTGTTCGAATACTTTAATAATCTCAAGGTAAGTAGGATAGTCTTCAATTAATTCTAATGAAAAGTGATGATCAGATAACGATTTACTTTAAGGTCCTCATTGAAGTCGGTCAGCATGAATGGGTCATTGAAATCAGCGAAATTTTTCTTTTCTGGTATTCAACCCAAGGTTGGTTTTGCATGCTGATACTAAAAATAATCATAAAATCTCTTCTATCTGCTTTCTGACCTTCATTTTCTGATAGGTACTGCAGTAACATCAGTTTTCTAAAAGATTTGTTGCAGGTATGATAAACCATTGTAAAGGTCGTCCTCGGCGGTGTAACTTCTTCCCAGGAAGACTGGGTATCAATCCTTGAAGGCTATTATTGTTTTTCAAACACATTTTTCAGGTTTGCTAACAAAGATGTCATAATTATGTATCTCACCTTATCTGAATATGTCTCCATATTGTTCTTCTAAAAAATTCTCCCACTCGTCTCAGCACTTGTTGATTGGATACTTGAGCTATCCCCTCCAGAAGACTTTGGAGTATCTTATCAGGTTCTATTTACCTGACTGTATCCACATCTTTAAGGCTTCTATCCTTCCTTTTGTTAGCTCCACTTGTGAAACAGTTGGGGTTAAACATAAAAGGTATTACTTCTTATTGGGTCAAATGCACATAGGGCTTTTCATCATTTCTTTTCTTATTTCCAAGTTGTCAACGGATTGCTGAGATTGAGCTGTATGGGTTTCAGGAATAAAGTTTTAGTGTTGAACAATGACATCTTGGCTTGCTGGATCTATCTGGCTCACAATGTTTTCTGCTTCTTCCATCGGACTGGTAAAAGATTTTACTTCCCAGATAAGTCATGTGAACTCTTCAACCAACATCTTTAAGTTCTTCACTTCCAATTTTTAGCTCAGATGATGCAAATAATCCTCATTACTCTTCTTCTGAAAGGTCTGCAGATCTAATTGACATACAATGACTTTTGTCTTTTTAATTAATTTTCATACCATAGTCAGAACTCGACAAAGACTGGAGAATAAGATGTAGTAACTGGGAAGCGAGTACTCTCACTGACAGGCAGATTCAATACGCCTCAGATGATGCCCTAGTGTCTGTTCAATTGTTCGAATACTTTAATAATCTCAAGGTAAGTAGGATAGTCTTCAATTAATTCTAATGAAAAGTGATGATCAGATAACGATTTGCTTTAAGGTCCTCATTGGAACATAATGGGTCATTAAAATCAGCGACAAAACGCTAAATTTGATACCAATTTTCATAGATAAAGATACACATTATTTGTCGTTTGTATGTATTGCTGAATAGAAAATTAATTTTGATTTCCTTTGCAATGTATTTTGAATATTTAGATTTGCTTTATATTTTATGTTTCTATGTTTCATTGTAGAATATTTTAAATCGTTTGCTCACCATCACAAACTTTCTATTCACAGATCATTAGCATGCAATTTTTGTATCATTCCAATTTGCTTTGTATTCAAACTTCATCCATTTTACTGCAGAGAGTTTTCAAAACATGAGAAACTTTCTACTTTCACAGTTAAAAAAAGATTTACCCTGGTACAAGCGATGGTTTTGGAACGACAAACAACTATGGGCTAAATCAGAAAAATACTGGAGAGTCTACATCAATATGGGCTACAATCAGAAAGGTGGAGGTGAACAGATGGTCTCCAGTAGTGAGCAGAATAATTCAAAAGCTTCGAGAAATGTGAACAGCACTCGTAAGTTTTCCACTAAACCTGTGAAGGACAATCCACGCCAGAAGCCCTTGTATCACAATATTTATTTAGAAGCACCCGATGGTGAAGTGCTCTGCACCTGTGATGATAGTAAAGCAACATGGTAAGAAAAGTATATTTTATTTTCATTTCATTTCATTTATTTACACACAATTTCCAAAAACAATACAATAATACAACATATAAATACAATACAAAATTGGAAAAAGGGATTAGGTAACCTCATTGGTAATCGTGTTGAGGCACCATAAATTATAACAAAACCTAAACAGGAACGCCTAGGTTGAATAAATAAGAAGAACTGAAGAATTGTAGGAATATGTCTGAGTTTGAATAAAGCTTATTTCTATTATGGTTTCCATCACAATGAAGAGAACAATTTATCGATGCAATCTTCAATCTTCTTTAACAATACTTCTCATCTACTCTATGTATTTATTCATTTATTGATAATATATATGACAGTGTGCGAAGAATCAACAGATATTTGTCCAAAACTGCTTCTATCCCAAATTTAGATAAATATTCCAGAGGTTTTGTTGACTGATAATAACCACCTGATAAAATCACTGAACAGTCTTAAAATCAGTTACATCTTACTAAAAATTTGAGTCTAGAGAATAACTAAGAATAATTTTGAATTTATAAGATTACTAGGCTACATGCCAAACACAAATGCATATTTATTTACATTTTCACAGTGTTATAGGTTTTCAATTGAAATTACCGACTTGCAATTATTGTTGAAAATGTTTCACTCAGCCTCCTTCTGTTTTACACAGGTATTTAACCAAAGGATTAGCTGAAATTATTGCAGAAGAGCCGTTAAGACTGCGTCTGACATTTGAGCCGTCAGGCAGAAAAGGAGCCGGGGACGAGTACTATGCTCTGCCCAAGAATAATGTTTGCGTCGTGTGTGGATCCGAGCAGGGATTGAGGCGCAAGAATATTGTTCCTCTCGAGTACAGAAAATATTTCCCTAGTAAGTTTAACAGTTTTCTAAAATATGTATAGTGGTAACCTTTAGTGTTATTGTACCGATAGTGTCATTGTACCCATAGTGTCCTTGTAACTATAGTGTTCCAAATAGTTGAAAAAATAGTTGTTCGAAAAAAAATTTGTTACTGTAGTTCCAAACAAAATATTTCCTAGTGGAAACAAACAGTTCCTATAGTGTCATTGTACTTTTATTGTCATGGTACCTAGAGTGTAATTGTGCCTATAGAGTAGCCTACCTTTAGTATCATGGTACTTGAAGTGTCACTGTAACCGCGATCTAAAACAGTATTAGTTTTTATTCAAACATAGGTTGTATATCATAATCTTATTTTAGACTAGAAAATTAATCAAAAGTTGGGAGAAAAATGGTAAATCGGAGCCTATTCTTTCTTACCGATATCATATTATGGTTTATGTAGTTGTATCAATGGATCAATAAAGAATAGACTATTTTTGTACAGTGGAATTCCAATTATTATCTGGAAATATTGGGAACGAGCCCGATTCGGATAGTAAAATGCCAGATAATTTGATTTTCTAGAGAACATGCTTCTTTAAAGTAGAAGAATGCAAACAAAACACGGTAGAGAGTAGGTATTCATTTTGAAATATATATTTATAATATTGGCTGACAATACAAATTCACAGTGAAATTCATTAATATTTGAAGATACGGTACCAGCCAGATTTAGCTGTTTTGCTGTCTCAAATCGTATTTTACTTTTCGTATTCATATCTGTCTGAATCTGATTGGAGTTCTACTGTATTGAGATATGGTTAATGCTCAAGAACCTAAATTTATACCATAGAGTAACTATAGAATCTTATATATATCCTTCCTTGAATATATCCTTCGCTATTCTGTGCTTACACCTACCTATGAGAATTAATAATTTATTAGCCAATATAACATTTTTAAAAGTATTTTGTAAGTTCATACTAGGCTATAATAATATTAAAAAGGAGTCAAATAATTGCAATATCTAATGATTTCCATCACTATTTACGTTTACAATATTATTATGTATCTAATTTTGCAAACAAATGTCATTGATGTAATTTAAAACGATCAATCTTCTCATATGTGTTTTTAATTGGTATTATCGAATTTCAATTCAATTTCTGTTGTTGTTTTACAGTAAAAATGAAAGATCACTGCTCTCACGACGTATTGCTTCTGTGTTTCGAGTGTCACATTCGCAACTCTTTCCATGAACAGGAACTGAAGAACTCATTGGCTGCTGAATGTGACGCTCCATTCGCCAATTCAAAAGAGAACCGTCAGGTAAAACAAGAGTGCTTTATCGATATTTCTTCTCAAAATCAACATAATTCTATTATCAAATCTATAAGTATTCACAGTCCACTTTAGAATATTAAAATGGTGGGAAATTCTAGAATACTTGAAACCGTTGACTGAACGTGACAATGGAAACTGAAAATAGAACGTTTTTAATCCTTCAGCAACCTAATACGTTAATAAATCTAGATAATTGAAAACTGGTACGTGATAATCAAGTTTTGGAGCTAGATAATCATTCTGTAACCAGACATCATTGTATAGTATATAATTTGAAACCCTATCTTTATCACCAACTTTGAGAATGAGAAACAACAAGAACTCCATTGAAAATTAATTATTTTGGAGGATCTTGCAATCATCAGCTTTTGAAGGACTTTTGAAGCCTAGTATTAGTGTCTCGGACGCGATCCCTCCAGGACTACTAGGCATAGATCAAGAAATGGAAATTATTGAACCCACCAATTTTTTAAATCATATCTTGTGCTTTGATATTTGAATTTTAATTATTTTACTCTGTTTAATTGGAGTTATAATGTTATTATATAAAACAGTAAAATATATTAACACAACATGAATAAGATTTCTACAAATAAGTTTGTATGGTAAGAATATTATTATAGCGTGCTATAAATATTATATCATCCCAAACTAAAACTGATTCATTGTATTTGCAGAGATTAGAACTACCGGATATGATGGCTGTTAGATCGGCTGCCAGAGCTCTATTAAAAGGAGATCGTATACCTGAAGCCAGGAAAGAAGAATTGAGAAAAGTCGTCACTACATATTTGAAAACGAAAGATGACAAAGAGACCGAATTGAATGATGAATTATTGACAGAACTTGGTCAATCTTGCTTCTGGTAAATTATTTTTAGCATTTTTGTTGAAATATATCAATATTTATTTGGCTTGAGAAGAAATTTGTACATTGAATAGGAACAGTAGATCTCACAGTAGATTACATTTTGTCAAGACAGTTTTACATTCATCTTTCATTACAGATTAAGTTTATTTCTTCATATAGTTATGTATTGCACATTGCCACAACGTAAATTATTGATTTGGATACTTCTACTTTATTTGGTCCACTTGAAAATCGATTAATTCCTTGAAAAATTGATTAATCGATTGTGTTATTCATTGCAGTATAAAAATTATAACATAATACATTACGAGCCAAACCAACTGTCATTATTTTTTTCATGTTTCTAATATGTAGTATTTTGTCATTTTTCTAGGGTGAAAAATGAAGATTATCACCCACACGGTTCAAAGGTAGTCGACTGTTATAAAGGTAAATTTAGTAATCCTATTGAGGGACTTCGAGTGCTAGAAAAAATGTGGCGACGACATTTTGTGGAGAATATGGAGCCGGAGTTTCTACCGCAACTATGGTCCATTAACTACGAACACAATCAGCATTTATTTTGAGTACCTTTTAATCATAAATTGATTTGTGTTCGAAAATAATGGTGTTCATGTTTTTTATAAGTTAGTGAATAAATATTTGTAACGTTCTCGAAAAAATTTTCAAGTCCCTGAAAATCCTATTTCTATTTCATTTTCTTGATTGAATGTGGTCATTTATTGATCCAATTCCTGAAATACTTGAGCTCATGTTCACATCGTTTGTAATAAATTAGTTGGAATCTATTGTACAGGTCTCCTTTTCTGAAATCAAGTGCGTTAAATTACAGTATAGCCTGAAGGAATCTGAATACTGTACCAGTATAAATCATATTACAGTAGTTACAATGCATGCATGTATTAAATATTAAGTCATTAATATTAGTCTGTTTTAATGTAGGTACTTTCTATTCATATTGAGATGTAAATTCTATAATCATAGAAAAATATACACATAAACTAGAATACGGTATAGAGAATGTATGTATATTAAAAATAATATTTAACAAAATAAATTACAGTAAATGGGCTTACGGAATGTGATAACAAAAATATACCGTAAATGGACTTTTAAGAGAACTAAACATAATATTAGTTGAATTGGAAGAGCTTTTTAGTTGTATTGTATTACACTGAGGTTCAATAAATTATTATTAATTTATAACCATCGGCCTTCTCTATAATGAAAATTGATGGATTACCTCAAGGTTATTGGATACCTTACATTAAAAATAATATTTTTTTGTACTTTGGGATTACCTAACAACCTGACGTATGGTATATAAATGCGGTATCAAGTACCTACCAAGAATTAAGTTTCCCTCAAATAAGGTGGTTCCCTCAATAATATTGTAGTACACAAAGTATTCTATGCCATTTATTCACTAACAGCAAGAATATTGTACAGCTAAAGAAAAAATACAATAAATTCACATACAAATATATACTGTATTATTCAGTTTGTAAAGATTGAGTTATTCTCCCTCAGTCGTAGATTATTTCAGTGAATTGAAATAACCGGTACGGTACCTACTGCATTTGCTCAACCTTGATGGAGGATGTAAAGAGCTAAAATTCAATAATTATTATTGGATTGACAGATTTTTAAATAGGAAATACAGTAGTTGTTTTAACAATTTTGTACCAACAAAAAGGCAGCGAAAGCATTGATTGAATTTAAGAAGTAGTTAGAAACTATTTTTACCATTGTACATAACTCAATAGTTTCAAATTTCCCGGTAATAGGACACGGAATCTGCTGTCAAACCAAAAACGTATCTTTGGTAAATAACTGTTATTATTGATTTTATTTAAAATTTAGAATTTTCTCATCACAAATAAATTTTATTCTCAACTGATGTGATTAGATTATTACATAATTTTTAATCCCTCCTATAAAATGTTTTGTCATGTTTGCTTTGATAAGATTGAAGGTTATTTACTTCATTGAACCTTAACCTTGTTTTGATTGATAGCTGCATTATTCGTAGTCTCCAGTTTTTACAAGAAAACCGTTTAACTGTATCAAAACTTACTTAATTTTTTAGCACTTTTATTTTATAATCTGAAATGTTGCCTGTTTCAAAAATAGTTGTAAATTGTTCTAAGTTGTGCTTCACAAACAAACTGTACGCACAAGCATTCTTATCTTCCAGATATAGCTCATGTGCCGGTATGTATTTTTGGACAATATTGTGTTTCTTCAAATCAATAATTTCTTTTTTTAATTTATTAAATTATATAAGCTATTTATTTTTGAGCAATTCATAATTACTTAAATGAATTGGAATTTTGAAACTATTATAACTCTACCGAACTTCTGGTCTCTGGACCACTACTAGGCTTACATATTTCAGCTCACCAATATGTTATCAAATTGGTGAGCTGGTGAGTAGGCACTAGGCAGTGTGCTGGAATTCTCAAAAAATTGAAACTGTAATACGAACCTCCATCACTGTAGATCAAGTACACAACCACATACCATTTGCCATACCTTGGGGTGAGACTATTTTCTGTGACAAATCAACTTTGGTATATTGTGGTTGAGGATTTTTATTTGTATTTCACGTTGAAAGTTCCAACTCACTAAATGAGCAAGTTATGGAAGGCGTTATCAGAGTTGAAACATTCTTAGTACTCTGAAGTTACATTTTGAACTGTAGATAAAAGCATGCACCTCAAACACTTTTGTCATAGTTTTTAATATCATTATTTTTCAAGCTTCAGTTTTTAACTATGAAAACTGGCTTATTGTTATCTACTATTTTCCAGCACCTTCCTTTGAGTTCATACTAACTGAGAAGAAAGGAGAGAAAGGCAATGTGGGCCTTATCACTCTTAACCGTCCGAAAGCGTTGAATGCCCTGTGCGATAAACTTGTATCCGAGTTAAGTCAAGCTGTTGATCACTTCGATAACGATGACTCTGTTGGAGCACTTGTTATTACTGGCAGTGAAAAGGCTTTCGCTGCAGGTAAGTTCATATCTTTTGAGGTTTTTGAAAATCTAACTAAATCATTCATCTTAATTTTACTAAAATTGAAATAGATTACGGTACATTGGTTTCAACAGACACCATTAAAATTATAAAAAATATAATTATAACACCATAAAAATTATTATTGAATTAGTTTAGAATACACTTTATTGATGTACATTACAATATGTATTGTCTTAGAATCTACATTATAATAGGTGAATTTAATAAAGCTAATTGAAGAATTATTCAATGATGCAGTTTGAAAATGATAGTATTTATTTTTCTGAGGTTGATGCCCTGACATGAGCTCTAGGCTTGTGCGTGGGTAAAGAGAGAGGTGATGATGGGAGACGGCTGGTTTTAGGCAGTCGACGGCTTAACGTCTCCTCCGAAAGCTGGGAGTGGCCGTTTTTGTGATCAAAAACCGTTCTGTCAATTATTTAAAATTTAATCTAGATTATGTTCGTATGTCTTTTTATCGGTGGGGAGATCCTTACGGGTAGGTTCCACCTCGCCTTATTTTGTGTTGTTCACCCAATCAAGAGCGCAGTCTTGAGTGTTCGTAATTTGACCTCATGATCACTCAGCAACCGCTCTCACCAAGCAACCAAAAACAGACAAAAATTAATTATTCAATATTTTAAACGTTCTTTAACTCTATTTATTATTCCTTGTGTAATTTTGTTTTCCTAGGAGCTGACATCAAGGAAATGCAGTGCCAAACATTTTCGAGTAACGTGAAGAAAGGCCTTTTGAAAGATTTCGAGAAAATAAGAGGATGCAAAAAACCTATCATTGCCGCTGTGAATGGGTTTGCTGTAAGTCAATGTTTGGAATCTAAAATTTCCTATCAAATTCATATATTACATTGCAGAGCCACTCACAATAACGTTAAAAGCAAGTCATATGACTGCAAAGAAATGTTGTGTTCGGTAGGATTACAGGCTGGATGAATAATTATTGTGGACGACCCATTGGAGGTGCTGCCAGTCGCCTCTTAGTAGTTTCAAGTGGCCACTTGTTTTTATTTTCTGACAAAGAAAAGTCCATACGGGGCTGCCTTTTTCTTCATGTTCAAGTCACTAAAGTATTAGTGTCTCCAACGCGATCCCTCCAGGACATCTGGGCTTAGATCAAGAAGGAAAATTTTCTGCTATTGTATGATGCTCAACTCAATCGTTACCGATGCTATTATTGTTTTCTTTATTCATCTGTATGACTCATTATTTAATTGAATTATTCACATTGTGCCTTGTTTCCATTTATTTACGTCACACATTACTATGAACTGGAAAGAATGTAATAGTGTCAACATAAATTGTGTTATTTATTTAATTTATCAACTAATATGCAGTAAAGTTATTGTGTTGTAAATCAATTCTTAAATCAAGTTTATTAAAATTAGTGTAATGCAGTAAAGTGGTTTTGAAATAACTTAGCAAAAGTCCGGTTCAGTTTGATTACAGTATCTCCTTTATGATAATCCTAATAATTATTATCTCCAAGCGTATGCTTTCTCTATGATGCTACCAAGTAATTTTAATTGTAGACTAAAAGTACACCTCAGATTAACTACTGCTACTAAGCCCAAGACTACTTCCTGAATTGGATTATGATTGTTGTTGTCTAGTTGGGAGGAGGCAATGAACTGGCGATGCTGTGTGATATAATTTACGCCGGAGACAAGGCGAAATTCGGCCAGCCAGAAATTAACATCGGAACTATTCCGGGTGCAGGCGGCACTCAGCGAATCGCTAGAAGCTGTGGCAAGTCCAAGGCGATGGAAATCTGCTTGACTGGCTCGCCAATCAACGCACAAGAAGCCGAGTCTATGGGTGAGCTCATTCAGGTTTCCTGCTTTATTTCCATGTAGGCAAACTGGTAGGGATGGGTATCGATAGAAAAAACATCGATGTTTTTCCTCCTAAACATCGATGGGTAAAAATCATAGGTTGAAAAACATTGATGATTTTAAAGATTTTTCACTACCGAGGGGGGAGTGTCTGGTCTCAATCCTTCAATCATAAAGCATTTTTCTGGATCCGCCACTGAACCGCTGCATTGTCTCTGATACTATCTTGTTCTTTGCACAATTTTAAAAATAATACTTGATTAATTTTGTAAACTGATATTGATTGACCAGAAAATATTTTCACATTAGAGTAGTAGCTCAGTAAATGAGTGAGTGAGTTACCATTCAAGATCAAAATTTCCAGAGTTGAGACAACAAATGACTCTCACTCTACTGCTACTCTGTCTCTGGTGATTGTGCTAATTACTGCTTATACTGGAACTTATGCCTAATTCAACTAAAAATAAAGAAGAAAAATGACATATTTCAATGGCAGTTGATTTGAATTCAGTTTGAAGGAATAAAAACAACCAGAATTAAAAACTGATATGGAAATTTTTTTAATTTGGGAAAACATCGATGTCTAGAAAAACAATCTATGTCTAAAAATCATCAAAGAGTAAACATCGATGGAAAAACATAAGTAAAATGAGAGTTATGTGAAACACTTCTTTAGCTAACACACGTTGGCTGCATAAGTAAATTATATTATTCTCTCTTTTGTAGTGTTCAATTCACCCTATGCGATAATCTATCATTTATGTTCAAAATCTGAATGTTGACATCCATTTTTTTTGTGCAGGACTCGTAAGTAAAGTTTTCCCCGCTGATAAGCTGGTTGAAGAAGCGATCAAAACTGCTGAAAAAATCTCATCGCACTCACCTCTGATAGTAGCTTTGTGCAAGGAATCCGTAAACACAGGTATTCTAATTCAGTTCGATTATTACTCAAACGTAATTAGATCAATTGGTAGCCTACTTAATTTTTGAAATAGAATTAGAATATAAAACAGGTGAATAAATAACTCAATTGAATTTTTGCTGTATTCTGTGCTAAAACCACTGGCGGCTCGTGCCGACGAAATAGGTAAAGTGTTTGTACAGTATAAGATACGGGCACTTCACCTCACGAGCCGCCAGTGGCTAAAACATAATTCCTCCTAACTAATAATGATAATAATGATTAAAACAATGAAATGGTCTCCAATCATTTATAATAATGATAAAAACAATAAAATGGTCTCCGACTTGTTGGTGGATTCCAATTTTGATCAAAATTCTTTAGTTGCAAATAGTAATTGAACAAAAATAGAAAATTTGAGTATTTCTTGAAATTTTCAAGGTTTCCAATTTCATTCTTCGTATATTCAATCGTCTTTAATATTTTAATTAATGATCGTCTATAATTAATTTATCAGTTGATAAATGAAATCATTTCAATTTTCAGCGTTTGAGACAACTCTGACTGAAGGGCTCCGTTACGAGAAGAAAATATTCTATGCCACTTTTGCCACTGTAAGTAACAATTTTATACAGACACAATAATTTACAGTTTATAAGCTATCTCAGTGACTGAACATCCTCTGTATAATCTGCTAGTAGACTGAATTCTGCTCCATTATAACTCAACCTGTGGTTCGGAACTCACCGTAAATTGAAGTTTGCACCATAGCAAAACTTAATTGAGGTGGAACTCAATTAAGGTGTCAGGGTCTTCCTATCAATAAAAGCAGTTACAATTCAATAACTGAATGATCGTCTACTTCTAGCTAAAGTATTTTAAGAAATATAAGATTTAAAAATTATAGTATCAGTTTAATTTCAAAATAGATTTAGTATAGGCCTAAATAAGGTTATAGTTTTCAGTATAATTCAGTAAATTATTCCAAAGCATTCTACTTTGACTTTTCTCCAAGTAGAGAATTTCAAATTTACTTTGACAATTGAAAACATTTATTGTCAATTCTACTAGAAGTTTATGGATCAATTCTACATCTCAATCAACAGTATTGTATAAAAAATTGTTTTTGATAGTTGCGAAATCTATTCCATTAATTCTAAAACTAATTTTGCAGGAAGATCAAAAAGAAGGTATGGGCGCATTTGTTGAGAAGAGAAAGCCATCCTTTAAGAACAACTAATGTTGTATATCGTTTGCAAAGGTAAGTAGTATGAATGTTGAACTTTTTGTTTGATTTTTGAAAATGTTTCATTGATTTTTTATTGTTAAAATTGATAAAACCTAAAAATTTATATTAAGCATGTGTCCTTCTATAGATCGAACTTATCCTTCTATTAACCTTTTCTAAGGATAAGATTAATTCCATATTCTGAATTAATACTTATTGGATGCGGCACATAATTTTTATATGGAATGACATTTCAAACGTATAATTTTGGATATTCTATTCAAATAATAGCTTAGAATAACACTCAATTGAAATTGATTAATTAATACGTTTAATTGACATACGTTTGTACCTTCATTAACTTACTTATCGTAATGATGAATGTATTCAAGTGTATGAATGAAAATAAGCCTCATTTTTTCTATATTCTAGTAGGTATCTTACCCTAATCCAATAAGAGTCACTGTAGACCTAATTTAGTCGTTATTTATTTTATTCAATAAATGTTTTCTTTTATGATTTGCAGGGACCAACGAGCCATAATAAACTAGCCAACTAAGACTGAGAGAGGTATAAGGTTTGTTTTAATTGGTTGAAATGAATAGTTTAGAATAATATTCATATGAATGGAATCTGATGATATTGTTATGTTTATTTGGTGAATAAATGTCTATTTTCAATAAATTCTTTGATGCTTATTATTAGTTCAATTTGTTTGTTAATAATAATATTAATAATATTGGTAGTTCTAGTTTAACCCTTGTAGTTAGGATGGTAATAAATTAATCTATTAATCATACCACGACACCAGATTTTAATACATTAAATTAATTTAGTTATTGATAACTATGCATTAGAGTCAATTTACTTGGATAATCTAAAAGAGTAGAATTGTAACATAATAATATCTGTATTAAGTAATTTCAAAATCTTGATTTTCAAAATACGTATGCTGACTGGTAAACCTTTGAGAAGTGGCAGTAGTAAGTTTTTGTAATCATGAAAATAACAATACATTCCAAGATCAAATACCAATTTATTCATTAAGTAGATTAATTGTTCTCAAATTGAAAAATATACAAAAAATTGGCTATTGCAGAGTGCGTTTTTCACAATGGGTAACTAAGGTGGTGCATAAATCAAGGACGATACAGTTTCATTTGATCCTCAAGCTCTTCCATAGAACTGACATTGAATTTATCTTCTTGATTTTGTAGTAATTGAAATATCTCTGCCAGCTGTTGAGCTTCAGCCCTGAAAACGTTTAGAAACTTGAAATAAATTTAATCAAAATATATAATTTTGCAAATATTGGAAAAATATAAAAGTATGTACCGTAATTGAAGAGCTCCAATTATTTTCTGAGAGATGCCTCAGTTCTTATGTTGGGTTGCACCAACCAGGATAAAATTTTTTGAATCAGCTGATCCCAATTGATTAGCATTGTACTGATCCTGGATTAAAAATTGATCTTGCATGGTGCAACCCAACATCAGAGGATTAAGTGGACGATCTTCCCAATGACAGCATTTAAGGCAGAATGCTCTACGTTTTGTTCTTAGAAATCTATCTATATTAATAAAAGAGAGTTGATGTCTGTACGCTCGCTTATAACTCGAGAACGGCTGAACCGATTTAGATGCATTTTGTAGGAATTAAAGCATTGGTTAATATAATGCTCTTTAAAAATATAAGAAAATCTCTTTATAATTCTAAATAAGTTAGTAAATTAATGATCCTAACCTATCAAACAAACATCCATTTTGATTCAGGAACAATAATGCTCCTATGAAATCGATGTATAGTTGAAGAGCTCAATATAGGTCCTTTCAGAAGAGATCACTCAGTGGTCTGTTGGTGTTGACTTGCACCAACGCAGGATAAAATTCTCAGGTTCGAATCAGGCAGGTGATTTTTGACAATTGATTAGCATTGTAAATTTGATCCTGCTTTAAAATTAGTATATTGCAGATTTCTTTTAATTTCCATCAATAAAGCGAGTGGATATAGATAAGTGGATGATCTTTCCGTGGGGTGATATGAAGGGGGACAGAATACACTACGTTTTGTTCTTAGAAATATTTCATACAATAGAATCTTTCAGCCTTTTTCTTGATAAATTTTTGAAAGCAAATTCAATTACAAGGACATCAATTCCAGTACGAGAGAAATCCACGCAAATTCGATTATTTATCTTTTTATTTAAGAAGCGGAGAAAATTTCACTCACTCTCTTTCCTCCTTCAATTGATCTTCAGTCAGTCCTGACGATATTTGCTGAACTATTGGCTGTCTAACTGCTTTTAATTGGCTGAAAATTTCCTTGCGCACTTCTGTATTGCTATCTTTGAGCTGAAAAAAACATATTGAAATAACTCACCAAGGAATGGAAGGGTTTACAAAGACCAATGAGTTGAAGAACAAATAGTTAAGAAATAATGATTAGAGTTTGAAGTTATCCAGCCAAGATTCTACTGTCTAAATAGTTGAGTCATGAAAGTTTGTAAATTTTTATTATTATCATCTGAGCTTCAAATTTATTTCACCTCTATGTTTCAAAAGCAGGAATTTTTAATACACACTAGTAATTTGATCATTTGTAAGGGTAACTTTTCTCTTTGAAAAATTGGTTGTATGCTGCTTGGATTGTGTCAGAAAGCATTCTTGACAGCCCAACACAACTTCTTAAAGCAACAAGTTGTATTTAGAGCAACAATAGCAGTGTTTTCGGAGTTATGTACAACAGTGAAAAGTTTGTCAAAGCCTGCTGAAAATAATTTGAGCTGCATCTGCATTTTTCTAATCTAAAGTGAGCTTCATCAAAATGAGTTGAAAAAGTTGACCTCCACATGGACCTACTGTTGTAGTTCATAGGTGTATTCTGACCAAATTAGATAATTTTCTACTGGGTCAATACTGTAATAATAATGACTAGTGCGTGTCATTAAACGTTCAACCTCCCGTAAGAGACTAGTATCGACGTATCGTCTATGATGAACCGATACAGCAATAAACAGACCAATGTTATTTCAAGAGAAGAAGAGATAAATCTCAACTAATAATAGATCAACTGGTTTTCATTTAAAGATACATACGCTATCACTTCTCTGGTCATCCTTTGACATATCTTCTCTTTGATTAGGACGGTTGGCTGATGATATTGTATAAAAATTGTGAAAATACCAAGTGAACACAACCGATAAAACTGAGAGTGAAATGCAGATTATGTAATAAACTGACAAATTCTCACTATATATGGAAAAATTCTCTGACCAAAGAGTGTCTCTGCTAAAAATATTTTCAAAACTCGACATTTGATAGTTTTAATAGTGATAATACAGGTATCTAGGCAATTCTAAATATAAATTTAACTTGAATTAGCAGCCATATTGTTTATTTACATTCGATTTTGACAGCTGACAGCTGATGATTTATGAGAGCTATAAAATTTTCAATTTTTGTAATTTAATATATATTTATAGTAAATTTGTTCTAGAAATATTTTAGTATTTGGAACTTGAATTCATTTTTCAACAATTTCCATTCAATATTCAACATATTATTTTGAATTTCGCAAACGGAATCTCTTTGTATATTCGAAAGGCAGAGACACACTGCCAACTGACCAATCAGAGCCTTGAAATCTTCGGCTTGATCAAGCGGCTGAACTCGGCAAAGCGAGCGAAATCAGCGAAGCACAAATCACAAGCACAAGCAAAGGATTGGAACATGGCGATATTTCTGTCCAATTATGTTTGGCTGTGTCTTCGTTGTGAATAGAAAATTTTAAATTGTGCATCACGATTGTAATTTTGTTTATAATTTCCAGTTCTATATTTTTTTACATTTATTTGCGTAGCTCTAATATGTGTTGTTATTATTTTTAATGTTTATCGGAAAGGGATAAACAGTTGATGCCGGGGTACCTGAAATAGGTAAGTTGACAAATGAATTACTGTATTACAAAAAACTAGAATGTCAATATTATTCACCTATTAGAATCTTATAGTCTCATTTGCAACAACTTCTTTTTGGCTCTTGTTTAGTTGTTGAATCAAACCAGATCCCTCACCTATGAAAAACTTCCTACTTGGCCTAAGTTAGTATTACTGGCGCGAATAAGTACCGCCATTATTTTCACTGTTCCATACCAATATTACTGTACTATACATTTCATTTTATAATGAAAAAATGAGACTAAATACCGAAGAATTTTTATGAGAATGAAAGGCGTACTATCTATTGAATGAAGTGGGAATGATTCGAAGAATGTTTTAATTTGGACAACTTATTTTTCATGAGAGGTCAGAAGAGACCCAACATAACAACCGGTCATTTATTTTTAAAATGGTGATTTTTCACAGCAGCACATGAATATAACGAAATAACAGCTCATGAAGTCATACCCTAATTTAATACTTTTCAGTATCATTTCAGTAACTCAAGTGCTATCACTTCCACCTAGTTTATTTGCCCCAGTACCTACCCAAAAAACGTTATTTTCAAGGATATTGAGAGCTGCATGCGCATAGCTGTACATTGGTGAGGATTTTCAATAATCTGTAGAGCAGCTGGCACGAGAGAACTTCTAGGGTAGGTTAGGTCGACGACTCTTCGGACACTAGACCGTTGGGAGGACCGGAGAAGTAAAATGAGATTTGCTTACGATAAGTTATTCATCCTAATTGTTATTGTTATTATTGTTCTATCCATAAAGTGACTATGCAGGGCATGCTCCCAAAGAGACAAGTCGAAAAAGAAACACAAGACAAAACATCATATAAAAGGCAAAGACACAGCAGCAGACATCATAGCGCCAATAATTAGTCAAAATATCTACTCACCACTGTACTGTCACACTCAAAAATTCATTCAGTGAGTAGAATGGATTTTCCTGCAAGAAACGTTTAACCTTTTCAGGGCAGCCACAGGCAGATTCCTCACTGAAATGGGCAGCTTGTTTATAATTTTTCCCGATAGATAGACCACACTAGACTGCGTCCTCCCCAGCCTGCAAAATGGGAGATCAAGCTTTAGTCTGTTCCTGGTGTTGTAAAAGTGGGAGTCGCCCCTTATTCCAAGCGCCCAAGCGCACATCGAGGTGATGTGTGCTGTTTCATTTAGTTACATATGTTTATATTTAGCGTGTTGCAACGCCATCGCTATGCCGCCACCACCACTCCATCTCAGTGGGTGCTTGGCCTTACAGTCCGGTCCTCCAGGTCACTAAACGCTCTCACTGCAGATCTGTAAATATACAGGCCATAAACAGTCAATGATCCCCTTCCACATTTTATTCTTTTTAAGACTGTAAAGGAAGCTACGATACCAACCTACTCATCAGATATATATACTTTAATAAAGTTTCTTGTTGGAAAATTCCTATGTAAAAACAGTTTGAAATTGTTAATTCTTCAAAGTAAATTGCTTACTGTTTTTGCCGAGACAAGCAAAACCATTTCCACAATAAAATTGAAGAACTTTATTCAAAGATTCATTTGTTCTGCGTTATTTCAAATATTAAAGAAACTTTTCCTATACCTTCTAGAATTGTCTGGTGCTCTTCCCCACCACTATCACCGTTACCGCTTCTGTCAATTACATCAGATGTCCTGCAATTCATTTTGCTCCCACCATTCATCTTCCAAAATTACTTTCAAGGATTCACTCCTTTGTGGGGTCTTCAGTTGTTATTAGCCGGTGAGTGGTGAACTTTTGTGAACACAATAACACTGTTCTTGAGTGATCTTTTAAAAAATAGGCCTGAGTTGTCTTTTTGGTCTGATGTATTCTAGGTTGACACATTTGAGATTGTATATAGGTTGACACTATTCTTAAATATCTAGATATTTTAGTTTTAATTCTTGACTTTAAATTAGCGGTGCTGGTCAACTAATTGTTCCTTCCTCATCCATAATACCACCACAATGTTAGCAATGATCAAGCCTTTTACCTTTAATAATTAATTGAGAACTTTTCATTCTCAGTGAACTTTTAATAATGGGTACCTTTATTTTATGTTTAAACCTGGTTATCTAAACGGGATCGGTTCTGATTTTCTGTAAAGCTTTTATAATTAATGCCTTTCCATGTAAAAACTATTCCTTCAATGTTTTCCAAGAAATAGAAACCATGAGTACTTGAACCTGTTTTGGCCTATTGTAATTTCAGTGTCAACGAAAACTTTCTGTAAATGAGTGGAAGTGATTCAGTCAAGAACAACTACAAGCACGTGGACAATACAAGAATTTCAAACATATTAGAAGACAGTTTGTTTCCCAAGAGTTCAAAAACTTCATAAACGATGTTCATTTATTAAAACATGATCTTTATCGGTTTTAATTTTTTTTTTCAGAAAAATTTCAATAATGGATGCCTTTTTAATCAATGGAAGGGGAGGGAGCGGTGATGCCGCTAGCCAGCCTGCTCCGGGGAAGATCGAGAAGCAGTATCAGAAGAAATCGCAGCTCGAGCACATTTTGCTCAGGCCTGATACCTATATTGGTAAGTTGAACAAATTATAGGTATATTAATTTAATTTGGTGGATGGCGAATAAATATAATTTAACATTTCTATGGTAACGACGATGTTCTGTTGAATTTTTTTCACATAAGTTGAATACTGTATATAACATGTAAAAAAAGATATAAACAAAAAATCACCCATTACCATAAAAATGTTGAATGAATGTTATTCGCCATCCGCCAAATTAAATGAATAACTACAGTGACATTTATTTAATGTGACTCTTGGGATTAGATACATCGATAGATATGTAGAGAGATATCATTTCTCGCCGTTGCTGATGACCGTAGAGTACAATGGCAAATAAATAATATCTATCTATCTAATGCCAAGCGTCAAATTAATTGAATATTTCTGTAAGCTTATACCTAAATAGATGATGAATTAATAAATGACTTTATGTTTTACTTTGTTCATTACAAAAACGCTGTGGGTGAAGTTGTGGCTCTTTCACTTAACCCAGGGCTGCCCAACCTACGGCTCGCGGGCCGCATGCGTGTAGCCTTAGTTCCATAAGTTGAAATAGTTCTAAAAGTGCATTTTTTCAATTGTTGTCATCCTTTGTCTAAATTTCAATTTTTTCATTCCTTCATTGCATTTTTGTGTAAGTCTTGCAATAATTTATCTAATTTTCTCATGTTATTGCTACTATTTTGTGTGAACTTTTCATAGTTTGTACTGGTGATGCATTTTATTGTTACATTTTTCTACTCGCACATTTTAAGAATGTAGTCATCCTTTGTCCAAATTTCTATTTTTCATTCCGTCATTTGCTTTTTGTGTAAACCTTGCACAATTATCCAATTTTATCATTATAGTCGATTGCTAGTCTACTATATTTTGTCAATTTTTCATTGTTTGTTCTTTGCTCCGATGTCGAATTTTATCGTTACATTTTTGTGCGTGTTTCTATTTTTTCATTCCGTCATTGCTTTTTTGTGTAAATCTTGCAATAATTTATACAATTTTTCACAGTTTGTTATGATGTCGAATTTATCGTTGAATTTTTGTGCGTGTTTTTAGGTTCGGTTGAACATCACACAGAGCAGATGTGGGTCTATGACTCGGAAAAGCAGGCGATGGAGAAGCGTGAGATCACTTACGTGCCGGGATTGTTCAAAATTTTCGATGAAATTCTTGTGAACGCTGCCGATAACAAGCAACGTGATCCTTCAATGAACACCATCAAAATTGAAATTAAACCGTGAGTACTGATTTGCTCAATCTACTTCAACAACAACTAATGAGGCCCTAAACACTAAAATATGTGTTCTAAATTGACTTTCGTTGAACCCCAAAATAAAAGTGGCATTTGAAGGGTTTTGATCATGATTTGGATTAGGGCTTGCTTAAATTGGTTGCAATATCGTTTATAAATTGAAATGAAATAGGTTATACATCCTAGCTCCTAACAGTTATTTAATACTTTAAGTTCATCTATCATATTCTTAACTTTATTCATAATATATACCAAGTTTATTCTTCATACAACTATTTTCCTTGTGTGGTAGGTATGTATGCAGATCTAAATTTGGTTTTTAGTTACTGCTGTCTTTCTCATGAACGATGTTCAGTACTGTTTGTGAGTAGTAATTTGTTCGCTTCAACTATTAATTATCTTTAAATTTTCATCAAGTTAATTCAATTCGCTTACGTTTTTTCTAGCAGTTATTTTTCATATTACTGTACACTGATTTTAAGAAACTTTGAAGCAGAAAACAAATATAACTTGAATTACAGTTACGACCGTTTTGTCTTAGTGTTGGACTTCATCAGACTCCTGACTGTGACTTCATCATAGCCTGATGAAGTCCAACACCAGGACGAAACTGTCATAACTGTAATGTAAGTTAGATTTGTTTTCTACTTGGAAGTTTCTTAAATCATTGTAATTTCATCAGTAGATCAAAGAATGGATATAAGTTACAACACAATTTTTCATGTATTAACAAGCACAATATTTGTGCTTTTGCGATTTTTTGTATTCTCTACAATGTCTATTATTGTGTGGTATGTATTATTCTTTTCTTGGTGGTTGATTGAATGTTTAATTATGTGAACAATGAATTTCAATTTCATCTTTTACTGAGAAAAAATGACAACTATTGAAATCTTATTTTTAATACATCCAAACGTTTTTACAGTGAAGAGAACGTAATTTCGATCTACAACAACGGCAAGGGAATACCAGTAGTCATGCACAAGGAGCAGAAAATGTATGTGCCGACGATGATATTCGGCCACTTGTTGACCAGCTCCAACTATAACGACGAAGACGACAAGGTCACTGGCGGTCGTAACGGCTACGGTGCCAAACTGTGCAACATATTCAGCTCGTCGTTTATCGTCGAAACTAGCTCCAAAGAGTACAAGAGGAGTTTCCGTCAGGTTAGTGTCATCCTTAAGTGAAGGGCAAATGATATTCGTTTTCTTTCAAAATATAATGATGGCAAAATTTATCAAAACCTCGGTGTATTGAGCTCTAGGCTAAACATCGGTAGTAGAAATTCAGTGGCCTCAAAGTACCGATGTTGAACATCAATTCACTTTTACTTGAATGGGTCTCAAAATAATGAATTCCCTTAAAAAGGCATGTTAATGTTTAATTAAACATATTTTTTTTTTGTTATCACTACTTTTAAGCAATAGGGCAATAAGATTGTCAAAGTAGTTCAAGCAAACAATTGTGAGAAACTTACAAATAGCCTAACAATGATAGAATGATTATACTTCTCCAGTCTTTTATATTTTTGTACAAATAAAATCTCAAGTCACTACCGCACTTTTCTAGTTTGAAAGTATCGCGTATTGGCTAATTTCAGGTTCGTGCTGGATATTTTTTTTCTGAGTATGATAAGCTCTTGACCTCTTGCTTTGTGTGGGTAATGGGAAGGACAATGATCAGAAATGAATGGACCTACAGCTTTTGTTGGGTTCCAAACTAAAGTTAAATTTTAGAAATGTGAATAATCAAACTCCACATAATCGTAACTGAGATTATGTTCTTCATTTAATGCACTACGCACATGAAGTTTATTTCATTTAAGTATGTTCAATTTCTGTGCTGTGAAATCATAACCCTATTTTAGACTACATTATAAATCAAAATTCGGGAGAGAAATAGTAAGGACTTAGCCTTTTTTTCTCTAATCATTATGATTTTCGTGTTTGCATCAGTGAATGAAGAATTAAAGCAATTTTAATCGATTTTTGAAACTCAATATTCAATGCATGTTGTGTTCTTTTGACAGAAATGGGCTGAAAACATGTCGAAAACTTCTGAGCCGAAAATCAAGCCCGATGATGACGATTACACAAAAATCACATTTTCGCCCGATCTGTCCAAATTCAAGATGGAGAAATTGGACAAGGACATTGTGGACCTGATGTCGAGAAGAGCCTGCGACATTGCCGCTTCAACTGGCGGCGTTAAAGTGCTTCTCAATGGCAAAAATCTTCAGGTAGCATTTTGAGAATGAAATGGTAGATTGAATTACCATAGAATTTATTTTATTTTTTGTATTGCTAATTTTCATATAACATAACATATAACGTTTCATCATTAACATATATTGATGTTATTTCCATTTGCATTATTTAATTCAATTGTTTTTGCCAATCAGAAACAGGCATTTTTTATTTATATTTGTTACATGTAGTTCACAGAAGAAATAATGTAGGCCTACCTAACCTTGTTTTTATCTATTTATTATTTTTTTTATTTGTAACAACTGTATTTCGTCGGCCTTGAAATGAAATAAATACACTACTTATTCTCTTCCTTTATGCTAAAGGATAGTTGTAGGTTGTTTGTTTCCCGTTTTCAGTTTCAATCTGTTGTTTTTTTGTTACAGATAAAAACCTTCAAAGATTATGTTGATCTTTACACGAAAAATAGATTGGATGAAGATGAAAATCCGCTGAAAATAGTTCACGAGAGGTTTGGTCCGCGTTGGGAAGTGGCCGTCACACTATCGGATCAAGGATTCCAACAGGTCTCTTTTGTGAACAGTATAGCCACAACAAAGGTACAGCATTTCTTTTTGTTTTCTCAATCCGAAACAAATTTAATTGAAAAACTTATTGAAATTGTCAAATTCCACTTTAATAAGGGCTCGAACACACAAGGCTGTTTTTGGAAGATTCGTCAGACGAAGCGTCTGCCGCTCCTTTCGCCGCTTGTATCATACACATTGAGAGGCGCTCTTTGGTCTTTTGTCATGTAAACAGCTGTTTTAATATAATTACATACGGAGCGTATGGTGCGCTCCGTAATACTAGTTTAATTATAGGATATATAATTTCTGAATACCAAAGATATTATTACTCCAAAAAATAATAAAAATGAAAGATAGAAAATATTACACTACTAAAACAAAATTTCTGAACTATTATTGAAAAACTACTCCAAGGTTAACTATTTGAAAACTGCTCTCTAAAACTAATAGACAAATAAAAATAATATCCCATAACAATAGCTTAAAGTAGCCTAGTACTTTTTATTTTTTCTATTAATTTTAGGGAGAGGGTTTCAAGTAGTTATCATTGGAGTAGTTTTTCAGTATTAGTTCAAGAATTCTTTGCTTTGCTAGCCTAGTATTTTATTCATCATCTCTCGGCTTTTGACGGAGCTGCTTAAGGTGGTATTGAATAGATTGGCGTCAAGCTTAATCTAGTTCATTATTATTTGGCCAATGCCACATTGATTAATAAGCGTTATTGAATTGTTACAGGGCGGTCGCCACGTCGACTACGTAGTGAACATGATAGTGAAGAATATAGTGGCAACAATGAAAAAGAAGAACAAAGGCGGCATGGACATGAAGCCGTTTCAGATCAAAAATCACCTGTGGGTGTTCATCAACTGTCTAATTGTGAATCCGACCTTCGACTCGCAAACAAAAGAGAACATGACGTCGCAGGAGAAGAATTTCGGCTCAAAGTGTGTGCTGACCGACAAATTTATCTCGGGCGTATTGAAGTGCGGCATTGTTGAAACGCTGCTGGTGTGGGCGAAAACCAAGGAGCAGGAGAAACTGCAGAAGGCGTCCGGCAAGAAGCAGACCCGTCTGAAGGGCATTCCGAAGCTGGAGGACGCCAACGATGCCGGCAAAAAGGACTCTATCTATTGTACTCTCATTCTGACCGAGGGAGACTCGGCCAAATCGCTGGCTGTGTCGGGGCTAGGTGTGATTGGTCGAGACAGGTACGGCGTGTTTCCGCTCAGGGGTAAGGTGCTCAACGTCCGCGAAGCCAGTCATAAGCAGGTGAGTGCGCAATTATGCATGCGGCTAATATTAGAAATATTTTCAAAGATGTTAATAAGAGTTTGTTTTTACTGGTTATTGACGTTAACATTAAAAAAATTATTTTAGTTAGGCTAATTCTTCTTTGAACTTTGATAATTTTGCTTGTTAGCTGTATACCGTCTATGCTGGGAAAGCTTAAATAATGAATATTGTTATGCAAAGGAAGTAAAATTAGTTGACGTGAGAGTTATAATTCAAAATCGATGTAGTGTTTTATTACTTTTTGCAGATTTTAGAAAATGCTGAAATCAACGCAATCATCAAAATTACTGGATTGCAACACAAGAAGAAGTACGAAACAATTGAAGACATGAAAACATTGAGATATGGTAAAATAATGATCATGACAGATCAGGATCAGGTGAGCAATTGTTCTGTTTAAAACTCAATAATTTTAAACATTATGAATAGGTAATACATGTACATACAAATTCAAATGATGATATGTTTCATACTCTGTGATGAATCATGACTTTGAAGCGAACATTGTTTTCGTGTAATTTGTAGGCACCATGTTCCTACATTATTGCCCAATTGAAACTATCTTGAAACAAAGTAAAGTTTTAATAATGATGTTAAAAATGAAAATGATCTTGGAACAGATTGAATAATTAATAGCTACTGAATTTATTTATTTTGTTATTTGTTACTTGAGTTTGTAGAGGAGCTACATCATGTAATTCAATAAAAATTGTCCTGAAGTACTTGAATAATGAAAGAATTCTATAATCAAAGAATTTGATTTTTTAACTAAATATCACTTACTTGGTTGACGATCTCCTATAACTCCTTCGCTTCTGTAGGAAAATGAAGACAGCCATTCTACTCTTTTCAATTATTCATTAAGATTTTTAAATGAACGCTCATTGCTTCCAGGACGGTTCGCATATTAAAGGTCTGCTGATCAACTTTCTGCATTTCTACTGGCCGTCGCTGCTGAAAATGAATTTCATTGAACAGTTCATTACACCGTTGATAAAAGCGACAAAGAAACAAAACGTTCTCTCGTTCTTTTCAATTCCCGAATTTGAGGAGTGGAAGCGTGGCACCGATGACTGGCACACCTACAAAATAAAATACTACAAAGGTGATCTTTTTTGACACAAGTAACTTCAATTTTTCAGGTGATTTACTTTAAATTGATGAGTAATTGGATTGAATTTACTTCCACAAGCATTCATCTAGAACACATTCTTAATTTATTAACGATTACCCGTTGTAATAATCAACCGTCATAATATTTTAGATGATTACTTTGATTTCTAAAATTTGAAAAGCAATAAATATGTCAGACTTTTTGTATAGTAGTGAGGGTGATATTGTGGTGGTTCATCCATAATGAATAAAAAAACGAAGTTTTCAAAACCACAAATTTATTTCCATTATACTGTAATTAATTTTACAGTGACATTCATTTAATTTGACGCTTGGCATTAGATAGATAGAGAGATATCATTTCTCGACGTTGCTGATGACCGAAGAGTACGATGGCAAAGAAATGATATCTCTATCTATCTATCTAATGCCAAGCGTCAAATGAAATGAATATCACTGTACGTTTGTATATGAATAAATGTTTGAATTTACTTAGCCTATATCGTGAAATGGCTACTTATATCATCTATTATGTCATATTACCTATTTATCACGGACTGTGTCAGGTATATTAATTATTTACCAGTAAAACTTGATGACAAATAATTTTGCTGTTCTTGTGATTCAGGTTTGGGTACCTCCGACTCAAAGGAGGCTAAAGAATACTTCTCGAATATGGAAAGGCACAGAATTAAGTTCAAATACACCGGAGAGGAATGTGACAAAGCAATTCAGATGGTAAGCTACTGAACGAAATTGTAAAGAAGTTTCATTCAAGTTTATAATTCTCGAGTTGTTACCAATCAGATTATAACCCCGTTGTTACATAGTATTTTATAGTAGTCACACACTAAATGCTGTTTCAATCTATTTTATTTGGCATCATCTGTGAATTAATGATAAAGGTAAGTTATGAAATCCAAGAATGATTGCCATAATTATTTGAACTCCTAGATCTCCTTCTTTTTAATATTACTAAAGTCGTTATGCTGTAGCCTACTTATCTCACTGAGAGGGTTTTATGCTTATCCGAGGATGATTGATAGACCAAAACTACTTTTTTACAATGAATCCTCAAATAGTTACTGGTTATGTGTGGTCTTATTCAGAATTTCAAATAGCTATAAAGTTTTTATACATTAATTGATATTTTAGTTTTTACCAAACTCACTCCTTGATCCTTTAGAGTGTATTCATATATTATATTTTTAAGTTTTTCGTTGTAGCTCAGTTTCATTTTTCTATTGATTTTCTTATTGTATTTTTTCTAATGATTTTGTTTTTGCCTGATAGGCGTTCAGTAAGAAACAGGTAGAAGGCAGAAAAGAGTGGCTGACCAACTGGATGGTCGAGTGCAAGCGCAGACAAGAACTAGGCCTGCCCGAAGAGTATCTGTACGGCAAAGACACAAAAGTCATCACCTACAAGGACTTCATCAATAAGGAACTGATTCTCTTCAGTCACATGGACATTGAACGGTCCATACCCAGTGCAGTTGATGGCCTAAAGCCTGGTTCAAAAGGCAATATCCCTATAGTACTCTACTATAACTATTTTAAATACCATGTGAATATTGTAATAAGTATTTAGAAGATAACTTTGTTTCTGTGGGTAAAAGTACATTTGTTCTTTTGAATTGATAATACAATAGATATAACATGAAATAGTATCAATAACAAGGAAGGTCCCTGCAAAGGCAACAGCCTGAGCGCAGGGGCCGAGTATTACATAATAACAAATAAAATAAGCAGCATCCAAAAACCAAAATATTAAAAATAAAAGAAAAAAGAAATATCTTATTATAATAGTTGAGGAAAAAATTAATTTGGTACAAGGTAAAGAAAAAACTAAGAATAAAGAAATAAACCCTTGAATGTACAAACAAAATTTACAAGCGAACATTTGAAAAAATTAACAATTTGAAAAAAGAGGTAGAAGATGTTTCGAAAAAACCTCACAAAAGTTCAAAAGGGATATTAAAGCTACATAAAAACCAACTAGAATTAAAGTTTTATCAAATTGATCAGCGGTGGCTGCTGAGTAAATAAATTTCAAACATACAATACAAACAAGGCAGCATTCTCAGATTAATTTTAAATGTATACCAATCTATCTCACAGTTTGTAGTACCCAAAGTCGTTCAATAACTTATTGAATCAATAAAACTTACTGCAATACAAACACATGGCAGCATTAGTAATTTTAAATGTATACCATAAACTGTCTATGTGACTGCCGGGTTGGTTAGGTCTCTTGATGATGTTATTTTCGATTGACTTGATGTGTGTTGTATTGTGGTGTGTCAGGTGCTGTTCACGTGCCTGAAGCGCAACGACAAGCGCGAGATCAAAGTGGCGCAGCTGGCCGGCTCGGTGGCCGAGCAGTCGGCCTACCACCACGGCGAGGTGTCGCTGATGTCGACCATCATCAACCTCGCCCAGAACTACGTGGGCAGCAACAACATCAACCTGCTGCAGCCGCTCGGCCAGTTCGGCACGCGGCTGCAGGGCGGCAAGGACGCCGCCAGTCCGCGTTACATTTTCACCATGCTCAATCCGCTCACCCGCCTCATCTTTCATCCCGACGACGATCCGCTGCTCAAGTATCTCAAGGACGATAACCTGCGCGTCAGTCTTGTTTCACCAGTACCATTCATGCTTTCTCGAGGTGTTTAGCAGCCAGGATTCATAGTCCTAGAGGCTAACGTTTGTCGAGCTGCTATTTAAAGCAGACTAAAACGGGTGGCCACCGTAGCATCGACAAACGTTAGCCTTGACACTATGTACTAAGGGCTCTCTATGCTGCTAATCCACTAACCTGTCGAGACAAACGTTTGTCGATGCTACGGTAGCCACCCGTTTTAGTCTAGGACTTGGCTAAAACCCGAGCTCATGAACCGGCCCTAAATGTTTCACATTCCTACAAAAATTGTTGTTTTTTTTTTTTTTTGTAGAAAGAAAGATTAGTTGCCAAATCAGTAACATAATAGTTCAACAAAGCACTATGAGACTGTTCAATAAACAATTTTATTCAATTTACTATCAATTTTCTAATTTACTAATTTTCAATCAATTAAACTAAACCTGATCCTTTCAGAGGAGTCTGATCTCACAAATTGTCAAATTATCTATCAATAAACTGAAAAATTTCAATTACTACTACTACTACTACTACTACTTGATCCTTTCTTTAATCGCTATACTACATTCAAAAAATCCTGTGAAAATCCATGCCGCTCTATCGAAAATTAATTAAGTTTTTTACGAGCTCTACTAAACTCAACTTTACTTCCACTATTACTTCTTCCTTTTTTCTTCAACCTACCCAGTATTGCACCTCATACACATTTTCTTAGATTAACTTTGTGCTTTTTTCCCCTCAAATTCTTTTCTTAATTAATTATTTTCTCGAGAAATGTCTGGAAAGCTCTTACAAAACATTTTTTTCGGGTTTACTACAGGTACATGCCAGTGTTACGAATGCTGCTTTGAAATACTGCTTTAGAAACGACTGTAAAGCTTTTACAAAACGTTGAATAAACCATTTTTACTGGTGTTTGCGACAGGTACATGCCAGTGATCCCGATGCTGTTGGTGAACGGTGCCGAAGGTATCGGCACAGGCTGGATGACAAAGATCCCCAACCACAATCCGCGCGAAATAGTGGCCAACATCAAGCGCATGCTGGACGGTGAGGAGCCGCTGCCAATGAAGCCGTGGTACAAGAACTTTCTGGGCGAAATCGATCCGATCGGAAACGACAAGTTCGTCGTGAATGGCGAGATTGGCATTATCAACGACACACGGCTGGAAATCACCGAGCTGCCCGTTGGCACCTGGACGCAAAACTACAAGGAGTCGGTGCTCGAAGTGATGCTGCACGGCGGCGATAAGACGCCATCCTGTATCACGTCAGTATTCAAAACCTATTCAAAACAAGTTTTTTTTAAAAAGGCGATTTTTTAAAGCTTAATGTTAAGTCAGTTTAAAGTCTTTAAAGCTAGTCCTTTAAGATTGTGTGTCACTGTTTAAACATAACAGCTGAACATTGAAGTTAATTGGATTCTGCTATAGTTACAGTGACATTCATTTAATTTGACGCTTGGCATTAGATAGATAGAAAGATATCATTTCTTGACGTTGCTGATGACCGTTGAGTTCGATGGCAAAATAATTTCAATTTCAATTTATTTATTTCCACAATAAAATACAAAATCACAAAATATATATAAAATACAATTGTACAGGAAATATATTTCCCCACATGGACTCTGGATCCGTGCGTGGGGAAAGAATTCTTATCAAATATAATATTCATAAAAGCTACTGCAGTAATAAAAATTGAAGTCAGAATAAAATTGAATATCTCTCTATCCATCTATCTATCTAATGCCAAGCGTCAAATTAAATGAATATCACTGTAGATAAAGTCATTATGTTTTTGAAATCGATGGAAATAGGCCATCGTGTGGGTTCAAATGTATTACAATATGGTATCAAACAGCAATTTGCCAGCCAAACACCCAGATCAGAAGAACACCCAGAAAAAATCGGAAGAACTTGAAGGTCTGTCGGATTAGGGATTACAGCAGTTCGAACGAACACACTTCACAAAATTTCATGTTTATATATTTTTTATTTCTGCATAGTGAATAATGTTATATTTTTTTTAAACTGGGTCAAGTGGAAGAGGGAGCTTCTGTGTCTCAACTTTGTCCACAGCACTTTTGTATTGTACAATAGTCTCTTATCAATCTACCTATCACTTGAAATGAACAAATAAATTGCATTTGTTGAAGTTTTTGTATTTCCGTTCAATTCCAAGTTTCAATGCCGTTTAATGTCCGTTTAGTTCTGTTCCATGTTTTTGTTTGGCGAAATTTGATTTTGTGAGAATGAATATCATCCAAGCAGATGATTTGACGTTCTTTGATATTTTGCCGAACGACATTGTTGATGAATGAAGCTGTGCGATTGGTTGAGAGGTTATACACTACATGATTCGGGGAAAACTGGACTTGTATTTAATTCTAGTTTTGTTTATTAATTGTTTTCTTTTTTTTTTAGTTCATCAACCGATCATTAACTGTTTCAGTGAATACAAAGAGTACAATACGGATGCTACGGTGAAATTTGTCATTACAATGTCAGCTGATAAGTTGGTGCAAGCTGAACACGAAGGACTGCACAAGTTCTTCAAATTGCAAACGCTCATCAGTCAAACATCTATGGTTAGTTTCATACGTTCGTTATATGAACGTAAAGTACGAAATTATTATAGAAAGGATCTTAATACAAGAAGCAATAAGCAATTACAACTTAATACCAAGAAGCATAAAAAGATGCAATAATACAATAATTTGAATGTGTAATTTATTGTTAGATAATGAAACTACAACGATTATGTATTACTAATTTTTGATAAAATGAATAAAGTGATTGAAAGATTAGAATACATTTTTCCAATATCTTATTAAATTGGAAGGAATTAGTTGTTTCAAAAACGCAAAGTGACTCTTGTTCACAATCAATGGACAAGTAAAAATTTAATATAGCCTAGATGATTATTGTTGTAATTTGAAATGCTTATAATAGTGTGTGAATATCTTATCTTTTTTTAGTGTGCGTTCGATTTTGACAACTGTTTGAAAAAATACAACTCAGCCCTTGAAATTCTGAAGGAATTTTTCCCTGGAAGGATGTTGTACTACGAGAAGAGGAAAGACAATTTGGCCGGCACCCTCGAAGCTGAAGCAAGGAAATTATCCAACCAGGCTAGGTAAATATTATTTGTGACATATTTTTAATTTGCTTTAAAATATTTTAAAAATTGAATCATTGTACATCTCATTGTCGTAAAGAATGTGTAATTGTAACGTTAGACATCTTTGACTATTCGGAAAATTTGTTGAACGTTTATTTCACTAAATCGAAATCTAATAGACCAATCGATAATTGGTAGGAAATTTGGCAGTTTTAATTGATTTTCTATTTAAAATTATTGGACAATATCAATTTTTATTTGGTTTTAAAGTCATTGAATCTACAGTATTTTCTCTGAATATTCGAATTCTTGACTGAAATCAAGAATAAAAAAGAATCCTTCTTACTGTGCAAGAAGTACTTACTGCATCTCATCAGTGTAATTGGACTTTCTATTTTGATCTCTTAGATTTTGCAAAACCAATTCTGTATTGATCTGAAGTTATTCGATGTTTTCTTTTGAGAACTTTGAATGATACTTGATTTAGCTAACTCAATTCCAGGTTCATCTGTGAAAAGTGTGACGGTGTATTGACAATTGAAAACAAAAAGAAGAAGGATATGGTTGCCGAACTCATTCGCAAAAAGTACGATCCGGACCCTGTCAAGGAGTGGAAAATGAAGAAAGACCGAGAAGCTGCATTGGTAAATTATTCACTCATTTTCAATTTTCCGTATTTTTTTTACTCAGATTCACTAAAATTCAATAGAAAATTTATTTTTAGTAATAGGCTACATACCGAGTGGCACAAAAAGAACGCATGGATTTGAGTAGGATAGTGATAGTATTAGTGGAGTGGAGCTGTCTGTGACCGCCGAGCGACACCATTTTGTTGGTTAAAGTATGCAGTTTTAGTAACAATGGCGCAATTGACCTTGTAACATCGCATATTTTATTGCTGTTGAACAATATTTCAAATAGAATAAATCTGCCATCGTTGTTCAACAGAGCTTTAGTAGAGAGTTTTAAGTCGAGCGTATTGGCATGTGATTCTTCTTCTCTTGAAATTCGAAGTTTACTGTCGTCAATATCGTTCAATTGAAGATCTGAATGCTGCAATACATGAAGAAATTGTTGCTGTATCAAAAGTTATGGCCCGATTTGAGGCTTTTAATGAGCATTAACGCATTAAGGGCGCCATCTTTCCTATGTAATTTTTAAAAAATACTCAAGTCTTCTGGAGTTTTTCATACAAATTCTCAAATTGCGTTATTTGCTTTGTATTTTGCTGTAAGATAAATGTATGATTAAAATTCACTTTCTTATAACACTTGCGTTCTTATGCCTTCTAAAACATGCGTTGTTTATGTGCCACTCTTTACAAACAGTAGAAAATTATACATTAGCTAGAATGATATATTTTACAAATTTAATCTTATTGTTCAATATAAGTATTTCTTGTGGATTTTGATTACAAAATTCTTGAAGGTGAAAGTGAAGTGGTAAAAATTTCAATTTACACTGTTCAACGACTTTATGTAGGTTAACTGATAGGTTTTTCTGTTTTGTCATGCTTCAACAGATGAATGATGTAAGTACAAATATGTTAGTTGTTATCTTATAATCAAGTATGGAGAACCCATGCATTGTAATTTGGTGGTAACTTAGTAGCTAGAATAAATTACTTTCCACACTTCTTGAGAAGGATCTCAGTGTGGTTCGTAGGGTGTAGCTTGAGCCAGGATAACAATTTGTCAACCTGTTGATTTGAGCCACCATGTTATTCAATACTCTCTTGCACGCCAATCATATTGACCATTTCGAGTACTCTTCTTATGCTGGTGTTTAGCACAGTTTGATGGTATGGCACAAAGTAATTTATATGTATTTATAGTGTCGTGTCATTTTATTTTTTCGTCAAATCAAGTATTGTGATCAGTAGGGAGCTGCTATGATATTATAAATGCTCGTTAAGTAATGTTTTCTGATTGATTCTGTGTTGAGTTAGGAGCAATAGTTGTATTATTAGCAATATAAGTGTTTTAGAAGAAGTTTTCAGAATAGAAGTCTTTTCCTTATTAATTATTTTTTAATCTGCTCTGTCATATAATGTTCTTGTTAAATCAAGTTTTCTGTTGAGTAGGAAGCAATAGTGGTCTTCTTATGTTTTGTTGGATACCTATCTTGTAAATTTCTTTGAAGTTTTGTGATCAGTTGGAAGCAGCAATGGTATAAAGTCTTCTTATTTCTTGTTGTTTGCTCTATCATCAAGTTTTCTTGTGAAAAAGTTTGTCTAGCATATGTTGAGCAGCAATACTGGTAATTATAAATTCTGTCAATTAATTTTTGTAATTCTGTGTTCAGTAAAATATTGTTGTATGTATGTAAAGTATTCTTATTTTTGTTAATTATTTTATCATGTAATTTTCTTGTGAAATTTATTGTTGTTTCTTTGTGATTAGGAAGAAGCAGCAGGGACGCTGGTTTTGTGTTGAGTAGGGATTATTATAATTTTCTTCTGTTTAATTGATGCTTTTTTGTTGATTTAGGAGGAAGCAGCAGCAGGTGCGCCAACATCGTCGCAGACGACAGAGGAGGACGGTGAGGAGGGGGGCACAGCCGAGGAGCAAAGGTTGGACAGTGACTACGATTACCTGCTCGGCATGGCCATGTGGAATCTGACCAAAGAGAAAAAGGATGCGCTCATCAAGAAGAAGGACGAAAAGCTACAGGAGTACCGCATACTGCAGGCCAAAACACCCAACGACCTCTGGATCGCCGATCTCGATATGCTGTTAGAAAAGGTATTTACACACTTGGCATATTTGATATTTATTTTTTATTAATTTATTTCAACTTGAGTTGCTTCTGTAGGATGCACAATTTTCGAGTTAATTAGAAGCGAAAAACTGAGTGTCGAAAAAACGGGGTTTTGAGCACCAAAATGGAATTGAAAAATAAGATTGAGTGGAATATTATACAGTAATTACATGTTTCCTAGTCGCCCCAAAAGATCCCCATTTGTAACGTATTTTGAAAGCTCAAATGTACAATTACACTGGACTAAACACTCAAGGGGGTTTGATAACCGGAGAAAGTGCATTATATCGGCTTCTGTCAATAATATTGTAATCTGCAATCTAAACATCTGAACTGTTTGAAAACAAATGAGTCCATATACTGCACTACTATAGACTGCAGTACAGAGAGTGTATAGTAACAGTGTGGCAATTTGTGTGAAGCACTCCATAAGAATATGTGGAGATCATTTTTTTCCCGCCACCGCCGCCATACTTTTTGAATTTTGATATGGGATTACAGATAAACATGAACCCATTCACTCATTTGTCAAACTTATTTCAAGAGAAACAACATCAGAACTAACTTTTCTAACATTAAAAATAGTCTTTCCACTCTTGGTATTGCTTTAAAAGCTTAAAATGATGAAAACTAATACTGGCAAAGGCAAAATGTAGGTTAGAAGTGAATCTTCTAACATAACATATGATTTGCTTTTCATTCTAAAGCAAATCTTATGGGAATTGGCAAAAGTATGGAGGATTTGTCGGAGCTAACCAATCAAAAGTGTGACATACAATGTCCACACTGTTACTATACACTCTCTGTAGACTGCAGTATATCGGCTTCTGTCAATAAATTGTAATCTTCAATCTAAACAGCTGAACCTTCCTACAGCCTGATAACCGACATTAAACTCACTATTTATATTTTTCATCTATCATAGTGGACAAATTTCTAATAACCTTTTCTACTTGTAAATTATCGAAGTTAACATACCGAGTCATGATAGTGGGCTGGTATTTCGGTCTAACACGCATGCGTGCCCAGATGATTAAACAACACACAATATGACAACATTGCCGGGCATTCCATTTGGATTACGCACTAAGCAAACCATTTTTTTAGATCAAAATCACCATAGTTGGCTTCCATGCAACTGGTAGTGAGACGGTGCAAAGAATTCAACTCCATTAAATATTATTATTATTGATTACTAGTGTTTGGTTTGGAGACCCGTAGGTCTCACCGTATAACCCTATTTTCCCTTGATGGGGACCACGGTGAACCAGTTAGGTTTATTAAATGAAATGAAAATTGTAAAATATTGTAAGCTTCCAATTCTAATTCAACCATTTTAGATGAATAAATATTCTAATTTATTGATGCAATGATTGCAGTTGGACGAGTACGAGGCAAAGGAGCGCGCCGAGATGGCGGGCGTGAAGGTGGAGGGTGCAGGCGGGAAGGGCGCTAAGGGTGGTGCCAAGGGCGGAAGAAACAAGAAGGTGTTGGCCAACGACTATTTGCCGTCGCCGATTGCGCGTCGCGTTGCGCCCGTCATCTCCGAAGAAGTCAAGAAAAAAGTGGAAAAGGCAGCTGCCGCCAAAGAGAACAAGGGCAAGGGAAGAGCGGTCAGTACCTCTCACTCTCTTTTGTTTGCTCATCCTTTTATTTACATTCGCTTTCTTTATCTCTGTATTCTTCTTTATTCTTATTCTTTTTCTTCTCCTTTCTTTCTACTCCATCCCTACTTCTTTTTTCATCTTAACAGAAACATAATTTATTCCTGTAATCTGTATGAATAGAGCAATCTAATCTTATCTTATTCTTGATTTTATAAATTATTCTACTTTTTCTTCTCCATTCTAGTATTTGTTATTAATTTTCCTCTTCCTCTACTTCTTGCCTAGTTCTTTCTTCATCTCACCAGAAATGTTTTGTAATCTATATGAATAGAGTAATTTAGTCTCATGTTTTTTATCCTACCTATCGTTTTCTTCCATCTTCTGCCTCCATCCTCATCTTCTTATCCGACTCTTTTTTATCATTTTGTTCCTATTTACTCTTGTTCTTCGGTTTCTGTCTTCTTCATTTTGTCTCTTTTTCTCTTATCTGATTATCATTGTCCTCCTGCCTATCTTTTCTTCGAATTTCATCCTCTTCTTTTTGCCCTCCTATCCGTTTTTCTTCTGCCATCTTCTTCCTCGTATTCTTTCATCCTGAATAAAAAGACTTTGTTGTCAAAACAACAATTTTATTAAAACAACGAGATAGTCAAATTATTTTGACAACTTCAAGACTTGTTATTCAGTATGGATAATTACCACAATGTCACCTTCACTACTACGCAGAAAGATATTCTTTCATCCCCCCCCCCCCACTTCCCGTTTTTCTCGTTTTCCTGCTGCTCATTTTTCGGTTGTTCTCTTTCTCTGCCATTACATTAAATTACCATAAATCAAATTAGATTATCATAATATTATGATATATTGAATTAATGTAGTACTAAAATATTATGTTCAACTCTGCTTTCATTTTTTACAATAAATAGTGGTTTCACGAACCTATTACAATAGACATAATATTGTTTCAAATCTTTGACAGGGTTGAATTGGAAAGCTAAAAGTACGAGTAGAATATTGAATTTATCAATCAATCATTTATTCAACCTTTCACAAAGAAGAGTAATTGTAATGACATAATAGGCTTATACCCAAATCTGTTCCTCTTCCAGTTTATACAAACATTCTAAATTCAGGTTATGTTAAATCATCTTACTAAAGGTCAATTCACACATGACCGACTCGACGTCGACCTTAAATCACCAATTTCCTCTTAGAATTCAAAAGCAGGTGTATTAACTAACGTAATATGTTTTTGATTGATTTATTGTTTATTGTTGATTGCAGAGAAAGAAGTTGAACGATGAGGAGATGGATGAGTTCGATCTGATGAGCGAGAAAAATCAGAAGTCGTTGACCGAGCGTCTTGGCAATTCGCCGAAACTGATTGAGAAAAAGTTGAAGGCAAAGAAGGAGAAGGAGAGCAGCGAGAATGGCGAGAAGAAGCCGAAGAAGCCGAGAAGCAACAAGGGAAGTCCGAAGAAGAGAGGCAAGAAAGCGTGGGAGGACAGCAGCGATGAGGACGAGAAAAGTGACCTCGACTCTGACACCAGTGAGGTGCTGCCCATTTCTCCTGTGCGCCAAACGGCCAGGAGATCAGGTCAGTCACGAGTATCATTTCCTTCTTCCAATTGACGCTTGATGTCATTGGTTAGCTCGCACAAATCCACCATTCAATTTAATTCCACAATAAACAATTACATCATTACAGTATATTCACAATAATTATTGATACAGGAATTGATTTGTGTGTCCATACTTTTTTCTACTGTTAGATAACACTATTTAAAAAAAACACTCAAGTATTAAAAAATACTTGAAAGTGTTTTTTTAAATAGTGATACAGGAAATATATTTCCCCACTCTAGATCTAGACTCTAGATCCGTGTGTGGGGAAGAATTCTTATCCTGATATAATTATAATATGAATCCTGTAGAAAAAAGAACTGTAGTCGGCAGTACAATATTTTATACAGGGGAAAAACGAGATAATAATCAATTGAAATAAGAAAAAACTAGATGAAAAATTGAAAAAAACGAGATAATCAATAATCAATTGAAATAATTTAAAAAACAATAATCAGTTGTAGTTATCCTTCGTTCTTGTTCTCTTCAATTTCGTTTTGTGTTTCTTTATCGTCGACTTCTAGTTTAGGAAGTCAAAACATTTTAAACAGATAGAATCTCGATGATGGGGCCAGAAAATGACTGTCAACGTTCTACTATTGATTCAAACAAGCTTTCCGTGAATGGAGTAGAGTTATCAATGCGTTCTGTGACGAGGCATTCAAGTTATGAAATGAGCCATTAATTGGAAATTGATTGCTGATATCTAGTCATTTGCATGTCTTGGAATTAGAAATTTTCATACTATTATCAATTCGAAGTTATCACAGTTGTTTCTATTTCTTGCAGTTGCCAATAAGCGATACAATTTTGCTGAGGATGGTGATGAAGACATGAGCAATGATGAAGATGTGCTGTATGATAATGATGCTGTTGTGAATGGCGGAGAAGATGAGCCCGTTGTGGAAAATGATCTGGATAATGCCAGCTTCAAGTAAGTTGGCTGCTTTTTCTGTCCTAGATTCCAGGAGTCTGTATTGTTTGAGAGAAATCTTCAAGTTTGAATTTACATTAAGATTCAGTAGGTTGGTTTCGTTTTGAAAATATTTCATCACTTCATTGTTATTTTCCAACACGTAGGTTACAAAAGCCCGCATACTGAACTTGAAGGATGGGGTTAAGCCTCTCATAGAATGAGTTTGTAGAATGACGAAGGTGTTTCAAGAGCTGTAGTTGAACGCGTAGGCCACAGTTAGTCAACGGCCTCATAACTGTTAAATTATTATGTAATTGAAGTACATAATTATTTCGACTTTCATAACCAATGACTTTGTCTATACTCTAGGTTTATCTTTATTGGATAAATCGAACAAATATCAGTCGCCCAAAACTTCTTCAATTCCTAATTTTAGTTACATGAGTAGTCCAAATATTGAGTTTGAGTCCAAATTACTGTTGCCAGCAAAGATTTACAATCCAAGAGAATAATTAACAATTGAATTATCAATTTTAAATACTAGTGTCTTGTAATTGGTTGATGGATTCTTTGTAATTCCGTATTTTTTTCAATTATTCCTTAATAATTGTTTTGTTTTCCAGTGGAAATTCGTCCGGTGATGACTCGATAATTTCGGACAGTCCTACATCGAAAGCGCCGTCGGCACTGACGCCCGCCAAAAAGCAGCGCAAGCCGGCCGAGAAAAAGCCGAAAGCAGGGGCGTCAACGGCTCCGGCCGCCGACAAGCAAAAGCCGTCGCAAGTAGTGAAGGCGTTCACCGACTCTGAGGACGAATCCGACAACGACTTTATGAAGCCATCCAGCAAAGCGGGCGAAACTTCAGAGGACAAGTTCGACTCGTTGATTGCAGGCACCAAGAAGAAGACGGCTGGCATCTTTGCTTCGTCCAGTGATGAGGCTCCTGTGCCTAAACGTGAGTCAAGTAGCACGAGTTATCTTTTCATTTCTGATTTGATAAACAATTGCAATTTATAATAATAAATGAATAAATCATTTAATTTGTTCAACATTGAAAACTATTACAGATTATTTATTATTGAAGCATACAGAATGCCGAGCTACATAAAAGACTAATAGCATGTAAATAACAGAAAACCAGTTCATAACAGAAATTCATCTCTATTTCATTCGCATTTGATCCATCTCCATTCTCACTACTGTTGTCGATAGCTGATTGTATATTGGCGAAGGTAATATTGTGCTAGGCTGTTGACTATTGTTGGCTTGTATTGTAAAATATAAAAATGTATTTACTGTAAATGATAACTCATCGCAACTCTTTTTGTATGAGCGCTCAAAACAAATGAACTTATTTATTTATAAGTGAAACAGCGTACATCGAGGTGATGTGAGCTGTTTAATTTAGTTACATATGTTTATATTTAGCGTTTTGCCACGCCATCGCCACTCCACCTCAGTGGGCGCTTGGACTTATATTCCTTTGTACTGTCTGTAAAGTTTTGGATTGAAACGTAGAAGACAATTACTGGCTTACATATTAATTGATATTTTCCAAATCAGTTGAATTGAATGTGATGCAGTTTCTTTATTCAATAATTTTCAGGTTATTCTAAGGTGTCTGTCCGTGGTCATAGTTTTCATCAGATTCTCAATTAATAGGTTGTAATAGAATTCTAGAAATAGGTTGTTTAATCTTCCAAAATAACTATCGAAACAAAAAACTCATATTACAGACATATCTCACATTACATAATTCAGCTAAGAAGTATCTATCATAGAGGTAACCCAAAGTACTAGGATTAGTAGGTTTTAAACCTACCAAAATGACTATCAATACAAAAAAACACATTACAGACTTATTGAAAGAATCTATCATCGATTTAAAAAGATCTTTGGTTGGCAAAACCTCACAACAATCATCACCCACAGTAATCTTGCCTGGATTGTGTAGTACATTTGTTGTAGGATAGTTTTATTGATTTGTTGAAAGTTAAATGAATAAAAATAGATATGAATTTGATGGGAATAATTATTTTAAGATTGCGTGAACTGATAATAACATGTTGTTTGCAGCTAAAGCAGCTAAGAAGGCGGCTGAGCCAAAAGCAAAGAAGGCGCCGGCGAAACGAACGAAAAAAGCCGTCTCCGGATCTGACTCGGATTCCTCTCCCGTGAAGGCTAAGGTCAGTTGCACTTCGGCTTATTAAAAAAATGCAAACGTTTCTCTGGACTCACCATGGAGCGATGAAACTTTATGTTTGAGCTGTGAAATGTTGAAATTTGTCTGAGCTACTGTTTGTTGCCTCTTCAAAACTGTAAATATAGTCAAGCTAAAGCCAAACACACATACTTTAATACCTCAGAGATCATCTATTAAAAATAATTTGTATTATATTTGTTTTGATATTGTTGTATTCTTGAATTATTTGTGAATATAGATTTCATTGTAGCCTGATTAAGAAAATAATAGAATGAACTTGAGCAGGGTAGTGAGTAGATTGTGGATGCACAATAAGTTTTGAAACATTGCTTTCTGAACTGTAAATATAGTGAAACTTAACGTAAAAGCCAACCACACATACTTGATAATACAGAGACTGTATAATAACAGTGTGGCCATTTGATGTCACACTTTTGATTGGTTAGCTCGGACAAATCCACCATACTTTTGCCAATTCCCACAACATTTGCATTGAAATGAAACGCAAATCATATAATTCACTTCTTACGTACAATTTGCCTTTGCCAGTGTTAGTTTTCGTTATTTTAAGCTTTTAACATGATACTAATAGTAGAAAGACAATTTTTAATGTAGGAAAGTTATTTATGATGTTGTTTCTTTCAAAATAAGTTTGAAAAATGAGTGAATGGGTTCATGTTTGCCTTTAATCCGATATCGAATTGAAAAATTTGGCTAAAGTATGGCGGTTGCGGGAATATAAAAACGTTCCAACACACTGTTATGGACCTTTTCACACTAATTACCAACCATACTGTTATACAATCTCTGTACTTAATACCTCAGAGAGACTTTTGTTATAAAAACAATTTCAATAAAGCTTTCTTATATTTGTTGTGATGTATTGTGTGTTGCAGAAAACCAAGAAGAAGGCGAAATCGGCGTTTGCAGGCAGCAGCGACGATGACGACTTCGACGATGTGGCGATGCGAAGCGGTTCGCCGCCGCCACCGACCCGCACCCCAGCCACCACCGGCCGCGCCCGCAAACAGGTCAAGTACAACTACGGCGACGATGACGACGAATCCGACTGAACGGCGCAGCGCAGCCTGCACTCTCCATTTCACACTTCTTCTATGGTGTTCTTAACTTCCACAAGTGATAGACATCACTAAATTAGCCCCATCTGTATTTCCTGTGTTTTATATTTAATTGATAGTTCTTGTACTATTTTATCTTGCAATCTATTATTTTTCTATTTTTTTACAGTATTGTTATTGACGAGATTGATGGCTCTTCATCAATTTATTTTTATACTTAAGTCTATTTGTTGACAATGTTTGTTTGAAAAGCATACAGTTTTTAATAATTTCAAATAATGCTTTTTATCACTCAATTCAACTGAGGTTGCTGCAAGAGTAAGTCAACATCTCATGTTATTAGTTTGAATTTTCTTTTGAATGATAAGGTTAAGAATATGTCTGGTTACATTTTTGTATGTAAATCGGGTGTTGCTGTAAAAAGCTTTAATTATAGAACTGTAGAAATCATATTAAATTGATGTAATCCTTCAGTTGAATTGCATTTTTACTACTAGATGTAATGAATAAAATTGTATTTCTATTTGTGATAAGAAGTGTGTTTATTTATAACCCCTAATCACTTATTGACGGAATAGTTTTTTTTTGCAAATTAATTTTTTGAAAAAAGCAGAATGAAAATTTTCAAAGATGAAAAATCAGTCATAAGTCGGCTGCTGATTGTATCGGCTAAATTTTTATTGAATCGTTTTTCGGATTATTAATGGAAAGAAAGATTGTTCTATTTTTGTTCTAAAAAACAAAATTTTGAGTTTTTTCAATATTTTCTCTAAAGAATAAGTGAAAAAAGGATACATGTTTGAAGCTCCGCGAGTTGTATCAGTATCTGTATTATGATACATGATAACAAGAGATAAATCATTTCATTATCTAACGAGTTTACCCCGTGCAGCGCAAAGCGCCGCTTGTTTTCTCAGTTCCGCTTGCTTACTGTATCGTAAGGGAATACCAATTCATTGCAGCAGACTTGTATCTGAGTGAGTTTCCTATAGATTTCACATCAAATCTCGCAGTGCTGGAAGGTGGAAGCGTAGTAGAAAGGAGTGCGCCAAAAGGTTTTTAATACATTATAATGATATAAAGGCTGGGATTATAATTATAAATAATTTTATTATTTGATCTCATGTCAAATGGGAGTATGATGAAAAAAACTTCAGTTTTTCAATATTTTCTCTAAAGAATAGGTGAGAAAGTGGAAAGATGTTACATGGAGGAAGCTCCGCGACATGCTGACATGACATGAACAAAGCAACAGTAAGACAGGATCCGTATCATGTGAGCGTCGGGACTTTCAACGTGACAAGAAAATATTCTCTAATAAAAGCTCTAAATATGTATAATAATTATACTTTTAACAAATCAAGTTTAAATTAAATTTAGATTCCTGAAAAACTTGAATTTCTTTTATATTCCCTGTTCCTGTTGGGAAAGTGAAAAAAAGGTTACATGGAGGAAGCTCCGCGAAGTATCCGATACGATACCCGTAAGTAAAAAAATAAAAAACCTGATCTTTGATAACTGTAGTGTATTTTGAGTGTTACAGACTACAGTATTACAAAAACAATTGTTCAATCCTTGTAATAGTTCAACAATAGTTATTAATTGTCTGGTCTTCAATTTGATATTAGGTATATGTTTAAAAACTATTTCATTTTTTAGTAGAATGAATTACTGACTTACCTTACCCTTACATAACCAAAAAATTTTGTTTTCATTTGTATGGGGTTATTTTGAATTTCCATTTCCTATTGTTTTTGTTCTGTTATTATGTTCAATTATTGTAACATTTCCAATTTTAATTATTTTTCCCAACTTTTACGGAGAACAATTGGAGAAATAGACAATTCTTATTCTCAAATCTAACCTTTGTTGCTCAGATGTTTCTATTTTAGGCTAGGTTTATGTTTAGAAGTTTTGTTGTGCTGTGTCATTTGGTAACATTTCAAATTCTTGTGTTCTAAACACCACCTACAATTCTAATTTACTTTTCATTGGATGATATTCCTACCACTTTCAATCACAACACTAACTTCTGTTCATGTACAATGCAAGTGGGGAAACTATTTTGAATTGTTACCGTATCTGTATATTCAAATGTTGATGTAAGTTATTACATTTAGAAGTCCAATGCTAATATAACGCACATTTAATGCTAAGGGAGCAACTAATTCAGTTTTTTAAATTGAATTTAAGTTGCCTAATAGGTGAAATCCAATAATCCTTGTTATCCCCTTTATTTAAATCAATAACTTATGGTGTAAAGTATGGAATCTGTAGTTTAATAGTTTTTGAAATTCAAAATAGTTGGATTTAAAGTTTTCAGAAGTAGATTGTAGACTAGTCTATATAGACTACTATACAAATGTGTAGCGGGGACTGTGTCAATACCTAAGCAGTTTCATTACAATAACTTAATGCTCATTAAATCTGCGCATTGTAGAGAATTTGAATTTCCAATAAGAACAATACCATATCAGCAGCGCGCTTTTGCAAAAACATTTCAATAATTCATTAAAATAATGAAATGTCCAGAATTTACAGACTTGACTTTTCCACATTGTATGAAAGTAACTGCATTTTTCAACTGTTTACGGTTTTGATTTGTACTTTGACTAAAAACTAATTCAACAGTGTACATTTTGTTTTCAGGTGAGAACGCAGAGATACCGTACTGCAGTTGATGTTGGTTAAAAATTGATCGATGCAATGTCAATTTCCAGCGATAATTTGCTGGATAAGGAGACAAAGAGCTCGGTTGTGCAAGATGAGAGTGGAGCAATTGGTGGGGCTTTCAACAGGGAAGAATTGTACAGTAGATTAGGAAACACAGATAATGAAAACGCAAAGATCGCTCGTAATGCACGGCCTGGCAACTCCAACTACTCTTGGAGCCTTGAGAATGGGTAAGTTAATTTTGCAACTGAATAAAATGTTTCTCAAAGTTTCAAAAAGCCTGCCAAGATAAGAAAAGATTGTTATTAGAAAATATTTAACATTTCATATGTTAGGGATTGTCCAATTGTCGTCATAATGATTAATGTTGACCAATTTAATAATAAAAAAAAAAACTATTTTATAATATCAACTTGAATGGACAACTCTTTTGAATAAGATTGTTGAAGAAGAAATTGCCTTGTGAATTAAAATTGGTTCATCTAGGCTATTTAGGAAGAAATCTCACCATTCTATAAAAATACTTTGTCCTTTTTGGATAACCACACCAAATGTTTTCCCATTACATTTGTACCTCAATAATGTAATTTCTTGTTTTTCAGAGAACAGAATTCCAATCAAACCATTAGATCGCCCAATGTAAGCTTCAAACGTGGCTCAGGCTTGTGTGGTCTTATGAATCCAAATCGAATATGTTTTATGAATTGTGTAGTACAGGTATGCCAAACATTCTATAGTATATTTCACTAATACTTTATTAACTCTTTTTCAGATAAACTAAGTAAAACATTTTTCGTTTTAGGAGGGTTCTGATCTTCCTGGAAGTTATTTGAAAGCATTTGACTAGAACTTATCGGAATTGATTAAGTTTTTCTGTCTTAAATTCTGTAATGAGTGGTATATTTTGCTCTGTGCGTTGATTGTTCCATTTAGACGAATTTTAATATTAATTAATGTTGATTTAGTATTTTGAGACAGGTAAATGAACGGAATAGAAATGAATGCGTTGAATTTCCTTGATTATACTAAAACTAGATGTTTAGTAAAATCACAGAGAAAAGACTTAGTAATAGATGTCTTATCGTACGTTAAATTTTTGGACCAGAAAACAAGGGGCCGAGCCTAGCGACATCTCTTAGAACTCTGAGTAACTGGAAATCGTAACTGTAAGTTAAGGGAACTGTCAACTGGCGATAAGACAGTAAATGGGAGTGAGTGAGCGACCGATTGAGAGGAACGCCAGCGTCAGCGCGATCTATCCTGACAACACAGAACTACGTGGCTGATTATATTTCTAAGCACACAGAAAACCGGATCGAAGCTCACTATTCCTTGAACAATCTACTAGAGAGAATTGCTTCTCTATGGTATAACTTACATTGATGTATTCTATGAGATGAAATCTATTCATCAGTCAATCTTCTATTCACTTGAATCATACTGATTTTGATCATATGAATATTAAACTATTTTATCGACCGTTTTAATGATTTCATTCTAATTCTGATCTACTATCTTTTTTCAGTGTTTGGCTCACTGTCCACCACTAGCTGACTATTTCCTAGATGATTATTACCTGCAAGAGTTGAATGTGACAAATCCCCGAGGAACCAAAGGAGAAATGGCGCGAACGTTTGGCAAATTATTGAAAAATATGTGGAGCGGCGAATACAAGTATCTTCTAGCTAGGGATTTCAAGGTACCGCATTCATCGATCTCTTATCACCTCCAGGGGCTCGTTTCACGAAAGTCGCCATTCAAAAGTTACCAATCTAACAGCTGAATAATATGTAACTTTGAATTCTCTAGTACAGATGTTTCTCGAAAGTAACGAGTAACAGTTTCAAAAAGATAATAACTGACCTCGTTACTTTTTAAGAACGTCTATGAGAACAGATAGCCTATGCCTATTCTCAGTCATCTGTTACAAGAAAACGAGTTATTTCGTGTTTTGATTTTAAAAAAATAAGTTATCTTAGTTCTAATCTACATGTTACGTAAAAATCGTATTTGTTCAGATGTAGCCAAAAATTATTCAATATTTCAATATCTTGGGCTTAGATAATATCACTAAATACTGTTATTAATAACTGATTATCATCATGAGTAATATGTGACTCACTGGTGAATATTAGAAATTTAACAGATGAATTAAAATTCAGCTGATTTTCAGAGTGAAAAAATTCATTGATGAAATGGTAACCCGTGACTTTTGTGAAACGGGCCCCATGGGGTTTAACAGTGTGCTGATTGAAGAGCTTCAGAGCTTCTTTCCAGTTTACATAATAGCTTGTATTATCATTATCATGAGTTTTTGTATTATTAATACTAAGGACCATATTGTCAATCACAGTTCAAAAGTTGCTCAACTCAACTCCCTCGCTATACAAGCGGCATTAATTTTCCAGTGCATGCGTCAATGAGGTCGGACCAATCACAGAGCACTTAGAAGATCTGTAATTGGTCCGGCGTTATTGACGCATGCGCAGAAAACTTGATGCCACTTGTATAACATGGGCTTAAGGGAGTTGAGCCCTTGATAATGTGGGCCTCAACTAACTTCCAAACTTTGGTGAAACAGACCCAAGTTATGGAATGGTAATAATTATCATATATATGAATATTGTTGACAGATGCACGCCGAAAAATTCACCAATCAGTACGATCCGTTCCAACAAGAGTTCGACGCCCAGGAATTTCTCACGTTTGTGTTGGACAACCTCCATGAGGATCTGAACAGAGCCAAAGAACATAAAGGAGGCATTACCATTGAAACTGAAGGCCGTCCTGATCCGGTAAGGGTCCATTACAATTTAAAAATATAAACGATAAAAACAGCCATTAAACTTGAGTTTTAATTCTCTCAAATATTAAATTGAAATCTTTATTAACTTCAATCTAAATTTTACATCATTAGTTGGTGTGGTAAGTTTTCAGCTTTCAAAACAATAGCAAGTTAATTCTTAAACATGTGAACCTAATTTTACTTAGCTTCTGTCTTTGGACGATCTTTCTGCAATCTTTAGAAATATTTTTATCAAACTTATGTAGACCTACTTCAATAGAATAAGTCATTCTTTTTCTTTTCTTGCTCCCTCCAACAGCTATTAGACCAAGCACATTTTATTAACAAAGAAACTTATTCACACTAGCTTCTGTACTGTAATTTTTTTAGAATATTATTGTTCATATATGCTCTCATCTCTACTCACTCGCTCCTTTCAATAGTATTTACAAATTAATGCACTCTTATAAGTTACGACACCACTAACATTTAGATTTTGACATTATTTTGGAAAATGATTAATAAATGCTTTTCGAGGTCTTACTATTTTGTGCCCTACAAATTTATAAATTCAATTTCAATATTGTGATGGCAATAGATGAAATCTAAATTATGTTGGTTTTCATTATAAATTTTTCTGTCGATTAATGTTTTGTTTGTGTGGTGGCTTTAGGAATTGGCGAAAGAAACGTGGGACGTGTACTTGAAGAGGAACGACTCGATAATAGTGGACCTGTTTCACGGTCTGTTGAGGTCGAAGCTGATCTGTCCAAATTGCGAAACGGTGTCCGTCAAGTTCGATCCGATGTGCTTCCTGTCATTGCCCTTACCTGTAGATAAAGAAAAAGTGTTCAAGGTAAGATTTATTTCAAATTACAGTATTAAACCCATTTTTCTTATATCTTAATAATATTATTTCAGTGCTGTAACAATTCAAACTAATCCAAAATCATCTAAATGGTTCAGTTACAGTTACAAACGAGCGTACAGACTAACTATTTTTATTGTGTTAATTAAATATTATACTGATGTCTTATTCGTTTCAAAACAACAAAAAATCACAATTATCGAATGGTATTAATTATTTTAGTTTGTGATAATATCATAGTAATTATCAATAAAGTCAAATTTTAAACACCAAGAAATCACAATTATCAAATAATAAATTATTGATAATCAATGGTGATCGTGATCACGATTTGTAAATTAGCAAATCCAACTGAAGATATCACATGAATAATATTGATATTAATTGATTATGATGAACTGTTATCTACTGTGCATTGTTGTGCAATTAGCTGACTAATTTGGTAGCAAAAATGACCAAACACAGATTGAAAAGTTGTTGTTATTCCACCCAACGATCATATCTGAGTCTGTAGTACAATTATTAATGACCAAACACAGGTCGAAAACATTTTATTCCATCCAACTGCCTTTTATAGGTCAAGTTATTTCTCTCAAACTGTCACTGCAAAATCGGCTCACCTCTTTTCCTGTATAAGCTTTTCAAACACCAAATATTTATTTCGAATAAATTGTAAATGTCTGATTTAGATACTGTACGTACCCCACGACCAGACAAAGAACGAGACTCGCTTCGAAGTGAAAGCGTCCGAGTCGAGTCGAGTGCAAGATCTGCTGGTGAAGTTGTCGGCACTGATCGGCTGTCAGACGGACAGGCTGGCGCTGGCGGCCGTCTCCAACCACCACATACACAAGTTCTTCTCGAAACACGACTCGCTCGAAGTGGTGAATGTCGCCTATCGCGGCGGCCTCCATGTCTACGACATTCCCGAGCATCACCATGCACCATCCACTGTCATACCGGTCTACCATTGGGAGGTCAGTATTCCCGTAGTGCTCCCACAAAAAGAACAAACTTGGCTGAGAATGGACGAAGATGGTGTCTGCTCCAATGCTCCCAACATTTCATTTGAAAATAGTCCTACTCTCTACTGATAAAAATGTGACTACGAATATTATAGTGAACTAGCAGGTCACCCGTGCTTCGCTAAGGGATCTCAGAAATCCCGTTGAGGCTAACGATACTTACGTCCAAGTAAAATTTAATGAGGTAACTGATAGGAAATTTGGGATACATTTTTGATGGATTGGATATATCCAATATATCTCTATGTTTTTTCATCCAAGATCATACTTTAAACATAAAATGGTATTATGAAACACCTTTCCCACTTCATAATGGTATAAAGATAAAGAACATCTGTTATCTTTGAACGTTATTCACAGGTGAAAATTTGGCATTAATGAGTATCCATATCTGTATGTTTTTTCATACATCATACTTTAAACATATGGTATTATTATAATTATAAACCTTGTATGTGTGATTCCATTTCTTCTTCTTAGATTGCTATGGGATCAATAATTTGATTGATCCTTTGGGATCCTTAGAGGCAAAAGATCTTGAAATCCTTTCTTATTCCGCATATAGTAGGTATGAAGAATATTTGTGCAAAATTTCAAGTTTGTAGGTCAAGTAGTTTGAGCTGTAGTGTGATTTCCGTGATCAGATTTAGCCTTTTATAGATATAGATAGTAAACTCGCAAAACATGGCTGTGAAGAATGATACTTACGTGAACTATAGCAAAAATTATAAAACTGGCGACAGCCTAACATAGAAAAAGTAATTTAGAATTATCACGCTTAGTGCAAGCTATGCAATGTTGGACGACAAACTGATTTGAAACTAAAATTTTCAGAGTCGCGCATGCTTAGTAGAATTTCTTCTTCCATGTCACTACAGAGACTGTATAATAACAGTGTGGTCATTGGTGTGAAAAGGTCCATAACATTGTGTTGAACATTTTTTATTCCCGCTACCGCCAAATTTTTGAATTATGATATGTGATTACAGGCAAATATGAACGTATTCATTCATTTGCCAAACTTCTTTCAAGAGAAACAACATTAAATAATAACTTAAAAGTAGTCTCTCTACTCTTGGTACCTATTGCTTTAAAAGATTAAAATTATGTAAAATGTAACACTGTCAAATTGTAGGCTAGAATGTATCACTCAACATAACGTATGATTCGAATATGTTTTCAATGAAAATGTTATGGGAATTGGAAAAAGTATGGCGGGATTCGACCGAGCTAACCAATCAAAAGTGTGACATCTAATGACAACCACCTAACTTTAGTATAACCCCTGTTATTATTGACCCAATTGTGGGACCTTCATATTTGTTTCTCTTATTATAGTAAAGAAGTAAAATATACAATTAAAATATACTGTTATTATACAGTCTCTGTACATATCACTGACCAACCAACTTTTTTCTTTTTGTGAGAGCACTATAGGTAGAAGAAACTGAAGAAACATCAAAATAAAAATTGAGATTTGATATGACAAATGAACCAAATGATATATTAATGACGGTACCGGGACGTTGTGACCGGATCCTAAGAGGTTGAAATTGTTCTGAATTTTGTTGAATAACTTTAATTATCTGTGTTAGGTGAAGAGTGTAGACACATCAGTAGCCGGAAACAATCGGATGACGTCATTCCATCCGTGTCTCTTTGGCACGCCGTCGCTGATTACGCTGCCAACTACCGAGTGCCACTACCAGACAATACACCGTCTGGTCGCCAGCAAGTTGAGTCGCTACATACGCATCGACAACTCGAACATCAACGATAACAACTGCCTAAGATCCGAAGGTAATCAACTTTGAAAGAATAAAGGTTTTAGCCAATTTTAGGTTGAAGGTTTTATTTATATTTTTGAAAAAAATATTTGGCGCTATCTGAATAGATTGGATTACTTACTTGATGTCGTTACCAAGGACTGGGATTTCCGGATCGATAGTGTCATGTGGATAATAACCTGTGCATAGTTATATCACGATCCTTTTAACTTGTCAGGAATCAGCTGTTTCGGTAATAATTAAACAGTGATTTCGACACAATAATCAAAAGGCTTAAAAGTCTTAAAGACCTTTAAAGTCTTAAAAAGACCTTTCAAAGAATAACTTTTTAAAAGACCTTTTCAATAATCTGCGAGATTCAGCATTTGTAGGTTAAGTATTGTGATATTGATTTTTGAAACATATGTTTTCTGACAAGTTAAAAGGATCCTGCTATACTACGGTAGTGTTGTGGCGGTGCAGCAACCCCAAAAAGAGGCTCCTTGCTCATCTCCTGCAGAGAATACAATTTATCACTGTTGCACAATCAGCATTGCTGAGTATAGATCGTTATTGTGAAACATGTTTAAACAGTACTTTTACAATATTACAGTTTAATATATTTTTTACATTATATTATGTCAAACGTGTTTGTGGAATTTTCAGATGACATGGATATTGATTCGGAAAATGAAAGCGATAAGGAGCCTCGAGAGGAAGCGTTCACACTATACGTTGTCAACACAAAAGATGCATCTAGTGCCAAAAAAATTCCAAACAATGGACAGTTGATTAAGTTTCCAGGTTCGTACTCCATCAACTTCTAATATATTATTTATTCCTTATCTGTATTTTATATTTTTTCTAATACTTGATTACCATGCGACGATACGACAAATCATTCAACTTACTTCCGGCCCAAAGGTCGTACCAGTAGCAGTGCTACTACCGTTTTATGAAACTTTTTTCCTATTAGAAAACGACTTTTCAAACTGGTTAAAAATTTAGAAATATATTAGAACAAGTCCCAGGTGAATGGTTTATTAAAAAAATGCAGTATTAATGGAGGCTCTCAATATTGATGAGACAACTTTTTCACATTTGGATTAGCCTACAGGATATGACTGGTATTGAAAAATACCAATCATATCAAATATAAAACCTATTTATCATAACAATTTTTCAAAATTGTTGTAAATTCAGTTAGGCAAATCCCAGTTGAATGTTTTATTGAAAAAATCAATATTGATGGAGGCTTAAGTTGGTGTGGTGATGAGACAGATTTTACCCATTTGAATTACAGGATATGACTGGTATCAGAACTCAAGAGAGTGAAATAACCGGTAAAATAACATCAAATTGATTGTAAAGTAATTGGTAAAATTTTCCAGTATTATTATGTCTGAACACAATTCAAAAATTGTTTGATATTTTGCTTTGTTCACATTTGAATATTAATTTTTGTTAATTTACGAATGCTTTTGCTTGCAGAATATCAAGGTGATCAATGCTTGGTTTTGCAGTGGACTACCACTTCTATACGAAAATATTTCAAATCTCAGACGCCACAGCAAGATAGTTCATTGCTAACACTCGAAAATAAGACTCGCAAACTGAACCTGCAAGATTGTCTCGACATATTTGCGTCAACAGAAAAACTTGAATCAGGAAATACTTGGTTTGTATACATTTATTTGATGTATGTTGTTGCATTTGATGTTTGTTAAGTTGTTACTTGTCTACATTTTCATCTAGTTATACACTCACTTGAAAAAGATGGAGCAGAATTCTCAGACCATAACTGCTTCTAACAACTTTGTTTTAAATATAGTTTTATTTTATAGGTTCTCTTACAGTGTCCTTGTGAAAAGCACAAGAACAAACTCAGGGTGTTTGTCAGTTGTCTTATAATTTGAAGTTTAAACAAAAACGTCAGTAATAGAAGTATCATCTGTGCCAGTCAGGTCTCACGATATTATAATCATTATAAATAATTATTCTAAAGTTCGACCATTACATGGCATTGTAGCCTATTGTCCTACTACAGAGACTGTATAATAACAGTGTGGTCATTGGTGTGAAAAGGTCCATAACAGTGTGTTGGAACATTTTTTTATTCCCGCCACTGCCATACTTTTGCCAAATTTTTCAATTTTGATATGGAATTAAAGTCAAACATTAACCCATTTATCAAACTTATTTTAAGAGAAACAACATCGAAAATAACTCTTCTAACATTTAAAAATAGTTTCTCTACTCTCGGTATTGGTTGAAAATTAACACTGGCAAAGACAAATTAATAATATTGAAGGTAAGAAATGAATCACTTTACATAACATATGATTTGCGTATTATTTCAATGCAAATCTTTGGGAATTGGCAAAAGTATGCTGGAATTGTCCGAGCTAACCAATCAAAAGTGTGCCATGCAATGTCCACACTGTTATTACACAGTCTCTGTACCATCTACGGCCTTTCAATTGGCTTTCGTGCAATGGGCCTATTACCATTCAAATCTGATATCCTTTTCAATGTATCTTTTTAGACCAATATTTTTCTTGCGTTAATTCACTACTGTGCTTCAACAGGAACTGTCCAAGCTGTAAAAAGCCGTCGGTTGGAGGGACGAAGAAATTCGACGTGTGGACACTGCCCAATGTTCTTATCATCAATTTGAAACGATTCTCTTACATTGTGAACAGACATGACAAGTTGAATAAGAAGGTCGACTATCCCTTGGAGAATTTGAAACTCAACGATTATCTTGTCAACAAAAACCATCCTTCAGTTTCATATAATCTGATCGGAGTCATCAATCACTATGGCGGACCTTCTGAAGGACATTGTAAGTTCAAGTCATTTAATTTCTTTTGAAAAGTCAGAGGACATTTTGAAACATGAAAACACAAAATTACAAGCATGTTTGTTATACGTCCATACATATTTCCAATACATTCAAGGATTGATTTTTGGGTAGTTCAACATGTTATTTAACGGCCTTCTGGTTTTCAAAAACTCTAGCAGTCATATTTTGAAGAAATTCTCACGTTTTCTTTGAGCAACTTCTGTAATAGAGGATAGAGCCAATTAAACACGTAAAACAATCAGAGGTCTGTTTGGTAAATTCAAGAAGTCTTATAAAACACGGTATGCACGATGTACTATGAAATAGAATTAAGTTCAGTGTGCGTACGCCTTTTCCTTTATTACACTTTTAGGCTTAGGCCACACTACTATGCTTCGCTTCGCGACTCGCATAGTATATCTATATACCATACGATATAGATATACTATGCGAGTCGCTAAGCGAAGCCTAGTAGTGAGGCCTAAGCCTTAGTGAACGTTTTTATTGAACGGGCCCCAGGTTGATTAATATCCAAGCTAGTCTATTAAACTTCTCATTTCTATATAAATACTATACCATAAATCGATTTTTTTCTACATTAATTCATAAGAAATTAAAAATCCCTTTTGTATGGCCAATATGTGCAGTTTATTTTATCTTTCTGTGAGATGGATTGGTAATTTTGTGAACAAAATGCATTCCTTTACAGATACAGCATTCGCGAAAAATCGTGTTGACAATGAGTGGTATTGTTTTGACGACAGTAATATACACAAATTGAAAGAGAAAGACGTAGTGGTAAGTAAAAGACTGAAAAATGTACTTAATTTCTCAATAGTTCTACTGATAATAATTTTATTTCCAGTCTCATCATTAACAACAATTTCATGTTGTTAATAATTTTCAAGTCATGTAGTTAATAGTTCACAATTCGAAGCCATTAGTGCTGAATCATTTTTTCATCAAATATGTAATATAACTTTGAACTGAACACCTGTCAACACACTTGACTCACTATTATAACCTAGCAAGACGCTTTATGCATGTCTAGTGTGAAGATAGATTTATATTAAGAAGCTTTCATGTTATTGAATTGGATACAGATTTTGATCATGTGAAAACGGCTTCAGACCAATACTGTACTACAAACATTCAAGAATTTGAAAACTTGTTATGTCTGAATCAGTGATGTGTTAAAGTACAGCACTTTATTATTGTTTCTATTTTTTTACAGACTAGTACCGCCTATGTACTTCTATACATGAGGAATGATCTGATGAAGGAAGAGAACCAATCATGATGTTAATCTCAATAGACGGTTTGATTTAGTTTTGTTTAATTTGTAAGATCTGATTTGTGTTGAATGACTCTCTTCGTGTGCAAACTTCCCAAGCTGCCAAAATAATCGATCATTGTAAATAATATCTAGTACAAATTTTTATGAATTAATTTATTTCGTTAAGTTATGCGTTCGTTCCCTTTGAATTTGTAGGCTATTGCTTACAAATTCGATTCGTTTTAAGAGTTCATAAGCTGATAAATTGAAAAGATGAGATTAATTAGAGTTTATGTTAAATAATTATTTTTAGTTGAAAATTGAATAAAACTGTTTAAACTGTTGAGAGCCAACTTATTTTTCCTAGTTCATTTTTCAAGGTTTTACAAATAATTAATTTTCCAGTTAAATCAATATTTCTGTATTGTTTGTGAAAACAGAAGTTTAAGAATAAATCATGTTTGTACTTGAAATTCATGACGTAACAAGGAACGTTTAGGCTATACAGTATACAATTGAAAATATACAATTTAAACAAGGTAAATAGAATAATATTGTAATCCAATTACCTCGCCTTCAAATGCATTTCAACAAGATGATGGATACTAAACATATTCAAAGAAACTGTGTTAGTAATAAAAATTATAGAACCACTCATTAAAAAACGTGTTTTATATTGACTGTACAAAGTTATGATACAAAAATATGCAAATTCAATCATAACACTTTTTATAAATTCAGTCTTTTTAGCATTATTCAACTTTTTTTAAAACTTGAATAATCAACTATTAGGAATTCTAAAAACATCAATTGTTGAACAATTTCATATGTAATTTGATTACTTTGAAGAGACAATAATCGCTTTTATTGCGTCTTCTGTTTCTATAATATATACAGTATTTCTGTAATATCTAATATTACATTTTTTCTAATTTCAAATTGAAAAAGATTTTTCTTATTTTCATTTTCCTTTCCTGAAGTTCTCAGCTCTTTTTTCCCTCTTGTTATAAAATTGATCATTTTTCAGTAGATAAATATGAAGGATATGATCATCTTAGTTTAATTTGAAAAAGATGATTATATCCTTGATATTTATCTATGGCAAAATGATCAATTTTATAACATGAAGAGGGAAAAAAGAGCTGAAAAATTATGGAAGGGAAAATAAAAAGGAGAAAAATGCCTTGAGAGAAGATAGGAAACAAGTGATAGAACTTGAAGAAGCAAATACTATAAATAAGAACTAAGAACTGTTACACATATCATAATAATGATATTGCTTTGTACTTGGGCTATCTTTACAAGTCTATGCACATACATTTTTTCTTAATTCGGCTTCTATATTCTTCCAAACATTCCTAACAATTATAATAATCATGTTATGCATTGAAGCGACCACAGTTTCGGTGTCTCATAATACAAATTCATTGCACGAAAGCACAGATAACGTAAATCTGTGATTTACGAAAAGAGTGATTTACACATTTACGTTATCTGTGACGAAAGTAACACCTTGAATAATTATTGCGGAGTCAAAGAATTATTAGCAATTTAGAATATTCCTGAAAAGTATAGGCTACAGAAAACTTGAGAACGAACTTTTCTAGAATATTAAAAAACAAAATTGACAAAAATTCTAGTAGCTAAATAAACTTGAAATACCTAAATTACTTGAATAATTGAACCATTCACCACAGCATCTATTCAAAAGCCATTGATATTTAGAGTTTTTGAATAAATTCACAACGATAAAAAACTTAAACAATATTGCAATAAGCAATGAGTGAAAAGTCGTTACCCTATCCCTATGTCCACACTTGGTCGATTTTTGTGTGCTGCACAGCGGCCAAAGTACTGTATATGAGTCGCACACAAAATCGACCAAGTGTGAACATAGGGAATGCTCACTCAAAATAAATTCACAACGATAAAAATCTTAAACAATATTATAACATTAATGGGTGAAAAGCCGTTACGCTATTCCTATGTCCACATTTGGTCGATTTTTGTGTGCTGCACTCCTGCACAACATGCGGACATTCTTAAGGTAGGTTTTCGCTTCTGCTGCTTCCGACTCCGGCTGCAGTAAGTCAAAATAGCAACTAATTTAAACTTGAAATATGTAAATATACAAGAGTAACCATGCAAAAATAGGAACAATTTAGTATGAATATTATTAATTTACTGAATTTATTAATATTCAGTATTTCATATACGAGTAGGTACAATTTTTTGTTTGAAAAAGTAGCTATTTCAACTAACTGCAGCCGGAGTCGGCTGCGAAAACCTACCTTTAAGCATATGTAACATGCCTGCGTAGCACACAGAATCGACCAAGTGTAGACATAGGGAACGTTCATAAATACTACCCTCGGTGTATATAATTCGACATGATTACGAGTTCATGGCTACTTTGCACATGTCATTAACATAGAGAGAATCCGGATGCGATGATTCGCTGGACTGTTGTGTGGCATAGCCAACGGAGCCCGATTGAGCCATCGACTCTGAGTAGGAATTCGTATTGGAAACAACCGCTGTTGATTGCACACTAGACATTTGAAATTCTTCCATCTCGAGTTCAAACAGCAAATTGCCGATGCGGTTCTGAGCGATCGCTCGATTGCGCGGCGAAAGCCGTCTCAACTTGAACGTGATCATCTCACCGAAAGAACTCGACTCGTCTTTGGCGGTTAGCACGTCGGCAACTCTACCCATCAACCCATAAGCTTCACCCGTCGTCGGAGAATCCACAACGTTTCCAGTTACCAACGGCCTTTTCCTCTTCAAAATGTTACAGGTACTTGTAGTAGTTGTATGTGCTGGTTTTGGTGGAGTGAAGGAAATATTATTTTGATGTGGTGATCCAGCATCCTGAAACAATGAAACTAGTATTTTCATGTATTCACCTTTGAAAGTAAAAAGTGAATTTAGAATACGTTTTACTGTAACAGCTTCAGAACGGTCTTCAGATGCATTGCCTTCTTCACAATTACAACAAATTTAGTACACAATATAATGATTGAAAATTTTAATTCAATACAATATCAATCAATTTTATTGAAAATAAATAATTACAGTTTCGGGTCCTGCTAAACCCGTAGGTTTTTCAGCATGTGCCCATTCAAAATTTTATGAAATTTGTAAAATTTTACAAATAAAAATATTATGAAATATTATAATAAATATAATAATTTTAAATAATAGCGTTGCCAGATGAAATTTAGCTGTTTTTCGGGTAATCTAACCTATCAGCCAATGTCATCTGGCAACGCTGGGTTGCTGACTGAAGTCAGATAGCAGTTGCTCCGTGGGCACACGGCCTCTAATAACTTTTGTTATTATAAGTCCGGTGTAAACGCAGCTTATAAATGGTAAAATTTACAGAGATTGTATACTACAGTGAAGCATACTGATTATACAGTCTCTGTGGTAGAATTTAAATTGATTTTGTGCGAGGGGCTCTATAATCAAGGGTTAAGTTTAAACTCTCTGACTTTCGACTCTATAATTATTTAGACACTAGTGTTGCCTAGTGATAACGCCTTCTTGTCATCTTGTGGTTGAGCCTTCACTGTACAAACTATTTAATAGTCATTCAATTTTATTTTTAAATACTGCAGTACAGTACTTACCTCATCAGAAACCGCATCCTTTATGAATGACATAGCTTCATAAGCAAACCATGCGGACACATAGTCTTCACTTTCTTTAGCTTTTCGGTTTTCTTTTGAAAAATACGACCTCAAGCTCTTTATCTTTTTTTTCACCTCAGATATTGACAAATTGTATTGCTTCGATAATTCGCCCAGTGCTTCTTTCCGCAATAGTTTATTGGTGTAGTTTTTGTCCGATGTATCCCACAGCAGAACCAAACTCTTGTAGCTTTGAATAAAATTCATGATGTCGTTATTAGCCATTCCTGAAAAATTAAACATTCAGGAATCAAGAAGCATTGCTGTAGGTAAAACTATCTTGTGAAAAGAACATAAAAGGGATGTTTTTCATAATGTAATGTACATGTCCAGTCCACTATATATCTATCGTCTGCCATTGAATTGCACTCACACAAAATTCCAAATCTGCGCCGTGAAGTACCTATGTAACAGAATCAATGCATCGATAAACAAAGGACGAATCTGACATTGTTTTATTTTACGGTGGTTGAATTCAATTATTAGATTCTCGTCACTCGTGCAATTGGCCGCAAGAATTGTAATGACCGGACTGATAAATGTAAAATGCTTCTGGTAGTGATAAGTTAACTTATGATATGAGGGATGCTGGAAAAATGTCAGGAATATAGGAATCGAAACAATTACCGGAACAGTGATAGCTTATTAAAATTGCAACTACTTTATAGCAGCTATATCATAATTATTACAAATGTTCAAAGTTTAAACATTTGAATATCAAAATTTCAAAAAATTCCGGATTCCCGCTTAGCCTTTAGCTCGTAAATTGCCTAGTTGTGGCAAGCCACAAGATGCTTCCATGGATGGAAGGGTTCAGAGAAGGAGGCACATTGAAAAAGAAGGTGCATTGCTGCACTGGTTTGGTGAAAAGGAGCAATGAATAGAAGACTGAAATCATATGGTAAAACTTACAAAATGATTTTCAAACATTGACGTTTGACTAAAAATTTTGAGAAATAGGTTAGGGTGTTAATGATTAGGCTGCGTTCAGGATCATGATGAATTTATGACAAGCGAAGAGGTAATTAGAACAATCCGTTCCGCTCTCAACTTTCTACATATTTGAGGTTCCTTATCAACGTACATTAGGCGTACTAAATTCCATTAATCAGCTAACTAATCACTACGATTTACTTTACTGAATCACTATTAATTATTCTTTACCTTTGCAAAACATAGTAGTTGAAATTTCTATTTACCTCAAAGTTTACTGAATCCCAAAATTTGAGATTGCTTGCCTTATTGCAGACAAAGAGGAATCTCCACCAAAATAGTTGACCAGATCCTTTCAACGTTTCGTCTTCAACGATAGGGAAAGGGCTGCGCAATTGCATTCCTTTTGTGGTTCAATACTGAGCATTAATACGCATGCGCCATCGAAGGTCGTCTACTCTTTTGATACTGATGACAATATCTTTATGTTTATTTGATATTTATAATGTTTTATTCAAAAGAAAAAACATAATGTTATGATTTAAATCTTTCAAGACTTCAATTCTTCAGTTCAGTAAAGACGATATGGATGCCAATACCAGTTCAGCACCAATGATTGAAATTGAAATAAATGACTACTGATAGAGCTGCTCCGTATCAAATACCGCTTTGCGTTGCATCAGAGAGATACAATAATAATTTATTATTTCCTTCATATGCTTTCGCTGCTCAAATTACTTGTTCAAAATAAGAATAATTCTGATTCTGATTAACAATATTCTCATATCAAGTCGACATTCAATGATAATTATTATTCTTCATGTAACAGATGTCATAGAACAAAACTCTGAATTACCTCTGGTCATAGTTTGTCCAAGGTTAGTACTACATACCTTGGAACTCTACATACCTTGGTTTTGTCATTATTTGTGCCTGAAGTAAAAAACACCATTATTATTTTTATTCAATATTATTTTATAGTTTCACATTCAATTATGACTTTGTTGAGTTTAATATCATATTCTCATTAATAGGCTAATGAATTTGAATATTCAAATATGTATAATGTTATTATACCATGTTTACACTTTGTCAGTGCTCAATCTGTAATTTTTTACACAAATTTATAAATATTGAATATTATTATAACTAAAGGGCCTACTTTGAATTTTTGGTATCATGAGAACGCTCAATAATTTTTATGATATGATTATTAGTGCCTATTAGTATAAATTGCATTGGAATATTCAATAGGATAAATGCCACTTTGAAGAATAAATTAAATTAGCATTCCCATTAATATTATCTGACATTTTTGACATCAAGTAGGAAATGGCATTCACCAGATTCAGGATTGAACAATTCGGTACAGTATTTAATCATTTTAGATGCTAGCGAACTGAAAAATTTTCAAATTTAAAAACTAAGTTGAAGCGCTTAGAACTAGCAATCCTGATTTATTGTACAACTAGCAAACAAATGAATCAATTTTCTTCATCAATTATTAATGAAGATCCTCTTGAAATATTTCTCCTTTGTAACTCAATTTGATTTTCCAGAGAAATGAATAACTCACACATTTCACTTCTTTAAATAACGATTTTTTAAACCTATTCAAAAATGTGTTGATTAAATATCCTAGGAGATATTCTGCAATGATAAATTAATACTTACGAAACGCTATAGCCCTGTGTGAACCTTAGCTTCCTCAACAATTCGCCTCCAGTCATCCCTCTAACCTGCCCGCCTCTTCCAATTTCTCACGTCAAATCGTTCTCTACATCTCCTGCGTAAGCGACATTTTTCCTGGTTGCAACATTGTTCTTATATTTCAAGTAGCTGCTGTCAATATTTTATGTTTTATTTTATGAGCTCTGAGCTCCGTCTGCAAGGCAGCAGTATTATTGCTGGTCTTGGTCCGCCCCGGGTATTTAATTTCCTCGGTAACATTATATCTAGGAGGTATAGGTCCAATCCGCCACCCGGGGAGGCGCCCGATAGAAGACCAGCATCTCCCACTAATTAATACTAATTAGATTATATTATTGCATATTACTCGTATAATTTGTTGGATTGGTTTTATTGAATAATTATCAACATTATTACATTGAAATATAACATTGAAAAATACATTTATTTGAACAATAGTACAATTGTAAAATATAGCTTCAACGACGGTGCTTTTATCAGCAATTATTTACTGGTACAAAATATTCGGATTCCTCAATTGTTTATAAAATAAAGTACCGACTGGGTATATTTGTGATTCCCAATTGGATTCAGATCGAAGAAAGACTGACAGCCAATTGTTAAAATACATTAGTCTGCCTTGTGAAATACATATTTCAAGTCCTTGAAAAATAATTATTCTAATCAAAATAGACAAAAAATGAGTACAATAGTAAGATAGATTGTGAAAGTATGAATGTTCAAGTTTTTGAAATTCAAAATTTGAGATTACCGTATGTTCTCATGATATTGAAATTGACTGCAGGTGAAATATTGGGATAATTATGCCGAATAATTTAAAAATTACTCAAGTCTTCATATAAAATAATTGAAGTGTTTGTAGGCTACTCTCAAAGAACTCAAATTGATGTACAAAGTAATTAAAGTGTTAGTACTCTCAAATAACTCTAATTGATGTACGACTCACGACGTTGATAACACCTTCATCCTGTAACTCTTTTATCGAATCTTCAAACATTTCACGAGTCACCATCTGAAACAAAAAAGATTCGTCAAATCAAAATTATACAAATTGCTGCAAACATAACAGTGGAACACTTATATCACCATAATCGTTCTCTTTATTAAGGACCCGACAGGGCCTTATTGCAATCGTACTAGTGTCAATCTGGCTGTCCGTTCGCACCATATCTTACGAACAGAAGATCGTACGCGTTTGAAATTTGGAATATAATACCTTGATAGATGAAGTAGAAGCCTATTGATAACTTGAGAATATGTTTTTTGTACACTACCGATACCATCTACTACAGATATCACTGTATAATAACAGTGTGGCCATCAGTTATGTTGAGTGATCCACTTCTTACCTACAATATTGCCTTTGCCAGTATTAATTTTTCATTATAAGCTTTCAAAGCAATAACAAGAGTAGAGAAGCTCTTTTAAAGTTGGAAAAGTTGTTTTTAATGTTTTTCTTTTAGCAAAGAAGTTTGAATGGGTTCAAGTTTGCCTGTAATCTTATACAGTATTAAAATTCAAAAATTTGGCGAAAGTAAGGCGGTGAAAAATATGTTCAAACAAACTGTTATGGCCACACTGTGATTATACATCTCTGAACTATCTACTATCGTTTTATTAATTTTGAAGTTTATTTCATATTCGAATTCTACTGATTTAATTTTAATTTAGAGACTATTAACGAGATACAATTGTAAGCACGTACCAGCTGTGAGGCCTCGCGGATATCGGTGAGAGTTTTCTGGTAGTTGACCGACGACCCCTTAGCCTTGCTGGTCAGGTACTTGCGAATGGCCTGAGTCAACTCCTGGCGGCGTTTCCTGGCCGCCATACTCAGACCAGTCGTCAGAATTCCGACGTCAATTTTGCCCGACAATGGATCGGTGGCTGACTGTTTCAGCGCTTCTCTGTGCAACCTGCAACGGCAACATGCAAAGTCAGTCAGTTTGTACAAATGTCTATGTCCGATAATAGATTTTTGAATAATTCTCTTCATTGTTATTCATTATTATCATCTCTTCATTGTTGAGCGGAGCACTCAGGCTCATTAGGATTCAACAAAAGATGGCGGCTGTTAACATAGTGGTTTGTATGTCACAATACCACTATCTTTGTTACAGAATCTTATCACCGTAATGTTGAAGTAATAGAAATGCTCCGTCTATTTGTATTATGTGCTCGCTGATAAATACCAGTTATAACAGTAATTACGTCTTCTAAATGAATCGATTCATCAAAGAAATTGGATTTCAGTTTTGAATAAATATAGTAAAAAATCGAGTTCAAAAACATTATAGTCTGATTAGTTTTCTCTAATTAGATGTGAATAAACACTATTGATTTATACCTGCATGTAATTATTCGACAACACCGTATACGAGTATGTTCACAGCCATGTAAGAATTCAGCCACTACGATTCAACCATGTTAATACTGTCTAGTGGATTATTATTATCAAGCTTGTAGCTTTTTTATGGTGTGAATTGTGTGAATGCACCCACCTCCACGCCTCCTCGACATCACTTTTCTCGACCCGGTCGGACAGGCGCATCTTGGCATGCGCCTCGGCGAGTCGAATGAGCGACTCCAGCTGGCGCGGGTAGGCCGATATCTGGCCACGCCCACTGCCCATTTTGCGCATCTGCACGTAGGTGCTGACCAACAGCTCACCAGCCACGTCGGTTAGCTTGGGGTGCACGTGCTCCTTGGCGTAGGCTATGTAATCACGCAGTAGGCCCATGTCCTGTCAACAAACAGTCTACATTCACAACAGTCTACATACAATTTATTAATGTCAACAAAAAAATAATACAACATTCATACTTACAAACATAAAATACACATTTCTTATAAAATAATGAATATTTATAGCAGGATCCTTTTAACTTGTCAGAAAACATATGTTTTACTCGGCCACCAGTACAATACTTAACCTACAAATGATGAATCTCGCAGATTATTGAAAAGGTATTTTAAAAAGTTATTCTTTGAAAGGTCTTCTTTAAAAAGGTCTTTTAAAGACTTTAAAGGTCTTTAAGACTTTAAGCCTTTTGATTATTGTGTCGAAATCACTGTTTAATTATTACCGAAACAGCTGATTTCTGACAAGTTAAAAGGATCCTGCTATACATAAAACATCATATACTAAATAATTGTTGCATCCCTCTTTAAGCGAAGCTTGTGATGAGGGATGGTGCATCTCTAGAATGCTGGATAACAAATATAGCAGACTTTTCTTTACAGACAAATCCAAGTTCCATGTCCTGTAAATGACCAAGTCAAATCAAAATATTCAATCACAAATACTGCAGAATACAAATATACAAATAAAAATCTGCAAATACAGCAGATTATTCCAATAACTTACTAGAGTATAGTACGATCCTTTTAACTTGTCAGAAATCAGCTGTTTCGGTAATAATTAAACAGTGATTTCGACACAATAATCAAAAGGCTTTTAAAAGTCTTAAAGACCTTTAAAGTCTTTAAAAGACCTTTTTAAAGAAGACCTTTCAAAGAATAACTTTTTAAAAGACCTTTTCAATAATCTGCGAGATTCAGCATTTGTAGGTTAAGTATTGTACTGGTGGCCGAGTAAAACATATGTTTTCTGACAAGTTAAAAGGATCCTGCTATACCTATGCTGCTCCACGGCATCGAACACAGAAACAAAACAACAACTGGAAAACGAAAAACAATGCTTTGAGCACTGCAAAAATGTTATTCCGAACAAAAACATTTTTATAGTAATATCATCCTTTATAAAAATATTTTAAAGCTCACCATCATTTCATCGTCCTCAGCACTACGAGTTTTATAGTACAACGAAACCAGATGTCTGGCCAACCTCCTGTCAAACTGCTCGCTTTGCGGATCCAGCATCAGGAAAATCAGGTCAAATCTGAAACACAATTCGCAAAATCAGATTCACTGAACTATTTGCTAGCATTCAAAATTTGATTCATTCACCATGATGCATCAACATTAACATAATTTATAAATATATTCAATTTATAATAATAAAAACGTAGGCTACTTGAAATGAGAGGAATCGTTTTGTTATAATCATAATACAGTAATACAAATGCTGTGCAATTTATTTTTCTATTATTCCTTTCAATAAAAAAATTTCTGAGGGTGATGCACACACGAATATGGCTCTAAATGTTCAAAATACTGTTTTCTCCACTTCATCACTTTAATTCTTTATAATAGGCTGTATTCAACTACTTCAAGTACTGGTCTTAAATACCTGGGTGTAATACTATAGGAAATTTCAACTCTAATACAACAACAATTCACGTTTGAACTCATGAAATTAGCTTGAAACTTGAAACAAATTATTGACAGATATTTAATAAATCGATACACCTAACGAATCATTGCATATTGATAAGTGTTGCTTACCTGGACAAAAGCGTGTGAGGAAGCATGATATTCTCAATGATTGTCTTATTTTTGTTCCATTGCGATTCAACAGGGTTAGCAGCAGCCAGAATTGACGTTCTGGCGTTCAATTGACAAATAATTCCCGCTTTTGCTATGCTCAGCGTTTGTTGTTCCATCACCTAAAACAAAAATCAAATAGAACTTGAAATATAATAACTTTAATATTGTATTTGTGATGTAATTGTGTATTGAAAATAATTCACTGTAATAAGCTATCATTAGTTGAGAAATTATACAAAAAGTTCAATACGATTTAGAAATTTGCAAAAACTGTTAAATTGCTTCGTTGAAATCATATAAATAGATGAAAAAAATATAGAAGCTCACCTCATGAAGAACACTGCGTGTTGAGTCATTCATTTTATCGAATTCATCAATGCAACATATTCCATTATCCGCCAGTACCAGAGCGCCCCTATTAAACAAACAAAATGTGATTTGAAATTGATTGAAATAGGAATAGTTTCACTAAAAAAACATGCTGTTTAGTAGATAAAGTTTACTAAAGAAGAAGATGAATAATGAGAGACCTATATGATAAGACCTACAACTGTAGGTCTTCAATTGTTTTTTTTTTTAAGTGAGAAGTACCGTTTACTGTATCGTTCATAACTGCTAGATTGTTGCTTCACCAACTCTTTTTCGTGCATTAATCTATTATTTATGTCGACATGAGAGTCGTGCATTAATCAATTACATATCTCACATGAAAATACCATTAAACCTGAGTACATTATTGGCAGTGGGCTAATCGTAATAATTCAAGACCAATTACTGAAACAACTTTGATAAGTATTTACTGCTTTGGTCATGGGTTCGATTCCCATTCCAATTATTAGACAATAATATTGTATTCATGAATACCAATTTCACCCTACACATAATCGAACACAGAAATCACTATTTTGACTACATCACATGTAAAATCACATGAACTAACATTAAACCAGCTGTTAAACTTTATTTCATTTTGATAATCTTTAATCATATCACACTCTCATTCAAAATGTCTAGATTTGTTCATTATGTCTCACCTTACTATTAAACTACTAATCACAGATTCAACTACTAATCACAGGTTTCCGTATCGGAAACCTGTTATTCCCTATCTTATACGTGCTACGCCGATACGGAAGTATCGGCCATCTATTCAAGTATAGGTGCATTATGAGCGGAAAATGTAACTTTTCTAAATTATGCTGAACGGCCATCAACTTTCAAAAGATGCAACGTTTTTAACAAAATGAAAAAAATGCTTACGTTTGTAAAACCAACTGGCGTGTTTCGGGATCTTTGGTGACGTAAGCTGTCAGTCCCACAGCTGACGAGCCCTTGCCACTTGTGTACTGGCTTCTGGGCACCAGGTCGTACACATAGGACAGCAACTGCGACTTGCTTGTTCCTGGGTCTCCGCACAACAGAATATTGATCTCGGAACTGTAACATCGATTCGAAATATATGTTAATATTGCATGAAATGATGGAAATTATTTCAATTTCAACCATTTTTGAATAATTTATTAGGTTACATGTTAATGTAAGCAACTACAGGGTGGCGCATAAAGAACGGATGTTTTTCAAAGTGTTATAAGAAAGTTATTTGAATCATACATTTATCTTCATAACACCAAAATACTAGGTAACAACCAATTTGAGAATTTATGAAAAAACTAAAACACTTGAGTATATTTCAAAAATTACTAGGAAAGATCTAATGCGTAAATGTTAAAAGCCTCAAATCGGTCAACTTTTGATACAGCAGCAATTCATTCATGTATTGCAGTATTCAAATCTGCAATGTAACGATATTTACGATAGTAAACTTGAATTTCAAGTAAAGAAGGATCTTATGCCAATAAGCACGACTTGAAACTTTCTGCTGAAGTTGAACGACGATTGCAGATTCATTCTATTGGAAATATTTACTACAGCAAATACGCGATTTAGGTCAATTGCGCCATTGATACTAAAACTGGATAATTTTAAAGAAAATTGTCGCTTTCACAGACAGCTCTAGTTCACTGATACTATCCTATTCAAATCCATCCATTTTTTTTGCGCCACCCAGTAGAATGTAACTACTTTCAATTGTTCTCTAGTTGTTTGACTATAATATAACCTATTTTCACTGTCCCTCACTTCAAATGACTAAAATTAATCAAGTCTTCCAACTTCTATTGTGAACATTGAATGCATTCAGAAGTGTTTATTTACTACATGACATGCAGATTGTAGTAAGTTGAACTACATGTACGTTAAATTGATATTCTTTGTTAATTGACAAAGAGAAATTGTTATAGACCTTAATACAGAGTAATAAGACAATGATGTTGCTACTATTGAAAACAGTAAATAATACACTAGTTAGGCTGTTATTATTAAGCTTATGGCATTTTTGGCGAGGAGACCTCCTCGGGTCTCCTCGCCAAATCAGGGAGGCGAAATATTGAAAACATATAGGTTAAATAGTCCAACACAATTTCAACTTATCATTTTTGAAAAACCTTCCAAAATCATAATCTTTTGATTAATAAATTCACAGCAACATAACTTGAACTCATGAAACCACAATAGCTTAAATACAGTATTGAATATACTAGTTAAGAGTTAGTTACTAGACTAGTTGGGCTGTAACACCAATTTAAATACCAAACCCCTGCTTGATATTGATGAGGGTGTAAAAACTGAGAATAGAATCTCATTGCAGTTATATAGATATTGGTATATCAACCAAGACTATCAACCTTTTGCTTCCAATGAAACTGTGATAGTGACAAGATTCAAGTACTAGTATCACCGGAGACCAATCGAGTGTTATTACATAATTTTATTATACGATGAATTAATACAGAGTTTTATCATTATGGAGACTCCTATAGTTTGGCTTGCCATAGTGGAGTAGGTCATTTCCACTTGAAACACAGCATTCTTAGCGTTTTTACTCACTATTTAAAAATGTATCAGCTTTAGTTGAAGAGAATAAATAATTTATTATTTACTTACCGGAAGTTCCCCCTTCCAGAAGTTTTGAATGTCTTTCTAGTTCCTCCAAACAATTGTAAGAGAATTCCTTTTTTGATGTCTTCATTTTCGTAGATTGAAGGCGCAATAGCATGGGCTAGACGCTCGTACAAGTCTTCTCGCTCACTGAGGGCTTTCAGCAGGACAAGACGTTCGGGTGAAAATCTATGGTCCTTTCTGAAAAAGAAAAAGTCATTGGTTTGATGAGTTATTTTCAGTTTGAGTAGATACTCAAGCCAAGTAAGAATATGGAGAAGAGTAAAAAAGCACAATATTTTCTCAACATCGTAAATATATTCGATTTACGAATGAAATAGCATTGTCACGAGACTGCTTACTGCTTTCTAAGGTTTGATTATGTAAGAGATAGGCCTACTCACATTAAAAACATTCAACTATTCAACAATTACATTTGTAGCCTATACGTAGAGACTGTGCAGAAAAGCTATGCAAAAAATTATGAGGCATACTTTCAAAGTTATTATTGGATTTGTTATCTACTGTATTCTAATTCTTATTTTAATTTTATACTTTTTTATGTATAAATGACTGTAGTACAGAAAAGACTTAACTAGCTGATAGAACTGTTTGACTCTGCCTTGTTATACAAACTGTATTATTGGCTGCGAATAAATATTATCAATTATCAAATGCAAGATAGTTTTTTCAACATTGAAGAAATATTTGATTAACGAATGAAATAGCATTGCCATAAGACTGCTTACTGCGTTCTAAGGTTTGCACCGCCAATAAAAAAGTATTAGATCCTCTTAACACTATTTTTATTAATAACAATAACTCGATTAAAACGAGTAATAAAAAGTATATTTTGTAATTTTTGTGTGTGTGAAATAAATTAGAATTTGAAAACCCCAATCACTGACCCTTCTTCCTGTTCGTAGAGTCGTTTCGAGTCGAGCTTTCTGAAGTGCACAACGTCGACGTGCGTTTTGTAAACGCTGCGCACATTGCGCATGCGCGGATTGACCTGAATGGGCACGGCGCGATAGATGCCTGTGACGGTGACTCGGTCTCCCGGCTGAACGGCGTCCACTAGATCGTTGTGCGCAAACAGCACCACTGTGTGTGGTGTCTGGCCTGAAAGTTTGACAGAATTCAATTATTCATTGAATGATTTCAATGAAATGTTTGACAGAATTTGCCTGAAAGTTTGACAGAATTGTATTGAACGTCATTCAATATTCAACATCAGACTTTTTTAATACCGGGCGTTTCAAAAAGGACTTTGCAACTTTAAAAATGCATATACTTTTTTTAAGAAAAGATACAGACTGGATTTCGTGTTGCTTTGAAGAAAAACACAACAAGTTTTGACTAATTATAATTATTTGTGTTGGATAATTTGACGTTGTCTTCGTTCAATGAATTGTTTAGTTTGTCGCTGAATAATTTGGCTTCAATATGAGAGATAGCCGGAGAGGATCCATGGATTTATTTCAATACAAAATTATTATTAATAATAATACAAAATTTTGTTGAACAAACTTGAGGTTATAGTGTGTACATTGTTATCGTTAGTTTTACTTTAGTTGAAAAAGACTCAAGTTTTACTTAGTTTTTTCAAGACTTTAGTTTTACAAAGTCGTTTAATATGTAAGGATCTATTCAAGTGATTAAAGTAAATAATATCAAATGTGTTTTTGTTAATCCATCTTCTTCTCAGTGATACATTTAAGTTGAAAAAATATACACTTCAAGTAAAAAATTACTCGTAATTTTTACTAGAATTTACTAGTAATTTTTCACTTTCATGTAGGCCTATATCTCTTTTATTAGAGGTGACTTACTAGGTTTAGTTAGACTACTAATCTTGACTTTATAGTAGTAAGGTAGCAGTAATTAATGGAGTTGTTCCTGGAAAACTAATAGCCTATGTGAGTCTTACTGGATAATTGATATATTCATATTAAATTGATTACTCGTAATTTTTACAGAATGTTACTGAAGTAATTTCTTCAGGTAAGACTCTTTATTAGAGGTGACTTACTAGGTTTAGACTACTAATCTTGACTTTATAGTAGTAAGGTAGCAGTAATTAATGGAGTTGTTCCTGGAAAACTAATAGCCTATGTGAGATATTATGTACTGCTTTTGTCTACATTCATATTAATGATATATCTTTGATAATATTGTAGCATATGTTATTTTTTGAAATTAAGTATGTTGACTGGATCAATAATTGTAATTTGTTAATTAATATTCTGAAGACTTTGCTATTTGCAATATTGAATATTGTCAATATTGCAATTAGCAAAGTCTTCAGAATATTATATGGCATTTATTAGGAATTTCGTTCAATTAATTATTACTATTCTATTCTATTTTAACTTGATGTCAATTATTTAAGAGTACTGACGCAGCCAAACGTAAAAAGAGGAACACCAGCATTGGGTGGATTCGGAAGCACTTACCAGGCGGCATGTCGTCGGGCGACTCTTGCAGTTTGACGAGCTGTTTGTCGGTGAACTGCGACCGATTGTGGATGAGCGTGAAGCAGTGGTTGGTGTTGCAGTTGGTGCAGAGCGTGGGCTCGGCTATCCGGCCTCTGTCCATTTCCACCGTGCAGGTCAGCGAGCACACCATGCACTGGAAGAACGCCTCGCGCATTTCCGGCATCAGGTTGCTAGTCCTAACAAACAATTAATTATATAAGAAACAATGAATTTTGACTTAGAAAGATATGGATCATAACCTAAATTTTGGACTTTTCTAAATTTGACTGTTGAACCTTTCATTTAGTATTATGTGTACATTACTGAATAAATGAACAAGCAAGAATGAACAAGCAAGAATGAACAATATCTGATACACTATAAAAATTTCCTACAGTAATATTTTCAGTAATTCTCATACTGAATAAAAAGACTTGGAAGTTGTCAAAACCACAAATTTATTAAAACAACGAGATAGTCAAATTATTTTGACAACTTCAAGTCTTTTTATTCAGTATGGATAATTACTACAATATCACCTTCACTACTACACAGAAAATTCTCATACTGTACATTATTTCTTTAAATGGGTCCCTGGTCCCAAATAAAAACGCTATAGAAATTTCCTACAGTAATATTTTCAGTAATTCTCATACTGAATAAAAAGACTTGGAAGTTGTCAAAACCACAAATTTATTAAAACAACGAGATAGTCAAATTATTTTGACAACTTCAAGTCTTTTTATTCAGTATGGATAATTACTACAATATCACCTTCACTACTACACAGAAAATTCTCATACTGTACATTATTTCTTTAGACGGGTCCCTGGTCCCAAATAAAAACGAATAAATAATCAGAGTTCCGGTTCTCAAACTATTGATATTAATTTGTGTATAAAATTGTGGCAAAAATACTGAATTCCACATTATTTATATGATTGAATATTTTCAATTGTTTATTGTTAAAATTTTCAAGTTGATTCAATATTTTTCAACTGGATAGTTTGGTGCATTGTTTTATTTGATTTCTTATTTTATCATTCTAAATTCCAATCAATCAAATAATCTTTATTCATAAAGTTGCATTTACAAGAGTCTATGCTCAGCAACATTGAAAGTGTCATGATAATACAAATATAATATATTTAATATAACATGAAATATTTATTGAGGTGAAAATTGGAGGGAGGAGACATAAAAAAGCAGCGATCATAAAAATAAAGAAAGCGAGAAAAAGAAAAAAAATACAACTAGTTCTTTTCCCTTAAAAATCTAAGACATTCTTCCACCGAGCACGGGGCTCTCTCCAATAAAATAATCTTTATTTTCTTGATCATGTCCGGGAAGTATGTCCAAATAGTATCATTCTATTCCAGACTATATTATTAATATACTGTACTGTATTAATAACAAGGAAGGTCCCTGCAAAGGCAACAGCCTGAGCGCAGGGGCCGAGTATTACATAATAACAAATAAAAATAAGCAGCATTAACCAAAAACCAAAATAATACAAATAAAAGAAAAGCAATATCTTATTATAACAGTTGAAGGAAAAATTACTCACGGTACAAGATAAAGAAAATACAAGTAAAAAACTAAGAATAAAGAAATAAACCCTTGAATGTACAAACGAAATTTACAAGAGAACATTTGAAAGAATTTACAATTTGAAAAAAGAGGTGAAAGTTGTTTCGAAAAAACCTCACAAAAGTTCAAAAGGGATATTCAAAGAAACATAAAACCAACTAGAATTTGGAAAAGACGTAAGGTAATAGCTTTTAAAGTAAAGTAAAGAAAAAATACGTATTAATCAAAATACGGGAAAGAAATAGTAAAGACTGGACTGAGCCTGTTTTGTCTCGCAATCATAATGGAATTGTTGTTTGTGTCACCTGATAACCATTCCGCTGATAGTGATGAGCTGATCGATGTCCTCGGGGTTGAGCGAGCGCATGTTCTTGGTCTTGTGGGCGTTGAAGGGCCGCACCTGGATCTGGTGCGCGAGCACGGCGGCCGGATGCTTGTCGAAGAACATCTCGTTGACGGCCATGTCCAGCGTGGGAATCACCTCCTGCGGGTAGCACACCAGCTGCCGGTACAGCTCCGCGTCGTACGACTCCAGGTGCGCGCAGTTCACGTTCAGGTACAACTCCTCCAGAATGTGGATCTGACAACATTCAGCAAATCGTGAACAATTAAAATGCAAACAAAATTAATTGAATTATTAAAAAAGAGCCCCATACAGGAACAGGCAGTGTGGGAACAATTGGAAAAAAGTGAATCATAAACGAATTAAGCATGCATCCAAGTTTCACCTGGCTAATTTAATAGCTACTACTGAGATAGCTGACACCAGGGACCTGACATCTTAGGGACTGGAAGTAAGAGAAATAAGGGGAGTAGGATGACGCTAGTTTCCGGACGGACTTTTAGCGGTGTATTAGGAAACATCGTAAATTGATAATAATTACAGCTGATTCTGATTGAATAGCGGATGGTTCAAAAGCTTGATTCACGCATAACGATATTAGATCAATGGTATTGAAGAATAATCCAAAAGTTTGATACACGCGTAACGATATCAAAAGTTAACCATTATTAGTGAATAACCAATCTAACCTGTAGTAGAGAACACCTACTTCTACTCAAACCAACCTAAAAAACAAAGAATCTAACAAAAATGTTATATTTTGTCGTAAATATTAACCATATTCTCTCAACAGTTTTGATTTATACCGCAAAAGATACCATAAACTTTTACAAGTCTTTATGAAAATGAAACTTAACCTAAAGGCTCTGAATTCAAATACAGCGCCAAAACTCCGTCCGGAAACTAACGAGATCGAGACTCAGCCTACACCCCTTTTTAACATAGGGAAGATACAATACTTCCACTCCGTCTATGACGGCCCCCTGGCTGACACTAAACAGCATCAGTGTGACAAAGGAAGTAGCTTTTAGAATAAACTGCTATTATAAGCTATGTCACATTTGCTACTTTGTATCAGCTATTTCGCTAACAGCTATATATCAAACACTAAATAGCAAGTGTTACATAGACAGTAGCTTCTACTTAGTAGTAGCTGCCATTATAAGCTACTGCTTACAATGCGTCACACTCTTGCTAAAGACATAATAACACAATACATTGTCTTTTTCTACTTAGGTAGTTTTATTAATACCAAAACTCAAGTTTCGATGCTCATGGCATCATAAAACTACTCAAGTAGAAAAAGACAGTATACAGGTATACCTGTATTGTGTTATTATGTCATTAAGGAACAAACACTACAACATTTCTGAAAGCAGTGTTCAATTCACACTTGCTACTTTGTATAAGCTATTTCGCTAGCAGGTAGCTTGGTGTGATTCAGGCTATAGATTAAAAAGCAAACTTAAAAAAAGGTATTGGGAGAAAAGAGGTAGACCATCTGTTTCGATTTTAGAGTCAACTTCACACATCCACTAGAGATGTCTATGGTAGTGACAAAGTAGTTGAACTAAACAAGTTGATAAAACATACAATTTTATACACAAAGTATGCATAAAATTGAAAATAATAGTGAAAAATTGTTTTAGAAAGAACACGTTCAATCAATGATGGGAGTCACCAATTTTGTCGTATGATAAGACTATAGGCCTATAGTCTATTCAAACCTAGAATTCAGTAAGGAGTCTTATAGCAATGTTATTGCACTGTTGCCGTGTTTCTGTTGATACGCGACTGACCGTCTTGGCTTTCTCAGCTGTGCAATCTGGCAGCACTGTACTTCATAAGCGCAGTACTGAAATATAAGGTTTGCATAGAGAATAGTTAAGATGCGTTTACACTATGTAGGCCTAACTTGTTTAATTAACTTGTTACATGTAACAAGTTTTCTGTAACCTTTGTTATATAACAAAAGTTTTATAAACAAGTTAAGTAGTGTAAACGCAGCTTTACGTACGCCTAGAATATAGTTACAGGATCTAATTGATGGATTAAATAAAAAATGTTCACCTCTTCCAGTTTCTGCAGGTAGAGAGGATCGTTAGAGTTCATGTTGTCCATACGTTCATCCTCTTCAGTATTGGCTTCCACAAAGTTGTTGATGAAATGTTTGAATTTCTGTTTACATCTTGCCACAACCACATCTGTACCCCAAATAACTAGATTTGGCGCTGCATCTTCATTCTGAGTGCCTGTTTGCTGTATTTCAGATGAAGCTTCTCCCTAAAAAAAAGAGAAAAAACTTAAAAATAGGCCACTAGGCTAACTGAGATGAAAGATTCAAGAGCTACAGTTCGAATAAAACTAGTTCACCATTGTTTGGTGCTTCAGAACACTAGAAACGTTGACCATTTGATTCAATGATGCTAACATTGAATCAAATGGTCAGCTGTTCGGACATCGGATTTTCTGACAAAAAAGTTTCTAGTGAGTGGTTCTTGAGCACCAGGCCAAGTGACAACTAGTTTTATTCCAACTATAGGATTGGAACTACACAAACTGAATAGCATCTTATACCTCAGATTGTACTTTAGAAATAGGCATGCGGATAAAAAGGATGATAAAAAAAACATAGAAAGTATATTTAGTATCTCCTCACTTCAAATACAATACAAAAAAGTAACATATGATTTATCCAATTGAAATGAAACATTTATCACAGCAGAATGAATAAATTTCATGGAAATTATGGTATTATTACAATAGACAGATATTACACATTTTATAGCGTGTATTGTACCATATCAAGCACGAATATATTCACCCCATCACCTAATCAAGCAAATAGCAAAAGTTGACTTTGTAAAACTAGAGCCATTTGATAAAGAAAAGAGAACTTCAATAAGAATGCAGATGGTTATTGTAGGAAATTAGCCTGAAGTAAGAGTTTATTCATTTGGAGCAAAACCAGAACTCTGAAGTTTGAAATTGAATGTTGATTAATAAATACCGTATATATATTTTTCAAATTCAATTTTAAATATTGAATGCAACTATGTCCAAGAGTATTACTGAAAAAATAACATCGCAAATAAATGTTATTTATAACTAGAGCAGTGAACATTCAATCAGCCCTATGCAATATTTAAAATTATTTCTATTTACGAAGCCAATAGTAATGTGACTACTATAGCTTTAAATTCTAGAATTTAGAGGCATACATTCCAAATTTTAGATTTTGTTGAAAACTTACAGCATCTGAAGAAGCAACATTGACTTGACGAATGCGACGGTCGGTCCTAATGTCGGGTCTGAGACGAATCGGAGTGCCTCGAATACCCGAGCGTGGTGTACGCACCGAGGCCATGGAACTCGGTGTGCCATAGTTCAATGGAGAACTTATGTCGATTTCACTCATGCCTGAAATAATCAAAACATTCTTATTCGCCCACAACACTGCTAATTTTCATGAAATGGATGTATTCACGTCTACATCGTTCAGTGTCAATTGCTGGTTGCTGCACCGTGAGGCCAATAATTATTAATGGTAGATATGAATACTTTGTCGAGCAAGGTTTATAATACCATCTATTAATATAAATTATTTTAGCGTTTCCATTAGTAACATTTCAGTAATAACAATTAAAATTAGTCGACTGACAAGGCAATAAAAATGTTGGATATCCAAAATTTAACTTAGCTGGCCACTTATCGATTCAATTCCCATTTCATCTGGCATTATTGTGATCATCTCTGATCTCTCACCAAGTTGGACTTCTCTCTCACTCAGACTACCCACATAGTAGTCTCATAAATTCTTGTATCAACTTAAATCAAAGTTTATTCATCAATAAATCACTTACAATGCAAAGTAAAAATTTATAACATAAAACTCAAGTAGTACAAATAAATTTTATGCTTAGAATAATTTCAAAATGTAGACCATTTAATGAATAGATAAAATGCTATAATGATATGTGTTGTAATGTGTTATAATGATATGTGGGGTGCGTGTAATGAATATCATCACAGATAACGGACTATTAAAAAACTTTTGGCGCATTTTTTTACAATTTTTGGTACCTTTCTACTGCTTCCACCACTGCGAGATTTAATGTGAAATCCAGAGGAAACTCACACTGATACAAGTCTGCTGCAGTTATATTGTATTCCCAAACGATACGGTACTGAGCAAGCAAGCGGAGCTTTGCGCTGCACGGTGTAAACTCGTACTGTATTATCATAGTTTTAAAAACTCGATTTTTTCTTGAAAATGGAATGAATTGATGATTCTACAGGCTGCTGCTTATCTACAGGCACTTTCTTATTATTGATGCTCTTGATATTGCATTGAAATAGTTGACACTCACCAACAGCAAAAGGGCTGGTGGGCTGTATAACTGAGTTGGGCGCGGCCGGCGACAGAGATGGAATTGAGAGCGGATCAGACGGCTCGACAATGAAATCGGGCTCACTAGCCTGCTGCTGCTGCTGACGACGGTTGGCGCCGTAGCGGAGCGGAGTGGACGCTTGTGACTGCGGCTGCGAACTGCTGCGCGACGGAGTGCCGGCGCCGCGACGCGGCGTGGTTCTGCGCGGCTCATCCGCTTCGCTGCCTTGTCTCGACGGTGTTCGCGAACCGCGCGGTCGACCTGGACTTGACATTTTATCTGAAAAACACAACAATTAACTAAAACACCCACTTGCTGAATAGAAAATTTATTGAAATACTACTTACAGAACAATTCAAGAGTGCCGAAATTACTGAAACAAGTTTAGCCTACCTACTTGTTGAATAAAAAACACACTTATCACAATAATTACTAAAACCCCAACTTGTTGAATAACAAATTAAGTTACACTGATAGAATTTCGGTTCACGTGAATAGCTAATAATATATTTATGATAAATATTGTACGTTTTATTTTAAATGGTCATAGTCCAGTGGAGGCTGAGAAAGAATTTCAAAGAGACCAAAAGAGAGCACGGATTGCTCTGACTATTCGGTGTCCCCCTGTAAGATTTTCAACTTTAAAGAAATAGATTACAAGATAATATAATTCATTGGATAGGAACTCTGCTACTTACAGATTTATAAAATCACCAATGAATTATTCCAGTTTTGAAACTTAGTTGTATCAAAGGTTGTGAGGATAGAAGTTCTTGAAATTAGAATGGCAGAAACCATCAAACATCAAACTAGAAATCTAACCTCACTTGTTCAACTCTCCGCCAAAAAAACGCGGGAACATCGGTATTGGAGGTAAAAAGCAAAGAGGTTTTAAAAAGTTGGACAGGCATACCGAAGCCTGATCGATAAATTCTGAATTCACCCAGTTCAAAAAAAATTCTCACTGATTTTTAATAAGGAACAATGATTATATTTTTCAAATTGATAATAATTCACGTAAATTTTCTCATTTTGAGAACTTTCTTCAAGAACAGGGTTTTTGAATAGGCAAAAATGATATTTAAATGGCATTGACAAAAGCGGATAGTATTAAGTATTTAAGGTTATGTGTATTTTATTCTGTTCTGTCTGTGATTCTGACAAGCAGATTAGAATTACACGTGTTTTGGACCAACGTAATTGTTTTAAGGTGAATTGTTGAGCTTCTCTACCCAAATATATCACTATTATTCGTGATTATTATTAAATAGAAACTTTAAAATACTCAATTCTGTAATTGTAAGACCAATTTGGTTGAACTTACTACACTTCATCTATTTGTGGATTAGCCTACTGTAGGCCTTCAATTTTATGCATCTATTGATTCCTTTGAGCTTAATAAAACCTGCTTTTTATATTTTATTTTTCTAATGAATGTGAAAAGTGTAGGTGCGCATGGTTGGATACTCATTTTTGTTGCTTTCAAGTTGAAAAATACATTGTTATCGTTTTCATGAAATCCATGTCTGCGTCTGGTAGGCTACAAAGAGAGCTGGAAAGCCTTAATTTTTTTTTTAAATTAATTCCAATTATCGTTTTTATTGCAGATTCATTATTATAGTTACGGTAGTCTCAACTCATAGATAAGTTATATTTAAAAGTTTAATATGAGTGAAGTTTCTACACGACAATCTGAAAGAATGAAGAGGAAGAAAAAGAAACTAGCTGCACTTCTAGACTTGACTGAACTCAACGAAAAAGACAGAATAAAACAGGTGAGAAATCTCTGGTAGGCTACATGAGTTTCATTAAGGTATTTTTTGTACTTACAGTAGAGTCTCGCCGCTTATCCGTCATTCCGTATTATCCGGCATAACTTACTAATCAGAGACGAAATTATTCAAATTTCAAAGAAAATCCATAAAACCTTCCTCAAGGAGTATTTCATAATTACAAATTAACCCTCAACATTCCTTCGATTTTCATTGCTCAACAGATCCCTATATTTTCGAAATTTTATATTTTGAGTAATTTTTTATCTAAAGAATGTTATTAGCTATTTTGTACAGTTATGATTTTTTTTAATATTTAGTTGTTTAATGATACAATAAATTAATGAATAAAAATACTGTCCACCGCTGGTAACTTGACTTCTGAAGTACCTATGAGACGGGAGATAACGCCTGGCGCCAGGCGTTCAATGTTTGTTTAAAGACTCTGTAGTGTGACAACAAACCCTGCTAATCATTTTTCTGCTATATTCATTGGCGAAGGCAAATAGACCATTGATAGTGTTTGTATTCTTACTGCCTTGTTTTCTAATGCCTTACGTCACGTCGCATTCCTTTCAGAAGTCAAGTTACCAGCGGTGGACAGTAAATGATCTTTTATTAAGTATTTTATAAGTTCAATTCAATTTTATAAATTCCAGTAGGCTATTAATTTTCTAGAAACAAAACTGACGTGAATTTGAAATGGAACTTCAAAATTAATTCTCAACTAATCCATGTATTTTTAATTTTTCAGGAGAAAATTCTCAGTCAACAGAATATGGATGACAGCGGAGGGACGAACGATTCAATCGCAAATGAATTGATAATTAAAAGCAAGAAAAAGAGAGATAAACAGGAGGACATGGGAGAAAACGATGATGGAAAAGAAGAACATGGAAGAAAACGCCAAAAAACCAATGGCGAGAGCGAAGCTGTTTTGGATTCTTCAAAAATGGTATTTTCACTCTTCAAAATGTGAAATTAGCATATTATCATTTTCCAGTTTTTTTCATGTGATAAATTTGTAAAGAATAGGGGCAAAAGAATTGTTTCAGATTCTTGGTGTTATAAACTAAATATGAAAAGTTGGACTCGGGAAATGAATTGGGTAGGCCTATAAATTTAAAAATCCATGAAAAAATCCTAAAGTACTTTCTCCTCGAAATTATATTGTTTGAATGAAATTAAAAAGTGCAACCTCTCTCTCAAATGAAGAATTCCATTGGTGAAAGACTGTTTTAGATATTGAAATAATTTTTAAATCAAATTTTTTTAAAGAGTTGTGCTGCTTGCTTGCAACCCTGCAATGAATGAAAACTTGCTACCATACTGTTTCATCTTCTCACTTTAGATACAAAATATTATTTCGATATGACAAACTAGACAATATTTCTTTTATTGTAATTACAATTTACTTGAATAATTTATATTTCATCGATTTCACTACAATTATTTCAATATTGTTCTGTAATCAATTATGATTTTATGTTACAGGACAATGAAAATACTCTCGAAGACCAAACAACTTGGTCTTTGAATTATAATATGTCAATGGATGAATATAAAAAGCTCAAAAAAGAATTAAGGGACAGAAAAAATGAGTTGAAGGTAAGCATCTCAAGGCTATTTACTTGTAAATGTCGGTTGGTAATACCGTACTGATTTATCTATGATACTTTTTGTTTCTTCCCTTGCCAATACTATTGAAATTTGCATCTTTAAAACAAAACTAAGGAAAACTAGATGTAATTTTTTTTTAAATATTTTCTAGGTGATCCCAAGGATTTTATTGAATGAGACCGGTAACCAGGCAGCTGTTGAATGTAAATATCGTATCCCCATGTTCATAAGCGACATTCAGCACTTTATCATGTACTCTCAACTAGGGCATCACGCGCCGGTAAAGGCAAGGTCTGTATTTTACACTGTTTAAAAGGAAGCAAAATTTAGTCACGTGTTTAAATCTCTAATGTCCAATTCATATCACGAGTCACATGACGTCATAGTAATGATATTACAGGCTCAAAGACAACCCATAAATTTGGTCCGTTTACACAATCTGACCATTTGTTATGGAACCTATTTCGTGTTATTTGCAGAAATTAATAGTTCCTTCTAATTTCTATCTATTTAGTTGTAATTAGTTCAATGTCTATGACTTTCGTCATATGGCGCACAAAAAATCTTGCTTGAAAATGTTATGAAAAGAGACTACTAAGCTTTTAAGAGTATTTCTAGTTATATTCCAGATTACTGCTGTACAGTACTTGAAACAGGTTCGAATTTTGAAGAGAAAACTGCTTCAGACTGAAACCTTATTTCTATTCATTCTACTATATATTTTTGATGGATTATTAAAGATTTGTTATTTTTAAAGATCTAAACTCTTGTACGAAATAGTTATAAATAGCATTTCTTTGGTAACTGTTCAATAGAGTTTATTGAAAGTTTGAACCCCCCAACCTTTTTCAGATGGTGTGACATTGAGAAGTTCAACAGAATATCTCACACTGTTCTACTTATCATTGAAGGAGTCACAGTTTACGATCTAGTTTCAAACGAATCGGCATGTCCCAACTTCGCGGATCTAAAATTGAAAGTTGAATTTCTGTCACCATTCAACTACGATGGTATACTAATTGAGGAATTAGCTGCGGTCCCCCTCACTAGGTCACAAATGGCTCATCTAGAGAATTGTGAGTACTACACTATCACTTATTATTTATCTTATTTCATTTATCAGTAATTTTTACAGAAATATTATCTACCCTACTTTAACTTGTGCAGTGAATTGAAATTGTAATTATTTATTCTTTGTAAAGAAAAATATTTTGAAAAAGACTCCTCACACGGGCAAATGCCTGCAGTGAAGAAGGGTTAACCAGCACCATTCGGTGTACATTGAATACTATTTGCGATCAATTTTTTATATCAGTGCTATAGCTATAGCTCATTTGATAGATAAAAATAATAATGACACGAATAATAGTTTTAATACAAAACTAATTACATATTACACGATATATAGAGACTTTTTAACAATTGAGTTAACATCAGTTTTACATTTATCAAACAGAAGACAAGTTTTATTAATACTTTTTATTGAATGTGGTATCATTGGTTATGCATTGAATAAGATTCGAAAGAAAATTTCTATAGATTTGCTGCCTACTTATCTGTAAATTGAAGTTTTATTTAAAAAAAACTTTACTTTCAATGAAAACCCGAAGACATGTTTTGTGAACCTTTTATCAACCTTTTATGAGTCAGGAAGGGAGGTCAAATTTAATCAATTTAAATATTTAGGACTTTTGAAATATTATGTTGTTCATATAATTTTTTTCATAATTAATGTAATATTATTTTATTAATCATTTATTTTTCTAGCACTTCATGTGAATGGTATAAGGAACAGGAATATGAAATTTCGTGTATTGCGGACAATTTTTCCTGTAGGAAATAAAGGCAACAACAAAGATAAACATGAACCGGAAATGACTGGAAACGAGAATGAAAAGAATAATCACGAAAACGCTGGAAAACCACTTGACTCATCCAATAATGACCAATTTCCGAGAACCGAATTGCTTTTGTCCGCTTGGCAAATGGTGGCTGAAGGATATCCTATACCTTTGAGAGGAGAAATGGAAAATAGGTAAGTTCTCATTAACATAGGCGTTACGCCGGGAGGGGGGACACAGGGGGGTACGTGCCTCCCCCCAACATCTTATAGAAAAAATTATTATAAAATAAATATTTGGAAGTACTAATTGCTTCAGTTTAGGCCTAGACAAAGTTATTTCTGAGCATTTTATTTATTGAGTATACCAATATATAAAAGTACGGATTTGTAATATGCTTTCCGGCTCATATTACCGTAATTTTGATTTGGTTTCCGAGCTCGGGATTTAGCCAAGTCCTAGACTAAAACGGGTGGCCACCGTAGCATCGACAAACGTTAGCCTCGACACTATGTACTAAGGAGGTGGCACGGGCTCTCTATGCTGCTAACCCACTAGCGAGGTTAGCTACCAAGAAAGGTTAAGACCGGTGAGAACCTAGAGAGCTAACCTGTCGAGACAAACGTTTGTCGATGCTACGGTAGCCACCCGTTTTAGTCTAGGACTTGGCTAAATCCCGAGCTCGGAAACCGGCCCTTAGTGGGCTCGCACACCGAAGCAACAAGCAACTAGCAACACATGGATCATATGATTGTCTACTCTATACAAACAAATAGTCCAATGTACACTGAAAGAGCTGCTTTAGGTGTGCATTGGACTATTTATTTGTATAGAGAAGACGATCATATGATCCATGTGTTGCTTATTGCTTCGGTGTGCGAGCCCACTTGAATTTTTATTCACAGTGAAATTTTATGGAAAATCAACAAAATAAAGAATAGTCTCGGTATTTTAGGAATTTCAGTATTCTACTGGTGTAGTTTCTACTAAGCTGTTGATGTGTCATAGCAGTATTTGAATAATTCCTGCTTTTTATTAATGAAGGGTTTTGTAATCATCATCAATTTGAACTTTTCCATGATTGTGGTGATGAGTAAATGAAGATCAATAATTTCCACTGCTGCTAAATTGCACGAAAATGTAACTTCAATGTAGACTGTTTCAACTCAATGTTTCAATCAACACATTGTTTCGCCTTGTGAAAGGCATCCTCAGGATATGATAGAATATTATTTATTAGACACCCTGGGTATGCCTTCCACCTACGCGAAAAGACTGTCACTTGTTAATAATGTGGGTTCTGGTATATTTTAAAATTAAAACTGTTTAAATTATTAACAATTTTGAAGTTATATTTTGTGTCATTTGTTTGCTAGCTGGCTGTCAGTCTTTCCCTTTAATGGCAAACCTATTTAGATATTTTTATTATTCAGTTTCTTTTTTCCTCTCTCACTCACTGAATAGAATGCATATTTTGTTTCACTCTAGGTACGCGGATTTTGTGATGACGAAAGACGAATACACAGAAGTGACTGCCACATCTCCCATGTGGGGAGTCGATTGTGAAATGTGTTTGACTTCCATTAATAAAAGCGAATTGACTAGGATATCGATAGTGGATGAAAATTACAAGGTATTATCATCTCCATCACATCCTAATTTCAATAGTTAGGGTAGAGTTCGTAAGTTGTAGCTTGAGATGTTGAGCCGTTGAATGCCATTCAACGCCATAGGGACCGAGATTTAAGATGCAACTGAGAGAGAAAAGTAACAATATCATCGCCTGAAGCTATTATTCAAAGGCCAAGAAGCATGCCTTGCAATAAATCACATTTGAAGAATAAATTTAGAAAAAATACTCCATGAGCTCTTGAAAGACTATGATTTGTTCAATTTGATACTTCTATCGAAAGACTTCTAGACTAGATGGAAGAAAGAGTGAGATAGAAAACTATATAAAGGCAGGCCTATATGTTTCAATTCGTACACATACGAGATGAGATACTTGTGTGAGTTGAGTTTGTCAAGTTCCGAAACATTTGCTCACAAAATTATTGTCAGCTTCAATTCCTCATACATTTTTAATGACCAAATTTTTTTTTCAACATTCGAATTGTGTAAGCAAACAAGTAGGTCTCATAGGACTACATTTATCCAAAGGTAGATTTGCTACACCAGACCTGAGCCAGCCAGGTTACATGGAATTATTATTATTTCCCACGCTAAAAATAGAAGAGAACCGACGAATCCAACCTAAAAACTACCGCCAACTCTGGTTGGTCAAGTCTCGGTCCCCCTATAGCTCAAGGTAATTATTTATTTATGTATTCAGCAATTTACAATTAGTACTTATTGTATGGTCCAACAGGCTTACGCTTTTTAAATTGATTTATATGATTATTTTATAAAGCTAAGCTTTTATGAAATCAAGATTTGTTAATATGATTCTTATCACTTTCATCCTTTGTAGAGGTAGAATAATTATGATATGCCAGTAGCTGCGTTCTAGAACCATCAAGATTCAGATAAATTCTTCTTTTGTTATTTTATTCGAAATATGTTTTATTCTTGTAGTTGATAACTTTTATTACAGACAGTCTACGATACTCTGGTAAAGCCACCTAACAAAATCACCAATTACCTAACAAAATTTTCGGGAATTGATAAAAAAATGATGGAGAATGTTACAAAAACACTTGAAGATGTTCAGGAGGATCTGAGAAAATTGTTGCCAAGCGATGTGATTCTAGTCGGACAGTCGTTGAACTTTGATTTGATTGCTATGAAGGTAGGTGACACGTTTATAAATTTAATAAAACTGCCAGTGTTATATTTTGGATTTCTCCCATTGCTACATCTAACTTATCAGAAATATAATAGTATCAATTTGTTCTTAGCATTTGAATTAGAATAAGGAAAAATCATTCAAACAAACATCTTCCCGTCGCCTAGCTGACATTCAATTGCATCATTTCAATCACTCGATATTCTGTACTTTTATCTGTATAAATTATTATCTCTTTTCTTATCATAACCTCCAAATTATTGCAATAGTTCTTGCTCTGTCAATAATTGGGACTCTTTTGTCAAAATAATGGATTTAACTCCCAAAGCTCCAAATCATGTGTGTGATATAACTTAGTTTGAATTATTATAAATATGTTTTCAGGAGTGAGTATCGAGATTGTCTAGGTATACTTTATAATAAATCAACCAAACGAAAATTCTTATTGTTATGTATTTAATAATGTGTTTTGAATGAGTTCAAAAGTCTCATTCACATCTACAGACATTATACGGTATTCTTCAATGTAATTTTTATGTATTTACTATTCTGTAATATGTGGTCATTTGCTGGTAGATGTGGATACGCTAATGCAAATTACATTGAAGAATATCAATTATGTCTTCAATGTCTGTCTTTGTCTAACACGTTACGTGTCTATTGATGTGAATGGTGTACGGCCTGTTGCTAATATAATATGTAAATTACATTTAAAAATTAAATGTTTGTGTCTGACGATGTGAATGGAGCTTTACAGTACACTGACCAGTCTATGATTTCTGTTTTCAGATGATGCACCCCTATGTAATAGACACTAGTATAATATTCAATCTGTCCGGCTCGAGATCGAGGAAAACCAAACTGGCCGTACTGAGTTTGATGTTTCTGAACGAAGTAATTCAGGGTGGCCGAGGTCACGATTCTGTCGAAGACAGTGCCACCGCACTGAAACTTGTCAAACTCAAACTTGAAAACAGTGAGTGCTTTCTTCCAATGTTGAATTTGGGTCTGATTATTATAAATGAAGTGGTTGAATTTTCAGATTTCAGTTAGATATAAATTTCAGTATATCAGCAATTACCTTATTCAGCCAGGTGGTTTGTTCAAGGTAATATTGTTGGATGGTAGTTGGTGAAATTTTTATCTGATACGCTTTGATGATTTTGCCAGATAAATGAGGAGAAATGTTATTGATTTGTAGTACAATTGAATCAAAGATAAATTAAGTAAAAATTTATTCAGCCTGAATAAATTTTATCTCGAATTGGAAGAAGATAGTATTCTTAAAATCCTCTACCAAAAGTGTTCACTTTGTTATTGCAGGTATTGATTTTGGTGATGCAGTACTCAGTGGACCATTATCTATCGAGAAACCTACAGATAAAAAATCTAGTCGTTTAGATACAAAGCAAAAGAATGATAATAAAAGAAGGAAAGAGGAAAAAGTGTATGAAGAAATACAGTTTACGAGTCTCTTCAGCTACGTGACTAAGGGCGAAGGAAAGTATGGTAAGTTGGTAAAAGTAGTGTGTTGATTTAAAGTAGTTTTGTACAAAACAAATAGAGCCTGCAGAAATTCGATTTTTTTATCTTTCTTTTGGCGCAAACCGAATCAAAATAGGTCCACTCAGACTTCTCTACGAACTTTCCAAAATCTACTCTACACGGGCACCAAACTCTTCATAGATGATAATTATTTCAAAATTTTCAAGTCCACTTATTTGTGGACAGGGAATTTTTGTGTTCAACTGAAGTGGAAATTTAACCTTATTTTCGAATGTATTATTAATTATCAAAATTATCAACTATGGGACCTTATTTTCGAATGTATTATTAATTATCAAAATTCGGGAGAGAAACAGTTTTGGGCTTAGCCTGTTTTTTCTCTCCCAATCACATTTTTCAACTCTGATTTGTGATTGTGTCAATTGTTAATTATGATTTTGTGCTTGTATCAATAAATGAATTGAATAATATTATCTTGAGGCCTCGTAGGATCTGAATTTGAGAATGCACAAACAATCTTATCGTCGTGTAAAAGGTCACATTTTCATGATTAAAAATAGAAGATAATAGTAGAAATTTTACAAAATGTTAAAAAATAGGATTGCACTTTGGAATAGTGGTCCTTTCCATTATCTTGTATTCTCAAATTCCACGTATGTGGAGCAGCACACGCTCTCTTGTATTGGTAGTAACAAAAAATAATATACTTGTCATTCTCTGTTCAAAGGTGAATATAATTGAAATGCTACTTTCTATGCGAATGTATCTTGTGTTGTTCTCTTTCATTAATTTTATCTTTTCGTTCCAGCTTCTATCATCGCAGAGGAGCCCACTCTGAGCAGCTACAGGCCTTATATTGAGGCTTCGTCAGTGGATGGCAAGGATGTGCGAGTGGATAGTGTGCCGGTCAAATCCAATATGGCCGCCATTGAAAAGACCTGTTCACAGGCTGCCACTCAGTCGTTTGTTGTTGCTCATTTGAAACTGAACAAAAACGAAACGATAAAAGATGTCAACAGTTGGTGTGGCGATATCTACAAGTCGTTAGCATTTAATTCGCTGTTTGCTGTGATGTTAGCTGGTAGTGAAGACAGCGAGGCTCATGGTGCTTTCATGTTCACCATCAAACAGAAACCTTTGGTTTTTGCCAGAAACAGTATCAAGGCACAAAATCAATAGATTACAATATTACAACTCTATCAGAACGTCAGGAACAAATGTTCAATGTGACCTCCGACTGCTGAATGATCTACGGAAGCGTATCACTGCTGCCGTGCACTCAATAACACTAGATACACTTTCTCACGCGTGGGACAAGTTTGGCTACCGTGTAAATGTTTTTCGTGCAGCAGCCGGATGACACATTGAACCCTTGTAAAGGTGGGTTTTCGTTACTGCGACCGATTGCCGCAGCGGAGCCCGACCCAGCGTTGCCAGATGCAACTATTCATAGTGGGGATTTTTCATCAATTGCATCTGGCAACGCTGGGTCGGGCTCCGCTGCAGCACTCGGTCGCAGTAACGAAAACCCACCTTTAGGTATTAAAAAACCTTTACATCCTCTTTCCATTGGTATAACGAATGTTCATTTTGCATTTTTACTTTAATAGATATATAACGTTTTGAAATGGGTCCATCGTTTAGAATAACCCTGTATTTTAGGTAGGTTACGAAACGCCGTTAATGGAGCACCCCTAAATTACGTAACGCTAAAGAGGGAGAGGTATTGTACAGTTTTACATTACAATAATTATAATTGTAAAAGTAATTTAGGCATGTTCCCTTAATAATAAAACAGAGGTTGGAATGTTATTTCCGATCAGTCACCTATAAAAAGTTTTGTCTTGATTATGAAAAGAAGAATTCTATTTTTAAAGAAGGATAATTTTTTGTTCAAAAAAGTAGTTTTAAATATAGGTACTGCAACTCACTAGTTGGTACCAAAATAAGAAAAAAAGATATGTTGAGCTCCATGGTTTTTTGCTGTAAATTCATTTTTCCTTCAATAAGTTACGCGTTTAATTTGGAAAAAGAATATTATGTAGGTTTATGATTTATTTATTCCGTTTGATTATGTAGAAAATAGAAATAATAAGAGAAGCCAATTAGAATATTGTTATTCATCCGAATTTATGTTAATATAGGTTGAATCCTCAATAAAAAAGAGGGATTACCTATTTGTCGTTTAAATGTATTGTTATTAATCTTCATGAATTTGTAATTTTACTGTGATCGACTAAAATTTGCGAGTTTTTTGTAAATAACTTGTACAGTATGTAAATTATAATGAAATTATAATAAAATTTTGAAAAATGTATTGTAAATTTCTATTTATGGCACCTTCGTAGACAATTCTTGACTGCCGTCAAAATAAAATTAACACTTGGAGAAATGGAGAAATTGTAGAATATCTCCATAATAGGTAAAAGAATTAAAACAATGTTGTCTATTCCACAATCAATATACCGTATTTTTATAAACATACTTGAGTTTCATGAATGCTCAACTCAACATAAGCGTTTCGGCTCATGAGCATCGGAACGAGTATATTTTTAAATTTATACGTTGCGGAATAGACATAATGTTTTTCATTCTTTTACCTAAAATTAAAATAGTTCATTATCGCAAAAACAGCCGTGAATTGAGTTTCAACATAAAATTTCATGCGATTATGCAATCAGTAAAAATGTATTATAGTCTGGAGTCTGTGTTTCTCTTTCTGTTATGTAATTTCAGAATCAATTATTATTGTCTTTCAAATCAGACAATTCGCATTAAACTTAAACAATGTAAATTGACGATATCATTGAAATATTATTATATTAAATATAATATAAAAATACAAAATATAATTGAAATGAAGACAATAATTGATAATGTTGCTTATTGTGATATAGTTTGAATTACTATAAATTATTGGCGAGCTGTTGTAGCTCAGTTGGCTGGAGCGTCACACAATAGTCTGCTATCGTTTCAACGGTCTGAGGTTCGATTCCCGTTCCGTCTGGCACTTTTACAGCATATCTTCCTTCACCTCATTATCCAGGCACAAGTAAAACACTAATGTGGGCATCATCTACAGCAATAAAATTATTATTTGATAATTAGATTTGACTTCTTTAGAGCCGAAAATTGCGGGTGGGCATGGAATAATGGAAGAAAATTAGAAAACGATTCAACCAAAACTAGAGGTTTTTAATAATGCAACAAATTAATTTCACAAAATAACAAAACCTACATCTCTCTTCATTCTTCTGAGTTATCATGAACAACATAGGATGTGTAAATATCATACCCTAATGATATTGTGTTATCATATAATACTCTATAACGTGTTGGTAGCCAGTAGAAATTTATCACTTGTGCTGGCGGCCAAATAAACCATTCTGCAACATACAAACGCCAGCCTTTTTTTACTATTTCTGTCCTTATTGTTTCGAGGCTTGCTCTTTCCAAAAGTCCTAATGTTACAAAAAATACACTAATACAAATCGGTGAAAATAATATTTGATCAACAACGACTTTTTTAGCAACAACCTTTATCGTTCTTTCGGGTAACTTACTATCGAGAAATTTGTACCAATAGTGGCAAACAACACCAACTGTCAGGCCAGATGTTGCCATGTACGATGTCCTTTTTTTATCCCAATGCTTGGAACTTTCTGATGAAATTTCCAGAGCTTGTTCGAGGAAATCACCAGTTCCGGATAAAGTCACTGAAACAGCCACGTTCGTGAGCAGCAGATATTTGTTGCTAAACATTTTGTTCCCTACATGCTTGCATTTTTTCAAAACTGTTTGAGAAAAACGCGAAAACGAGATACCGGCACTAAACATGATTAATTCAGTTCCACTTTCCAGAAAAACATTTAATGATCACACAAACAAATATCTAGATCTATTATAGACGATATCATTATCATCACTTGAACGAATTATGTAATGTCTATCTTATCTGATGTCAGTTATTCCAAGGTTGAGTTTTCTATAATTGCCAATATTAATTTGGCTGATAATTAGAGCACCAGAGGCTCTAATTTCAATACATTCATAACGTTCACATGATATTCATTACATAATGGTTAATTTCAACTCACTTTTCAGAAAACCAGGTCTGGAGTAATTCTGAACCAAAAACGGAAATTTACTGGATACAAAACTTTCAATTAAACCAATAAATTAATTATAAAATAAAAGTTATGTGATTAGTTTTGAATAATAATGAGTTTGAGGTTAGAAAGGAGTCCTTGAAATACGAACAGGACAGGAACGGAGGAACCACATGTCACCCATAACAAAAATATGAATCACTTGAAAATGATATTGATCTTTAATTAATATTTTATTATGATTTCTCTAAAAATACATTTCACAATCCAATTTTACAGAAGTTCATGAAGTTCGATAATGAGATGAGATACGATCAGGGACCTGACATCTCAGGGACTGGAAGTAAGAGAAATAAGGGGGGTAGGATGACGCTAGTTTCCGAACGGACTTTCAGCGGTGTATTTGAAAACATCATAAATTGATAATAATTACAGCTGATTCTGATTAAATAGCGGATGGTTCAAAAGCTTGATTCACGCATAACGATACTATAAGATAGATCAATATATAGATTAATTAGATTAATAGATAGATTAATTAATCAATATATAGATCAATTATAGATCAATGATATTGAAGAATAATCCAAAAGTTTGATACACACGTAACGATATTAGAAGTTAACCATTATTAGTGAATAACCATTCTAACCTGTAGTAGAGAATCACACCTACTGCAGGGGCGGATTAAGAGGGGTGGCGTCCGCTACAGAGATTGAAAATTTTGCTTTACAATTACTTATCAAAAACTAATATGTATAGGATTATAGTTTCAGTAGTTTTATTATTATTAGAGTAGAGATACATTAGTATTATTTTGTAACAAAAATGAGGATTTAAATGGTTATATTTTAAAAAGGAACGTAGAAAGCATTGCTTCTGCTCAACGTCGGCAGTGCCGGTCCCAGGAGGTTTTTTGGTACATGCGAGCCGTGGATTTGGCGCAAATATATATAGCAGCGGTGCCAGGCCATCCAACATTTTTAAACTATTCATACAATATTTATTCTCAAATCAGAAATATTTATTTAGTATTGTACGATACAACATGAACAGTGTCAATATAAATGAAACAAAAACAAATTTTTACTGGAAAACAATTATCTATCAATATTGATAGTTTAAATTTAATTTATTTATAGTCCAATTATTGATGGTTCAAATTTGAACAATAACTCCTAAAATATTCTAATTGCAGTTGCAATATTACTGTCTTCTTGATCACAAAAAAAGTACCAATGAGCAGAGACTCACTAATATTAAAAACCTCTTCAATTCAAGTTCAGATGCCGTTCCTTCCTTATGTCAGATGCTCGTTGGTAGTATGGTAGGCTCCCATACAGAAGAGGGTCTTTTGGTAAAAAAATCTCTATCCATACTGAGGTATTGTATTGAGGTTGACAGGTTGTTACATACTTTTCATCAGTGTGCGTGTTTTCATTTTCAAATTTGCTCATCTCATGTTAAATTGAACTTTTGTTGTGATTTACACTGGAAAAATACTTAATTTTATAAAAATATCACATAATTTTAGTTTTTATGTAAGAAAAACGTTGTAGTTTTAGAGCTTAGATTTTCGGTTTTTCACTCTTAATATTGTTCAAAATTTTCCTGGGGGAGGCCCCCCGGACCCCCCCCCCACGCCTGGGAAGTATTCCATACCCCCACCCCCCGGAACTGACCTTCCTAAACCGCCCCCCCCCAAAACACAGACCTTAATCCGCTCCTGCTAGGATTGAAGGAGGGTAGCGAAATGTACATCCCCACCATGATCCATCACTCGGCCGTCACCCTGGAAGGGTTCTTTGGTCGAAACGCCGATTCACAGCTCACCCTGCAAGCAAATGCTCCCGAACATTTTGTATGGACCGCCGGTAGGCTCGGCCTGCAAATGCCTCACTGTGAACAGAAAGATCTGATGGAAGCAACTGTGTAGTATTGTAAATACAAGTAGAAATTTTTTTGATATCTAACTTGTCTTTAGCACATTTCCTATTTCCACATTTGGTCGACTTTTGAGTGCTGCACATGCTTAAGCATTGGTAGCATGTTGTCTAGCACACAATATCAACCAAGTGTAGACATAGGGATTGTCTCACTGTAATAGCGGGTTTTCACGATTCTAGTAGACGTTCCGGTTACTGGAGGCAGGTTACTGGTGGATGAATTTAAGACCATCCACACATTTCTAGCTTTAAAAATAACGACCTAAGGAGTAAACTACGAAGTGCCTGTTTTCATGCTTTTACCAAAGGTATTGAGGACCCTTAAATGAATACTACTATAATAATTAATTTTCAATCCAGGGGCAGCTGAGCAAAGTGATAGAGCTTTACCTAGAAGAGTTGCGGTACACTCTGTATATATTATGATTTAGAGCGAATATAATCCCGTCCTCGTGCACCGCTTGCAGATGAGAAAAGCCTAAAATTTGTTTACTGTCCACTCAGGACTTGGAATATTGATTGTTGTGCTTTCCACATGGATAGCCTTTCCAAGAACTGTTGAAACAATGTTTAGACGTAGATAAACAGTATTTTCACATTAAGCTGGTCTCTTTCTGAGAACAGGCGCTCATCAATGCAATGCTCTGAAAACAATTTCTGAGAAACCGAATATTGACATGCACTGCGTTTATCTCGGTCTCTTTCTCTTTAGCTTATCATCTTCTTCTCCTTCTTCTTCTTCTCCTCCTCCTCCTTCTTCTCCACCACCACATCCTACTTCATTTCTTTTTCTTCTTCTTCCCTTCCTCTTTTTCTTTCCTTTCTTCTTTCCTGCTTTTTTCTTTTTTCTTCTTCATCTTTTTTCTTCTTCTTTCTTATCATTAAGAGCCTGGTCACATACAATTGTGGTTTGCTTCACTTCACTTCACTTACAATGCTACTTTGATTGTGGTTTGCTTTGCTTCACTTCACTTACTATTTATACCATACGATTTATATAGATTTACTATGCGAGTGAGTGATGAAGTGAACCAGTTAGCTTTGTTAGTGAAGTAAAGCAAACCACAATCGTATGTGACCAGGCCCTTAGGCTACTAGAAAGAAAAGCAGCATACTTTTCAATTACACGTTCTAGATATGTTCGCATATTTTTACAAGTCAAAATGGAGGATGGCGAGCTTAGCAAATGAATTTTAAAAATATTCACAATTCAAATTTAATTTATTCTTTGCTTTTAATTATCTTTTTGACAAAATTGATAAATAATCATGTTACTATTTACAATGAATATTTACAGCATTATATTTGTCCCTGTAACTCCAGTTTGAGAAAACTTCTAAACAGATAGTTGCATTTTTTCATGTAACAAAATAAGATTATCAAAGATTATTATTATTAAAGATTCATATCCCATCATCATCCTTCCATTACCCATGCACAAGCTTAGAGCTTATGTGGGCATCATCCCTAGCAAAAAAAATTAAAGATAATATAATAAAATTTAATATATAATTAAACACTATTATTCAAAGATTATCTATTATTAAAGATTAATGAATGAAATTAATGATTTAATTTTTGGACGTGGCACAATGGTCTAAGAACTAAAATTTCGCACATATTAGGCTACTGCATATGCACAGCTCATATCTGTCTTGAATAAATAAAAAAAATCAATTGATTATAGTTTTCAAATAGGCCATGAGTATACTATCAATAAAGAAGACAAGATGAGACTACTAAGGTTACTAGAGGGTGAAAGTATCTAATAGCCTTGGGAGCCTCAACTTTGCCATAGCCTTGTTAGCCGCAGTCACTGTATGTTAACCCACCGTCCGGGGACATCTTAAAACTCAAAGTTGAAAGATGTCACCAGACCGAGGGAACCCATGACATACGTTGCCCGGCCCACACGCGGAGTAGTACCAGCAAAAGAAATACAGATAAATTTCTGTGTTACCTTGCCAGACCATCACCATTCGAGGACGTAAGGCTTGTGGGCCACGCGACCTAAGGCGAATACTGTTGTCTTGCTACACACCCTATGACGGAGGGCGGTAGGGTTGGAGTCGAGAGACAATCCATGGGGTACCGCTACAGATCACCTCTCTCCTGCCAACCAAACAGTATCCCCAATTTGGAATAAAAATTTTGAAATAACATCACTTCCTCTGGGTCTTCTGCGGTACAAGAAGGTTAAAGCCTACATGAGAATACTTTAAAGTAACTCTCATAGACCTCAAGAGCCTATACAAACAAAACCCAAAACAACGAAGTTCAAAAAGACCTCTACAATCCCCCCCATCCCTAACCCAACAAGAAAAGAAACATCATCAAAGGCTCCAGAAGAACAGAACCTCTTGGATGCCTTTTGAAGATGAAGTCGACCTGAGTTGCATCCTCCTTGCACCGCAGAAAACCAAGAGGAAGTTTATTTTGCTAATAAAATTTCAAATTGTAATGGAAAATTACTAAACGATCTAATATAATTAATAAGAATTTTTAAAGTGGAAATTGAATTTGGAAACTTTTTACGGTATAAGTTGGTGAAGCCAGTAAACAGAGTATACGATTGCATTAACAGAACGATAATAAATAAATTATTATTATTCTGTGGACAATGCTTCCAACTTTAACAAATATGCAGTAGACGTCCTTCCTCCAGTCCATTAACTTCACTCTTCAATTGCAATGTAGCGTAAATGAAGTGAATGCTTAAACTTGGTGATCTGTAACAAAAAACTTTCATTAGATGAAATACATAGGCTACCCTACAGAGAGTGTATAGTAATACATGACTATATACTCTCTGTAGGCTACCCTAATAAAACACAATCCTGAAACAAAACACTTATGTGTGAATCTTAATATTGGATCAAGCTAAATACGTGAAGTATGCTCTGAATTCTATCAAAGATGCACCATACCAAATCTAACATGCAAAGAAGGCGAATAAATAACATCCAACATGTAACTACACACAGTTCTAGATGCAACACAGAATATTCAATCCATGCACACAGTATATCATAAAAATAGAATGTCCATGGCCTTGGATCCCTTGGAAAAGCGAAGCTGTATCTGAAACACACTTAGAAAATGAAGAATTGAGTAAATTTTCAAGATTAAAGTTGAGTAGTCGACCTGGAACTTATAACTAAACTCTTATAAGTACTCACGCCTGAACCGCCAGGAGTGGTCTAATCTATAACTTTTGACTAATAAAATCAATCAATATTCATATTGATTTCAATTGATAACTGCACCTCTCAGCGTGTGTGAGAGAATGCCCTAAGCTACTGCGCTCTCCTAGCGTGTGTAGGAGAGCGTCTTAAATGAAGATTTTTCAATATCTTGAGAATATTTGCACTTTTCAGCATCTATAAGAATTTCTAACTTTCTAACAGTACTATACGTGAAATATTCCTTAAACTAGAACTAATCAATTTAATAATAATTATAATATATTATCTTGATTCAGCACTTCTCAGCGTGTGTGAGAGAATGCCCTAAACTACTGCGCTCTCCTATCGTGTGTAGGAGAGCGTCTTATAAACAGATATTTCAATATCTGCATTTACATCACTCATTAAGAGTTTCTAACTCTCATTGATGCCTGTAACTTAAATTAACTTAAATCCTATTAGTAGAATAATAATAATCATGAATCTGCACCTCTCAGCGTGTGTGAGAGAGTGCCTTAAGCAGTTTTCTTTTCTAGCATGTGTAGAAAAGTACCAAATCATTCAACTCTTGAGTTAGAACTCAAGAATATCTGCGCCTTTTGGCGTATCAAAGCATGCAAGTTAATACTTATGGTAAAGGCTAGAATAAATACAGCCCCAAAGCCATAATAGCTTGAACCCATGCCAACCAGCAAAGGCTGGAGGCAATGCTATGATCAAAAATTTTTGAATAAGTATAAATTTTAAATTGGAAATGACTCTTATATAATATACATGCAGCTTAAAAGCTATCAAAAAATATCTTTTGTACCCCCTTCCCTAAGTTCTAACCCCTTTGCTGAAGGCACTACAATCTTATACTTGCAATTCCCAGTCTCCTGTATAATAGATCCCAACAGGCTACAGTGTAACAGTTACCACCTCGTCATAAAAATGATGCTGAATCGAGCCCGCAATCATAGTGACAACGCAGTGGAACTAGCACACAGAACACTGACTAGGACACTACGATACTCGACTGAATTCTGCAAATATCCTACGGGGACCCACCCTATCTAGCTCAATCCCTATTTATGGCTGTTATCTTGTCTCACATCCAACTATGCAAACACAGACACAGTACCACATATCCCATCATTGCATGATGGGGAAAACATGTACATTTACATCTGCACTGCATGGCGGTGCTGCTATTTAAGCGCCCGACCAAGACAGAAGACACCCTCTCGTCGCAAAACTAGCATGATGACGTGGTACTGCGCAGGATTGTGTCAGAGTATGCTACATGACTAACAAACATAAACGTCCCACCCCCTATACCCCTATCTAGCTCAATCCCTATTTATGGCTGTTATCTTGACTCACATCCAACTATGCAATCACAGACACAGTACCACATATCCCATCATTGCACGATGGTGAAAACATGTACATTTACATCTGCACTGCATGGCGGTGCTGCTATTAAAGCGCCCGACCAAGACAGAAGACACCCTCATCGCAAAACTAGCATGATGACGTGGTACTGCACTGGATTGTGTCAGAGTATGCTACATGACTAACAACCATAAACGTCCCACCCCCTACTCTGGGACAATGTTAGATAATTCTAGCCTAACTCTTCAACTAGTAATTTAAGGGAAAGATACCTGATACCAGATTCACTTAACCACATCTTGGTTTGATTGATTCCACATCTTTATTTGTATTGAATGTGTTGAATGAATGGCTTTAATTGATTCCTGGGAGTGCGAAGTTAGGGCGCATCCGGCCCTCTTGAGAACTTGACCCTCAACCTCCCTTTGTAGTGGGGTTACCATTCAATACATAATTGATGCCTTCCAATAATCGATTGTTCATGTTTGTTGTTGTATTTTTCAAAAATTTATCCTGTTGAAACAAATGAAACTTGAGTTTAGCTTGTATTTTCAATTTGTTAACAATTATTGCTATGCATAGGCTAAATATTTTTATGATATTAAATAATAGTCTGATATTCACAATGTTAAGATGAAACACTTAAGCATACTCATCCAATGAGTTTGTGAAGATAACTAGACTTCGAAAAACAAGCACTTCAATATCTCCTAAGATGAAGGGTAAAGTTTGGAATAATTGAACCAAGTAAAAACCTGCTTCACTTTGAATTGATTAAATAAAATAAAGAACCATAGGATTTATTGAATGAATTGTTAGATTAGCACAGGGAAATGGCTGGATAAATTTCATGAAAACTATTTGTGAAAAACTACATATATTGTATTGATGAATGGAATATAACGAGATCTCAAATCAAAATCAAATCAACTAAGAGTAAATGAATATTAAAGTTTGGAATATTTGTTGAGAATGACGACTCCATATCGGTTTCAATAACTTCGACCAATTTGTGAAGTAGACTTCAGATATCAACCATACTCAAATGTAAAGAAATTTGAAAATTTTAAATAGTTCAACTGATTAGAAAATATTTAAAACTTTAATATTATTCACTTTGAAAATAAATAAGATCAACTGACCTCAAAAGTAGAATTAGAATTGCCGGATCAAAAACTTTACAACTCAAACTGTAGTATAATTTGCTTCATTTAACCACCAAATTATGAAGTTGAACACTGGTTATAATTGAGAGCTTCACTGTATTAGTTTAAAAATAGACTGTAGTTGAAAGCACTCGTAAATATTTCGAAAAATTCAGAAAATGATTCGACCGCTGTTAACGCTACTGGTTACGAAGCAGAAATGATGTGTGAGTGAGCATGGATTTCATCTCACAGCTGATACTAGCAAGTCAGCTGATCAATCAGTGATGCCAAGATATTATATTTGCATAAAACATTCAACAATCGATGAAATAATTTATTTAGTTAATATGATAAAATTTTCAATTATCAATTTGCTTATTGTAATAATTCGAAAATTAATCTAATAGTCAGTCTTTCGTAAGACTTCGAATCGTTCGTCAGTTTTTGATACAGTATGATCAATATTGTTATCGACCGGGAATTTCAAATAAATATTGACTCTTTATCTAAGATCTAGAATCTTTGAATTCTTTAGATTTTTAGCTGTCCGCGGGTGACGAGACAATACATTCAGGCATCTTTGCTCAAAAATTTATGATTTTATTTGCAACCAGTTGTGAGATGATCTGTCCCAAAAATTTCACCTTTAGGCACCCAAAAGGGGAGGATTAAGAGGGGGGGGGCGACCGCCCCCCCGTCCGCTACAGAGATTGACAATTTTGCTTTCCAATTATTCAAATACAGCGCCAAAACTCCGTCCGGAAACTAGCGTGATCGAGACTCAGCCTACACCCCTTTTTAACATAGGGAAGATACAATACTTCCACTCTGTCTATGACAGCCCCCTGGATACGATCGATAACCTCCTCTCTATTTCAACTCTTCTCTATTCAATGTATCAGCTGTTATTTTTTAAAGGAAAGCAGAACAGAACTGCAGAAGAGGTTGAGGTTGGGCGTTAATGGGTGTTGTTTGGTTGGTTTTTTGTTTGTCAAATGTTTTTTAATTGTGAAAATGCCGGATGACGAGTTTGATGCTGAACCTTTATTGTGGACTGAATCAAAATCCGAAAGATCTGCTGAAATTATTCAACAGATTAATTCGAAGAATGCTAAGCTCATTGCTTGTGGCCTTGTTTTGAGTTTCATTCTGTATCATGGAGTAATCCATTTGCGATATGGTGAGTACCTGTAATTATTACTTGTTCCTTTCAATTTTCCTGTCTGTATAAGGCTAATAACCGATACAATTTTCTGTTAACTCGATTGCAAATGAAAACAGTAGAGAAAGTAGTGAATTCAACCTGATACTGTTTTGGATGGCAGTCAACGTTCAAAACCAGTAAACTATGACTACGGCAATCAGTTTTTATAATTTTAAGTTTACACTAGTATTCCACACTAGTAGTATTCCATATTTCTTCATCTTATTTTATCACAACATTTATGAAATCACAACACACAAGTTATGGTAACTTGGCTATTTTCCCCTTTCATAACCGGCTTCAAGGTCTAGTCCATATTGATATCAATTCAAACTTTATTGTAGCTAAATTTAACCGAAAAACTCTATTTTCAGGGACAGACTCATGTACGTGGCTTCTTTCCGATGGAAGATACAAGGGGGACATGGAATGGCAGCCGTACGGTTGTATGCTGCATCGATACAGTCAAACGTAAGAATTGGTTGTCCCTACTGCTTAAAAATTCAACTTGTTCAAGAAACATAGGTAGTATATCAATGAATGTCATGTATCCTGACTTATTTGAAAGGTTCGATTTACCTTTGATCTCAAATACTTTTCTTGGATAGTATTGTAGCCTACTGATTATTTTTTAGAATAGTTTTATTGTTACTTCTATTAATCTACTCAACTTTATTCCAGTGACACACGTAGATGTATGCGGTACTTGGCGTTCTACGGACGTCAAAATCGGTTCGTATTTATCGGCGACTCCAGGATACACGACCTATATACCGCGTTTTGGGATCATCTGACCGGTCATGAATCCAAAACACAGCACAAGTACCAATCGTTGGCAAAGTCTTCCAGCAACTTCACATTCGTCGATTACCAACTGAAACTGACCATCGAATTTGTTTATAGCGAAGATATTGGACCGAAAATGTTGTCGAAATTTCAGACGTGGCGGGTAAGTTTTCTTATAAGCTAAAAAACTAACATTTTGTTTGCTTTCGGACATTATGTCCCTATGTACACAGTTGACCGATTTTGTGTGTGAATCGCTTAAGCATTGGCCGCTTGCTGTCCAGTACTCAAAAATCGACCAATCATATGAATGTTCACATCATTCAAGTGAAACGTTTGGACATAGGGATTGGCAGAATTGTGAAACTACTTGACATATAGGCCTAGAAGCGAAAAAAGAGAATATAATGACTGCCTTTATTATTTTTTTTTCTAGGGATGATGCCCACATAAGCTCCAGGCTTGTGTGTAGGTAATGGAAAAGTTGATGATGAGATATGAAAGGACCTTCACCTAGGTGGGCTCCAAACCACCGGGAAGCGGTTTTTAGGCTCATAAATTGTATTTAGTGGAACCGGTCATCGTTACAAAACGAGTGGTAGGCGCCGTCTCTTATCTAATCTCACCGATTAGACCCGCCTGCTACCACTGGGACAACCGCTTCCCATTTGACTAGAGAGAGAGAGAGAGAGTTCCCTAAAGAAATCCTAAACAAGAATTATTATAAGTGAAGTTTGAATTTGTTGAAGCTCATTTAAGAATTTTGAATGAACTAGAAAATTACAGTTGCCCATGATTTGAAAGTAAACGATAACTAAAAATTAGTTACAATCTTCAGTATTTTCTGGCGAATCCGATCAAATTAAATTATGTTCGTTCATTACTACATTAGAGCATGATATGTTTGAGTTTTTTTGGAGAAAAGGTGAACATTTAATTTAAAGGTTCTTTTTTCTGCTTCGTTTTCAGAAAGAAACTACACCACCAGTTGTTATAGTAGCAGGTTGTGGCACGTGGTCCATTAACAGATCAAACAAATCCAACGCTGCATTACGTGATTACAGTACAAACCTCACCATGCTCGTACAGGTAAATTTCTGAAATTATTTTAATCTGTAAGAATTATTTCGAGAAAAAGTAGACAAGTTCTTATTATTCTATTGCCAATTATTTGTTATTATGGCTGCTTTTTATCTAATGTTTTACTAAAAATTACGAGTGCTCCGATACAATCCCTAGGTCTTGATCAAATAATGGAAAATAGAAAGTAATTATACTGTCACTCTATTTTTAATATATGACTATGGAGTGGTCCGTAGCCGAGGGCGATAAGCGCCTGTCTGATAATCCAAAGGTTCGAAGATCGAATACAGTTGCCGGAACGGATTTTGACAGAAACGGCCACTCCCGTCTTTCGGAGGAGACGAAAAGCCGTCGGTCTCGACTGCCTAAAAACAGTTGTCATCTCTCATCATCACCCCTCTCATTACTAACGCACAAGCCTAGAGCTCTTGTGGGCATCACCCTCAAAAAAATATATTTCAAAAAACACTTTAAAGTAGAAAAAGCTTGACTTCACTTACATAGTGACGATCGTTTCGTCCTGGTGTTGGACATCATCAGACTCATAGTAAATAGACTCATTGTGTCTGATGATGTCCAAAACCAGGACGAAACGATCGTCACTATGTATGTGAATTCAAGTTTTTTTCTACTTTGAAGTGTTTTTTGAAATACTGTTAATTACCAGTAGAAAAAGTATGGATTTACAACACAACGATTATACTATATATTTGTGACGACTATTCGTGTTTCATTTATTTTTTCTCTTTCTTTGTAGTTCTCTTTTTTATTTGAATTTTATTGTGAAGTGTGATGTATATCATTTCTATTAAAGGCGGTAGGCTTTAGCTTTGAAAGATGCGTCTGATAAAATTAATAAATTGATGTAATTAATGATGACATTCATCAGACAACAGGCATTCATTGTTCATTTCATTACAATTTTACATTATGAAATTGTAATAAATTTGATGATTTGTATGTAAACTTTCTTATTTTTTTATTAATATATATTACTGTACATCACATATACAGGTTTATCATAAAAGAATGGTTAAGATTGAATTTTTAATAGAAACCAGCGTTCAAGTTAATACATAACTTGACAGGAATCATGAACTGATCCGCGTCAAATGTTTGTCAGAAAATCGCACCAGTCTTTTATGATAACCCGGTATTACTGTATAATAATCAGTAGGCCTATTTCTAATTAATTTTCCGATGAATTGAAAGCTGACTAATGATATGATGAAATAAATTGCAGAGTATCGATGACCTGGTTGAGAGAAACAGTCGTGTGCTGTGGGTTCTGCAGGAGCCAGTAGTGGAGGACAAACTGAAGCCATCTCATGCTGCCATCACCAACCAGCAGATTTACCTTTATAATAGGGCTGCCGTTGATGTAAGTGTAAACATTACAGCTTCTATTTCTGTTAAGGCCGCGGTTACATTGGATGCAAGTTGCAAACAGGGGGCTGTCATTGCTGGAGTGGAACAATCCTATATTCCCTATGTTGAAGGTGGGCGAAGCCTGTGTCTCGATCTCATTGGCCGAATACACTCTGGACCGAATTTTGGCGGTGTATTTGAATTCAGAGCCATCATGTTAAATTTAATTTTTATGAAGAGTTTTGAAAGTTTATGGTATCTTTTGCGGTATAAATCAAAACTGTTGGGAGAATATAGTTAATATTTACGGCAAAATACAACATTTTTGTTGGATTTTGTGTTTTTTAGGTTGGTTTGGGTAGAAGTTATGTAGATGTTTTCAAATACAGCGCCAAAATTAGGTCCAATAATAATGGCCGACATCCTACTCCCCTGATTTCTCTTACTTCTACTCCCTAGAAGATGAGGTTATGTTCGTCAGCTCCCTGGTTGCAAAGGTACTCTCCACTAGACACACATGGTTTGCAGCATTATAACATTGCATGTATAGTGTGTGGGTGCCTTTCTCTCTTGAATCACACCCAACGTAATCTTAAATTTCTTCCACCTCCAGTATATTTTTGTAACTATCTCAACACTTCCAGGTTCTGTAAAGTGATATCGATATTTTTATGTAGATATAGATATTATTAATTTTATTGTTGAGCAATATTATAAACAAATAAATATGTACATCAGCGCACAAGCCTAGCTTTGCTGATGTATGCAGGTATTATTAAGAGTAATTTATTGTTATTATTATATGTGTATTATTTACTAAAAAATGTATTGATGAAAATTGTATTGTATTATTGTTGTGAATAAATAAATTGAAAAAAAAATAAATTGAAATAATATAGATTCTTCAATTTATAGTGCTCCCACTTAAAGACAAAAGTTGCTTGGTGAGTGGCAGGAAGCGAGAAATGCTACTGCGCATGCGTGACTGATTGTGTAGCTTGTACTAACCTTGATGAATGAAATGGCTTTTCTTACGACAGTTTTCTATTTTTTGCTACAGTTCATGTAAGAGACATTTTTCGCAAGTTTACTATTCGTAGTCTCATTCATATAGCTTGGGAGCAGGCTGCCTATTTTCATACGTGGAATGGAATAGAATATGTTTTTATTTCACCAGAAACAATAATTACAAAATACATTTCCAGCAATAAAAAACAATTGTATCGAAATTTTCAAGAATTTCATATGACCTTAGCCTACTTAAAGTAAAAATTAAAACTAAAGATGATGACCCATTTATTAGAAGCAAGGTAAAATTATAGCGTAATGTTGGTAGTGGTGTATTAGTCGCCATCTTACATATCTGTCCGTTCTCGGGCAACTAACTTTGTTGTCTTTGTGCGAGCTCTATACAGTTGATTGACTGTCTAATTATTGACAGGTGCTGAGGTACAGTCGAGCGAAAGTGTGGTCGAGCTCCAACCTGATGGTGGAAGGCAATCCGGACGAAATGGTGGACGGCTTCTACCTGGGCCCATCGCACCTGCGTCACAACACACAGCTGCTGCTCAACATGTACTGCAACGATCACATGAACTACAACGACGGCACCTGTTGCAGTAGCGCCGAGTCGTACACCACTCTGCAGGTGCTCACCTTTGCTGTCTTCGGCGTCAGGTAAGTTGCCGACAAAATCATAACATCATAGGCTAATATTAGATATTTATTATCTATGATAACACTAAAGCTCCATTCACATATACCGACGCCTAATGACATCGTAGCGTGTAGTTTGTGTTGACCAATCAAATTTTATATATGTATTAGCTTGGATGTCAATGTGCTAACCACACGTTGCATCTTTTTTGGTTAATGATCATTCACCTCTGCTGATTCAGTCACGTGGATGTGAAACTGGCAACCAGCTTGTAGGCCTAAGCCCACATAGGGCTGTTGAGCCATTGACAAACAAACAAAAAATTAGCTTGGATTATGACCGTTATGTGGCATAACAACTTTTCAACGTGTATTTGGTCACTTGTACAACCAATTCAATAAAACGATTGAACAATAACGTACATAACATGATAATATTTTAATCCGTGTGCGAATCATGATTAATTTTATTGATTGGATGAATGTATGTTGATTCTTCCCACATCGTAATGTATATTGCCAATAAATTAATAAATAATTAACGCATTAAGGGGACCATCTTTCCTATGTAATTTAAAAAAAATACTCAAGTGTTTTGGAGTTTATCATACAAATTCTTGAATTGGGTTATTTGCTTAGTATTATGGTGTAAGATAAATGTATCATTGAAGAAACTTTCCTATAGCCTAACACAGGGGTGCCCAACCTTTATCAAGGGCCCGCCATGTTGCCATAAAGACAAAAAATTAACAAAACTGAAACGTAAAACATTAACATGGTGTTTCAGCAAAAACCGAAAAGGAAAATTTACATTACAGGAAGCATTAAAATGTGTTTTAATGAGGGTAAAAATTACAAAATTTCCTGGGGGAGACCCCCCCGACCCCCTGATTTCCTTCCTTATATTTGTTGATGTTTGATTGTTTTCAGTACGATATTGGGAGTCGTGATTGCACTGAGGAGATACAAGCTACAAAGAACAAGAGATCCGCCCTCTCCCGCTTACAAGCTCATCACCTCACTCGCAAAACTAGGCGTCATTTTGGCCTATTTCTACTTGTGTGACAGGTAAGACACTATTTTTCAAATTCTGAAAATTATTTTTCTGTTGCTCTTCTCGGTAGTTCGAAATCCATCTAAAACTTCATTAAGTTTAAAAAGTTTATTAAACTCATCATCTTTTTCCCATTATCCAAGCACAAGCCTACAACTCATGGGAGAATCACCCTAAAGAGAAATCTATTCTTAATAGATGTATGTATTTCTCAAATAAATAATTAAAGTTTGCATTTTGAATATTGTCATGTTAATGACAATAAGCAAAAGAAGTCAATCAGGGTAATTGAGGGGGCTGACTCTAGGGTGTCATGTTAACCAATTTTTAAAAGACTCCAATTACTAACAACTCCAGCCCTTTATTTTTTGGAAATTGCATCTTTTGTTTTTAGCAATAAACAGAAATTCATGGAGGATAACATATCACACAGATACTCCACTAGACATAAAATGACTACTCTACAATATCCTACTCATAGACTCAGGGTTTTCAATTGTTTGACAAATGAACTGAAAAATATTACCAGTCTCAAGAAATTTATTGTAGTCCTCAAAGATATAAAGATATATTGTAGCCCTGAAAGCTGTCCGTATTCATTGAGAGAGTGCTTTGAGGTTTTCTCTAAATCTCATTTAATTGTAGGATTTTAGTGCGAATTGAAAGATTCTCACTAAAATTCATGATCATTGAAATTTATGTTCATTTTTCCCCCTGAGGGGAAACACTTTTGACATGTCGTACCCCGTTGTAGCTGTGCTCAATGAATACGGTTTTATGCGACGAAATAATGATAATAATGAATGTGAAGTGAGTGAAAATAATTTATTTTCAATTTTTGTTGTTATTTTTATAATGTATATGTTAGCCTACTTCTTTTTTTCTTGCAGAACAAATTTTTTCATGAAAGAGAACAAATATTATTCGCCAGTTAGCTTTTGGCTGCCTATTGGGTACGTTTTCGCTCTGGGCCTATTTTTCACTGAAGATAGCCGCTACACTAAAATCTTGCATAGGGAACAAACTGATGAATGGAAGGGTGAGTACACTACTTATACTTTTTATAGATTTTCTAAAAAAACATCGTTTATTCCTTCTTTATGCTTCAAAGGAAGTGCTTTTTAATACAGTAATTATATAGCATTATAATATACAGGCTGTCGCATAAAGAACGCATGGTTTTTCAAGTATTATAAGAAAGTTTATTTTAATCATACATTTATTATACTTATACCAAAATACTAAGCAAATAACCCAATTTGAGAATTCGTATGAAAATCTCCAAAACACTTGAGTTTTTTTTTAATTACATAAGAAAGATGCGTTAATGCTCATTAAAAGCCTCAAATTGGTCCATAACTTTTGGTACAGCAGCAATTGCTTCATGTATTGCAGTATTCAAATCTTCAATTGAACAATATTTACGACAGTAAACTTCGAATTTCAAGTGAAGAAGAATCACATGCCAATATGCTCGACTTAGAACTCTCAACTAAAGCTCCGTTGAACGACGATGGCAGATTTATTCTATTTGAAATATTGTTCAACAGCAAATACGCGATGTTGCAAGGTCAATTGCGCTATTGATACTAAAACTGGATACTTTAACCTGCAAAATGGTATCGCCCGGCGGTCACAGACAGCTCCACTCCACTGATACTATCCTACTCAAATCCATGCATTCTTTTTGCGCCACCCTGTACAGTATAATATATTTCTTAAGTTGTATGAATATTACTAAATTCTAAGCAGTTGAGTAAGTGACTTGTTATCATTTGGACAAATTGAAGAACTGTCTTGAGTTGCTTTCATTGCTCTTTCTAATTATCTGCAATTTTATTTTTTAATTCAACTAATTTTTCATGAAAGTCATCCAATAAAATAATCTTGAATTGAACATTTGACTTGTTAGAACCCTTACATCAAACATGCAATGTTTAAACGCAGCAAGACATGATATGCATGTCTTACAAGTCAGCTGTTCAATTCGAAAATGTTGAACTGTTAAATGGAATTTGGTGGGAAATTTTATTCAGAAATGCTTCTAAATATTTTTGCAATAGAGCTTTTCATTTCTAGACCAAATTGAGAAACAGTTTCCTATTGCTCGAACCCTTTCTGCTTCTTGTCTTCGATTTAATTCTCTTCAACTTATTTCCCACTCTAATGTCTATTTATCTGTGATTGCAGGCTGGATGCAGTTGGTGATACTCATCTATCACATGACGGGGGCCAGCAGTAATCTGCAGATATTCAATCACGTGCAAATTCTTGTGTCAGCCTACCTCTTTTTAACTGGATACGGTCATTTCTATTACCTGTGGCATCGGTCTGATGGCGGAGTCGTTAGATTTTTCCAGGTAATTTTCAAATTCTATAAACTTTTCAATTTTATACCACGTTTAAACATTGCCAGTGGACTGTTAGGTTGCCAAGGCATGGTTTATACAATTTGGGTATGGGAACGCTTCTTAGTGGTATTGTAAGTGACATATAGTATTATGTATAGCAGGATCCATTTAACTTGTCAGAAATCAGCTGATCCGGTAATAATTAAACAGTGATTTCGACACAATAATCAAAAGGCTTAAAAGTCTTAAATACCTTTAAAGTCTTTAAAAGACCTTTTTAAAGAAGACCTTTCAAAGAATAACTTTTTAAAAGACCTTTTCAATAATCTGCGAGATTCAGCATTTGTAGGTTAAGTATTGTACTGGTGGCCGAGTAAAACATATGTTTTCTGACAAGTTGAAAGGATCCTGCTATACAGAGACTGTATAATACAGTGTGATCATTGGTGTGAATGGGTCCATAACATTGTATTAGAATAATTTTTATTCCCGCTATCGCCATAGTTTTGCCAAATCTTTGAATTTGATATCGGATTACAGGAAACATGAACCCATTCACTCATTTATCAAACTCATTTTGAGTGAAACAACATCACAAATAACTTTTCTAACATTATAAATTGTCTCTCTTGTCTTGGTATTGTGTTAAAAGCTTAAAATAGTGAAAAAATAACACTGGCAAAGGCAAATTGTAGGTGAGAAGTGAATTACTCAACTCATCATGATTTGCGTTTCGTTTCTCTATAGAGATATAGATATAATTCTGTAGTTGAATATAGTTCTTCTTCTTCTTCTTCTTCTTCTTCTTCTTCTTCTTCTTCTTCTTCTTCTTCTTCTTCTTCTTTCTTCTTCTTCTTCTTCTTCTTCTTCTTCTTCTTCTTCTTCTTCTTCTTCTTCTTCTTCTTCTTCTTCTTCTTCTTCTTCTTCTTCTTCTTCTTCTTTCTTTCTTCTTCTTCTTCTTCTTCTTCTTCTTCTTCTTCTTCTTCTTCTTCTTTTTCTTCGCCTTTTCCCACTCAGGTATTCTGTTACTGAATATAGATATGATTCTGTAGATGAATAAATGGTATTGTGTTACTGCAGGTGATGTTCAGACTGAACATGCTAGCAGTGTGCCTGTGCCTGTGCATGAACCGGCCTTACCAGTTCTACACGTTCACGCCGCTGGCCTCGTTCTGGGTGATGATGATCTACCTGGTGCTGTGCGGCCCCCCGCGCGTCACCGCCACCTCCACCGACTCCAATCCGCTGCACTATCTCTACCTCGTGCTCAAAATGGTTGTGCTCTTCAGTCTCGTCGTCATGCTCTACATGTCTGAGGTGAGCACAACTCAAGCGAAATTCAATCATTATTCTTTAAAGTATGTACAGTAGAATCTCTATATAATGGTACCGTATCTAAGAATAGAATAGAATTGTTTTATTGGCCATTAAATAAACAAGTTACAATAGGCTTTGTCATTTTGCATTGTGAGAACACAATAAGTGATCCAGTCAACATACTTGAGTTCAAAAAATAACATATTATGCTACAATATTATCATAGATATACATATAATATGTCATATATTAGTTTTCCAGGAAAAACATCATACACCATTAATTACTGCTACTATTAAGTCGAGATGAGTAGTCGACCTGTGAAGGTGTCATCGTCTTTATACTGTAGAAGGTATTTCATCTGTATAGATGAGGTACTCTTCAACTAAACTTTTTTTGATACAGTGTGAGTAACTTTTAGTTTAGTTACATATTTATTAAAGAGTTGGTACTCTTATGGCTTTTCAATTTTACTTATGATACAGTGTGAATCAATAATTTTAGCATTTCCATGGTTATTTATTCAATAGTGTTGTTGGTATAATGTCTTTTCGACTGTTTTACTTAATCTAATAAACGGTGTGACTAGGGTTTCTCTGTAAGATTTACAGTAGACAAAGAACAAGAAAATGAAAACACTTTTGTATGTAATTATTGATATTTATGATAATGGTTTACTCTATTCTAGGTGTTCTTTGAGAAAGTATTTGTAACTAGACCTTGGAAAGCGTTATTCGTTACAACCGATGACGATATTCACGACTGGTGGTATAGGTGGAAGCTTGACCGATACAGGTAAACACATTAATTATTGAGAAATTATCAGATTATTTTTATCATTAATTTTATCATATTTTTCACTCTTGTAGCTCAAAATTAGTTGGCAAGACTTGACAACAGCACAGAATCTCGCAGCCGCCTTATTTCGTGACCGCGACTATAGAATCCATTTATTCGCTGTATGATTCATAATATCCTTTTTAGTATTGGATCCTTTTGATTTAGTGCTATTTTATTTTATACTATATACTATTTATATATATTATTTTATATAATTTCCAATTATTAATGTTCCGTACAATAGACCAAAGCTATTTCAGATACCGTTTGTCCAAATCCAAACCACTCACTATTTCAACTCATACCTAAACAGAAAAATAAGACTGTACTATAGACTGAACCCAATCCTTGATCCTATTTTGACCGCTACTATACATTCAAGAAATCCTGTGAAAAATTATGCCGCTCCATCGATAGTTAATTTCATTTTTCCGAGATCTACTTAACTCAACTTTTTCTCCTTTTATTATTTTTTTTCTATCTTCAACCTCTATAGTTGTATTTTACATTATTAATATCTTCTCTAGATTATCTTTCTTCTATTATCCTCATAAATCGTCTCTTCTAATCACTTGAATTGCTTCAATTTCTCTGATTTAGTGAAGTGCGATGTATTTCTTGTATTTTTTAATAATTTTATTTTAACCTGGGATGGCGAATTTAGAGCGCAGTCGCTCCTCTCTTACACTTGACCCTCTATGTATGTGAATAAATAAATAAATTAATTATGTGATGAACTTTGATTTTCCAAGTTTTCTTCCTTTGTTATTGAGGATAAATTGAATATTTAATGAGGGCATCAATGTTGTTGCAGTATGCCATTCGGTGTGGTGTTCGGCATGGGTTTGGTGCTGGCGCAAAAACTGAACCTGTTGGACGACAACAACCACAGCAACCTGTTGTCACCGCGCGCCGCCCTGGGCGCCGTCTTCCTGGCCACCGTCGGTCTAGGCTGCTCGCTCGCCTTCGCCCTGCTCTGTCACACTAAGCTGCAGTGCAACGAGGTCCACTCCTACACTGTGTTTGTGCCTGTAAGTTATTCATCCATTATAGCCAGCGACTACATAAAGGAGCATTCCTATTCCTTCAACATTACGGGTGATGAAGCCAATTCTGGCGCCTAAACCCAAGGAAGATGGCGGTTCATTCAGCTGATCCACATACAACTGTGAGCCGATCGCTTGACCTCTCTCCTATGTAACTCCACTATGTAAACCGCCGTCATCTTCCTTGGGTCAAGGCGCCAGAATTGGCTTCAATACTGAGCCTGAGTGCTCCGTCTATTTGTATTATGTGGTCGCTGATTGTAGCTCGCAACCTGTTATTCATTAATACACTGCTAGTCGGGTCCCGGCTTATAGTGTAACTGCCCATGTAGCACTAAAGAATGAATTGGAAAAAAATATTGAAAGAATAGATTAGTACACAAGTCTTGTAAGCCATTTTAATTAAGTCATAGCCATTTCGAGTAAGCTCTTTCGATTATCATGCTGCTTTCCTATGGCTTCTTTGTTTATAGATGGATGTGATGTAATAAAAACTAACTAATTAACGTGAAATAGCCAAGGCTGGGCGTACACCGGTTAGTCAAGACAAGACAAGACAAAACGAGATTAGTCACAGTAATTCACATAGCTGCTTATGAAGCAGCACACACCGATGCAATGACTAATCGGTGTGTGTTGCTTCATAAGCACCTATGTGAAGTACTGTGACTAAACGAGACTAATCTCGTCTTGTCTTGTCTTGACTAACCGGTGTACGCCTAGCTAATGGTCCATTAAAGTTGTTCAAAGTGTTTTAATGTTTGTTTTTGCTCGCTATTGCGTATTGCAGATAGTCAGCTACATCCTATCTCATCCTTCACTATTCCAGCACTTCATATTCAGCACTTTTCAGCACTTTTGTAACGTGAAAGTGAAAAATAAAGTCATTTATCTATCTATCTATCTATCTATCTATCTATCTATCTGTCATCTATCTATCTATCTATCTTATCTATCTGTCTATCTATCTATCTATCTATCTATCTATCTATCTATCTATCTATCTATCTCTATCTATCTATCTATCTATCATCTATCTATCTATCTATCTATCTATCTATCTATCTATCTATCTATCTATCTATCTATCTATCTATCTATCTATCTATCTATCTATCTATCTATCTATCTATCTATCTATCTATCTGTCATAAAATAATATAGTGAGCTTAATTCCACCTTATCCTTTATCATTCGGTTGTTGAAAAAATGAGAATTGAGTCTATCTATCTATCTGTCTATCTACATTCTATCTATCTGCTATCTCTATCTATTTTTGAGCTACATCCTACCATATTATCAATCCGTTGTTAAAAAAAATGCAAATAAAGTGTTGTAATGTTTTTGTGTTGGCTGTTGCCTGCAGATAGTGAGCTACATCCTGCTGCGCAACATATCGGGCATGCTGCGCACTCGCTACTCGAGCCTGTTCGCGTGGTTCGGGCGCATCTCGCTGGAGCTGTTCCTCTGCCAGCACCACATCTGGCTGGCCGCCGACACGCACGGTGTGCTGGTCCTGCTGCCCGGCTATCTATCTATCTATCCATCACTCATCTACTGCCTATCATATCTATCTGTCTGCGCTTCGCACGAGGTCTATCTATCTATCTATCTATCTATCTAGATTATACAGGGTGATCTATCTATCTATCTAAAATGATAACAGTCTTAAAAAAGCTGTATCTATCTATCTGATTTTCTATTCATCTATCTATCTAGTTTATGAAAGATCTTGTTGAGATCTAATCATCTATCGTCTATCTATCATCTATTCCATTGTCGTCAGTCAAAATAATGGTCGGCTGGTACGATTACATCATTCACGCTTTACCTCATTCGGTTGTTGAAAACGATGAAACAAACGATACCAATAATTTGGTTTACGATTTGTTTTGGTACTTTAGCATCTGGAAGGCATTGGAGAAATGTTTTGACACTTTTGCGTAGGATTTCGATTCACAGTAACTGCAAAACGCCATAGAAATACGTTGTTCTTGCCTGCAGATAGTGAGACATTGCGAACATATGAACAAACAACCAAACTGATTTCTGCGCAATTGTCGCCTCGCCAGCACCACATCTGGCTGGCCGCCGACACGCTGTGCAGCCACCTGCTGGGCCATCCGTGCTCAACTCCATATGCATATCATACTTTACAAATTTACCTGTATAGCAGTATCACGGCTTGTCAGAAATCATTGGGTTGCGCGACTTTACGATCAAATTCTGTTATTAAAGACGTAAAGGTCTTCTTTAAAGGTCTTTTAAAGACTTTAAAGGTCTTTAAGACTTGAACTGTTGGTCTCAAATAGCTGTTACAGCTGATTCAAGTTAATTGATTGCTAATTAAGACGGCAAACTAAAAGATAATCGAACTGTTGGTCTCAAGTAGCGTTACACGATTCCAATTGATTTGCGGCAAACTACAGAGATAATAATAACAGTGTGGCCATTTGATTTCACACTTTTGATTGGTTAGCTCGGTAAAATCCAGCCATACTTTTGCCTATTCCATAAGGCTAGGCGTACACCGGTTAGTCAAGACAAGACAAGACGAGATTAGTCACAGTAATTCACATAGTTGCTTATGAAGCAGTACACACCGATGCATTGTCTAATTGGTGTGTGTTGCTTCATAAGCAACTATGTGAAGTACTGTGACTAAACGTGACTAATCTCGTCTTGTCTTGTCTTGACTAACCGGTGTACGCCTAGCCTAGGGGTAACGGTTTCAATAAACTATGTGATAGATTGATCTGTAAGTACCATTGCTGAATCTCTACTTTGCAACGTTGAATTTCCACTGATTAGAAAATAAAAATGTTGTGAATAAACTGATTAATTTGCTGATAAATTGATTAACTTGCATGCATATGGCTCTTGTCTTGACTAACCGGTCTACGCCTAGCCTAAGATTGTATTGGAATGATACGCAAAACATATGTTATGTTGAGTGATTCACTTATTACCTACAATTTATTATTTGCCTTTGCCGGGTTTCACTGATATTGGTCAAATATTTAACGATGATCAAACGCATCAACAGGTGAAAAAGTTATTATCACACTGTGCGACAATTTGACCGTCAATTTTTAAGTTGCCGCAGAAAAATTGGTCTTTGTGCATTGTTCCATTGCTATATTAGCATTTTATCCGGCTGTTTATGTATTAGAATTCCAATCACTTGAAATTCAGAAAGTCATCATCATTATTATCACCGATTGCCAATACCCACACTTGTTTTCCTTCAAAACTGGGTCTCCCTTCCATTGTGAAATTCATGGTTAATAAAAAAATTGTTAGGTTTAATAATTTTATTTTGTAGTATAGGTATGATTTTCTTGATGAGTACCATCGATTATAATATTATCAATTAATATCATTTTATAATATGTATTGAATGTATAAAATATTCTATCTAATAGGTATATCTGTACTTATTTTTCAGATTCACCAGTTGACAAGGACACTGATGCCATTCGCAGTTCCTTCCGATTGGAAGCTAGTGCTCAGAAATGTGTTGGTGTTCTTCCTTATTTTAGTTCCTATAGGAATACACGATGGCATGTTCTAGACTTGCCACTTTTTGATCTCAATTTTGTAAATAATATTCCACATTTTGTAAATGGTATTCAACTTTCACATTTGTAAATTCACAATTCATCATTTCACCTACTTGTAAATCTATGCATTAATTAATATGTAATTATGTATATAATTATGTTCATGAATTAAAAACTAAATTTTTTGTATAAGGTCATTTTGAATATTATTTTAGTTTATATCGATTATTATGAACACGCTTAAAAATAATGATCAAAATGTTTTAGGTTTTCAATGCAAAAAATTAATAAATAAAAATGGTGATGAATCATTAGATACTGTATTGCTTTTATTCGATGGCCGAAAATCCTGATATAATGCTATCATTCATAATTATACTCTGAATACTTTCGCCAAAATTGCGACTATTGAGAATAAATCTATGAACATTGTCCGAGAAATATTTTTTCCTGGCTGGAATCGAACCCACGAAAAATAAAAAAATCGCTCAAACACTGGTGGATGATAGTACTTGATGAGAGGAACAAGAATATGTAATTAGATTTGCGAAATTCGCCCCCGTTCAGGAGATATACTAATTTTTATAAGCCATAAAAATACCTCTTCTGGAGCTGCAAAAACTGAATGTTTGAATGCCCATAACTCCTGAACGGGAGCGAATTTTCAAAATCTGAGCACATATTCTTGTTCCCCTCTTCAAGTACTATAAAAGTATGGGCGATTTTCATTTTGAAAAATTTCAATAAAACCATGATGCTTCATTTTGGTGAAAATAAAAAAATCGCTCAAACTCTGGTGGATGATAGTACTTGATGAGAGGAACAAGAATATGTAATTAGATTTGCGAAATTCGCCCCCGTTCAGGAGATATACTAATTTTTATAAGCCATAAAAATACCTCTTCTGGAGCTGCAAAAACTGAATGTTTGAATGCCCATAACTCCTGAACGGGAGCGAATTTTCAAAATCTGAGCACATATTCTTGTTCCCCTCTTCAAGTACTATAAGATTGCAAAGTATGGGCGATTTTCATTTTTTGAAAAATTTCAATAAAAACCATGATGTATACATCATGCTTCATTTGGTGAAAAATAAAAATCGCTCAAACTCTGGTGGATGATAGTACTTGATGAGAGGAACAAGAATATGTAATTAGATTTGCGAAATTCGCCCCGTTCAGGAGATATACTAATTTTATAAGCCATAAAAATACCTCTTCTGGAGCTGCAAAAACTGAATGTTTGAATGCCCATAACTCCTGAACGGGAGCGAATTTTCAAAATCTGAGCACATATTCTTGTTCCCCTCTTCAAGTACTATAAGATTGCAAAGTATGGGCGATTTTCATTTTTTGAAAAATTTCAATAAAAACCATGATGTATACATCATGCTTCATTTTGGTGAAAAATAAAAAAATCGCTCAAACTCTGGTGGATGATAGTACTTGATGAGAGGAACAAGAATATGTAATTAGATTTGCGAAATTCGCCCCCGTTCAGGAGATATACTAATTTTTATAAGCCATAAAAATACCTCTTCTGGAGCTGCAAAAACTGAATGTTTGAATGCCCATAACTCCTGAACGGGAGCGAATTTTCAAAATCTGAGCACATATTCTTGTTCCCCTCTTCAAGTACTATAAGATTGCAAAGTATGGGCGATTCTCATTTTTTGAAAAATTTCAATAAATACCATGATGTATACATCATGCTTCATTTTGGTGAAAAATAAAAAAATCGCTCAAACTCTGGTGGATGATAGTACTTGATGAGAGGAACAAGAATATGTAATTAGATTTGCGAAATTCGCCCCCGTTCAGGAGATATACTAATTTTTATAAGCCATAAAAATACCTCTTCTGGAGCTGCAAAAACTGAATGTTTGAATGCCCATAACTCCTGAACGGGAGCGAATTTTCAAAATCTGAGCACATATTCTTGTTCCCCTCTTCAAGTACTATAAGATTGCAAAGTATGGGCGATTTTCATTTTTTGAAAAATTTCAATAAAAACCATGATGTATACATCATGCTTCATTTTGGTGAAAAATAAAAAAATCGCTCAAACTCTGGTGGATGATAGTACTTGATGAGAGGAACAAGAATATGTAATTAGATTTGCGAAATTCGCCCCCGTTCAGGAGATATACTAATTTTTATAAGCCATAAAAATACCTCTTCTGGAGCTGCAAAAACTGAATGTTTGAATGCCCATAACTCCTGAACGGGAGCGAATTTTCAAAATCTGAGCACATATTCTTGTTCCCCTCTTCAAGTACTATAAGATTGCAAAGTATGGGCGATTTTCATTTTTTGAAAAATTTCAATAAAAACCATGATGTATACATCATGCTTCATTTTGGTGAAAAATAAAAAAATCGCTCAAACTCTGGTGGATGATAGTACTTGATGAGAGGAACAAGAATATGTAATTAGATTTGCGAAATTCGCCCCCGTTCAGGAGATATACTAATTTTATAAGCCATAAAAATACCTCTTCTGGAGCTGCAAAACTGAATGTTTGAATGCCCATAACTCCTGAACGGGAGCGAATTTTCAAAATCTGAGCACATATTCTTGTTCCCCTCTTCAAGTACTATAAGATTGCAAAGTATGTGCGATTTTCATTTTTTGAAAAATTTCAATATAAACCATCATGCTTCATTTTGGTGAGAAAAAAAAGGCGCTCAAACTCTTGTGGATGATAGTACTTGATGAGAGGAACAAGAATATGTAATTAGATTTTCGTAATTCGCCCCCGTTCAGGAGATATACTAATTTTTATAAGCCATAAAAATACCTCTTATGGAGCTGCAAAACTGAATGTTTGAATGCCCATAACTCCTGAACGGAGCGAATTTTCAAAATCTGAGCACATATTCTTGTTCCCCTCTTCAAGTACTATAAGATTGCAAAGTATGGGCGATTTTCATTTTTTGAAAAATTTCAATAAAAACCATGATGTATACATCATGCTTCATTTTGGTGAAAAATAAAAAAATCGCTCAAACTCTGGTGGATGATAGTACTTGATGAGAGGAACAAGAATATGTAATTAGATTTGCGAAATTCGCCCCCGTTCAGGAGATATACTAATTTTTATAAGCCATAAAAATACCTCTTCTGGAGCTGCAAAAACTGAATGTTTGAATGCCCATAACTCCTGAACGGGAGCGAATTTTCAAAATCTGAGCACATATTCTTGTTCCCCTCTTCAAGTACTATAAGATTGCAAAGTATGGGCGATTTTCATTTTTTGAAAAATTTCAATAAAAACCATGATGTATAAAAAAATCGCTCAAACTCTGGTGGATGATAGTACTTGATGAGAGGAACAAGAATATGTAATTAGATTTGCGAAATTCGCCCCCGTTCAGGAGATATGCTAATTTTTATAAGCCATAAAAATACCTCTTCTGGAGCTGCAAAAACTGAATGTTTGAATGCCCATAACTCCTGAACGGGAGCGAATTTTCAAAATCTGAGCACATATTCTTGTTCCCCTCTTCAAGTACTATAAGATTGCAAAGTATGGGCGATTTTCATTTTTTGAAAAATTTCAATAAAAACCATGATGTATACATCATGCTTCATTCTGGTGAAAAATAAAAAAATCGCTCAAACTCTGGTGGATGATAGTACTTGATGAGAGGAACAAGAATATGTAATTAGATTTGCGAAATTCGCCCCCGTTCAGGAGATATACTAATTTTTATAAGCCATAAAAATACCTCTTCTGGAGCTGCAAAAACTGAATGTTTGAATGCCCATAACTCCTGAACGGGAGCGAATTTTCAAAATCTGAGCACATATTCTTGTTCCCCTCTTCAAGTACTATAAGATTGCAAAGTATGGGCGATTTTCATTTTTTGAAAAATTTCAATAAAAACCATGATGTATACATCATGCTTCATTTTGGTGAAAAATAAAAAAATCGCTCAAACTCTGGTGGATGATAGTACTTGATGAGAGGAACAAGAATATGTAATTAGATTTGCGAAATTCGCCCCCGTTCAGGAGATATACTAATTTTTATAAGCCATAAAAATACCTCTTCTGGAGCTGCAAAAACTGAATGTTTGAATGCCCATAACTCCTGAACGGGAGCGAATTTTCAAAATCTGAGCACATATTCTTGTTCCCCTCTTCAAGTACTATAAGATTGCAAAGTATGGGCGATTTTCATTTTTTGAAAAATTTCAATAAAAACCATGATGTATACATCATGCTTCATTTTGGTGAAAAATAAAAAAATCGCTCAAACTCTGGTGGATGATAGTACTTGATGAGAGGAACAAGAATATGTAATTAGATTTGCGAAATTCGCCCCCGTTCAGGAGATATACTAATTTTTATAAGCCATAAAAATACCTCTTCTGGAGCTGCAAAAACTGAATGTTTGAATGCCCATAACTCCTGAACGGGAGCGAATTTTCAAAATCTGAGCACATATTCTTGTTCCCCTCTTCAAGTACTATAAGATTGCAAAGTATGGGCGATTTTCATTTTTTGAAAAATTTCAATAAAACCATGATGTATACATCATGCTTCATTTGGTGAAAATAAAAAATCGCTCAAACTCTGGTGGATGATAGTACTTGATGAGAGGAACAAGAATATGTAATTAGATTTGCGAAATTCGCCCCGTTCAGGAGATATACTAATTTTATAAGCCATAAAATACCTCTTCTGGAGCTGCAAAACTGAATGTTTGAATGCCCATAACTCCTGAACGGGAGCGAATTTTCAAAATCTGAGCACATATTCTTGTTCCCTCTTCAAGTACTATAAGATTGCAAAGTATGGGCGATTTTCATTTTTGAAAAATTTCAATAAAAACCATGATGTATACATCATGCTTCATTTTGGTGAAAAATAAAAATCGCTCAAACTCTGGTGGATGATAGTACTTGATGAGAGGAACAAGAATATGTAATTAGATTTGCGAAATTCGCCCCGTTCAGGAGATATACTAATTTTATAAGCCATAAAAATACCTCTTCTGGAGCTGCAAAACTGAATGTTTGAATGCCCATAACTCCTGAACGGGAGCGAATTTTCAAAATCTGAGCACATATTCTTGTTCCCCTTCAAGTACTATAAGATTGCAAAGTATGGGCGATTTTCATTTTTGAAAAATTTCAATAAAAACCATGATGTATACATCATGCTTCATTTTGGTGAAAAATAAAAAAATCGCTCAAACTCTGGTGGATGATAGTACTTGATGAGAGGAACAAGAATATGTAATTAGATTTGCGAAATTCGCCCCCGTTCAGGAGATATACTAATTTTTATAAGCCATAAAAATACCTCTTCTGGAGCTGCAAAAACTGAATGTTTGAATGCCCATAACTCCTGAACGGGAGCGAATTTTCAAAATCTGAGCACATATTCTTGTTCCCCTCTTCAAGTACTATAAGATTGCAAAGTATGGGCGATTTTCATTTTTTGAAAAATTTCAATAAAAACCATGATGTATACATCATGCTTCATTTTGGTGAAAAATAAAAAAATCGCTCAAACTCTGGTGGATGATAGTACTTGATGAGAGGAACAAGAATATGTAATTAGATTTGCGAAATTCGCCCCCGTTCAGGAGATATACTAATTTTATAAGCCATAAAAATACCTCTTCTGGAGCTGCAACAACTGAATGTTTGAATGCCCATAACTCCTGCGCGGGAGCGAATCTTCAAAATCTGAGCACATATTCTTGTTCCCCTCTTCAAGTACTATAAGATTGCAAAGTATGGGCGATTTTCATTTTGAAAATTTCAATAAAAACCATGATGTATATACATCATGCTTCATTTGGTGAAAATAAAAATCGCTCAAACTCTGGTGGATGATAGTACTTGATGAGAGGAACAAGAATATGTAATTAGATTTGCGAAATTCGCCCCGTTCAGGAGATATACTAATTTTATAAGCCATAAAATACCTCTTCTGGAGCTGCAAAAACTGAATGTTTGAATGCCCATAACTCCTGAACGGGAGCGAATTTTCAAAATCTGAGCACATATTCTTGTTCCCTCTTCAAGTACTATAAGATTGCAAAGTATGGGCGATTTTCATTTTTTGAAAAATTTCAATAAAAACCATGATGTATACATCATGCTTCATTTTGGTGAAAAATAAAAAAATCGCTCAAACTCTGGTGGATGATAGTACTTGATGAGAGGAACAAGAATATGTAATTAGATTTGCGAAATTCGCCCCCGTTCAGGAGATATACTAATTTTTATAAGCCATAAAAATACCTCTTCTGGAGCTGCAAAAACTGAATGTTTGAATGCCCATAACTCCTGAACGGGAGCGAATTTTCAAAATCTGCACATATTCTTGTTCCCCTCTTCAAGTACTATAAGATTGCAAAGTATGGGCGATTTTCATTTTTTGAAAAATTTCAATAAAAACCATGATGTTATACATCATGCTTCATTTTGGTGAAAAATAAAAAAATCGCTCAAACTCTGGTGGATGATAGTACTTGATGAGAGGAACAAGAATATGTAATTAGATTTGCGAAATTCGCCCCCGTTCAGGAGATATACTAATTTTTATAAGCCATAAAAATACCTCTTCTGGAGCTGCAAAAACTGAATGTTTGAATGCCCATAACTCCTGAACGGGAGCGAATTTTCAAAATCTGAGCACATATTCTTGTTCCCCTCTTCCCCAATTCTTATTGGGTGGGATAAAGGGGTTATGTGGAATATCTTTCTAATAAAAATTCTTATACTCATCTTCAATCACTCTCGCTTTATTCTCACAAAATACAAACTTTCTAGAATGAGAAATGCCTGCTCCTCAATCGATTTTACAAATGAAGTTTAATAATTTTTGCCCTTTCTAATAGCAACATAATTACTATCCATGAATTATTATCGATCATTTGTCTATTAGATTCTTATATTGATAGCTATTCATTGATATACTGTAACTAATGTTCTATTGTTACTTTGTTATTGTTACAAAATGGAAGCTGTTCAATGTATTGATAATAATAGATCAGAAGTATCGGATTTCAATCTTTTTGCCTTTCATTTCCGTAAGATCCACACTAACAAACTTCACAAAACTTTCAGGTACAATAATAATATATTACATTAGTATACATTGTTATATAAAATTACAAAATTAAATATATAAATAGGTACATTATATTTACAATACCGTCTATTTACAACAGTCGACGGTCTCCAACCATTTACTAATGTAGTATTTACACAATCAGTTGGTTACAATTTACAAAAGCAGTTTATTTACTTTTATCAATATTATTCATAGTCATTCAAAGTATTTCTAACAATATTAATCAACGAAAGTATTGTACAATAATAGTTAAGGAGTATGTATAGTGTACTATATTCATATATTCATTAATTTATTTGAGTTATTAATCAATATAAATTAGTATAATAAATCTATTACAGTATGTAGATCGGATTATTTCGATTAAAATACTTAAAAATATGACTGACATTACTTCGCAAATTTTATGCAAGTGAATTTTTAAATGAATAGAACAACATGGCTACTCTACTTTTCGCAATTCATTGATATGAATTTCAATATTTTCATTTATATTAAGATGCGTTTGGACTATGTAACTTTGTTATAAAACATTCGTTATAATATAACACGTTTTCTGTAACTTTTGTTATATAACAACAGCTGACACTACACAAAAGTATTCATTTTGTTATATAACATTCGTAACATTTTTGTGAAACTTGTTATATAACAAATGTTTATAACAAACTTACATAGTCTAAACGCACCTTTAGGCATTTATTTTTACCTGCTGTTTTAATGTGCGTGTAGTTCGAGCTACGTATCAGATACCAGTATTAACACCAGTAGTGTAACAAAAAAACGTTTTACTAAAAATTTACAATACATGAAAGCTTGATAGCCAAAATTTTGAATAAAAGCACACACCGACGCTGAGAACATAAAACATGATATGATTCATTCAAAGCCAAACCTTATAATGATAACTTTTGGAAAAATAGTTTTTGTTACAAATAGTTCAGGGATTTTTTCTCAGTTATAGAGTTCAATCTTCTAACTTCTAGGCAGGTGTTTGAAAATATATCAAAAACATGAAAATAATTCTAATACCTAGCCTAGTTGAATCATGGTGATAAAACAAAAACTGTCTATATAGATAAATGGTGAATGAAAAATCAGGCATCTTCAGATAGGTGATATTATATCACTAATATTGATTACAAATTCAATTACAGAGTTGCAAACGTGAATGATTATTATGAATATACATGTACTGAATAATAGATAAAATTAATTCATTTTATTCAAATATTAAGCAACATTCAAAAGTCATTTGGAACAATGAAATTAGTAAAAATGTATCATTTTCAACAAGAATTTCCCATAAACTTGACACTATTCATTAAATAAGGATAATTTTTCTCAGTGCTCCTTACTAATAAGTATTAAAATTTCTTTAAATCATTATTGGTGTTAAGGAAACATAATAACTGCATTTTATTATGGAATGAAATGCACTTTAAGCAGGAAGGAAAACATATTTTTTATACATACAGTAATACTTATTTCAAACTGATACACTATACCTATTGCACAATAAAAATTAATTTTCAGAGTTTCCTATTACAGTAGTATAAATTGTAAACTAGAGTTTGAAATTTGAGGAACGTGTTCAATGAATCTGGTGTAGGTCAATCATAAAATTCACAAAACGTTATCATGTAAAGTTTTCAGTTGAATCGATGAGGCCGATATGAATCAGTTTCTGGACAACGATGATTTATTATTATAAATAATATTATAATCAATCAACATTAACTTTTTGAGCGGCGGATATTATAAAAATTTTCTGGAAATCAACTTATGACATTGGACATTGACAAATAATTTTTCAGTGGGTAGGAAATAATTCTAGAATACACGAACAAGCAGTTTTGCTGTGGAAATATATGTTTTAAAAGAATTTAACTTCTATTAGGCACTTCTCTTTGATATTATTGGTGGTAGAATTAGAAACCTGTTGAGGTTAATGCTTTGTGAAAATCTAAACAAGGAATAAAACTTTGAACACTAAAGCAAAAACAATTTAAAAAATTATCAATTATTCTCAAATTCACAGTCAAAAAGAGACTTTCTAAAAATTTTAAAACTGTTTTTTAAGCCACTAAGTTGAATTACTTGTAGGAAAAAGGTAGAAAATTATCAATTCGTAACTTTCTCGTTATACAAAATTGTTGATAAGTGGTAGACTAAGTGATTCTCACAAGTTATATAAAGTTCAACTCCTTAACATTGCTTTATCATCCATAGTATCACTACTATTTCCTCTATCGTGATTCTATCATTGTAAAGGGAATTCTAAGCTAGAGTACCTAATAATGGAGCAGTCTTTTTTCTGGATAATTTTCAAAATCTACAGCTAAAAGGCTACAATATCCTTTTGAATCAATTAATTTTGGTGATTCTAATCCACCAATTTTATTCGATTCAGATTCGTAACTGAAATATTAATTCGAGATAGAGTAACAACACTGTTAACATGCTAAAATAAAGTAAAATGTAATTTGATAGTGTACCGTATGCATTCTATTTATAATGGAAAAATGAGAGAAATTCCAAATTGTAACTATAGGCCTATTTTCTGTTTATAGTCAATAACGAGACTATCAATTTCAATAGCATCTATCCGTATTCTGAAGACACATACGTCGAACATATCCTGCATTAACAACAGTATTCACAAAATAAAATTATAGAAATTCTAAAAATGTTCAAAACTACTGAAAGCTTCTCCTATAATATTTGTGGTATAATTATCCAAAAGATCGATCTCGTGTTCAAAGATGTTTATAACTCATCACTTTCCAAAAAGGTAGCAATTTTCCATTATTTGTGTTCTGCATTAATAATAATAACAATTTTTATCAGACATCATCAAAATAGAAGAGTCTTCCGGGTACTTTCAGATCTTAATCAGGCAGTGGCAGGGTTCAGCGTGTCATTATTACTACAATCTTATAAGAATACTAAACCTAAACGATAATTTTCTTATCAAAGGGAACGACTAGTAGCTACGGGAGGCAACCTAACCTCACCTTCAGCTTTGATGAACCTTGACAAATAGAAACTTTGGGCCAACTTCCGATTGTCCCATTATACATCACTAACATCATCAAAATTAACAATTCATTGATTGGAAATGTTTACATGCACATTATTTTCGAAATGCCATAATAGTCCAGTTATTCAGTCATCGCAAATCTGCACATGCGCACGATGCATCATTTCGGCGGCGCCCGGTTCGGCGTACAGACAGGAAGACTCACTACACGAGCAACAGGTGTCGCTCTCTTGCGAACTCCCCCCGCAACTGTACCCGTCATCATCTATCACACCCCCTCCACCTCCCCTCTGCTGATGCCATCTACCACCTTTATCGTAAATACCTGTTGACCAAACAAGATAGAATTTTATCAAAATCAAGGCAAGAATTTTGTATGCATCAAGGGACTAAAGAACTTTTTATACCTCAGGAATTGTCAATCTCGGCTTCTGTCAGAAGAAAAAGTAGCACTTCAGTCCCTAGATGCAAAAATTAAAAAAGATAGAATTTTATCAAAATCAAAGCAAAAATTTTGTATGCATCAAAAGGGACAAAAGCAAATTAAAGAAAAGTAACAAGAAATCTTATAGTTAAACGAGAAAGAATAATGAAAATTGTTATAATAAATAGAATTCAAATAGGAATGATTTCTTCAAACTCACATGAATGTGGATCCTGGACAAGACTAGGTAAGGACGACTGAATGCCTCGGTCCATGTTGTTGCAGGCATCAGCCGCATGCGATCTACCCCGGCTATGCTCTGTTCTGTAAGTACAAAAGAAAACAATAAATGGATTAAAAAATGAGTTACCTAAAATAATAATTTAGAGGGGAAGACCGCGACGGAGATGGTGGAACCAGGTCAAGATCGACATGCGGAAGATTGGAGCTGAGGAGGAGGATGCAAGAGACCGGCCCAGGTGGAGGGGATTTGTTGGTGCGGCTAAATGTCAACTTGGACATAGATGGCCCTGGGAGTAAGAGTAAGAGTAAGTAAAATAATAATTTATGAATAATACAGTTTGAAAAGTTCTCTTCTTAACTTTTGATCACTGGCTTCACGCACACTTTTGTTATAAAAACAGTGACATTTCTCAAGTTGAATTTTATCCTTGAATGGAACTAGCACATTACCTCACACAAAACTAACATTTCCTTTTTATTTTTAGTTACATCATATAATTTCATTCGTAAACTCCAAATTAACTAGATTCTCCTGGTTGGCTACTGTAGCCTCGATCAAATTATTCTATCTTAAAAAATAAAAAAAATAAAAGATCTCCAAATCTTCAAAAACACTGAAGTCTCTCAGATTCTACTTAATTCGCGTCCCAGAAATAAAACATACTGTCCATGTCTGTCCACATCTTAAAAATGAAATAAAAGAGCTTCAAATCTCCTTTCAAAGTCACTTCATTTGAGACAGTTTCGTAGTTTCTCAAATTCTACTTAATCTGCGTCTCAGAAATAAAACATACAGTCTACTACTGTCCATATCTCAAAAATGAAATAAAAGAGCTTCAAATCCTCCTCAACACTCGACAAGACTTTCAAAGTCTCTCAAATTCTACTCAAACCGTGTACACGACTCAAGAAATAGAGCAAACCCCAACTTCAAAATAAGCTTCAATTGTTGAAAATGGGTTTGACCACACTTGCTCAATTCCGGGTGCGACTCGCTGCATATGCTTAAGCATTGGCCGCCTGCTGTGCAGCGTGAACAGGGAATAGGGAATAGAGAACAGGGAACAGCGTGAATAGGGGATAACTGACCTGTAGTGAGGCAGATTGTGATGCGAGTGCAGTAGAGAAGTGGTTTCGTAGCAGGAGTCAGCAATGGCGTTGGCATTGTGTTGCGATCGGCTGGAGCTGCTTCCCCCTCCCCCGCCCCCGCCCCCGGGCTGGTAGCAGCTGCTGCTGTTGTTGTAGCTGCACAGCGACGAGTTATCGCTAGCCCCCCCGCCCCCTCCCCCGCCATTCATTGTCGGCATATGGCTTTGCGGAAATGTTGGCACCTATGCAAACGATAAAAAAATTACTAACTGACATGGTATCATAGTGGCTGATATTACTTAAAACCTACAGATTCTAAAATACATGGTAGGGTATTTAAAAAAAGAGACGCAGAAGTCTGCTGCAATTATGATTTAGCTACGAACCGGTTACCATGGAAACATTAAATAACACTTCTCTTTTTCGGTTAACAAAGAGAAGTAACAAATTTATTTGCCATATACAATACACATTAAATGAAACTTTGTCACTCAAATAAATAGCCTATGTGTTATCTGAGTGACAAATTTTCATTCAATGTATATTGTATATGGCAAATAAATTTCTTACTTCTCTTCTTTTTCGGTTCAGGAACCTCGGAAAATCTAGGCTGCAATATGCGCGTGTTTATTGCATTATAAATTATTCAATATTATATTGGTTATAAATATATTATAAACATTCCTACCGTCTATTCTACTATGGTATATAAAATCCTACTATGCTATATTATCTGAGCAGATATTAATTCACAAGGTTGCCCACAAAATGGTGTGAAAGTAATTGAATAGAATTCAAACTCAACTTTCAATTTTACAGTATTTATTAACAAGAAAACAATCCACAACTGTAATATATTGCTTACAAAATACAACCTAGTATAGCGTACGCGTACGCACTTATTCACCTCACCCATCATCTTGAACCGAATACTTTTATGAATAAGTAGTTTGGTGGCATGAAATAATCTTGAAAATATAATATTATTATTCATCTCTCTTGAAGCAGAGCTTGTGCTGAGGGAAGGCAGTAGCCAAATAATTATAAGAATACTTATAATACTATTAAAAATATAATAACATTGATTGTTAAGAATTTTTAGAAACAATGATCGACTATCTAGTGCATGAGTATCTCTCACTTTGGATTAGACTAATGGATGGTCGTTTTAATCAAATTGATGGTATTGGTGGTGGTGGTGACATGGTATTGGTGGCCGTTTAAGCATGCAACATAATTAAATAAAATCAATTTAAATATAAAATAAGGCTACAAAAGAATGAAATCCACCATACTGATACGATATCTGGTGTATGGGTATTTCATACTTTGGATTAGACTAATAGGTGTTTTAGAGAAATTAATTAAAAAAATTACATTTAAATGAAATTGGAATCAAATTTTTAATGAGATTATAAAAAATGTTTACTGACGGGTGGCGGCCTCTGCTGGGGCGGCGGATGATGCCTGTGACTGACACAGGTGTCTGATCCCTGGCTGGACACACAGGATCCGGCCGGCTGATAGCCGCCCCCGTTGCTCATCTGCCGGTAGCCGCCTCCGGGCGCCGCCCCCTGGTTGCGTTTCACCAGCCGCGGACTACCCGGGGGCGGATGCTGAGGCGGGGGCGGCAGGAACTCGCTCCAGTTGGGCATTGAACTGCACACGGCTGTACTTCCGCCCCCTTGGTTAACACCGCCCCCGCCCCCGCCTCCTAACCGGTCGCGGTGATGGTGACGATGGTGGTGGTGGTGATGGTTGTCGTCTGAACATACAAAAAAAATTAAATCAATTTTAGCATGAAAACACGCTTTTCAAGAATCAAACTCATTACACTGTACTGTACTGAATACCGCGGTATCGAAAAAGTATTAGGCCTACTATATCTTTCTACTTTTTCAAGATTGGGTGGTAGAGAGGACTCCCTAGTCCTAACTCCACTGCAAAGAGATTTGTTCATTTCATTATATACTATAGTATTGTATGTCTTATTCAGTACTGTACTGTATGCCCTAATTCAATAATGGATAAAATGCAGCGGTTACAATACTCTATTTACGGAAAATGGAGACTTGATTATTTATTTATACATTTGAACCATCACAATTAAGTAAAGTTGAGCAACTGAACAATTTCAAAATGTAAATTAAACAACAGGCATTCGCTTAAAACATTTTGAACTACAAATTTACCATATATTCAGAGAACGGTTAGCTATGTTGATCAACATTTTCATGTAAAGTATTAGAACATATCAATTCCTTGAATACTTTTCAAATCGCATTAGGCTACTTCTGGATATCACTCCACAAAAACCATTATACTCTGAAAATCAACTATAATTTCAAAATATTTTCTCCAAAATCACAATGATCAAAACAGTGTAAATTTTAATTATGTGTAGTAGTTGAAAAGCATGTTCAAATGAAACAAAACAGTTTGTTCCTTCAATCACAGACATTTTTTGATTGGCTCTCGTACAATTTGCCGAAAGTTTCATTCAATAAGACATCCAAAATCAAACAAAGAAGTCCAAAATTAGCTTGGAAATTCATATTTTTAGTTTATGTAGTTTTTTGGGCTTGGTGTTTTATTGAAAGGAATTTCACCACTGGACTGTTTATTCTTTTCTGTTCCACTATTGAAGCAGTTTTGGGCGAGTGCCTGCCGTTTCTTCCCACATTGTAATGCACATTGTCAGTAAATGAATGAATGGATTTAATGAATGAAATTACCTCCATAGGTTGGACCGAGATCAGACATAGCTCTGTGGTCGGGACTGCCCTGGTCGTAATTGTTGATGTGCCTCGAAGTCGACTCCCCTGAAGTGGACGTTTTCACATCAGATGACGTGCTCGGTGTTGACTGAACGAAATGAGAATCCTGTTAACATAAAATCAATTTGTAAAAAAAACTTTCAATAAGAATGTTGAAAATTGTTATTGTACAGACTTATTGTAATCGTTTTTGTATATAAACTTTTATTTTCTCATTAGAAAATGAACATAACAAGAGAAATGAGAGATCTAAAACAGAATTAGATAACTAGTCAGTGTGTGTTGTTATTTTTTCGTATGAGATTTGAGAAAATTAGAGTCGTGAGTGAACTTAAAAAATGTAGACTTTTGGAAATATATCAATATCTTCTATATTTACTGAGCAAATTTAGTGAATTTTTTCAAATTGTTCATGAATATTAGGACTTTGAAATAGACTGATGTATAGGTGCGCAGATATTTTTTTTGTGACCAGAATTTCAAACCAAATTTGAAAAACAAATTTTAGGGTAAGTTTTACATAAATCCGCTAATAGTTACTAGTTACTAAATAATGTTCCAATTTCTGATCACAATTTCAGTAAAATTTAAAAAAGTAATCACAATTATACGTCGTTTCAGGGATACGGAATGATGTAACAACCAATGTATAATCACATAATAGTATAGTTTATGCAATGGTTGTATTATGAGAGCCTTTAAACCACGAGTGAGATCCAGGGTTAAAATACAAGCGAAGCGAGTTTATTGAGGTATCCCACGAGTGGTTCAAAGGCCAAATACTACCATTCCATAAAACAATAGCCTATACGGCTATTACTTTTACTATTACTATTACGGCCTAAACTAACCTTGATTCAAACCACCATGTTTCATCTCAATATTCTCAATGTTGACCGTATAGGCTAGGGTTAGGACAGCTGCTAGCTAAACACACTATGAAATTTTCATCTACGATCAACAAAAAACAATAATATCAACATTATCAATCTAAACTAACCTTCATTCAAACGACCATGTTTCATCTCAATGTTGACCGTATTATATACGACAGTGTATAGCAGGATCCATTTAACTTGTCAGAAATCATATGATCGATTTATATATGATCACAATATTAACCTACAAAATGCTGAATCTCGCAGATTATTGAAAGGTCTTTAAAAGTTATTCTTTGAATCTTTAAAAGGTCTTTTAAAGACTAAAAGGTCTTTAAGACTTTTAAGCCTTTTGATTATTGTGTCGAAATCACTGTTTAATTATTACTGGATCAGCTGATTTATGACAAGTTAATTGGCTCCTGCTATACGATAATGTTGACCAGATAGGACAGCTGCTAGCTAAACACACACATATAGCAGAATCCAATTCAACTTGTCAGAAATCAGCTGTTTCAAAGAGCAATATCACAATACTTAACCTATAAATGCTGAATCTCGCAGATTATTGAAAGGTCTTTTAAAAGTTATTCTTTGAAAGGTCTTTCTTTTAAAGACTTTAATTTCTTAGACTTTCAAGCCTTTTGAATATTGTGTCGAAATCACTGTTTAATTATTACTGGATCAGCTGATTTATGACAAGTTAATTGGCTCCTGCTATAAGCAACTACAGCGCTTTGAACAGCTGCGATTCTATTTAGTTCCATTCCACTTTTTTAAAACTGGATGCTGGATCAGATTGAACTAGAAACGGTTTATAATGTAGTGTCCGTTTCATAAAGTCTTCATTACGATACAAGTTTCGAAATCCATTTCGAAAAGGCAACTGTTTCGATTTCAATTATGAAACTGTAATGATTGCGTTATAACACATTCGTGGATGAATTATAGCAGGAGCCAATTAACTTGTCATAAATCAGCTGATCCAGTAATAATTAAACAGTGATTTCGACACAATAATCAAAAGGCTTGAAAGTCTTAAAGACCTTTAAAGTCTTTAAAAGCTCTTTTTAAAGAAGACCTTTCGAAGAATAACTTTTTAAAAGACCTTTTCAATAATCTGCGAGATTCAACATTTGTAGGTTAAGTATTGTGATATTGCTCTTTGAGACAGCTGATTTCTGACATGTTGAATTGGATCCTGCTATAGCATAAAATATGATCACTTGAAATATGGAAAATATGATACAAGTTTCAAAATCCATTTCGAAAAGGCAACTGTTTCGATTTCAATTATGAAACTGTAATGATTGCGTTATAACACAGTCGTGGATCACTTCATTTCACTCACCAGGACAATGGCCGAGCTGTTTGGTGACAGTGGTGTTGCGGCGCTTGAGGAATATGGTGGCTAGGGAGCCTAGCAGAATGGACAGCATGAGCAGACAGAGGAAGAGCGCCAGCCAGGGCGACGACGAGGTGTGCTGAGCAAAGGCGCCCGGGCGGTCGGTGGGCAGGGCGACGGGGTCCGACCACGGCCCGGCGCCGACCCGTGTGAACGCCGCCACCTGCGCCCGGTACACCGAGCCCAGCGTCAGGTTGTTGAGGAAGATCGACGTCGTTGTCGCGTTCAACGAGATCTCGGCCAGCACTTTGCTTGTGTTGCCTTTGATCTGGATCTGACAGAAGACAAACTTCAATAGACATTCAGAAATATTTTCATTTTAGAATAGATATTAATTATATCTAAAGCCCGGTCTAGACGCAACCATAAGTTTGTCAAACTTTTTGTTCAAACTTATCAGGATTATTTTAAATTGTCATAAAACAGCTGATTTAACGTCAGTAAACAAGCTTACATCAATCAGCTGTTTTCTGACAATTTAAAACAATCCTGCTATAGCAGGATCCAATTCAACTTGTCAGAAATCAGCTGTTTCAAAGAGCAATATCACAATACTTAACCTACAAATGCTGAATCTCGCAGATTATTGAAAAGGTCTTTTAAAAAGTTATTCTTTGAAAGGTCTTAACTTTTAAAGACTTTAAATCTTTAGACTTTCAATTTTGATTATTGTGTCGAAATCACTGTTTAATTATTACTGGATCAGCTGATTTATGACAAGTTAATTGCATCCTGCTATATTTAGCAGGATCCATTTAACTTGTCAGAAAACAGCTGATTGATGTACGCTCGTTTACTAACGTTAAATCAGCTGTTTTATGACAATTTAAAATAATCCTGATAAGTTTGAACAAAAAGTTTGACAAACTTATCGTTGCATCTAGACCGGGCTTAAGATTTGCACAGTTATTGAAATTATATAATCTATTTCTGTTTCAGACTAATAAGTAAGTGAGTAAGGAGTTTCCTTTGCTGGGTGGTGCCAATGGTTTTTAAAGATAGGTGTTTGTTGAAGATTTGTTTTTCTCTTTTCTTTCTTTAAATTTGTTCTTTGTAATTGAATTAATTAGGAGATATAATAGCTTAAGCTCATATTGAACTAATTCAGATAATTATGTATCATGTTTTATTTTCCAATAAATTTATTCTTTATTCTTAGTACGGTATAGGATAAGATAGGAATCTTGTATCTTATATTTTTGTTTGTTGATGAATTCAAGTTGATTCATGTATCATTCGGTATTTATTATTAATATCGGAGAAAATTTTAATGTTATGTATGATATCATCGATGAATTATCTATTAATAACAGATAAATGAATGAATGATATGGATAATAAATAATATACCGTATAATAATTAAATCTATAATATATATAATAATTATATCGATTAAACACAAATTTTTTCCAACGATATATTGCTATCTAGTCTTGAGACTAATGAACAACTTTTTCTGACCAAAATTACTAAACATTTTTTACAAGAGTAATCCTCCCTCCTTAGGCTCTCTCATTCAAATTCTATCCTACTTAAGTAGGCCTACACTAGGTGATGACTGTACTACATAGTTAGGTTTCACTCATTCATAACACTGCTCTGCTTTTTCACTGACCAGAAGACACTTGAAAGCAATACACTAGTTCAAATAGCTTCTTCCTTTTGAGCCTCCTCACCAATCATTCACAACTAACCTTGTAGCCTACTAGAACTCCGTTGTGATGCTGCTTGTGTGGGGTTGACCATCTCACGTAGGCCGCTGATGCGTTTATCATGCCTGACTGGATGTTCTCTGGAGGGGCCGATGGAACTGCAAAATTAAAATATACCATTTGAAAAATCAATAATTTGATTTTGATTTTCTATATCAATAAATTTGATATAGAGGGTGCATTTTTATCCACAAAACAATAATGTTCATCAGAGAATTATTGTTCATTTAAATTCTATCAAATATCACATTAACTACTGTTTAGTTACAATTTTCTTACTTGTTAAATTTCAAATTCTCAGCGAATTTCACTTACTTTCAGTTAAGAACTGATTATCTCAAGAAATTTATTGGGTAGCACAAATAATTAAATTAATACATAAAACAATACTTATTCAAAACACATTGCAATTCTCCATATAGAGACCTGAGACTGTCTTGAAGGACTTCTACTGAATGAATATTGTAATGTTGACAACTTATTGTTATGATCATTTGCGGAATAAATTTGACCCACATTTGAGTTGAAAGATTTTCTTCCAAGAATGTTCTTCAGCAAGACCTGGTTTTAGATTATTTAAAACGGTCACACAATCAATCGTATACTGAAGGAAAATTATATCCTTCTTCATTCATAATAATATTGGATAATTAGACACTGTTATGATACTGTATATAAAAATATACAATTATGGTGTATAAATAATATAATAGGCTATATAGATAATATAAAATATTAGGCTGCTGATAAACTCACTATCTTCGAGAGTCTCGACTACTCTCGAGTTGGATGGTTGTCCTTCAATCGACTTGAAGAACGGGACTAGAAAGAACTCGTATTTTGTGTATTTCGACAGATTTGACACCGTGTAGCTTGTAGCACCCGCATTCAGCACGGTTATCATGTCGAACTTCTGCAAGGCTGCGGTGAGCAAAGCAACCTCTTGGTAGTAGACATAGAGACCCTCCACGAACTCATCGCCACCGATAACCTGTAACACAACAAAACGTATTGGTAAGCTTCAAAGGTTCCTTTCTTTAATTTATACGTGACAAATGCCGGGTTTACACTTTGCCAGTCGACTTGATTTCAGTATTATTACCGAAATTTCAGGTATGGAAACTTTCATTCATTCTTATTTATTGTAAATGATATTATAGATTTTGAATTTTGGAATAGATTCAACAATACAGTAGAAAACCGATTAACGGAATCACCAATAATTATCCGAAAGCGACAAGCGTGATATGAAAAATAAATGAAGTTTATTCTGTGTGATGCTTCATTTTTCTTTAATTGCTTACCAGTCTATATCCGATTATCCGAATTTTTGATTATCTGAATCGACCCCAATCTAAATTAATGATTTTGGATAATTGGCGTTTTACTGTAGTTTATAATACAGTATATTTCAATTTACAAAATGAGATTCAAGATGGTGGGCACTCACCTCCCAACTAATCTTAACCGACGTAGAAGTGATGGGCGTGAGCGCTTTGAGCGCCAAAACGCGTGTGTCCAGCCGCTGACGCGCCTCCAACATCAGCTGATGCGGCATCGCTCGCTCGCCGGCGCGAAGCGTTCTGATCTCCGCCGATATGTTGCTGGGCACCGACAGACCGTGCGTGTTCTCAGCCCGCACCACAAACACGTACGACGTGTCTGGCTTCAGGTCGCTTATCTGCCGAAAAAAACCAAGTTCATTTATTCCTTACTTAATAAAATCTACACAATTACCAACACCAATACGTCTTTAGGAGGAGACGTTAAGCCGTTGATCCCGGCTGCCTAAAAAGTAGTCGTCATCTCTCTTCATCACCCTCCCATTCCACGCACAAGCCCCAGAGCTCATGTGGGTCACCCTCACAAAAAATATTAATTAGTAAGGTAGAGTGAAATTCGGTGATTATTCTTCCCAAAAAATGTAACAATATAAAAACATTAGAAGTCAGCTATAAGAAAAATTGAACCATAATGAGAAAATAAGAAATACAGCTTCAAGAAAAATTAAACCATAATGAGAAAATATGGAATACAGCTTAAGATATCGAAAAATTGAACAATATGAGAAAATAAGAAGTAACAGCATAAGATAACACATAAAGAATTGAGCTTGAGAGACAACTTTTAGAAAGTAGCCTATATGAGAAATTATTAAAAAACCAGAGGAAAGTATGGAATCAAAGTATTTTGGGTGTAACGTTTTCGGTCTTCATCCAGTTTCAAATTCTATTTCAAGTGCTCTTGTAGGTTTAGTTTACATAAAATGTTCTGGAATAATATATTATTAATTAGGTTTTTATAATATGTAATTAAATTATTGTCTTCTGCATATAGTTGAATTGGTTCGAGGAATAAGATATATCTGTGTAGATTGAAAAATATAATTAGTTTGATTTGGTGTGAAGGGATTTATATGATTGCTGAAATACCAATACTTTACAAGATTTCCAACATACAGTTGTCTGACTGACATTACTCCAAATCCAAATTCCAGAAAACTTAGATGGCTAGGATGTATGTATAAATTATATTGGTGTTTAAATATTATATTGAATAAAGTTCCGATACAGTTCATTGTTAATAAAATAACTAAATCCGCAATTAATGTTATACTGGAATGGATTAAGAGAAATGTTTATTTCAAATTATCCATCTCCATTATGTAATGTTTTACTTTAATTTTATATATGTTCATTATGTAATGTTTTTCCTTTAGTTGATATGTTCACTATGAAATGTTTTCTTTAGTTGATGTGTTCTCTGTTGAGTTTTTTCTTTAGTTATGAATATATGAATCCTAAAACACTTGTTAATTTAATTTAGTTAAATACTACATTTAGTTTAGCCTACAATTCTTTTGTTTACTCTTCAATGATTATTGCTTCTGACCTCACTGCCGGCGCACAAGTTAGCTTTTGCCGGTGGTGCCATATTGTTATTGATAATAATGATAAGTACATGTTTATTGTTTTATTTCTTACTATTCATTTATTATAAAGTTATGTATTTCATTTTGATTTTAAATTGTACTTTTTTGTATGGCAAATAAATTAGATAGATAGATAGATAGATATACATTACGTCTGGTTGGCCAAATAATGGCGTCAGACAAGTCAAAGTGCTAGCAAAATTGCAAGACACGAATTATGTTATTTGGTAAATTTTCTCAATTAATCAAATATTATTAGTTTTTAACTCCATTGCAGTAGTCGGAATACTCCTTTAGACTATAGAAGCACTCATTAATTAAAAATACTTTCAATCTACGTTTAAACTCAGTGACACTTAATGTTTCCTTCAACCCAATCGGTAGTACCTGTACCTTATATATCTTTCTACCAATATAATTGGGTTTTTCTTCATACAAAGACAGTCTATGATACACAGAAAAAGTGCTCTTATGTCGTGTATTATGAGCGTGCTCCTTGTTGATAAGGTGGAGTGAGAACTTTCTAATATAAATACACATTTCAAGGATGAAGAGACAGGGAACACTGAGTATTTCCATGCAAATATGGCAATTGATTGATTGTTTGATGTATTTTTATAAATGTATGTTGCGATGGCAATAAAGTGAGTGGAAGCGTTGAACTTACAGTGGCAGCCTGAGCGGTGACGCGGCGCGCCGCCGTGACCCATCCGGTCTGCAGGTCGGAGCTGAAGTACTCGACGGTGTAGCCGAGCAGCGGCGAGTGGTTGTCGCCGGGCTGCCAGCTGAGCAGGACCGAGTCGTGCGTGGCGTTGGCGGCCCGCGGCGTGCCCGGTGCGCCGGGGAACGTGGACGGGTCGCCGCTGCGGTGCAGCTGGCCGCCGGGCGTCTTTTCCACCGTCAGCGACGCTGACCACGACGTCTCGCCCGAGTCGGACGACGCCGTGCATGTGTACAGGCCCGAGTCGTTCACTTGCAAATCTATCAATGCAATTTGGAAAAACTTTATCAGATTAGTACGTATTAATGTAGACTTCAGAGACTGTATAATAACAGTGTGGTCATTATAGACTCTATAGGTCATTGGTATGGAAAGGTCCATGTGTTGGAACATTTCTTATTCCCGCCACCGCCATACTTTTCCCAAATTTTAAAATTATTATTTTTCTTTATCGTATGGCTTTTTATCGGTTAGGAGACCCTTACACCCAGTTTCCACCTCGCCTAATTGCACAATTTTTGTGTCGGTCACCCATCCGAGAGCGGTCTTGAATGCTTGTTATTTAAAATTATGATATGGGATTACAGGCAAACATAAAGCCATTCACTCATTTTCAAACTTATTTTGAGAGAAACAACATCGAAAATAACGTTTCTAACATTAAAAATGGTCTCTTTACTATTGTATTGCTTTAAAAGCTTGAAATATTGAAAACTAAACTATAGCAAAGGCAAATTGAATGTGAGAAATGAATCACTTTACATAATTAATATATGTTTTGCGTATCATTCCAATAATGCATATTATGGGAGTTGGCAAAAGTATGGCTGGATTTGACCGAGCTAAGTGTGACATTAAATGGCCACACTGTTGTTATACAGTCTCTGCAGTCTAACTATATGTTAATAAAAAATGCACCATTGCTTTCTATACAATACTTACGATGGGTTTTCTCAAGGCTTGTGTGTTTCTTATACAGAGTGATCGTAAAGTCGCGCAACCCAAAATGATAACAGTCTTAAAAAGCTGTAATGTGTTATTGATTTTTCTTTCAAAGTTTATGAAGAGACGTTTTGGAGAACAAATGAACGTTTCACTTATCGTCTGCAGTCTGTCGTCAGTCAAAACACTTGGTCGGCCGGTACGATTACGGTCATTCACGCTACCTGTATCCCGAAAACGATGAAACAAATGACATAAATATATGGTCGATTTCTTTTGTACTTTACCATCTGGCAATGCATTGTAGAGAAGTTCATGACACTTTGCATAAGATTTTGACACACAGTAGCTCCAAACGATCGAAATGCGTTGTTCTTGCTTAAAAGACATTGCGACTTGAACTGAACAAACAAACTGATTTCTGGCTAATTGTCGCCCGATGACGTGATCTGGCAGTGCAGCCACCTGCTGTACTACTGGACGAAAAATTCCTATATGCAAATCATACTTTACAAATTTACCTGTCATTCCTACACGGCTTCAAACATTGGGTTGCGCGACCTTATGATATTCCTAATAAAATGTGACGGGTAATATTTACCGTCAATCTGTAGAGTTCCGGTGGGCATGATGGTAAGGCGCGCTGCTTTCGCTCCGTCAATGGGACTGCCGTTCTTGTACCACTTGATTTTGGGCGCCGGAGAGCCGCGCGCCCTGCAGGGCAGAGTGGCAACTGACTGCAGCGGCAGGGTCTGGTTGGCTGGCCCGATCTCCACTATAGGAGGCGGAATGTCTTCCATTGATGTTACCTGTAAGCCATCAATACCGGTAATGTATCACAAATTACAAGATTTTTTGGGACTTTTTGGGAAAGTTGAAAATTCAGTGTTGGACTTAACCTATAATGTTTTCCATATTTCACATTAGAGAAAACTTGATTCGGCGAGGCGGAACACCCGAAAGGGTCTCTCCGCCAAAAAAAGCCATAAGCATAAATAAATAAAAAAAATTACAAATTTGATACAGTGAAACACTATAAGATAACGTAAGTCCGTTATCAATGGTAGGTGATAAATAAATCTATTAGCCAATCGAGATCAAATTTACAGTAACAGAATCACAAAACTATATCTAAACTATGACGGTGATAGATAGTAATTCTGTATTTTTTCTTATCTAAAATAAAATTCTTAACACTTGCATCAGAGATATTGTGGGACTTCTCCATAGTTTGTCTCCATAGTTCTCCATTGTTTTTCTTTCTTTCCTAAAAAATAAAATTCTCTTCATGCTATTGATAAATTAGGCGAGGTGGAACCTACCCGTTAGGGTCTTCCCACCGATAAAAAGCCATACGATAAAAAAACAATTGATAAACCTTCATGTTGTAGCATTTATTCAACAATAAGATAAAATTCCGTGTAACCTGGCTGGCTCAGGTCTGGTGTCAGAGTTTTCAGGTCACTCCTGATCAGTTCAGGGTCTCTGACGTGACTTAACGACTGTTTTTAGGCAGCCGGGACCGACGGCTTAGCGTGTCCTCCGAAACACGAGGAGTGCCTCGAGCTAAAATCTCACGGTCTGACCTGGGTTTGAACCCGGGACCTCTAGGTTACAAAGCCAGCACTTAACCCACTCGGCTATGGCCACTCCCAACAATAAGATGAACCTTTTCTTCTCTGAGAGATAATCATCAGTAACTTACTATACCCGGCATAGAAATAATCTTTCAATGCCTCAAATAAGATTGACAAAGACTGGAGATAGTCATAGTGATGAAAAGCAAATTATGCAAAATAAATGAATGAAGGACTAACTGGTTTACCTGTAGCAAAGCCCTGGCCGCGGTCGCGCCAGCAATGCTGAACGCCGAACAGAGCAGGTAGCCGGCATCGGCGCGACTGGCACCCTGCACGTGCAGCGAGCCCTCGTTGGTCACGTGCAAGTGGCCGTACGAGTTGCCCGCCAACATCAGCTGTCGGCTGCCTTCCCGGTTCCAGAAGAGCAGCGGCGGCGGATTGCCCTCGGCGCCGCACTCCAGCACCGCCAGGCTATTCACGGCCACCTTCACGTCTTTCGGCGTCATTGTTAGCACTGGTGGCGCTACAACACACACAACACACACAATAAGAGCAATGAAAATACCGTATTATCATCAATAACCGTGGATCCAACTCCTTTTTTCAATAATTGATGAAAAATATAGACACTATTGTAGCTTAGAGCAAAGACACCATATAATTATCATTATCAAATTGTTGTGGATCCATCCAAAGGTGATGAAATTAAGAAAAAGTATCAATTTGATGAAAATTAAAAAAATCTAAATTCTTAAATTTCTATGCACTGTAACTGTTTTGTATTCTGTTTATTTTTATTTTATTTTTACATATTTTTCAAGTAAAGTTGATACATAGAAGAAAATAATTGATAAAAAATATAGACACTATTGTAGCTTAGAGCACAGACACCATATTATTATCAAATTGTTGTGGATCCATCCAAAGGTGATGAAATTAAGAAAAAGTATCAATTTAATAACAATTAAAAAAATCTAAATTCCTAAATTTCTATGCACTGTAACTGTTTTGTATTCTGTTTATTTTTATATATTTTTTAAGTAAAGTTAGTACATAGAAGAAAATAGTTTCAGTTTGTATGTAAATAATTCAAGTTTGATTATGTGGAATTAATATATCATTATTGTACTGTAATATTATGGAATAAAGATGATTTGATTGATTGATTGTATTCATCAAATGGTCTGAAATGCCTGTGTGCGAAGAGTCTGAATCGTTTCTTATTTCAACGTGAGCAGAAGAAAATGTAACGAATACTAGAGAGAAAAAAATTGGAGCCAAAAAAAGGCTTAATAACTTTTTCACCTATTGAAGCGTCCGAATGTTGAATAACGTCCGGCATTAATTTTAATGATTTCATCAATATGGCAGTAGTGCCATATTGTTAACAATATTGTTGATGGTTTAAAATTCATTCTCAAGGTAATTATTTATTTTGTATTTTATTCTAGTGTTGTACCAATTTTACTTTTGTATTGTTAACCAATATTATTGTTGTATTGTTAACCAATTTACTTTTTGGCAATAAATATTGATTGATTGATAATATCATTTTTACTACTACAACAATAACGAACTGATACTAACAGTGAACAGTTAGCAAGGCACGACTGGTGATTGTTCCGACGCTGTTTTCAGCGGTGCAAATGTAGACGCCCTGGTCGGCGAGCACCAGCGTCTCGATGCGCAGCGCCTTGGCGTCGGTGACATGCGCCCTGCCCTGCGGCTTCAGGCCGTCCTCGCGACGCCAGATCACGTTGGGCGTCGGGTCGCCGCCCACGGCGCACGCCAGCTCCACCGTGTCGCCACGCACCGCCACCGTCACCGGCTGCGGCTCCACCAAGAAGTACGGCTTCACTGCAACAACAACAACATTAGGTTAGGTTAGGTTCACTCAGTCAACAATGCAGTTACGAAGAGTAGGCGAGATTCAGATATAGCAGGATTCAATTAACTTGTCATAAATCAGCTGCTCCAATAATAATTAAACAGTGATTTCGACACAATAATCAAAAGGCTTAAAAGTCTTAAAGACCTTTAAAGTCTTTAAAATACCTTTTTAAAGAATACCTTTCAAAGAATAAATTTTTGAAAGACCTTTTCAATAATCTGCGAGATTCAGCATTTGTAGGTTAAGTATTGTGATATCGCTCTTTGAAACAGCTGATTTATGACAAGTTGAAAGTATCCTGCTATAGCTAAATTTCGAATAGAATGGGTTCTGAAGATGGTGGGCTTCATTAAAAAATGGAGTTGAGAATAATAAGGGAAATACAGATAGCTAAATTTCGAGTATTCTGAAAGATGGTGGATTTCAGTCTCAAAATTAAGCCTCTGTCACACGTTTCTAGTCGACTGGCACCCACTTCACTAGTTTTCAGGGTTATTTCTAGAATTTCAGGTACAGAAACGCTAATTTTCTCTTTAAAATGGGATTTTAGGCGACAATAACAGTATTAATACTGGTGACATATGAACAGAAAGTATTAATATTCACTCATTTGAAGAAACTTCCAAGTAAAATACAAAAATATTACTTTCTTACATTGCAGTTACGACCGTTTCGTCCTGGTGTTGGACTTCATCAGACTCTGAGTCCAACAGTCTGATGAAGACAAGAGTGTGATTAAGTCCGAAACGGTCGTAACTGCAATTCATTATTATAATAGTTCCACTTGAAAAAAATCATTGAAGCTTGATGACATGTTGGTAGGCTAGTTTATCGTAGGGTAAGTTATATTTTTGTTTTCTCTGCGGAAAAAGTACAATATTATTCGAACTTACAATTAGAAAAAAAACTAAATAATTCAAAAGTGAAATAAGATGAAAATGAATCCAAACATAACTACTACAAAATCTGCAGATATAGAATAGCGCAAAACTGGGTTACTTGCTGGTTACTTTTACTCAGTCTACTTGAAATTTAGCTATCCAACACCCCAATTCTCCGTTGGAGTGTTTACAGTTTTAAAATCTACTGTTCATTTTTTGTTAGCTTAGTTGGAACGTCTTCAGTGTAGTGTAGAGATACATAAGTTATGTAATAAGTAGATGACCAGACAAAATTAAATGATTTTCAAATTTGAAACCAAATTTCAAGAGAAAAGAAGCTGACGTTCATTATGACCATGAAATAAAAAAACCTACAATAATTTATCATAAAAATGAGATTTTTAAATAATTAGATAGAACTATAGCAAAAATGATTAACGTTAAATATCAATTTATAATATCATCATGATAAATATTATTGTCACTCAGCAAGCATTAAATCACACAGTATATTTTTTACAATATATTTAGATTGCATCCTTTGATATTATTAATTTTACACTATACTATTGAACAACACTGTACTACTGAATTACTATTTACAGTGTCAACCACTACTCAGGTATCAACCCTACAGAATCATTACAATACATTAGAACTTCAAACAAGTAAATTATAGTCTGGCAACAGACAAAAGAGCCTTCAAAATAAGAACTCTACTGCGCAGAGAGAGCGCACGTTATGCAATGCAGCAGTTTATCTCACTCGCTCACTAGAGTAGTGGTACTATGTGATACTGTATCACTTCGGTGATACGATGCGCGAAGGTTCTTTTGTCTGTTGCCAGACTATAACTGACAAAGTAAATGAATGATTGATGGAAGATATTCCTAAATAAGTAGATAAAATAGATCATGATAAATAGATTAATAGATTAAAATCAAGATATAGCAGAAATAAATGTATAAATATATCGGTGTCGACTAACCATGCACAGTGAGCGTAGCAGAGGTGGACTCTCTGTGCCCGACCACGTTCTGAGCCACACACTGATAAACGCCCTGGTCAGCCTGTTCCACTTCTGATATCATCAGGTTGTGTCCATCCACCAGACGAATCCTTCAACAAAACATATTACAATTACTATTATTAAGAAAATTAGTCGAAAATATCATATTAAACTCACTTACATCAAGTTTATTGACATTTTATGTACAGAAATTCAATTCAAATGCAATATTGAAAAATTACTCAATATGATTCAATTCAATTATTACCAGAACTCCTCAAATTATTCCATCTACGATGGAACAAGGTATTCTAATGAAACATACGCATTGAAATTTTAAGAATAACAATTGAAACTGTAATTTAGAATAATTATTCTTTTATACTTTAAAGCTTACAGAATATAAAAAACTGAATACACTATTGAAATGCAGATTGGTTCAATTCCGAGCAACATAAAATACCTTCTCTGGAAGAATATATCAAAAACACTATTGAGAAACATGTTCACTTCAATTTTGCACTCCGAATTACAATTTACACTTCTTGAAGAGCAGAAATACTGTTAGGTCTATTAAATTATGTTAATTAAGATAAGTACAATTTATAAATTCAAACTGATATACTAATATGTATGAATGTCATACACAATCAAACTCTGCCTATTCAATTTAAAAATTATTTCTTTGAACTGTTCTCTAATATAATGTATAATAACAAATTCATAATGTATGATGTATGCATAATTTACATGATGGATGATGACGATGAGTTTGATGCATGACATTCAACTCTGATTATTTAATATGAATAATAAACCGATACAATGATGTATCCAAGGACCCGATATGGTATAGTGTTCATAAATGAAAATAAGTTCTACTTTTTGCAGTTGATATAAAATATTATTCTCGAAATTCCTTAATATTATTTAAAAAATCAAATTTACAGTCCCTGACATGAATAACTAGTTCAATAATGTCAAAATCAGTTGCAGAAAAGTTGACAAGACCGAGATTAGAACCCCGGTTCTTGTGCTCCTCAGCATGCATAGTAGGCTACATTATTTGGAGGTTAAAATACCTACTCTTTTGCTTGTAACATTTTTTAAATTCAACCATCAATGTTCGAAATCAAAAGGCTTCTTACTTGATCTATGAAGATATCACATTCCAAATTTAGAAAGTGTACGATCTTTCGTTCGTCAGATATTGTGCTTACAGAAGGACAGGAGTACGATGGCAATAAGGCCCTATCGGGTCCTTAATAATGATTACTCTGTAAGTATGCAGATATATCGCAGAAAATACCTTTTTGACGATTCGAGTTCGACAACTTTTGAGTTCTTCTTCCAGAAGACAGATGGCTCTGGAATGCCCTTGGGTGGTCCACACTCCAGCAGCGCCGTGCCCCCGGCGGCAACTGTCATGTCACTCGGCTGTTCCTTGAAGTCCTCTCTCAATACTGCAAAGAAAAGAAAAGAAATTAGCGACAAATCACAACTTCAACACGAACTTTTACAAAAGATTCAACAAACACATCCGGAATATTCATTTTTTTGGTAATGCCTACATAAGAACCTACATAAGCTCTTGCCTGGGTAATGGGAAGGATGATGATGATGATGATGATGAGAGGGGAGATGAGTAATAATAAATTGGCCTATTACTTTGGGTGGGATGCGAACTATTGAGCTGGATGCTGAATTCCAACATATATAAAAAGCTATAAGGCCTTCATCAAGCTTCAAAAGCTTAGCTTTGCTGATGTATGGGTTTTATCTTTATCAGTAATTTATTATTATTATATGTGTATTTTACTAAAATGTTATTGTATGAAAAAATTATTGTTGTTTTGAATAAAAATATTGATTGAATCATATAACATAAATACAAAACGTATAACATATAACAAATCAAAACCAGAAATCAGACTCTAATTCATAAATGCTGTTATCAATGAACATAAGGTAAACTATTGTAATGACATTTTATGAACTATAGTAATATTCATTCAATTTGGCAGATGGTGAATAACTTTCATTTAAGATTTCTATGGTAACGGGTGATGTTCTGTTGATTTATTTTTTAAACAAGTTTTTTACAATAGTTATATACAAATATGTTATATATACAATATTTAATTTATGTGAAAAATAACAATAGAACATCACCCGTTACCATAGAAATATTAAATGAAAGTTATTCGCCATCCGCCAAATTTCATGAATATTACTATACAATAGGATGCATATGAAAAAGTGTTTTGCAGCTACTGTATATCAAGTTCCTCAATCAAAGTTTCTACACATTTCATCGTAAAGCAGCCTTTTAGCTGACATTCTGACGAGTTTCAATTCCAACTTCAGCTAGAAAATGGATGTTCAATATGGGACAACAATGACAATTATCACACCTTCGTCCCCTATTTATTACAGTTGGCAGCTCTGATTCAAGTTCGAAATGTGAAACCTAGCTAGACCACCCCCCCCTCATCACCGTGCCCAACTGTCAAACTTGTAGGCCTAACACCCAAGTTGGAATAGGTTTCAAATGAAAGCCATTCGTGCCCACCCACACAATCTAACATTGTCAAATTTAACTTCCTGTTTTCCCCATGTAAAGCCATGCACGATCAGAATCGTTCAAGTTGACTAACCAGACGCGTAATAGGTAATAATGTTTTGCATAACAAATTTTCTATGCATTTTTCTTTGCATCATTAACATATTTTGAAATTGTAGCAATCTAGTATTATACAACTGGAATTTTCTACAACCGCTGAAACCGTGTAGGCACTCTTGTTTTCATCTGTTGATTATCTTTCATGTAAATTATTTTGACGTGATCGTATGCGTATCTATAAAAGCCCGTGGATCAAGAAATATTTCTATCTATCTATTAGTATTGTTATAGGAAGCAAATTGATGTACATTGTTTCAATCAAATATGTAATAAATAAAAAAGAAGGCTGAACGAAAATGGTTGCATGGTTTCACCAGCGAACTTTAAAATAGCAAAAATTTATAATTGATTATTGAAACTCAGGGAAGATACAGTTCAGGGCTGTAAGTTTCTGTGAAAAACAGTTTATTAATGGATTCCTACTATTTATATCTAATAGCTAATAATTAATCAACAACAGTAATGTGGCTTCTGTGACTTACTCATTATTATTATAAGTTATTTGAACTAGAAATACTTATGAAGATAAACGTTTCTACCCATGTCAACGTGCTATTCATATCTAGTGTAAGTCCGCCTTTTTCCTGTTTTACAGAACTTCTACAATTTCATGTTGCAGGCCCCAGATCTCATTTCTGGCCTGTTCAGTGGTGGGAATAAGGACTTAATATTAACGAAATATGGAAAACAAGAGAGCAGCAAGTGTTTTTGACGATGATAGTCTCTCACTTCGGGCAGCATTATTAGTTTCCTTTTAATAAGCAAACAGTAATCGACTAAATGAATTTGATTCAGTACTTTCCCGGAGCAGTTTTCCCGCGGGAAATCTTGTCGCGCCACCGCCAGCTGATGAAATGAACTTGAAACGTTTTCCAGCCGTCCGGAAAATGTAATTAATTTCCTATTTTAGGGAAAACGCAGTCCCGGAGTTTCCACCCTTCTACTGTCACTTGGCGCGCAGGCTAACAACACAGATGAGCAGAATGTATTGCTTATCTTCTCTCTCACTCTCTCTCCCTAATCATCTCTCTTCTCCTCTTTCTTTCCAACGAAATTCTCAGTTTCCCAAACAGTTTCTCTTTCGCTCCAACGGAAGAAAGGAAATGGGGGAAACAAGGCAACAACAATTTGATTACACTGCTTCCTTCCCTCATGCTCTCACCCTATACTACTTCTTATCAAAGTCTTGATCACAGTTCGCCAGTTTCATTCACATGTAATTCCATACTGAAACAGCTTTCATTCTAGAATATTCACTTCTCAACTAACTTATTTATTCAATATAAATTAAATTCCGGAAAATGGACATTTCAATCCGCCTGTTCTTTTGATGAGAAATTTTTGTCCTACCCTCTTTTCCACTTTCATCTGTTATTTCCACCCGTATACCTTCAAAAAATGATAAATAACATTTGATTACAAAATCAAAAGATCGAGCATGTACCTAAATGTCAGTACCTAAAGTGATTTCTCATCTTGAGAACAGAATGATATTTTAGCCTATAATATCCCCTTCCAGAGCTAATTCCCTATGAAAATCAAAAATTCGATGGAATCCTTTACATAGAAGTCCCTACATAAAAGCAATGACGAAGCCTATTGTACATATATTTGTATTTAATGGCAAAAAAATGTTCTTACTCTTATTCTTTAAGATATGTCTAAAGCGAGTAATGATTCCCCCTAACTTGGACTTGAATCTTAAAGTGACTTCATTCTCATCATAATACAGTAGTGTAATCAGAAATAGATACTCAGGAAATATAATATTCAGAAATAGATACTTCTGAAAATAGTTTAGCAGTTCAATAATACAGTTTTGTATTATAAATCGTATCAAACATATTTGGATAATTTTATCAAAATACACTGTACATTAGTTTAATAATTTGAATTTCTTCAAATAAGTAGCAATTTTCAGATTCAGATAATAATAATATTATATCTTCCTTCCCGTAGGAATGAAAGAAATTTCTAACTGCATGATTTGTCATAGTGATAGCCTAGATTCAACAATATTCCGCCATTTTTTTTTTTAGAGCAGAGACGGCCATTACAAATTTCTCGCAATCCTATTGGCCGGTCAGACATGTGCGTTCCTATTGGCTCAAGTAGCCTAACTCTAACAAGGAATGAATAAGACTCGTTCCACCTTACTTGTCAAAAGTACATGACTAATGAATCTCATCAATAGTTTTGAATGAATTTATAGATGTGAATAATATAATAAATCCGTGTAACCTGGCTGGCTCAGGTCTGGTGTCAGAGTTTTCAGCCTGATCAGTTCAGGGTCTCTGACGTGACTTAACGACTGTTTTTAAAAATAGATGTGAATGACAAGAAGTTAATAAGACTCGTTTCACCTTATAGTATAATAAAATACATGGCTAATGAATCTAATTAATAGTTTTAATAATTACTGTACATTTGATTCCTTACACTTTGTAATGTTTGTAAATCATCTATTTGGTAATAAATTTAATTTCAATATTGGTTCAAAGAATCTTCTTTGAAAAAGATTATGTCCAAAATACATCAATTTTTAGTTGAATTAAACACGTGTCTAACATATCCAGATTTTTCAGAGTATTTCAGAAGCATCTACTATGCAAATGCAATATTGTAACTGACAGCTCTCACAAACCATAATTGGCAACATGACCCAATAATCATGTCGGCTTATTAGTACCAATACCACTCCCCAAATTGGTGTAGCTTTACTTTCCCTATGCGTCTGCATACTACCTCTCCACTCCTCTTCCTCATTCGACTCGCAACCCCACTCCTCCTACAAAGCAACTTGTCAATTTGTCCCCTCCCCCTCCAATGTGTCAATTTATATCCCCCTCCGACCATGCACCCCCCTCTCGTGTCAATTTCAATCATACTCTGCGGCCTGTCCATCCCACGACGAGGCTAATTGATCAGAACGACACCTTCCAATGTCAGATATCATCTCATCTCCCTACACACTTTCTCTCTCACACTCGCTCTTTCACTCCTCCCAATCCATCACTTTGTTCAACTCACTCACTCACAGCGTCTATCTCACTCTTTTCCCTTTGCCCTTCCAGTCAAAATACTTTCGAAATTCAAAACTGAACTCTACCTATTCGTTTTTCCACTTAATGGGAAGCGTATCCTCAGAAATTGTTTCTAATAAGAGAATTGCTATACACATGTTCTATACTTGAAAGCTTCAAAACATTTGTAATTACATTGAAATTGCTCTAGCGTCACCAAATCATGCACTTTAGGACTTGAATGAGTCTCATCACCAGATAACTTGACCTACGGCACCTAGTACAGTACCTTGAACTGTAATCTCAATTCTCAATTAGGTTACGTTGATGTGTAGGGACTCCTTGCTTTGACTAGCGCGATACGCTAGTGCTATTTATCTATTAAAAAATTGCATTCACCAAGACTTAGCAAACACATCCTCTCATTATTTTATCTTACTTAGTTGAAAATACTAAAAAGAAATAAAAAAAAAAACAGAATATCACAAAAAAATTGCGACACATTGAAAACATATTCATGTTTCACCTCCTCCTCCTACTCATCTTCCTACTTAGGTTAGACTACTACTCTAGGTCTAGACTACTAGAGAGAATGATAGAGTGAGAGGGAGAGTAAGAGAGAGTGGGAGAGATAGAGAAACAGAGTGGAAGAGAGAGAGAGAATGAGCATAAGAGATCATCAATTTCACGCTCAGCTTGCCGTACTTGGTTAAGCTCTCTTGGGAGATTCTCGGCTCCCAGCGCTCAGGTCTCGGCTACCTTTTCAAACCCAGAACTTTCTTCGGCCGTGCATTAAGTTTTTACATGGGTCATAAAGCAAGGTTAGTCTGTGATTTTATTTATTCGCACTAAGTGAACGAAGACCGAAGATAGCAAATCGTAAGATGAGTAAGCGAGATGCAGCGATAGGATGGCAGCCAATCAGCATTTTGGCTCTGTACCAAATCACACCCCTCTCCTCATTTCTCTCTCTTTATTCTCCTTCCTCCCTTCACACTCTTCTTCATCCTCTCGTTCTTGTTCAATGATATCCTTCATCTCTTTTCGTCTTATAATCATCTCGCGCTCTTTCTCTCTCTTGACTGTAGCACCCATAATCACCTGTCCTTTTCTAGCAACAGCTGACGCTGAAATCTCTGGTTCTAGGTCGCATATCGATCGGCTAGAACATTTCTCTTTCCATCTTTTCTATACTCCAGTTTTCTCAAAATCTTATTTTCTTATGATAGCTTATCAAGTGATATCTTCTATTTTCAAACAGATTTACTGATATTGTACTTATTAGAAAGAAAGCTCTCCATAGAATGACAAAGATATGCCCTAATGATAATATAACAGGCAGCTTTACAATATATTATTTAGCTCTATATATTACAGTAGTATCAATTATTTCGAAATGATTGTAACGCATTGTATACTAGGATTATATGAAAGTCCTAATAGTTAGATAACGTATTCCTATTAAAAATTAAAATTTGCTAATGTCAATTCTGATAATAAAAAATGATGATAAATTTGATTAATTGTTTCACTTGATTGGTGGTAAGCCTAATAAAATCCCACTTTATATTACATGAAAATATCACAACAACTGTACTAGAAAACATTCATCTACTATAATTTCATTTGAAATCAAAGATTTTATAGATACCGAGATGATTATTTTATTATAAATTTGGAAATGATATGGAAAGGGGCTTGGAATTTCTTCAGGTCATTTTACATTTTTATTCATACTTAATAAGAAGAATTGAAGTTGTCAAAACCACATATAACCACATAAAACAACGAGATCTCTGTAAACTAAAACCGAAGAACAGTGCAGCAGAATTTATACTCGTGACCGAGCGCTGTGATAGGCAGTTGAATGGCCTATCAGGTGAAAGACTGCCATTGGCCTCCTCCCACAATGGGCGGTTTCTACAAACATCACGGCAATGGCGGTTCAAACAAGCATGGAAGCATCTCCGTAAAGACGACAATAACGCTCAAATCAGTAAATTATACCAATTTTGAGAAAAATGTTGCTCTACAGATTTTAGCCTGGAAGATAGAGATCTAACAAATCTTCAAGACATTTAACATACAGTAAAATATTAGTATTATATATACAGTAAAATAGCCATTCAATAATACATCTGCCGCATGCTATCACACAACACTATGCTATTACACCTGTTATGAAGGAAGTATTGACATAACAGAACCTAAGAAGAAACTCATAATAGGGAAGATATTGGAAGTAGATGACAATGATGGGATTTCCATATGTATTGAGAGGAAATGAAGGCTTAATTACATTTAATTTTGACTTTGGTCAGTTGGAGTGAGTCGAGTCGAGAGTGAGCCAAGAGGCAACGCCCGCATCTCTTCAATTAGAAAATTGATACTTCCTTCTTATCCGATTCTCTTCTCTCACTCGCACCCTCTTTCTTCTTCCTCCCATCATTCACTGTACTCAGTTATCGACGCTGTTCCTCATTACTGGCTGTTATCGGCTCGGCTTCAGCTCTTTACACGTCTCCTTTTTCTTGTTATACCCCTTCACCATCATCCTTTTCTTCTTTTTCTTCATCTTCCTTCTCCTTCTTTTCTACTCTCAACAATACGGATCGTTTGGTGGAGATTATTTTTTCGACCTTTTGACACATGGTGTGCCTTCGTCTGACAGACCACGGCACGTGGCTAGGATAGGTGGAAATAAGGGAATGGAAGTAGAATGATAGAAATATATGAAAATGGAAGATGAAGATAATAGTAGAAATGAGAAGGAATGAGAAAGAAGAACTTGGAGAAAGTAGAACAAGTAGAGTGAAGAAGATAGGGGAAGAAACTTGAAAGAAGAAGAAGAAGAAGAACAAGAACAAGAAACTTGAAAGAAGAGGAAAGGTAGAAGAAGAACAAGAAAGAGAGAAGGAAGAATAAGAAAAAACGCGGGAGGCAAGGAAAATTGAATGAATGACAATCGAATAGTGGGAAGCATCTGTTTCTAGAAGGCAGTTTTTGAAAAAAGGAATTAGTGTGAGAAATGTTCGAAAATACATTGTTAATCGGTGGAAGTTCTTCACGTTATTCAATATGTTAGCATAATATCAAGTGCATGATAGATCGTTCAAGATTCTTATTTCTTAATAAGACTCATGCTGAATGCTATGTAATTACTCAATTCACCATTCACTTGAATGGTTGAAGTGCACTTGGCTCTGCTCAATATTGTTTAAATTTCAAATAATTGTGGTATAAATGTGTTAAATTCACTCATATTAGTAGCTAAACTCATTTCTTAACAAGTTCTTACCAGTGAAGTGCGTGAGCTGTGAATATAATGCACTTTTATTCGTATTCTAACACTAGGTAAACGCCATGTTTTGGTCGGGCAGTGTTTGACCGTTTGTTCCTGTGAATCGGCATCAGCTGTTGAAGAAAACAATTCTGTTTATCGGTCCGGACTACTTTCAGATCGATCGCCGTTGGCCTAAATTGTTAGTTGTTGCCTTATCTTTTTCAAACTCTCATACGATTAGCCGGACGGCGTTAAGCGAGGTTATCTACTCCTAGCGTCTAACCTAACCTAACCTAATAGTGACGACCTTTGGTTGCCATGAAAACAGTGCCAGTTGACTTCGTCTTTCTTATCAACCAATAATCTCTCACTCTCAATAGGACACTAATAAAGCGGGTAACTTGAATCCAACTAATCCTTTACACATCCACATTCAGGAGCTTCCTATTCATCCGCCTTGATCGCTCTCTAGGCATACTCCCTCTATCCTCTCTTTTCTTTCCTATATCATTCCTATATCATTCTTATAATATATTAATAATTATGCAGTGCAAGAAGTGTAACTCTGATGTAGTCAATGAGGATCTAATTACGTGCAATGTCTGTAAGTCGAGTCTACATTACGTGTGTCAATCCATCAGTGATAAAAGTTTCAGAAAGATGTCATCTGACTACAAGGCCAAGTGGAGATGCATTCCATGCAAAACGTCGGCAGACAAGACTGCTCACAACCCGGGCACGACAGTGAACGGAGGAGAAGAGGCTTCTACAGTGACCCATCCAACTGGTGTTTCATTGTCTCGGGCGGACCTTGATGCTATTTCGATCATCGTAAAGCAGATAATTCAATCCGAATTGCCTCCTACATTTCGAAATGATTTCAAGGAAATAAAAGAATCAATTACTTTCATGTCTGATGAATTTGATCTTCTTAGGAAGGAACTTACTGATTGCAAAATGAATTAAAAAGTGAAAAGTGAAAATGTCGCCTTGAAGACGGACATGTGCTCTTTAAAAAAACAGATGTCCGATCTCGAGATGTACACTCGTCGCGATAATGTTATCGTCACTGGTCTCCCAGAAACTGCTAATGAATCAATCGGTGAAATTTTTAATTCGTTATCAAAAACCATCAATAGCAATCTGACTTCTAATGATTTAAGTACAGGTCACAGATTACCGGTTAGGGAAAAAGGAAAGATGAAGCCGATTGTTTTCAAATTTGTACGGAGGCAAGACAAATTTTCGTGGATGTCGAATTTCAAAAAGAGTTCTGCCTTGGATCCTGGTAAACCTGGAATCTCTACTAAAGCTGTGAATAAGTCGTTGGCTGAAGGGAGAGTGAACGTTTTTCATCATTTGTCCCCGTCTGTCATGAACCTGCTGAGAGAAACAAGGAAGGTGGCAACAGGCAAGCAGTATCGTTTTGTTTGGGTGAACGACGGCAAGATTCTGGTAAAAAGAGATGAAGATAAGGGTAGCAAGACAATTGTGATTGAGGATATGTCTGATCTACAAAAGCTATAGGCCTAAGCTAGTTATAGGTATTTCATTATAAGTACAGCATATTTTCCACAATTATTATGAATAATGATGATCAGGATCAAAATTTGTTCGATGATTTCTATGAAACTCTTGAGATAAACGATTTTTTTAGTTTTTCATTACAAGGGAATAATGATTTTATAAATATAATACACATGAACATTCGGAGTATTAAAAAAAATTTCGATCAGTTCATATACTGTCTAAGTAATAATAAAATTAAATTTGATATAGTAGTTTTAACAGAAACTTGGATATGTGACAGTTTAGAATTTGACTTTAACTTGCCTGGTTATAATAGTGTTAATAAGATAGGCAAATTCTCGAAAAGTGATGGCCTGTGTATTTTTGTACATGAATCTATAGTTTTCGATGTGAATGATCTAATAATTGATCATGTGAATCCTTTAAGTATTAGCTGCAACGTTCATGGATATGACCTCACAGTAATTGCGTTATACCGTTCTCCCTCATTAAATATAAATAACTTCATATCGAGTTTGGATAACTATTTACAAAATTTAAAAAAACATAATGTTGTTATCGTCGGAGATATGAATTTAAATATTTTGGATAATAGCAATCTCACTAATGAATATTTAAGTATTATGCATTTAAATGGGTTTAAATCCTATATTAATAAACCCACAAGATTGCAAAACTGTATTGATCACATGTTTTTTAAGCAAGATACTGTCAAGAATGGTGAAGTAATTGGCGCAGTACTGAAAACAGCCATTACTGATCATAATACTACTACCCTACATATAAGTAAAACTAATAACAGAAGTAAACCCAGTCCTATAAGTAATGTGACAAAAAGGAATATGTCCAGTATCATGTTGGATCTGGGTAATGAGACATGGGAAGATATTTACAACGGTACTGATGATATTGATTCCCTGGTTGATATCTTCATTAATAAGTTGACTAATTATGTTGAGAAACATTCTTTCACTGTCAAAATTCCTCATAAAAGGAAACCGTTAAAAAAATGGATTACTGGGGGTTTAGTCGAATCTATAAGAAAAAGAGATAATATGTATAGAAAACTGAGTAAACAACCTTTTAATAACAAATTGAAGGAGGATTATATATTGTATCGGAATGTATTAAATAACATAATAAAAAAGGCCAAGACGGACTATTTTAAGCTTAAATTGGAAAATAGTAAGAATAATTCTAGAAAGACTTGGGATTGCATAAATGAAATGCTGGATATAGATAAAAAAATAGTTCAGCCAAATATTGATCCAGATCTTTTGAATGACCATTTCACAGGAATCGGCGAAAGATATGCTACCCAAATCATGGATGATGTTCATAATATTAGAATTCCCAACTCATTATCCACAAACCCTAATAACAGTATTTTTTTCAACCCAACAAACAGTTCGGAAATACATGACATAATAAAAACTTTAAAAAATAACTCAACACCTGGTGTTGATGGTTTGTCTGGGGAGTTCTTGAAAAAAATTTCTCAGTTCATAATCAAGCCATTGGAATATATAATAAATAAATGTTTTCTTTCAGGCTACTTTCCAAAGAAGTTTAAAGTTGCAAAGGTGATAGCTCTATACAAGTCTGGTGATCATGCACAGCCTGGCAACTATAGACCTATAAGTCTTTTGAGTAGTTTTTCTAAAATATTTGAAAAATTGATTAAAGTTAGATTAGTTAGCTTTTTAGATAAATTAGATTTCATTGATAACAACCAATATGGGTTTCAATCGGGTAAGTCTACCACTGATGCTGTCCTCCATTTAACTAACATCATAGACAATAATTTCAAATCCAAGCATAAAACCTTATCAGTTTTTTTAGATCTAGCTAAGGCTTTTGATTCCATACCTCACAAAATTCTTTTGCATAAATTATATAATTGTGGGGTAAGAGGCATATCAAATGACCTACTAGCAAGTTATCTGACAGATCGTTCCCAATATTTAACAATAAACGGTAAAACTAGCTTGAAAAATCTTTCTGCATTTGGTCTTCCCCAAGGCACAGTCCTTTCACCATTGCTTTTTTTGATTTATGTTAATGACCTTTTAAAGTTGAACGTACCAAATTGCAAAATAATTTCATTTGCAGATGACACTGCTCTTGTTTTCTCTGGGACGTCATGGAATGATGTATATACCAATGCTAACAAAGGTTTAAGGACTGTAAAATGCTGGTTTGATAGTCATGTTCTCACCATGAACTTGAGTAAAACTAAATTTATGGCGTTTTCTCCAACTGAAATTGGTCAACCACAGCAAAATTTTACTCTACAGACTCATACTCATTCTTTGTTTGATAATATGGGTAATTGTGATTGTCCCCATATTGAGAAGGTGAAATCCATAAAATATTTGGGTATAATGATGGATGATCACATCAAATGGGATGTACACATAGAATATATGTGCAAACGGCTTAAGTATCTTATTTATAAGTTTTACAAAATAAACCAAATGGCTGATCTGGAAACGATGAGAATGATATACTATGCTTATGCTCATTCTTTTTTTCAGTACGGCATTGAAGTATGGGGGGGTGCTTTTGATATCCATTTGAACAAAGTATTCACATTACAAAAACATCTCATTAGAGCTGCCTTATGCAGACGTAGATTGTATCCCAGTAGGCTCCTCTTTCAGGAATTTCAGGTACTTACAATAAGACAAACATATGTTAAAAAAATCATATTATATATTAATAAAAATAGTCATACATTTGAAATAAGAAATAATGCATTCCCATACAATTTACGTACAGTACAGTTTGATATTGATTTTACTAGTTTAATGGTTTGTAGACGTCAGTTTAAATACCAGTGCCATTTGTTTCTTAATATAGTTCCAATACAGTTTATTGTAAATAAAATGACTAAATACGCAATTAATGTTATACTGGAATGGATTAGGAGTAATATTTATTTCAAATTATCTGTATCTATAATGTAATATTTCCTTTAATTGATAAGTTCATTGTTCAATGTTTCTTTTTTCCTTTGGTTGATGAGTTTCACAAAATTACGAATCTTAAAACACTTCTTAATTCAATTTAATTTTGATTTTAGTTTTTTATTTTATTGTTTTTAAAGTTTTAATATTTAAATTTAATTTAGAATCGAATTTAAGGATTGATTTAATTCATTTGGCTTCTAATAAATTATCAATTCATTATTTGCTTTTCAAATTCTTTTTTAATGCTGCAGAAGACTAATGCACTTAGTTTAAAATTTTGTTACTTGACCTCACTACCGGCGCACAAGATTATCTTTTGCCGGTAGTGCCATATTAATTGTTAACAATACTGCTGATGTTTTAAAAAAATTTATTCTCAAGGTAATTATTATTATATTTTTTTGTATGTTATTTTAATGTGTACCAATTTTACTTTGTATTGTTAACCAATATTATTGTTTTATAATTTCTTTTTGGCAATAAAAATATTGATTGATAAAAAAAAAAAATTCGAAGCAATAACGATAACTCAATGTAAGTATTACTGCAAGTGCAGACTCAAAACGACTGATTCAAAACTGCTAGACAAAACTGAAAGTTAGTTTTGAAACTGCTAGTTTTGAAACTGATACAAAACAAGTTGGACATCATGATTGAAGATAGGTTTCAAGCTTTTCCTACCTCCTTTAAAGAAATCACATTTTTTAATGAAAGGTCTTAATGTTGGAAAAACACTGAATGTTAACCATTATTGAACAATTGTAACAGACAGACTACAACATCAATTCAAACCCAACAGAATCACATTTTTGTCAACAAACAATCCAGAATTTCCCTAAATTCATTCAAGCCACTCCATCCGTAAACCCCCTCACCACTCGACTAGACCACAACTATGAAAAACCGACCAAAATCAATAACCACACACGCTCGTTCACTGGCTTGTTCATAATTCGAGCTTGCATGTGTGTGAGTGTGTGATGATTGATTCAAAAACGCGAAATCACCCTCTCGTCAAAATGCAAGCTCCATCACAGTTGAACGGACAACCATAATAGCAGAAGAGAGACAGACCAGCGCTGCTGATGATGACTCGAAGAAACTACTCTTCCGCCAACCCGTGATGATAACGTGATTTGAATCCCTTCGGGGTGCAGCCACCCCACCCACACGTCCCTTCGGACAATTTGGTTATCGTTGTGCCCTCGGTCCACATTCGAATTATCTGATTTGTCGGCAGACTGTGTGCGGATCACTGCACCAGGGACAGACAGCTCGTTACTTGCAGGCTGGGGAGCTGCAGAGCAGCCAAAGCTGCTAAACAACGCTTCCATGAGTGTAATGCTGATGGCAATCACTTGCGGCCGTCAACTAAACCAGTGCAAGTACGTCAATTGAAAAAAACTCTTGTTTGATAGTGTTTAAAGTAGGCTATGCTATTGTAATCAACACTGTAATCTAGCATCTAGGTTCTTATTCTAAAAGTAATGCGATATCAATTTTTGGAATTCAAACATATGAATCTGCAGTATTGATTGATTCTTCAACATGCTGGCAACTTTGATTTATCATTGGAGAACATTTTCTTAATACCAACTAACAACATAATTGATCGTCTGTGGATTTGTTTGTTTGTTTGTTTGTTAAAACACATTGACAGATTTCAATAAGATTTGGCAGGAATGTTCATTTGGTTTTTTAATTTTGCATTTTGAGGACGAAATAGAAGGACATAGCTATATGGAACACGTGATAGGATTTATTTTGAATTGAATAAAAGACTATAAGTTGTTGAAAGTTGCACGAGCATAGAGGACCACAAACGATATGTTAATCTTATGATAAGATACCGGTTGAAAGTTGCACGAGCATGGTTAACAGATGAGAAGAAACATTTTTATAAAATAATGATGATGGAATGTGTCTATACATGTCAAAAACCATTCACAATATTTCATTCAATCCTCATGCGTTTCAATATTCATCGTTAATATTAAGAGTGAGACTAATCCTGCTTCAAAGTTTATTCGACCTACCTGACTGGAACTGGTGATGTTTTATCTTTAAAATAAATAAATGATAAAAAAGAAATGAAAATTTAAAAATTAAACTGTAGAATAGTAAATAAAATGTAAAAATTAAAAATATAAAAATTAAATTAGATATCGTATTTTGGGGGCGCCTGACAACATCTCTCACTAGTCTAACAGGATATATAACAAACTTTTAAATCAACAAACTGAGTTTAAAAGTAGAGGTTTCAATTTTTGTTCTGTGGATATAAAATTCTGATGGTTCCGAATTTTCAATACCAACTATTCAGTTGAAATAAATGTTGATTGAGAAACATATTATCTTTCTAGATAGTTATATATCCTGTTAGATTATGTTGTTAGTTGGTATTACGAACATTTTCTCCAATGATAAATCACAGTTGCCAGCATGTTGAATCAATACTGTACAGAAGATTCACACGTTTGAATTCCAAACATTGATATCGCATTGTGTACTTATAGAATAAGAACCTATATTACAGTGCAGATTCCAAACTACAATAGCATACATTATCATGATCAGTATCGATTTGTGGCGGAGCGTGGTATACTCAACCGGTCATCGCCGGGTATATGTCCCATAGGAAATATACCCGGTTAAGTATACCACGCTTCGCCTCGGGTATCGATATACTAAAATTCATGGAATTGGAAGACTTCTTACTAAAATTAATTGCGATTCGTACTAATGCCTTGAGTACAGAAAAATCAAAATTATGAATTCATAATTCATACTGAGAAACACAAAATGGTGACAGAAAGGCCAAGCTAAAAATGGGAGTGTACTAAGCCGCCATTACTTGAATGTGATTGGTTGAAGTTCTCGACGTAATATTAGTTGTATTCGAATGGAGCCTATAAACTAGCAACCACAAGAAAATTATGTTTGATAATTAATATTTATCAATAATATTGGATACAAATAAGAATAATATTAACATCATTTTTTTACCATGACCTATGTTGTAGGGTGTAGTTGTACTTGATAAAAGGCACCTATTACAATACAGTACTACTACAGCATTTGTACGTATTGTATTATGAGGTAAAATACATTACTATCATGTACAATAATATATACATGATCCAGTGTATCTATAAGTGTCGAATCATCTTAAATTCAATGTTCTCAGCCTTATCAAATTACTGATTGACCTTTTCGAACCATACATCTCAAGTAATTTCCCCATCAAATTTTCTTGTCCAATTCAATTCGCATACAACAGCTCCTAACAAGATGCTATTAGCAAATGCATTTATCATCTTCAGATCATCAGCAGTCAAATAGCACGGCTTCAACAACCTTATTTAGGCCAATCTGAAAAATGAATTAGTCTCCGACAAGATTGAAATTGCGATGATGGAGAGAAGAAGAAGAAGATAGACGTTGATGAGAGTGGAACGGAATAGCGGAAAACTAGAGAGATAGATGCAAAGAGAGGATGAGAAGAAGAAAGTGTTGGGGGGAGAGAGAGAGGAAGAGTGACGGTTTGGATGAATTCAAAATATTGAGGCTCAAACGAGATTGCAATTGCGAAGATGAGAAGACGGAGAAATTGGATACTGATGAGCGTGAAACTACTGTAACAGAGAACTAGAGAAAGGTAACGAGATACTGTATAAGTAAAAAATAGGAAGAGAGCATGAAGGGAGGGCAGAGGGATAGAGAGTGAAGTATCTCAGTATCAGACAGGGTTGGAATTGAGAGGATAGAGAAAACAAGAAAAGGTTAAAGAGTATAAAAGATAGAGTAAACAAGAAAAGGTCGATGAGTGTAAAAGGAATAGTGGGAATCTAGAGAAAGAGGGTGATGCATCCGGAGATAAGCAGGAGGAGAAAGAGAGGGTGAAAAGAGAAAAAAGCACAAGATCTAGATTATAGAGAGATTGAGTGAGTGAAAACATGATGACGAGTGGAAAGTTATCGAGAAACCAGAGAAAATGAGGAGGATTAGAAAAGTAGAGAGAGTAAAAAATGGAAGAAAACGATAATGTATTCAAGACACAAGGGAAAGTGTAAGATTGGAGAGAGAAATAGAGAACAATAGATCTGGAGAGACTGAGATAAAAAAGGAATATATTTAGAAAAGAAGGAAGGTAAGAAGATTCTTGGGAGACTGCAAGAGAATTAGATTAGAAGATTGGAGTGACACATTGGAAGAAAAAATTGTGAAAATTAAAATCAGAAAGAGACAGAGAAGGAGGATGCTTGGGAAACAAGGAAAATAGAAAAATAATGGAGAGAAAAAAGGAAATAATGCGGAGAAATAGTGAAAATAACAGAATGAAAGAAAATTAGGGTAAGAGATCTAGAAGAGGAAACTATATAGAAAAGAAAAAAGGAGTAAAACTAGGGAAAGAGTAGACAGTAACAAGAGATAGGGGGTGACGAGAGTGATGAATGAAAAAAGAAAGAGAATAACAGAACGAAAGAGTGACAAAGAAAGAGAATACTCAATAGATAAGTATTAATGAAATAGTACTTTCTACTTTATTAAAAGCTTGGACGATAGAATTGACGGCTGGACGAACGGACGGACAAGTTGAAAAGTGCCAACTGCCAAGAAATGTGAATTGATTGATGGCACAGGAAACTATGATAAGGAGCAAAGAGAGTAGGGGAGACTGTGCGAGAGAGAGAGAGAGAAAGAGGGTCGGTCTCTCAGCTGGCTGATAACGAGGTGATAGATGTCTTTCCTAATTCGATTCGAAATGACCCAGAGCTTGGTTTGGCATCTTGCAGTTATTAATTCTTGTTGTCTGACAGTTGGCCCTTGGCAGGTCCGCCGATTTCCAATTCCTTCCAGGGCAGGACAGCACATTATTATACAGTTGCAATATCCAGTTCGACACAATTAGCCAAATCGAATAGGCCAACAGTTTGAAGCAGACGAAGAGACTTCTCATTGATAGAATAATTGTCTGTGCTAGTCCTGTATCACTCTATTTCAATAGATAATTCTGATGTTCGGGTAGTGTTCATGTTGAAGGGTTCAAAATTTGGAGCTGGTTCAATATTTAGTATTTTATAAACATATAAAATATTCAAATTTTATTCCATGTGTTCGATTAACTAATGATTCATTTTTTGGTACATGTTTATAATGTAAATGCGTGCATTTATGCTATTTATATTGTTGATACTAGTTGTATAATGTGTATATGCAATTAATTACTACTAATCTCAATGCTCCAGCTTTGCACAATCGAATTGCGCTTGTCATTTCTATGAGAGGATTAATACTAAACGATAACTAATCAACAATAAGTAATTAATTACGTTAATTGAGTTTATGGAGTCATAGAGTTAATGGAGTGACGAGGGCTTTCCCAAATCCCCTAAATCGCCTACATAAACCTACTGGCGAGAATTAGGTAATGGAGTAGGGATAGGGTTGAATGTAGTCCATTACTTGAGAATAGACATTACGTTATTCATGAAATATACATAAAAATGTAAAACATTTCGAATATATTCTGAATAGAACAATTCAAAATTCAAATCTCGAAGAAATCTCAATAATAGAGTTTAGAAAATAGACAGCCAAAATATTGTTTTGATCAAGAAATCAGGTCAAAAATGTTGGAAATTCTTCAACAAAAAATTTATTTGATACATGAACTTATCTAAAATCTGATTTAATTATTTTTTATATTCTTTACGATACAGGTACCCTAGAAGTGTCGTGGTAATAATTACTAATCAATTTCAATCATTAAAATGTCATCGATTCTTCATTATACCTTTAGATGAAGTTTATGATAATACAAGTACTAGATTCTGTTTATTTATCAACGGTGAATTAAGATTTTTGTATTACTCTATTTATCTACTTCAGTTATTCCTTTTTATTCTATTCACTATGTTCACTAACTTTCATTCCCCATATCATTAATAGGCTAAACACAGAAGGCAGTATTCAGAAGATGGATTGATGATAGTTCGTTAATTAAACCTCAATAATTAAACCTTCAACATGACTCTCGATTAAATTCTCGCAACCAATTGAAACTTGAAGGCTCCTTTTCGAATGCAAAATATATCATCAAACTTTTCTTTTGATATTTTCAAGTATGACATTCATTTTTACGAAATTTCAACTGAGAAATCCGACTCAACCACCAATAAAACAAAGATGTTAAATTGCAACATCAAATATTTCACTAACATTCCAAACAACTGAATTTTTTAACATCAATGGCCAATTGAACCAGTTCATTCCACGAATCACAATTGAGTTTTGGGTTGTTACTATACATTCTACAAGTCTTAACAACTCAATTTTCAAACGAAGCATTCCTTCCTTGAATCTCCGTGGACTGATTGATTTTATTGTCACTCCCAGTCTTTTTATATCTTAATTTCCAATTGTTCTTTTGCATGTTTCTTGTCTTTATAGCTTAATTTCCTCCTGAACCAGTTCATTATTGATTAACATGCAGAAAAGAAACAGATGATTGTGTTCTGTAACAATGTGCAGGAATGTATTGTATTAGGAATGAATTGTATCGTCCGATTCACTGACAAAAAGTTGAACAGTGGACGTTCGAATGACATCTAAATTGTAATTAAAAGCAATCAAAGGGTAGAAAAACGGTACAAAGTAATAAACTGTTAATTTTTATTCAATCGAAATCATCTCCGAGTTATTGAGTTGGGGTAGAAAAAGGGTAATTAAAGTACGGACGAGTAGGTTCAAGGTAGGCGCCAGGCACAAAGCACAATCAAATCAGTTTTCTTTCGCATTTTAATTCTATAATTCGTTCGTTCGCAAACAATAAGCTCGTCAATATGGCTGACAATTGGAATAAAACAAAAAAGGAGCAGTAATTTGATCATGGCCAGTGCTTTCACGTTTGTTACGATTGAGAACAAAGAGAAACGCGGCGAATTCCTTTTCTGGTTTTCGCGATTTTCTCTCCGTTTTTGTACTCGGTTTCTGTTGCGACAGTTGTCGTAATTAGAAGCGAATATAATAACTTAATTAATAGCGAGGCTTCTTTTGGTTGTTGCCAGTGTATTTGTTGGAATGGGAGGAGAGAGGAAAACGGACATTGAACAATGTGAAGCGTCGTGGTCCTGTGGATGACGTGGATTGGAGGAGATGGACAGAAGGATGAGAAGGGGTTAAGAAGTATAGAGAATGGAAGGATAACAGATTAGCAGATTGAAAAGGGAAGAGAAAATGTGAAGAAGGAGTAAGTATGAATAGAGAGAGAAATGAGACGACCAGAAAGTGAAGATATGATGATTTTGATTGAGAGAAAATTATTAGAAGAAAGAGATGGATAGAAAATGAATACGAAATACGAAACGAATACGAATGGAGTATATGGGAGAATGAATGGATAGATGAAGATGAATGAGGAAGTGGGAAAGAGGAGAGAGGATGGATAGAGGAAGAAAGGAGACAATTGTATGAAAAGAGTTGAGTTGCAGGGTAGAATGATAGAAATGGGACGGATAAGGTGAGGAGTGTTTGTATTGAGGAATAGGGAGGATGCAAATAGGGCGTATGTTGAAATGTATTGTAGAAAAACACTGTCTGAAAACAGATGTAGAATATGAAAGAATCGAATAAAATTATGGAATGTTGATGGCTAAAATGAGCTATGAGGGGTCAGAGGAGGAATTAATACCATACAGTGCTTGGAATCGAATTGAAAATATTGAAATATAGATGAAGATCATAAAAATAATAATTGAAAATCTGAATAAAAGAGGATAGTAAGAAGTAATAGATAGAAGGAGTACAGTAAAAAGAGAAAGAGGGTGAATGACGGATTACGTGTTGATGAGGAACTGTGACAAAAGAGAAGGATGATATAAAGGATTGACAGAGAAGAGAACGAGAGAGATGAAACAAAGAAGAGAAAGAAATAGTTTATTTTGTTGGAGAGAAGGCGAAGAATGATAGAATCGATTGGTTGTAAACCCAAATTGAATCCAGCTGGAACTGTGAATACAGATGAAATGTAGAATTGGCTGCTGCTGCTCTTTTATTCAATTGTCCTGTTTTATAACACAAACCTTATCAACGTTTCATTAGCTATTTTGAATAGTTCTTTTGGAATTCAATTTTGTATATAGCTTCAAGTCTGGGTTGGTCAATGAATTCTAAATGCTCTACAACAGCTTTAATACGTTATGAATTCGTCTATTTTAATTTCATTCATTAATAAAATACTGAGGGTAATTGGAAAGTGGCTTCCCACTGTTGGAATTGTTTCAAACATTCTTCAAATGTCTTTTCTTACTCGGGCCACTTCACTATTCCAATCCACATCCTTCCAGTTCTGGTCCTTCACCCTTCTCCCTTCTCCTCCTAATCCTCCTCCATCTTTTACTATTTTTCTTGAAGTTTGTAACGAGGTAACTACTGTACAGTAACTCAGTTGAAACTCAGTAGCCACTCATTTCTTTTTAGTATAACTGAACTAGTTTGTCTATGGTGATTAGTAGCGAAGCGTGGTATACTTATTTGGTCATCGCCGGGTATATTTCCTATAGGAGATATACCAGGCGATGACCAAATAAGTATACCACGCTTCGCCACGGATGGTGATAGTAACTTATGTCTATATTATTTTCACTATCAAAATATTCCGCTCTTACGATAACAGAACAAAGCACAGCAACTTGGGCATATAAATATTTGTACTTGGGACAAAACCAATGGTTTGTAACTGTACTGGAGCAGACTGGCGGGCCGGTGAGCTCACACACAAAGTACGGCAAAGCCATTGTCATGAATTCTTGTCGGCGTGGGCAAAGCGGCTACCATCGAATTAGAGCCGGATGGAATTTTAATGCTGTCACAAAACAATAGAGGCGCCCTTCTTCATCCCCTCCCGCCCCCCAAAGAGCCCCCCCATCCAACACATGACTACTGTTTAAACGCGCGCACACCTGTCCTATCGCGTGCGGGTGTTGCACAAAATGTCCCATAAAAGAAACAAAGTATTTGGACGATGACAGCCGCGAGAGATCTTGAGAGAGAGAGAGAGAGAGAGAGTGAGAGGGTGAGAGAGAGAGAGGTGAGGGTGAGAGAGAGAGAGAGAGAGTGAAAGAGTGAGTGAGTGAAGCAGTCTGTGTGTTTTGTGTTTCCGACTCATATGGGTGCCCACAATGTTGGCTGGCTACGTTTCAGAGTCAGACATAGGGGTCAAAGACTTTCCCGACCAAGTCCCGGTAGTAGGAAAAAACTAGGAAATTTAAAGAAAATATAAGATTTTGAGACTGTACCAAATATGCCGGAGAATTTCGCTTACATTTGATTTATCCACAAATGGAGGGATTTCATTCAAGAGTATTGAATTGAGTCTGTACTTTTGAGTCTAGTGAATTGAGTCTATTAGGCGTAGAGGCTGAGTTCAAAAAAGGATAAAAATATTATTACTAAATCGCTTGTAATAGGATTTTCTACGATCTAAAACTATTGTTTTGAAAAGCGATGAAAGACCTGCAATTTAAATAACATACTATTGCTTTCTCATAATATGTCTTGAAATTTACGCAATTTAACAACATAAATGTGGTAAATCAAGTTATTGAAAGAGGTAAATTTCGAAGAGGTAACATTCGAAAGTGATTCCCATTTATCAACAGGCGCCTATTACAAAAAGCTTCAACTAGCCTGTATTCAATAATAGTTCCAAAATGAGAATAATGTAAGAAACGTAATTGTTAAATTTTTCATGATCTATAACTCTGAACAATGAATTGATATTAAATTGCAATACCAACAATAATCCACATTAATGTAATTACTCGAACTCAGTAATTCTGTGAAAAATAATGAAGAACTATTGGCACTCTGACGAAACGCCCCTCGCGAATACTATTGGTGGATATCGATGTCAATGACAAACAAGAAACACTACTACGTCACAAAACCTCAGCCAATCATATACGAGTAATGGCGTCATGGCTCACTCCCATTTCCTCCATTTTGTGGAGGAAACAATACCAGCCAATGGGATATCGGCAATATTTCAAACGTGCCAATTCCTACAGAAAAGAATAGGAGTTTCAAGTCCATTAAACTATTATTGAGCTAATTATTATTAAATTTTCATAAATTATCAATTTTTAACTAATAGTCTCACGATAAATGTTACTCGAACTCAGCAATTCTGTGAAAAATAACGAAGAACATTTGGCACTCTGACGAAACGCCCCTCGCGAATACTATTGGTGGATAACGATTTCAATGACAAACAAGAAACACTACTACGTCACAAAACCTCAGCCAATCATATACGAGTAATGGCGTCATGGCTCACTCCCATTTCCTCCATTTTGTGGAGGAAACAAAACCAGCCAATGGGATATCGGCAATATTTCAAGCGTAACAATTCCTACAGAAAAGGAGAGTTTTAAAGCCATTAAACTATTATTGAGCTTATTGTTACGTTTTCATAAATAATCGACTTTTAACCAATAGTCTCACGATTAAAAGGATTTGCTAGGATTTTATAGGCTACAAAATAATGTTTTAAACAAAGGAATGCAAACGAAGAAATGTAGCTACAATAATGTTTTCAACCAATTTGTCCCATCATTATTATCAAATCGAAAATTAACATGATTTGAAACTCAATATGCCCAATTGCATGGAAGCCAATTAAACTTGATCAGCCTACAATGAGGACATTCTACGGCGCTTGAATTTAAGTGGATTTTGAGCAATCTGCCGAATTTATATTGATCGACAACAACAAGACCTTGATTTTAAATCCCAAATCTCCACTTTGAAAGGTGATGAAAAATAGAAACACATAAATCTCCACCTTCACCATTATGAGCATTAACATAAATCACAAGTGACTGAAGTATTATTAAAAAATGCGCATAATTTCAATTATTACTCGCCCACACTGCAAGTATCTTTGTGGCAATGCACTTCAAATTATGCATTCGCTAGCCTTGGAGTTAGTGTAATGTGATTTGTGAAAACAATTTAGAAGTCTACACGATTCAAGACGACATTAGGCGCGGACAATCAATTTCTTTTATACTTAGCAGTTGTGAAACCACATCATATAATTCAAGCATTCGAATCCTACAAGCATTAAATGATTTATAATCTTCGACTTCTTGAGTTTAAAAATTATTTGGACACGGTTTAAATGCTTCTGGTTCCATGTATGTGTTGACTACCAGATGAAGGAGCCGAAAGAGAAGATAAATTGAGGAATTACCGAGTGATTTATTGTTTCAACTGTATGAACATTACATAATAAACCTATGCATTTCCATGAAGGTGGTTTTGTTTTGTGGCAATGAAAGCTTTTTAATCTATCTTTAGCTCTTCTTTTAACCTTGGCGTGTATAAGCTGTAGCTGTTTAGCATGCTGTGCTTCAAAACAGTTGTTACACTATGAAATGAAATGAAAGAAGAGGAAGAAATAGGTATATTAATTTAATTTGGCGGTTGGTAATTAACGTTCACTAAACATTTTTTATGGAAACGGGTGATTCCCGTTTCCATATTAAAATATATATTTTTTAAATAAACAGAACATCACCCGTTACCATAGAAATGTTGAATAAAAGTTATTCGCCATCTGCCAAATTAAATGAATACAGTATTACTATACCTTTCAGCAAAGTTGAAAAAAATTATCCTTTACAATTATTCCGTTATTTCTCTATCGGTCATCTGTCATTTTCAATCCCAAGAAGGAAACAAACGGAAGAGAGCAAAGAAGACTAAACTCGATAAGAAACAGGACAAATAAGAATAAATAAGAAGCGAAGAGCGAGACGAAAAATTGAAAGAATATCGAAGAAAGAAGGAGAATGAATCACTATAACTATAATAATAATAGTGATTAAAATATTATGAAGAAGAAGGTTTGGGATGGTTAATATGAGATGATAAATAGATGGAGATGAAGAAATAGTAAACATGGAAGCAGAAGGGATATAAAATGAGAATCGCAGAACAAAAAGAATGAATAAGAATAAACATATCATTGGAAGATAAGAAAGTTTCATGTTCAGTATTATATATTCACATGGATATATATAAATAAAATAATAGAATGAAACCTTTTTTCCAAATTATTATTATTACTCAATGAAAACTTAATTTGTGATTTAAACTATTTTGGGCGAATGCCTGTTGTTTAATCTTGGTTAAACTGTAAATGAATAAATTTAATGGAATCAAGGATGAATAAATATTTCATGTAACGTAATAGATTGAATGTCGAAAACATGTAGGCTTACATTTATACCCAATGGTTTGTATAAAATTAATGTTTGAGATAATGTAATAAATAGAGCCTATTTAAGTTATAGAATTTATATTAGCATTTTAATTATGAACTTACAATTACTAACAATTATCTATTCTTCCATCTCTAAGTTATTAAATTTTTATTGTGGTTTTGAAAATCTTTCAAACTGTTATTTTATTTTTCAGAAATCCAACCTTCCAATCCCAGTTCCCGATCCCAGTTCCAGTGCAAGCCCAGTTCAAATTTATAAAACATTGTTATAATTTATGTGAGTGGGTGATATGGTATTTAAATGCTCTAGTATGTTATTGAAAAATCTGGGTTTGAATGTTCTACCTGTCTCACTTATAGTGCTTGTAACATTGGTTGCACTTTAATTTGTCAATGCCTGATTTCTCATGTGTTTTATGTTTTGTTGGTTGAGAATAAAAATATGATTTTTTCCAGTATTGTATTCTCTATTATAACTCGTATTCTGTGTGAGACTCTTAATGCTTGAGAATAAAGTTATACTTATAATATACATCTTCCAGACAGCAAACTAGCTTCATTTCAGGTTTACACATTTAATGAATTCTGAATTTAAAACTAGTTTCATAAATTGAGCTTCATACTGGAATCTGGAACTGAAAGAGGCCAGATCTCTGGCTAGAAGAAATCATTCTTAAATATCTTAGCTTTGATCGAGTGGTATTTAAACTAAAATAATTTATGTTAGAAAATTCTAGCTTGAAAAGTCAAAATATAGCTCAAAATTTCCACTGTTATTTTTTTTGAGATACTGAAAAATTACTATTTTCTTTTGTTATGTGCTAGCTTGGTAGTCACTTATTTGATTAAAAAATATGGGTGAAATTTAACTGCATTATAAAAGACACTACCTACACCAGAACCTCGATAATTAAATTTATAATTCACTGGACCAAGGATTTTGTATAGCCTTGAAAATATATGTGGACATAGCTATTAGTTGACAAATATTGTCACTCCCACTGGTTTCTCGTGTGTTATTTGAAGAATTTGCAAAGAAATTTAGTTCCTTTTTTTCTAGGTTTGTGGCAGTGAAGGCCTTCCTGAGCAGTGACTAGAAGAGCAATCGTGAAAGTGCTGTGTGGGGGTTGTAGGGGTGGGGGTGACTTTTACGACAGTCACGAGATTCCTGAGTTGAGGGCGGGTTGGGGGGTGAGAGGGGTTTGGAGGATTTGGTCGTCGTCGTTAACTGAGAAGTGGAGAACGCGTGTTCAGGAAGGCACCCAGGAGAGAAGACAGGCGGAAGCGTTTCAAGCCACAGGATTCAGGGAAAAGGAGAAAAAAGATAGACAGAAATATAGGGAAAGATTGAGAGAGAGAAACAGAGAGAAT